>BTHU01000008.1:10330000-11530000 GCA_036184795.1 Tokudaia tokunoshimensis
ATAATTTCATATAATAAAATAATTAATAACACTCTGAAAAACATAGCTCTGGGTGCTTATGGTTAAAATTGTGTTTTAGTGGAAACAGATTTAGGAAACCATTCAATTTGGTAAAATTTTTGTTCCAAGAAACCTAGTTTGATTTTTTCTTCCCTCCATAAACATTTAAAATAGCAGAAAAGGGTAGAAAGTAAGAAGTAAGCTTTCAGACCCCTTACTCTTGCACAGTTGATGGGTTCTTTGGGTATAACTGTCTTCTACCTATTTTTCACAGGGATAGATTGAATTATACTTTTTTGTATTTTTACTTTCTTGGTAGTTTTGAGAACCTGAGAAAGAATCTTGTTAAAATACTTAGCAGACCTTCTTCGCAATAGATGTTGACAATCCCTAGAGTAACACAGATTTAGACAAACTCTGAATCCAAATGGACTGTTTTCAACCCTAAAAGACAAGGATTCCTTGCTATTGGAACCCATGTGAGCTTTTCTTTTTTCATATGCTACCATGACTGAACAATTGAAAAACCTCTGGAATGGACAGAAAATCCTCCTTTCATGCTGAACAGAGGCTTGCCTGGCTTCCTTCATCTTTACTCCAATAGATCTGTCCTGTTGCCAGATATACAAGAGACATACAAACACTTGTGGAGATGACTCAACTGGGCCCATGAGTGCTCTTATTAGAATATTCAGTTTAAAAGTCTAGGAATATATCTTAAGATTACAAACTTTAATTCTACCAATTGTAAAAATAGCAACATACAACTTGCCACACCTTAACAATTATGAATATTCAATCATTGATTGGGTACTATGAGAGCTTCTTGTTATTTCTAGTAAATATCAAAACAAAATACAAACTTTCAAGCTCAAATGATAAAAGAACCAGTGCTGTGAAAGGCATCATAGAAAACCACTCATCTCAGAGAAATATGGATTTTGAGATAAACTATTTGTCACATTATTGCTGAACTCAGAGTGACCTTGATGGGGACAGAATGACATGATTCCTGCCCCTGGGACAGAGCCCTGGGTATGAGCCTCCTTGAGTGTTGATGGCTGTTGTGGGCATAAGGCTTGCTTGTATAACAATATACATATTTTCTGGAACCACTACTAGCAGTGGAGGACTCTTTGCTTCTTAGGAATACCCTTCAGGTTAACGTTAGTTAATGACTCCTTGACAATTAGAAACAGCATGAGTCCAGGATTTGAGGGTGTGGCTATGTCTCAGCAAAATGGTAAATGCTAGCACCTTCAGGGCAGCTTGTAAGGTTGTGGAAAAGAACTCTAATTACATGAGCTTGAAAAATATATAATTTCTCAACTATGAGAAAATATAAGGATGCAATATGAATTATGATGGGCTTCATGAATCTTAAAGGGACAGAGGCAGCTGCAGTATGAGTCAGCTTATCAGAAAGATACATAGATAGGGAGATACAAAAACAGGCAGACTTTTGAGTTCAAGGACAGCCTGGGACACAGAGAGTCCAGGTCCAGGCATGGTGGAAATGGTGATTTCAGAACACTGTCACATCTACTACCTCATCTTCTGCTTAATAAAGGCAGGCAAATCTCTGAATTATTTTTGCAATGTTAAAAGAAATGTATGCTTGCTGTCTCCTAAGACTCAAAGGGCTGGGGTCAGGATCATAAGATAATCAAAAGGAAACCGAAAATGACCATATTGATATGAAAATAAAAACACTGGGCTTTTGCTCTACATGAAATGAGCTAACAGAACAGGATAGCGGTTCTTTGCTGATTTGTCTGGAGAGCAAAAACAACTCTTCAACCATTTCTTTTTAACAGGATTTTGGACTTAGAAGATACAATATATATATATAGTTTTTTTTTTTGTAGCTTTTGGTTAGAAAACCCACAAACTATCCAAATAGCTTTTACAATTTTTACTAGCAGAAAGAGCTGTCTCAACCAGAAAGTTTTTAGAATAGCAAGAAAAAACTGTCTAGAGCAGAGCAGAGCAGAACACACACACACACACACAGAGAGAGAGAGAGAGAGAGAGAGAGAGAGAGAGAGAGAGAGAGAGAGAGAGAGAGAGAGAGTTGGGGGGGTGGAGTCTAGAAAACCATCTCAGCAGAACCTAGGCAGACAGCTTGAACACAATTTGACTTCAAGTCATTTCTTTTCACAGCTCCCAAACATCTCTCAGGAACCCCTCTCCAAGCCGAGGCTGATCCTTGGCACATTATTAAGCTAAATATGCAATTATTAGGCTTCAGAATCCCTTGCTTTCAAACCTGAAAATAAATCTTAATTTGTATCAGAGATTGATGATAAAGAATAGTCTTTGTTCTTTTTTCTATCATAAGACTTCTGGAATTGAACTCTGGTCCTCATACTTGGCAGCAGATACCTTGGTCCAATAAGCAGTATGGCAAGTTCCATTTTGTCCAGATTTTGAAAACCATTCTATGTCCACTCACCTGGGGACCTTCAAAAATTTAATCACTAATAAAGTAATTACTATCACAGATTCAATTATTTTAGTGGTTTAAATATGAAAAAAAATCTATCATTTTAGATTTCAAATATCTTTAAAGCAACTCTCCATTTTAATAATTAATATAACATGGTTCACTATCTTCAGTAATTGCTTTTTCCCTAAGAGTAGGGAATAACCCTATAAGAGTATAATTTTTTTAAAGAAAGTTTTGACATGTTTTAAAATTTGATTTAAATGAATTACCATAGGTTATATATTCCTCTTAAAATTTAAAAGAGTCCTGCCAATAAGTGAGAAGGCATAAGAGAGAAATTGATGATTAAGCATCCCTGCCACTGACCTTAGACATCGACTTCTATGAGTAATTGAACTTTTAAACCTGGGTAATAACCTTCTTTGCATTTTAAATAATAAAATGCTAACAGTTCTTAGCAAGTTTCCCAGATTTCTTATTTTAATGCCTAGTTTGTTTGGAAGGTTCATAGGGCACACCATATTTTAGAATGAGAAATCTGGACGCCTTGTTAGGAACTACTAGCATTCCAACAACCCAGGTAGTTGCCAAGGTTATTGGTTCCTGTCCACAAACTGATGACAAAGCCCTATTGCTGAAGACAATACTCCTCAGCTCACTGCCAAGCTGGTGCCTACCTAAGGCCTTCAGCTCTAAAGACTAGTGCTATGATATTGGAAGAGACTCTGCATACTACCAAAGGAGAATTGCAAGCCCCAGCCCAGTTACAAACAGTTTGATCTACAATGGTGAACTGCCTACAGGGTACACTAATATAATAGTGGCACAAAGCTTGTGGAAGTAACCAATTAATACCTGATTTGAGTTAAGGCTCACTGCATGAGCTTGAAACCATACCCAGTGCTGATTGGGTGGACAGGAAACTGAGATTAAATAGTCCGTGGATGTAGGGTAAAACCTAATACTACAGTTCTGCTAAAGGAATGTAGGAATAGGATAATTCCTATGGACATATTCCTATATTAAAACATTAGTGCCTAGATCAGCCACCATCAAAGAAGCATCCTTCTGCAACTGAGACTCACAACCAGAAAACATGCAGAGTGAAAGACCTTGGAACATTCAACCCTAAATGCAATGTCTCTATAAAAATCCCTTTCCTCTGGGCTCAGAGAATCCCTATGGAAAAGGAGGATGAAACCATGTAAGAGCCAGAGGGGGTGGAGGAAACAAGTTCTTCTTAACACAGGATTACTTTTACTTTTATTAACTCATAGGGACTGGCAGTATTCACAGGACTTGCACTAGTCTGTGCCAGTTGGGGGTCCTAGAACTAAAAGTGAACACACACACCCCCATCACTGCTACTCTAATCAATGACTGCTTGCAAATGAAGACATGGTTTTCTCCAACGGAGAAACACAAACAACTCATGCCCAGCAGATGGCCAACACACAAAAAAAAATTTTGCAGGTTCTTTTGTCTGATAATGTTGATTCCTTTTCTCTTTTCTCTTCTCTTCTCTTCTCTTCTCTTCTCTTCTCTTCTCTTCTCTTCTCTTCTCTTCTCCTCCGTCTCCTTCTCCTCTCCTCCCCTCCCCTCTCCTTCCCTTTCCTACCCTCTTCTTCCTCTCTCCCTCCCTTCTCTCTCTCTCTCTCTCTCTCTTTCCCTCTCCCTCTCTCTCTCTTTCTTTCTCTCTCTCTCTCTCTCTTTCTTTCTTTCTTTCTTTCTTTCTTTCTTTCTTTCTTTCTTTCTTTCTTTCTTTCTTTCTTTCCTTCTTTCTTGACCTTATAAGTGTTTTTCATAAACATTATGGCTTCTTGTTTATGTTTTTTTTTAATTGGACTCCTATATGTACAAACATATGTGTCCTGGTGTCTGTTTTTTGTGCTTTTAACTTGGCTCTTTTTGTTTGGCTTGCTCGTTTTGTTCTAGTCCAGTTTGATTAATTTTGTTTATCTTATTTTAACATTATCCCTTAGAAGTCTGTTTGTTTTCTGATGAGAGACCATATGAATTTTTAATTACAATCCAAGGTTTCCACCCCACCTTGATCATTCAATTCCCAGATGAAAGACATACAATTTTCTTATTTACAGCCTTAAAGCATAAGAACTGGACAGATATCTATCCACTATGCTATTAGAGTTTACTTTTCTACTATCTATAATACCAAGTAGTTACTTACTGTATTCTTCGTGGGCTGCTCTTAATTCCAATTGATCAACCCTCAGGACCACATTTTCATGACTTACCTAACTCAAGGCAGATTATCCTCCATTCCCTCTTCTCCCCCTGTGGTTTCCCTCCTACACTTAAGGCCAGCAACCCTAAACTCCATCTGCTTTTCTGTCTAGGTATTGACTGTTGACATCTTTATTTATCAATCAGAAATAATTTGGGGACAAGCTCACATAGCATCATTTGGGTCTACATGGAGGCTTTCTTGTCTCTGAGGTAACCAGGTTTTGAGGAATCAGTATTACTACTAGAATACAAGTAGCATCAAGCCTATGCACTACAGGATGTGGGTACAGATGGAGGAGTGAGGTGGTGAGAAAATGGGAGAAATAGGAGGAGGGGATACCATAGTCAGAATATATATGTAATATATATCAAAAGTAAATTGTAGTATATTAGCTAATAATTTCAGGCTTGTGAAATAATCACCCTTCTTATACTGAATCAAGGCTTGATTCAGGCAACCAGATGTCAGTAGAAACTGATAGAAGCTTGATAAGTGCTTGATAAATTGCCTCAGGGATATTTTGCCAGAATAGGACATATCTCATGGATCCACTTAGGAGAAGAAAAGGGGTCTAGGTGTCCCCACTGTCTCAGATAATGCAGCCCTCTATTGATATGACAGGTAGAGCCCATCACTAGAGTATTGTCAAATGGTAAATGTAGACAGTGCCCACTAACCCACAGAACCAGTAGAAATCATAAATTGATGAATTTTCCTAAGTTTTAGATGGGTTTGTTATTTAGGCTAATTGAAATAAGTAATTATATAGAAATTTAGGAGATCCTGAAGTATTATTCATTCATAATGGAAAGGGCATTTTATTATTGTTATTAATTTTCAAGTTATACTAATACAAAATGTTTTAAAAAGCAATTAAAGTTTTGTAACATTTTTATTACCCCACCCCAGGGAAATAGATTGCCATGGAAGATTAATATTCAACAATATCTATTGAGCTAATGACCTTTATTTAAGTAAGCATTAAAATGAACATTCATGATCATTAACCATGAATCTCATTGCAGTGAGGAAAATTCACACGTAGTTCTGTAAACTGTGAAAATTCATTAGAAAGTCTCTTAATCAAGTGGAATCACCTTGAGGAATAATCAAACTTCTACAATATATCTGGGTTGAGTAATATCATAAGTTATTTTGGACACATGGTACAAGTAATAGTTGTATAATTTTAGACAGCTTATATGATGTTTTGAGTCTCAATTTCTATGTCTAAACAAATTAACAAAAGTAAATCTAAACCCTAGGAACATTGAGGTATAATTCCACCAAACTAATAACTAGAAGTTTG
Source organism: Tokudaia tokunoshimensis (assembly GCA_036184795.1). Classification (NCBI taxonomy): domain Eukaryota; kingdom Metazoa; phylum Chordata; class Mammalia; order Rodentia; family Muridae; genus Tokudaia; species Tokudaia tokunoshimensis. Next base: position 10,336,007 of record BTHU01000008.1, read on the forward strand.
TAGATAGGGTAAGAGGATATTGGTTTTAGTGTGACCGATTTTAACCAGATAATTTAAATCCTATTATAGAATGGAAAAGTTTGTTGGTCTTATTTTAATACATATTCTTTTGCCTGTTCCTTGAAATATCTATGATTAATTATGCACATGTATGTTGCGATTATTATGAATCAAAGAAAACAATTAGCGACTTGCCTTTCTTGCTATAAGTGTATTTATTGATGTAGCCAAGTACCCTTGTACATTACAGTGAATATCTTGTAATTTTATGGTATGCCCAGAGTAACTAATACATTGTAGGTCGCTCCACAATGCTACCAAGTGTAGTATTTTTTTCAACAAACCTTTGTTTCAATAGGCCTCTTATTTTTTTTTCATGTTTACTGCTGCCTTGTAATAGTTTAGCAAAAATCTAACACACTTCAATATATGTATATTTTTAATGTTTACTTGGTACAAAACCAGAATAAATGTGCAGCATTATTGTAAAATATTTGCTCAATCAGCTCACACAAAGGTTAGGGAATCCCTTTGTGGCAATGAGACCATGGTTATACTGGAATGTTCGTATAACCAGAAATTTTTGTAAGTGCTTTAGTGATACTAATTTAATCTTCCCAAATATTCTAGAGTTAAGATTAATAAGGAATGAATTACCTCCCTGTGTCAGGGTGCTGGTGATATTGCTTTAGGAATACTGATAAGGCAATGGGAGGGGTTAGACTTGATTGGGGTGTAAGAAAATTACCTTAAGCTATTGTATTAGACATTTTACAGATAAACTCAAATGTGCACACAGGTATTTCTCTGGGACAGATAAAATTCAACTTTCAATAATATTGTTGCAAGGAAATGGCAATTCTGAAAAAAATCGTTAAAATTTTCTACAGTGAAATCTGTGGTTAAAAGCAAGTTCCTCTCTTGCAAAGAAGATGGCATCAGATTTTCTGTAGTTGAAATTACAGGTGGCTGTAACTTGATGAATATGAGTACTGGGAATTAAAAGAAGACCATTTCTGAGAGTTGTATATACTCTTAACTGCTGAGAACTCTCTCTAACCTTTAATGAGACCATTCATCTATCTATATATATATATATATATATATATATATATATATATATACACATATAAATGAGTGTGTGTGTGTGTGTGCAATTGTCAAACTAAAACGGAGTCATAGACCAAAGTAATAAATGAAATGTATACATATCAAAATAACTACTGCAGACTGTAGTTGAAATATTGTTTTAGAAGACTTGTGTACAGGTGATACATTAAATACGCATTTTTGATTCTGCATCGCTCTCACACGGTGTTGAAGTATAAGAGGCTAAGTTCCACCGCACTTACAGTGAGATGTAGGAGATGTGCTTGCTGAAGCACCGGTTCTGTCTCTTCCCCACTAAGTCTGCAGAGATGGAGGCTGCAGTGCTGTAGATGAGGTATTTCTGAATCTCTTCATTTTTACCTGCAAGTGTCACTCTTTTAGAGCTGTGACAGCTACTTGTCACAGCAACTTCATAATGTCACCAAAGCCAGTATTTTTTTTTTAATTTCTGGTTTTGAAGACTGTCCCCTGATAAACATGTTTGGAGGTGAGATATCAGTGCATGCTCTTCTTAGTGAATGAATAATGTGACGTCATGACCTGAGTTCTGGTCTGAATAGGCACATGTTTCAATGCTCACAGTGTGAAAATTTGCAAGCTACTGGCACTCCAGCTTCAGACTGAGAGAAATTCATGATTCATGAACAGATCCTTTAAGTACAGAATTTAGGTCAGCAGCTTGCTGCCTAATGGCCTGCTTGCTACCAATATCACCTTATATGAAACTGTTTCTTATGTTTCAATAAACATAGCCCTGCAATGGCAAAGTAAGCATCACTGTGACCCATTACTATTACACATTTATAAATTTCTAGTTTTCAACGATCTTACATGTGAGAAGTGACATCAATTTACATTTCTCTCAGAGTTCTAGTTTTGCTGCCAGAGAACACTAACTCTTGCCACTTACTGTAAAGATTTTGTCAAAATGCCATCAAAATATACACAAGGCTACTTAAAAAAATCAATGTTTAAATATTTATACAATAAAGCATCATAACAACAATGCATTTTAGACTCAGCAGCATCTTCTTGAATAATTCACAATATATATACACTGAGATAAAAGGGAAAGGGCATCCATTTGTCACATGAAATGTCTCAGAGTCCAGCCCCAACTGTGCTAGAATAAAAGACAGAATTTACATGTTTTCATATGTCTGAGTGTTCTGATGACTTTATGCAAACATTCTTTTTTATCCAACAATCTACTAATGACTTTAATCTTGGCCTTTCTTTCTGTAATCTGTGACCTTTGTCTGTTTGTTTTATTTTCAAAGCACTTTCATACTCCAAGAAGATTGCTTTTGTGAATTATGTTATTATTCAACGGCCATTAGACACTTGATATATAGTACACACGGTACTAGGCGTCTGATATTTCTATATTCTGAAGGAACTGAGATGTGCTTGACTTGCCAATCAATGTTCTTTATGTAAATCAGTAACTACAAAGGAATGAATCTTCCACAATTTCCTGTTATCAAGTGGTTGAGATGTTAAAATGAGCCATGCCTAATGACCTCCTGTGTTTAAGTCCTTGTTCCCTAGCTGGAGGTACTGGTTAGGAGGTTTGGAACCTTTAAGACTAAGCCTTAAGTTCAACCCAGGGTGTGGGCTTGAGGCATAGAGCCTGACCCTAGTTCCTGTAACTCTCTGCTTGCTGACCGAGAGGGTGACTTTGCCCTCTTGTCATGTGTTCCACATCATGATTGACTATTTCTCCTCTCTAATTGTAAGCCAAAATAAACTCTTTCTCCCTATAGTCACAGCGTGTCGAGTGATTCTATCACTCTAAGAGAAAAATAATAAACTTTGGGGGTTCTCATCTTGTAGCATTCGGTTTATAAACCTCAGTTCATTTTTATAAATTCCAGTCTGTACACACACAGATTTCTTAACATATTTGGTTGCTCTAATGTCCTTCTTCCTTGTATTGTTTCATAGAGCTTTAAAATGGGGAATTATTTTTTTATGATGTGAAGAATGAGTAACATTTAAAGTTTGCCAGTTTTAAATACTAATTTGGTATATATTTTTCTCTAGACTTTATTTTGCTTGTTTTGTTTTTAGTTTTTTATTTCTTAGATTAACGCTGAACCACCTAAATAACAACCGTCCTAGCTAAAGCAGCCCGTATGGGTTCAGTAGTTTTCTTGGACCATAAATATTCCAACCACACAGGTAAGTACCACATGAACAAAGAGATAAAAAGAACACCAAGGAAAGAGAGCAACTCCATGGAAGATGAGGGAAACATGACTCTGCAATAGCAGTGGACTCGGGATTTGGTGGGGAAATGGGTCATTTCCCCACCTGAAAAATCCTTTGCTCTTTCGACTGAGTGGACATGCAGAAGGAAAAGAATTCTGAAGTTCATTTTAGTAGTGATTTTGAGCTAAACATGACAGAAATGTATGTGGAGTCATACAAAAAAGATGCTAGATACCGTTTTAAAGATGCTCATCTTTTTCGCTTGAAAATATAAAATAAGGTAGAAAAAAATCAGAGACCATATAGTTTTAAGATAGTTAAATGTAGCTGGAGAGATGGACAGCTCAGTGCATGAAGTACTTAGAATCAGAGAGTGACCAAGTCCAAATCATCAGACACTCAAATAAAACAGGACGAAGTAACACGTCTGTAACTCCAGTGAAACTGTTTAGAGATGGAACATTTGTTTGATGTGTAATGTATGTGTGTGTGTTTGTGTTTGTGTGTGTGTGTGTGTGTGTGTGTGTGTATACCTGTTTGGAGAGTGTGCATGCAGGTGTGTGAATGTAGAGGTCATAGAGCAATGAAAGATGACTTTCTAAACCCAAGTTCATCAGTTTTATAAGACTAGGTTATCAGTGATTCCTAGGGCACCTCATCTCCACCATCACTCAGTTGCCACTGCAGGTGAGGGCAACCTGGTCTAAGTTTTCCACATAGATACAGGGAATCTAGCACAAGCTAGATTCTTGTGCTGTTCTGGTGGGGCACCCCTATATCTTTTGTAAATTTTAATAATTTTCCTATGCAATTAATTATTCATCTATGTAGCTGCTCACTGAGTAATTCTGAACCTCAAGCATAAAACGCACATCATGGTGCCCTCTTGCATCAGGACTCATAGCACAGAAATGTCCCACAAATAGCAGTATGTACATCATTTCTCAACCCCAGAGGTTCTGAATCAAGAAAAGGAGAAATTGTGCTTTATTCTCATAGGAAACCATCTAGATTATATAGCCAATACTTCCAGTTGTTATCTTAGCTGGACATGAAGTCATTTACTTAGTAAGAAAATTTCTATAGAAACATACTCCTTCTAACTCAGCAGTAGCCAAATAAGCCTAATTCACTAAAAATTTGTTGCTGTAATTTATAAGAATACTTATCAAAACAAATCACTTCTAGGTGTAATTATCACCGTTTATTGAAAGTTATAAGGAAAATCTCGAGGAAATTTTTTTGAAGCTGAAGGCAATGTGGAAGAGTGAATTACTTCCTCAGTGACTGTATACACACTGATACACTCATTGCTGATTTCAATCACTTTAATTCCTTCTCATTTGCTATTTTTAAAATTTATTTCAATTATGTATACTACTTTGAACATTTTATTTTTCATATATTTCATATCTTTATTGATTGATGTGTATTATATATATATATATTTTAAATTTTATTCTCACTTTAGCATCAAATAAATAAATTGATTTAAAATCTTAATTGTTAGATGGGGCAGCAAATAGTTAACTATATTTAAATATAGATGCACTTATCTAGTTTCCAATTGAGATGCACAGTATTTGTAAATACATATTTGTCAATATATTTGAATTAAGATACATTTAAAAAATGAATGCATTAAACTTTATCTTAACTTTAGAAACTCAAGTCACATACCTGGTCTTTATTCTAGACTTCAGGTCCACATACCTTAGTTTATCAGCTTGCCTCTGAGTTCATCCTCCACTCTGTCAGTTGTCTGTGCCGGGCCCATATTATCTTCTTTGTTCATGAATAAATAAAGTGTTCTTGGACATTTGGATATTTTAATGGGAGCTTATTCCTTTCCCTTCAACATAATTTGCAAACACATATATATTCTAATGACCATTTGACCATTTTATCTAAGATAAAATCTTCACATGTATGACTTTGAATTCCATAACCTGGTTTTACTTTTACTCATATTACTATACATGCAGAGGTTACTTATGGTATATGTTCTTTTATTATTATGTTCACTACCCATCAGTCGCCAATTCTGTAGAGTTAATACATCATTTGAAACAAACAAGTAGTTACTGATAATGTTGAGTGGAGGACATCAATAAATAAGGAGTCAGGACTGTGGGTCATGTTAATATATCCCAGATATCTGTACCCATCTATAAAGGCAAGATAATATATAATGTTCTCAAATAAATCTATTGAAATAATGGTGTCTGAGGGTTTTCCATTATTCTTTGACAATTGCATACTGTGAGATACAGAGTCTGCGAAAGTCTGTCCTTTGTGCATATGTCTATATGTGTCTGTCATGTAAGTACGACTGCCTGTGGAGTCTAGAAGAGGATGTAGCATCCCAGGAGCCAGAGCTTCAGGTGCCTGAGAGGTACGGTGTGCTAGAAGAGCACCATGAGTTCTTAATTGCTGTGCCATCTCTCTAGCCCTAGGCAGTCTCTTTTTTACATTAACATCTCACTGGGAAAATGGAAACACTATTAATACATTTTCAGAGTAGACTCAACCTTAGACGAAACATCAATGAATGCTCTCATTTATTATTCAAAAATATCTGCACTTCACAAAAGGATTCCTGAAATGTTTCTAAATAAATTATGACACAGCATTTTCATTATATCCCATTAATTTTTGAATCAACTTACATTTTTGAAGCTGATGGATATAGATGAATCATTTTTATTTGATTATTGAAGTTTCCCATCTGAAGGAAACTATGCTATTTAGTTAAATATGTAACTAAAATGATGGTTTGTAATCATTTTGTGGGTGGCAGATATTTTCATGCTGTGAAAAAAGGAGGATATCCAACTGTATAGTGAATAAGAATGCAATTGTGAAAAGCAGTAAAAAATAAATTAAAACACATTGGCACCATTTTGACATCCTCACAGTGAGGAATATTTATTTGGATATCTGTTTTTGTGTATAAGAGCACATGGAAACCACAGCATGTGTTTGTAGGTCAAAGGAAAACTTTTCAGAGTCTTAGGTTAGGCTAAACTTGGGGAAAATACATGTATTTGTAAATTGGAATTTTTTTCTTTAGGTTTCAAATTTATCACTGTAAATGTGTGCTGCGACCAGCTAAATGTGATCAAAAGAATGCTAACATGTAATTGTGTTAGGATGAGATGGGACATACATTCATAGTTCTGAGACAATTTCTTTTAAGTATATTGTATACATTGACCAACATTGTATATTTTTATATTAGCACAAATCACATATGACTTACTTGGACTACATTGGATAAAGGCGAATATTATAGAGCTTAATAGGAGAAGTGAAAGCAGGAGCAAGATTGGCAGCCTTCAGTCCAAGATTAGCCATCACAAAAGTCAAAGTACTCCCCATGAATGTTTGATAATATTTTATAAATATGATTGAATGTGAATTATAATTGGTAGACTAGACAGATCCAGAACAAAGCTGATCTGTAGCTAAAAGTTTTGAGGAATAAATCAGATGAAATAAATCTAATTTATTTGTTTTACTTGTCAGTGAAACTGTCTGAGAACAGCTGCCCATATATACAATTGTTAAAACTGAAGCCACCTTGGTAGCACATCTCAGGGAGAAAAACTGCAAAAGGACTAAAATAGTGATAGCAAGATGGCTTATAGAATAAATAAGCAGCAGCATCTATCTTCAAGCCCAAGTCCCCAAGCTTGATCCATATAGTGAAACAAATCATGACCTACATGATTTGACAGAAGAAACAAGTTTGAACTTGCAGGAACAACTTGTCCTCCGACCTCTTCATTAGCACCACGTCACATGCCCATCCCTCTACCCACTGAACCCCCTTCTACACAAATATGTAACTAAAAGCAAAAATAATTTTAAGCAAAATAATAACAATTACTTCATCAAGATATACACTCTTCTTCATTCTCAATCTTAACACGAGTAATTCAGTCTCGAGTCCTCATGCATCTATCTGTGAAACAGACACCTGATAGGGTTCTCTATATAAATAATTAAGGTAATATTTGTAATGTGTTTATCATAATTTTCCCTTAAGCCTTCAGTTGTATCACTGCCGTGATAGTCAGTGGGGACTCAAATCAGGTGCCACTCTCTTCAGTCTCTTCATTCTTCTGTTACCAGGGGACGTGGGCTTCACTGCCATGGAAGGGCAAGTCCTGCCTTCCTAGCCCACAGGACCTCAAAGTTCATACTCCGTTCTGAAATATCTATGGAGATTTGATGTCATCATGAAAATATTACTTTAATATGAATTCCACTCTGCCTGATAAGTAAAGGAATTGTGCTGTAAGTTCCAATATCTTCATGGCACAGAAGCGATATCACGCTCTGTCTTTCCTATATACTTCTTCAAAGACAATTCCTTAAACCATATAGATACATTATAAACATGAGATTAAGTGACCTGTCTTATTCAACATTCTTCCTGTGTTCTAGATCTCTAGATCATGTTTCCTACAAACAGAAGTCTTCTTCTGTTTATCTGAGTGCCTAATATTTACCAAATATTGCTCTTTTTTTTTTTTACAAACCTTATCATTACAAATCCCTGGGCTACAACAGAAAAGAAGTAAGTGAAATTCAAAATAAAGCTGCTGTCTCTTGTTAGCAGTGAGCAGAAGCAAAAAGTCAGAGGACACTTAATTTATGAATACACCTGGGTGATAGAAGACAGCCCACCCAGGAAGCTAAGGGAAAATTTTGATCCAGAAGTATAATATAATTGAAAAAGCATTAGTAGGTTCTAAGTAGACAGTGCGGTGGTTAAGACCACTGAATTCTTTTGCAGAGGACATAGGTTTTATTCCCTGCACCTACATGTTGGCTTACAAAAACCCATAATTCCAGTTCCATGGCACTCAATACCCTCTTTTGATCCCAGGGGGCTATTGCAGGCATATGGTACACATGAACTCACTCAAGAGCACACACATACATACGAAAATAAACAAATACTTTTTAAAAAGAAATGAATTTTAAAAGATCTTTAGGCTGAGATTCTTTCATCTACCTAGCTGTAACATCTTGACAAATAGCCTTCTTTCCTAAAAAAATGTAACAATACAGGACTATTACAAATATCAAGGCAATGCACACAGATAATTTTTCTAACAGTGTTGCTGAAACCGGCAATTATGTCACTGTGATGAAAAGAAAAGAAAAACTTGATCTCATCAGGCAAACTGTCAAACTGCCTTTTCTGCACCATAGAAAGAACATTTGTTCTCATCCTGAGTGAGGTAGCCCAGATCTAGAAAGACAAACATGAACTGTATTCATTCATAAGTTAACATTAGCTGTTAATGTTGGTTTACCATCCTACCATTCACAGACCTAGAGAGGCTAAGTAACAAGGAGAGCTCAAGTTGGGACACAACAATTTCCCTTGGAAGAAGAAACAGAATAGATGTTGTGGGTGGAATGAGGGCAGATGGGGATGAGAACGGCAGAGATTGGGATGTGGGGGAGATGGACAAACAGAGTACTGGGACGACTGAAATCAGAGGGCACTTCAGGGGCAAAGTAGAAACCTAGTACAATGGAAACTCAATAGCCTCTACAACAGTAACCCTAGTGAAGACCCCTAGTAATTGAGATATGAAGTCTGAAAAGGCCATTTTCCATAATGAGGCAAGGCTTCCAGTGGAGGGACTTGGTACACCAACTGAGCCACAAAATCTTTGCCCAATAATTTGTTCTGCCTACATGATGATAATGGGGGCAACTAAGGGTGGTGCAAAATTTGTGGAAATAACCAATCAAGGACTGTTCAGTGTGAAACTCATTCCACAAGAGGGAGCCTATACCTGCCTGACACTGCCTGTATAGCCCAGAACCAGAGGCTGGATAGCCCAGAGACCTAAGATAAAATCAAAAATGACTGGCAAAACATAAAACAGTCAATAAAATGATTCCTAATTATGTTGTTATACTTGTAGACTGGATGGAGCCTAGTATAATTGCCGTCAGAGAGGATTTATCCAGAAACTAACTGATAGGAGCAGACACAGAGAACAGTTGCCAAACATTAGGTAGAGATTGATGAATCCTGCTGAAAAGGGGGAGGAAGACTTGTAGGAGGCAGAGGAGTCAAAGACACCACAAGAAGATTGTCCACACAATGAACTAGCCAGGGCTCATAGGGACTTACATAGCCTGAAGCAACAATTTGGGAGCCTGTATGTGTCTAATCAATCTTGGTCCTCTACATATATATTATGATTGTGTAGCTTTGTCTTCTTATGGGACTCCTAACATGGGGAGCATGAGCAGTTTCTGACTCTTTTGTCTGCTTTTGGGAAACTTTTCCTGCTATTGGATTACCTGTTCCAGCCTTAATATAAGAGTTTGTGCTTAGTCTTATTGTAACGTGTTATGCCATGTTTGGCTGATGTCCCTGGGAGGTCTCCCCTTTTTATGAAGGGAAAGTGAGAAGGTAGATTGGATCTGGATGAGAGGGAAGTGGGAGAGGGTCTGGAAGGAGCAGAGGTGGAGAGAACTGGGGTTGGAATGTAATAAATGAGAGATTAGCAAATAAGCAATTTTTTAAAGGAAAGAAATTCTCTATTTAAAGAGCATTGTGTCAGACTTCACCAGGTGGCATTGATCCAACAAGAAACTCTAGAATTGCATTTCAGTAAATTTATGTGGACTTCAGCCACATCAGTTCAAGTGTCTCTGAGTGAGGCATTTTTCTGACCATTTCTTCTTTTGCTATGAGTTACATTAAGTACTAGCCTCAAACTGAATGAGATTAGATCTTAAATAGTATTCTCAGTTACTGATTTAACTGAGAAATTAAGGAGAATGATATCCATTTTAATGAAGAAAGTTTTCTTAAATTGTCAAAACAGCACGTCTTGTAGAAACAGGAGCCTTCTAAATATGTGCACCATTTCCACAGAAATTCTGGGCACCTGTTTTATCTGAGCACATTGTGAAATGAATAACCAAACAAGCACAGCTGTTGAAGCCAACTAGCTTTATCATCCAAGTTACTATCGCTCACAGGTTTCTACTAGAAAACGTTATTAGACAAGTTATGACTTTCTGCAGAAACTCATTTCCTTATGTTTCTGCCAAACAGTCTACCACTGTTTGAGAGACAGCTAGGATTACGGTAAATACTTCTGGACATAGCCAAGAAAATGAAGAGCTATGCATCCTAGGTTCTGTTTCATAGAGCTAGAGAGATGGTTTAAACACTTTAGTTCTTACCTGTAGTTGACAATACAGGCTGGTAGACAGACTGTTTCCTCCAGCTAACCCCTCCAAATGTCAGCTCCCTGAAGGAGTGACTCTGCTTATGAGCAGAATGCTGTTAGCTTCCTGAATGGTTTTAGAAACAGTGAGATATTTCAAAATAAATAAATGCCATTACCTCTTTGATAAAACAAAACAAAACACAGAAAGATAGTAAAATGCTAGCTCTGCATCAAAACCTGTGTGTCAATTATTTTCCCAACATCAAACAGGAAATCAAGACTGTGGTGTCAAATATGTCATGTAGGACTAAGCCTGCTTTGTTCTGTTACTCCCCTAATGTGGAAATTCAATTAAACTGGATGGCATGTCTCCTGGGCTATGATGATATATGTCTGGGCCCTATGCCCTTGTATATGAACTAAAAATTGAAGTCCTCCCTGAGCATACAGTAATGGTTACATCTTTCTACAGCTCTTCCAAGTTCTGCTCATTGCTTTCTGAAGCAAACAAATTTGTTTTTCACTTAGCTCTATAAAATGCAGTACATCACCATGTGCATCCTTCTGACAGTAAATGTGGATCTTTTAATCATTGTTCAAGTTTCTATTCCCTCCTTTAGAAGTTATTTCACAAAGAAACATCTGTTCCATACATCACATCTGCTAGCATCATCCACTTCCTTACATTGAATTAAGTGAATTCGTATTTCTAATCTTCCGAATACATGGGCAAGCTCAGTGGCTAAAGGTGTTTGGTGTATAAGTTCTCTGATCTTAGTTCAATCCTTGTAACCCACAAAAAAGGATGGAGAGAACCTACTCCATGAAGTTGTCCTCTTACCTGCACATGCACACCATGACACAATTACCTACCCCATCATATATAATATACACCTATAATAAATGAAAAGTGTAAATAGTTACATGAATTAGACAAGTATGTTCCTGCTATTGTATAATGTACTTGATAATGGTTCTAACTGAAGATAAATGCTAATTTCAGTCACAGTGGGATTAAACAGTGATTAGGAAAGGTCAAAGGCAAACATTTAAATACCCCTTAGGCATTGAGTCCTAAAAATGCCCTCCTTCAGTCATACATGTACAATTATAGCTGGGAATACAAACAGACGTTACCTGATGTGATTATTATAAATGTGGACCCCAAAACTCCAAATACAAAGCAAATAATATACCTTCTCTACTGCATGTTCTTTGTGAAGAAATAAACTAAAAGGAAGATAACAATTACAGTCTTTCTTTGTTTCCCTGACATGAATGCGTACATCCATAGGAAAACTAGTGGGTTTTTTTCTGTTCATCTTCTTGTTCCACATTAGATGGGGGGGGTACCCCTGAGAATCCCTACTTGCTCTGCTGAATTCATGAGGCATTATGTTTCTTCCTAGTCTCCTGAAGACTGAGCTGAGGGGACTGGAAGGTTCTTTTGCTCACTCTTGTCTTCAGAACGTCTGCTCTCCACCCTTCCTGAAATGCCTCAACCTTGATGTTTTAGCTCTTAGCCTCTCCTGCCTACAAAACATGCCCTGGTAGTCACTGACACTCACAGAGTCACTAACTATCCTCTTAGAATACAGAGCATCTTCCTACTCTCCCCTCCCTCCAAGGGAATCCCAACATTTTGGAAGATTAGCATTCCATCGGGAACACAACTATCTACATTTCTCTATTCTATTAACCTTGACTCTTGAGAATCTAGCCTCTCTTCATCCTTGAGTCAACATTCCCACCTTCTATCAGGTTAATCCAGAATCCCACCCCATTACATCAATGACACATAGACTGTTCCCCTCATCTTCTCCTGTCAGACACCTTCTCCTTAACCCCTGACCCTTGCAAAGGCCTCTAATCTAATCTGACAGATTCTTGTGCTTTCTGTCTCTACTTTATTGTCTAGCTCTCTGATGTCTTCGTAGAGTTTTTATGGCTCTTTGTAGGGACACTTTCTTGTATATATTCTTGTAGTATCTCTCTAGTTCCTCTTCTAGAAATGCCCAGCTATGGTTCAGTCCTCTACCCTATTACTATTTTCTGCCTCCAGGAAGATGAAAATAGAGATGACTTAAATCCTCTATTTATTTACTTTCTTAATTTATATCTCTTAATTTCCAGCTCCAAGTTTGCTTAATATCTCACTTTCATGGTGTTTTTATGGATGAAATTAAAATCACAGATTTTTTTTCTTCATTTCTTTTTTTTTTCCTCTCTTTTTAGCTCCCACAGCATATATATCTGAACTCATATCTCCTTTCTTTATCCTCATCACAGTGAGATTTGCTCAACATTCCCTCTAGCATCAGTGCCCAGTTCCTCATCATCTGTGTCTGCTTTGCTTGGCAGCCCTCTATACTCTATTTCCCATTATGTAACAGTGGGGATCCTTTGTGAATCTACATCAGAGAAAATGAACCCTTTTGGTTGTTAAATCCTCAAAGTCTTCAATCTTATTCGTACTCCCATGTCATTCAAATAATTCACAAGGCACTAAATGGCTAGCTATTTCCTCCCTGACCCATCCATTCACTCAACCAAGTAGTGCCTTTAAAGCTGCCCCTCTCTGTTGCTCATCCAACAGTACCACTGAATCAAAGAAAGGTCCCTGGCTAATGACACTGGCCTCACTGGGAATATGATTTTGAATGCAAACGTCTGGGCCCTGGAATGCATTTACTAAAATAATACAGAGTTTTAAAAATATCACCAGACAATTTACATACATATTAAATTCTATAAAGCAATGATGTGTGTATTACCAGAATGAGAAAAAAAATCAAAATAAAATTTTAAAGATTCATTCTTTCCCTGTTAAGGCTCCAATCCCTTTTCATGAGGAATTTTATGGTAGAAAATTTCCTCAAAACATGTATGACTTTTCAGGATATTGAATAAGCCTTTTGGTACTTTCATAACCTAGAGTATTTAACTCAAGTACTTGGGGCCATCTCCTTGAAATGCAAACATCAAGGAAGTTTACACTCCCATCTCAAGTTTCACTAGGAGAGTAACAGTCTGACTTTCTTGGATATCTTGCTCCAAGTTGGAAAATTATATCTTGTCATAAAGAGAAGTTTGTTTTTGCTGTAGAAAATGGCAATTAGCTAGTACAGATAGTCAACTCAATTACTAAGTCAGTTAGCATGTACTGTGCATGACAAATGGCACTGTCACATCCTGTTACTTGAGAACCTGTTATTGTTCATCTCGACAGGTGATAGAATGCAGTTTCTGCTTGCATGCAGGAAAAAGCAAATATTTCTTGCTCCTGTTTTTGCCAATCTTCTAACAGCAATTTCTTCACATTCCACTTCACTGATTATTCAGTAATAAAAGTGTTTTCTTCTCCTAGTACCTTGGCAGAGAGGATTTCTGGATTGGGAGGAGATTTTTATTTTTAAGCCTAGTTCCCTAACACTTGAAATTTTTACCTTACAAGTTGGTTTCGGTGGAAAAATTCTAAAGTGTTTCTTGTTTCCACATCTCTTTGAGCTGGGTTGTGAATGAGCAGACATACCTCCACCTCTCCCTTCAACCCTCAGCTTCATCCAAACCATAGCAGCCATCTCTATTCTCATGACCACCAAGGACAAGAGTAACTGAGAAACTGGTAGAGCAAGCAAGCAGTTGAGGCATAGTTCAGCACCTTTGTATTTCAACAACAGTGAAGAACACCCTCCACAGTGGAGGCAAGACGGAGCCAAGCAACGACAGGAAAGGGCTTCCTCAAGCTTTGGATGTAGAAGTCACAGTTACTATTTCTCTTATCCTTGGCCACCTGAGAAAGATTTGGGATGGTCCCTTTCCTGGAAGATGGAGGCTTTCATAGAAACCATGTTTACGCACAACGTAAGATGCCTTAAATGCAAGGATACAAGCGTTACCATGTTACTTGGGTTACTGTATTACTGTTCCTTGAGATGTTTCCGAGAGGAAAAGACAACACTGATTTTGAGCTTCCCTAGGAGCTTGCAAGAGCCAACCAGATCCTACCAAGACTGGTTCCTTTGTTTACCTCAGAGCCTTGCACTTTTTAATCTGATCAGCTTGGATAGCTTATACCCTAATGCAAGCCCTCTTGTGTCCAATGTTGAGAGACCACGACTTTGCTGTTTTAACCCTAACATTTCAACCCTGATATGTGTGTGCAACATAATAGCTCCAACTTTGCCCTTTAATTTTCTAATTATCTGAGCATTTCAAACACATTGCATGGAGGACACTTTCATTTATCATTTTATCAATGATTTCTTCTTCACTGCTCCAGTATTTTAAATGCTTGTCTGGCCTTCTGGAAATCTGAAATAATGTAAATGTGATTTGTTTTCTAATTATGAGATGAAATATCTTTCTGTATTTTGTCCCAGTACCTGGAACTGCTGTTCTTATTCCTATGTATGTGTGACTGGCTGTAGGCTAAATTAAACTGAGCTGTCATTCATGCAACTGTGTTAATGATCCTAATCAGATGCTTAAAATATTTAGTTTTTCATACCAAAAAAATAAAACTATCAAACCAATTAACCTAGGTGGCATATTACAGTGATTTTAATGACTGCCACTATTTAAATTATTACAGCACAGTACAATATTAGGAATAAATTAAGCTTCTTTCTTGTTCTCCTTTCAAATTTCTGTTCATAACTCTTTGTCTCCTGTCCCACTCTAAATTTCTACTTCAAGCTGACTTGATTGCTCTGATGACCTCAATCAAAAGGCAATTACCTCGTGAGGGGTAGAAGGTAATTATTCCTATCGCATGGAGATTGAACACTCCTGAATAGACAGCTGCCGTTCTTTTCACGATGACATTATTACTACAAAATTGGACGCTGAAAATTTCTGATGCATATAAAAATCTACGATAAGCTGTTGATTTATTTGCACAATTTCTATGACAGCTATTCTTCTCTCTGCTAAAAGCCTTGTTTCTAACAGGCAATAAGGCTTTAGAATAAGGTTGCACATCACCTTTAAAGGAACTTGAAGGTTGACTTAGATTCTAGAGTCAGTCTCACAAAGTATACAGTACTATGAGATGATTTTACTGGACTAAAAATACTATACAGAAACTACTCCAAAATATGCATTTATAAAACCTAAAATGTTCAGAAACATGAAATGTACTAAAGAGTCTGAAAATTCTAGAAATGGCTAAGAGAAAATCATAAAATTGCAAATTATTTTCATTTTCAAGTTTGCTATTCATAAATCAGAATAATTAGAATTCTGTGTGTGCAAACCTGGCCCTGATGTGACAGATGTGCAAAATCATACCTGAGATTATGTGGGTGCTAAGAATCCAAACTGGGATCTTCATGCTTTATCACTGTGGTGATTTGAGTAAGACGTGCCATCTGTAGTCTCAGATATCTGAAACACCTGATTTGCAGTTGATCTTGCTGTTTGGGGAGGTTTCTGAAGTGTGGCCTTGGTAGTATGTTGCTGGGAGCAAGGTATAGAGCTTGTGATTGAAGATGTGAACTCTTAGCATTTAGTCTAGTCCCTGTTCATTTCTTTTGGCTGTCAGTCTCCCCACCACAACAGCATACGGGATCTTATACCTCTGGAACCATATAAACTCCTTAAGTTGCTTTGGACATGGTGTTTTACCACAGTTTCAATGAAAATGAAGAGGAGGAAAGGAAATGTCCTAAGCTCCTATTATAACATCAGGAATGAAAGAGTCTCTCTCTCTCTCTCTCTCTCTCTCTCTCTCTCTCTCCTTCTCTCACTCTACCCCATTCCTTGTGAAGCCTGAGGTAAAGTTAGTGCCAAGAACACTGGAGTGATCCCAAAATCATTCACCACTAAAAATGATTTGTTATTTATTTACATCAGCAGTATATAAGTTCTACCATGAAAATCACAATATTTGTTTACCTCTGTGTCTACAGACACTCACATAATACCTGTGTGCAACAGACATTTTATAAACATTTACTTGTAGAAAATACCAACTAATAATATAGAACTTGATCACCTGAGTCCTTTCTAAATGAATCTGAGTACTTTTCTGATGGGAAAATAGTTCTCACTTTCAGGTCACAGGGGAGGGAGGAGGTCAGTGTAAAACTGCATGAGAGCAATCATTAATACTGAACTGCCTTTTAGTTTTTTCTTCAAGCTAAAATTTACAAAAATCGCTGGACTCACATTAATGTTAAACAAATGATTATCTACACTGTGACTATTGACACACCTGCTTGAGAGAAACATTTCTTCATATTTTCTGACTTGTTTTTCTAGAATTGGAATCCATTATTGGGTTTTCCTTCTCAACAGGAGAGCCCAGATGATTAGTGTCCAAGATTCATCAAAAACCGAATTTAAATCAAACTGGAGCAGCCTGTGGAGTTGCAGAGCAGAGACTTTATAACTGAGAGAGGGCTGTGCCAAGTCAGCCTGATAGTCTTCTAACTCGGCACCTGGCTGTTTCTCCAAGTCTTAGATTTATCCTGAGTCACGTGCCTCTTACTTTGCTTTATCTTAATCATCTGTCTCACGACAGCCTGTTTAAATAAGCTTTCTTCTCATTATCGCACCTTCCAGAAAGATCGCTTGTTTACTGTGCAGTGCATGGCGCATATTGGCTGAATTAATAAAGACAATAGCCTCTATGAGGTATTTATGTAAGCCATTTATTTGTGTATTAAAAAAGAAGGATATACATAATTACCAAATTGTCAAACAACTGTCACAATGCAATATTTGAGGAAGAGAAAATTTTGCCTAGTTGCCAATTTATATTTTCCCTAGAAACTGATTCCTCTTCTTGCAGATTCCCCTAGTCCCACAATTGGATCCATTCTACTGTAAGTAAAAGATGCTGTTTTAAAATGGAACATGATGTATACCAGTTATTAGCTACAGTCCATATAGTCCTAGCTTAGTATTTTCACTAATTCCCTTGCTGTAGGGCTTTGTATTTAACACTTCCTAGCCCTAATAAGCTAAAACAACCAATTAGCCTTTCTTGGCACAGCATGGTTCCAGTATGGGAGCCGTGGGAGGATCAAAGCAGAAACCATCATTTAATTCAGACATACAGAATCAGATCTATTTGTAAAACACAATTTTAAATGCTCTGAAATAAACCTTTTAACTTCTGAAGGGATTCAGTTTATTTCATTATCCTTTCAACCAATGAATAAATATCCTTCAGTCTCTACAAAATTAAGAACATTCCCTGATAAAGTAGCAGGATTTGTTTGTACCTCTAGAACCTGCAGCTTACAACCACAGCAGTTTAAAGCTTACCCCCGGGTTGCTATCCAGTTTTTAAAATATTAACTTGCTACCTAGGATATCATCACGTGAGGGTAGATAGTAAAATGAGAATGGGCAATATTTTCTGTTGATGTGGCCCATGTACACTGCCAGGAAGTGTGCTCTGCGGAGCTTAACATTCTTTATCATGCAAATCTCCACATTTTGTAGCTGAGGTCACATTATATTAAAACATTTAAGGAAATTGTCGCAGCGGTCAGGTGTGATTTCTCTGTGGATGACGTTTAAAGCTTTAACTTCTGAACAATACTCATAGGTCAGATAGGACTCATTGACAGGCTTGTGGGTTTTGACTTTTGTCAGGGACTTTGTTTGTAGGGAATATAAGGACATTTTACCTTTGCTACTTTAACAGACATTTCAGAAGACATTGCTGACCAGGGGGAAAGGAATTTTGAGTAAGATTTACTGACAGGACCTTGCCCATTTTAGCAATGTATGAGAATGAGGAATCCTGAGTATTTTCATTCTCCTGGCAATGAAACTGGCTTCTGAAGTAAAGCCACAAGGATACACCCCAGTAATCAGAAGGCCCTGTCTGTATCACACTAAGCCAATATGCAATTTAATTTTGGCTTTAGGTAAGTAGTCTAATTACATAACATCTACATGAAAAACTCAGGAGTAAGAAGCAAAGGCATCTGGATATAGACACTGTTGAGGTCTGGGAATCACTGCACAAAGCACTCAGGCACCAATCTCAGTCAAACAGGACTTGTTTATTGACTGCATACCCAAAGACTGATCAATCAAGGACACAGTCCAGACTTGGAAGCTGAACTGTGACCCTAGCCAGAATTCTTTAGAGCTTTTAAGCCTGAAACCCACAAACATCTGTGCCAAGTTATTTCACCAATTAGGATTTAGTGATAGGAGACTTTCTTAGGAACATGTATTTGTTGTACATTTATCCTATTTCCTTTGGTTGGGGTATTCAGCTGTGGTGGGGCACTTGCCTTGCCTAGCATTCATGTCATAACTTGACGACCAGGATGTCAATTACCCATGTACATATCTCTTTCTGCTAAGCAGGATGTTAATTCCTAGGGAAGTTTTGGGAACTTAAAACTTTATTTGTCCCATACTCAAAATGGAAGTCATATTCCAATGGCATCTTATATTAGTCCAGGTGCCTCTTTTATGCTGGAGTACATTACAGGGCTGTTTATCACACACAGGTACAGGAAATATCAGGAAGTTGGTTCTAGTCTAAGCTTATTGTGCCTAACTATACAAAGCAGATTGTTATTAGTTTCCAAGACCACCAAAGCACAGAACATGACAGAATATGTAATCAACTGGGGCATGAGAAAGTTTCCTTGTAAGATTAATAACAGCTTAATTAATAACATTAATAATGGCTGGCTTGACAAGCAGCAGTGTAAAGCCCAACCAACTCCATTTTTGAGAAGAAAGACCATTTTGTGCAAAGGAGCTAAACTCCAATTCCAGGAAGAAAACCAGAAAGTTCACTTGAGCGACCATTCTATGGCAACCTCTCCCTTAACAACAACCAATCAAGCTACAATAGCCTGGTCAAACTACATATGGATAACATAAGACATCGTGCAGAGAATAGATAACCTAGTCATCCTGTTTGTCAGGTGGTTTTGCTGCCTTGTTTGGTTCCGAACGTTATGCCAGAAATGCAGTTTTTAAAATATTAACTTGCTGACCCATATGGAAATTCGACAAGATTGCTGTAACCACAATAAACACTCAAGTCTCAAGATTCTCACTTCTGACCTGCTTCCACCCTGAGGGTGAGTGTCCTTGCTCACAACCTTGTAACTAGACCCTATGTGCTTGCATTGGATTTGGCTCCTTGGTGATCTTTGGAGGCCCTGTGACTTGAGCATTAGCAGCAGATTTTTAGGCCTTAACAAACACCCTGGGAAAATATGGCCACTGGAGAAAGTATTTGAATGCCAAGAAAGGTCATGCAATTGTCTTGCAGACCTCAGCCCTTTGTTCTGCAACCTTGCTTGGAACATGAAGAATCTTTCTGATTGATGTTGTAAGCAAGGGATAATGTTGAGGGGAGAATATCTAGAAAAGTCTCTTCTGGAAACTGTTATCCTATAAGGAATCAAACATGTGTAAATGATAGTTGCCACTTTCATCTGATAACTATTTGGAGTATCCGTTTCCACATTTTGCTCCATAGCAGAAATCAGGAAGGTTTAACAGGAACTCCTGGGTGTAGGCTTTATTTTTTTATTCATTTGTTATTTATTTTTTTACCTTCAGACATAGCCACAAAACACTCTACAGCACAAGCCATATGTGATTTGTACAATTTATTTTTCCATTAGATTAAAAGTAACTCACAGATTATTTTTTTAGCAAAGTTGTTTACTTCACTGACTGGTATGTGAAAAAAATCATACTATACAGAAACCAGAGATGATTTATTTCTTGCAATATGGCCCTTCCAGTAGGGCTCTGTCAACTCACTCTGATATTCTTCCTGAAGTCATATAGAAATCACAAATGCAATCTTGGATTAAACTTTGCAAGATTGAGTTTGCAAGTGGCATTGCAAGCATTGAGAATACAGAGGCAGAATGTGAGCTTCTTAGAAATGTTGTATGGTTTAATCTTTAAATTACTTCTATAACCAGGGCTGTATTTTCATAAAACTAAAGAAAAATTGTTGGAGTCAGGGTAATGTGGCAGTTTATAGATGTCACGGTTGAAACTTAAAAGTTTTTTATCCTCAAGCTTCTCCACTTGTTTTACTGGCAGTTGCCTATGTTCTCATCATTCAGGCAGTAGAAGCAGGAAGGGTCATAAATTCAAGGTCAGCTTGAGCCACAGGAGGGAGAACCTATCTCAACAACAATCAAAGAGAGAAGTGGAGTCCATTGGTAGAATGCTAGCACAGCATATGCAGACAGAACCATGAAGTTGTACTCCAGCAAAAATAAAGCATTCCATTGCACCCAACCGAGTTCTCCAACATAGCAAAATAAGAACATTGATATCTACTGAGTCTAATAATATCTAGTTACTATCAGGCTATCCAAAACCATGAACCAGATGTGCTTGTTGAAGATTAAAAATAATAGTGATAGCACATTAACAACTATATGGTGAATTTGCAAAATAAGAGAAATGAATCATGGCTGTCTCAAAATATTTCCTACATAATAAATAGTTTGTATTCTACTAAAAAATAATATACTATATTCTAAATTGTGGGGGAAACTGAGTATATCAACACAACACAGTAAAAAAGAAAATGGCCAGCATAACAGTTTCATAACCAAAGTCATGTTGAATATTCAATACATTTGTATTTCTAGTAAGAGCAAGTTAATAACGACAAAAGAAAAACAAGAAAATATCATTTTCAGGAAAATGTATGCAAACTATAAGCAATAGCACCTGCAGCTTCAAGTGTGCTTTTCCATTAGGCTCTCACAAAAGGCAGAAACTGAATACGCAAAATTCTAATTTGTGTTTTAAATCTCCATTATTTAACTGTCCCTGCTGTGGCTGTCTCAAAGATTCCATAGATACTGGGATGTTGGATGAGATACACCCAGGGAGCAAAATCAATCAATCAATCAATCAGTCAACCAATCAATCACTACACCATTGTAGAGCTCAATATCTCTTGATATTATTTTTAATGAACTTAAGTTTTTAGAAGAAAAATAATAACCACATTGAGAGCAAAAATAAATGTATTTTTAGGAAAGTCCTTCAACTGCTTAGGTACAGCCTTCAGCATGTACTTTGCCTGTCCCTTATCAGTCTAGATTTTTTGCAAAACAGTGTTGTTTTCAGAAATGGAGCTGCTCCGATTATCATATTTCATCACTATACATTCTGTTGCTCATAGTCATCAAAACGAAACTTTACCTATACTTTGCTATCCTAATTTAGGCAAACAAGTGTTTTGATAGTTACAGTTTTGACTTGTCCTTTTATCTGAGCTTTCTTAGTTGAGAATACTTATTTCTAACATGGAATCAAAGGTATTGACAGCCCCAAAGTTGCTTGCCTTCCTCCTGAATCAAATGTTCTTAGCATTTCTTTCTTTGCTTCCTGTCCTTCCCTTTGTCACTTGTCCTAGACAGAAAGGAGTCCTTCTCGGACCTCAAGGAAAGTAAGACTATTGTATGCTCAGGGCTTAGGACTTACTTTTCTATGCTTTTAACACATCCCCCAGACATCTTTGCTCAAGTGACACCTTGGTAAAGGAAGCTTCTCAGACATGCCTCCCCCATGGCTCCTCTGCTCCTCCTATTTTGCTCTGTATGCCCTGGCTTCATCAACTCTGTAAACTTGTTCCTTGTTCTGTTTCTTGGACTGCCCATCATCAGTTTCTGCTCTCTTTGGGTTGTGCTGTTTAGATTTGTTTCTTGTACTTGGTGCCTATACAATCAACATAAGTGATTGCATGATTTCACACAATCATAATCTTTCTAATATACAGAATCGGAATATGTAGTATTCAGAATCAATGTATTCACGCTGAAGTACCAATAATGCAAAATAAATGCCTTCTCAGTTCCCCAGCTTTCATTTACTTAGGCTAATACATTATAAGCCACAGCTAGACAGAAAGATAATATATGACAACTTTGTTATCCATTGTGGTTAGTGGGGAGGAGGCTTTCTTCTCAAACATCATCTAATTAACGTTGGCACAGTCAGGATCACTAAAGCTTTTCTGTTGAGTAAATGGAACACTCAGTCATTTGTATTAAATCTGTCTCCTAGTCCTAGAGTCTGGTTTTGCCATAAGTAGATTTGTGAGAGATGTGTTGACATTAAATTTATGCATAAACAAAAATCATTTTTTTTTAAGTTTTTGGCAGAATGATTGAGATTATAAATACAAGGATTTTCACAGACAAAGAAATCTTTTGCTGTTTTAACCAACATAAAAATATTTTTTGTAAAGAAAGGCATGGATTACATAGTCTTATTAGTACAATTGATATTTATGAATAAAAACTGGATTTCTGGAACACTAATATTTTGTCCCAACACAACCCCTTCATACCAACTTTTCATACTATGAAATGTCTTCCTGTTCATGCCACTGGCTTTTAGGTTGTTTTGTGACTGTCAACCATGGGCTTCTTTGTCTAGTTCTCAGGTGTGTCTCCCTATGAATATGGAACTCTGAGTATCTACTACATGGCACTTTGATACAGCTCAACTTACTTGCAGAAGATCAGGAGAAAAATATGTAATTCTGATTCTGAGCTTTCACTTCAGAACAGTGAAATAAAAAGTCAAGAACTTACAAAGAGATAAATTGTATCATAAGTCTCAGGATTGATCTGCCACTGTAAAGCGTGTGTGTGTGTGTGTGTGTGTGTGTGTGTGTGTGTGTGTGTGTGTGTGTGTGTCATACAATATCAAGTGTGTTGTTGGGATCAAAAGACACTCAAAGCCTAATCTATGGGTTAAAACAACAAATATTGATTATTCTCTATGGTGAAAACTTATAAAACTTATTTAAGTGTTCAGGGCATCAGTGTGAAGAAGAACTAGGGCTAAGATCACAGTAACTGTGGAAGAAGAACCTGGGGACTTGTAAAAGATTCATCATGGCTAGGTTTATTACTATGAAAAATTTAACCAAAAGGGCACTCACTCACTCTCTGGATCCTTATCAAGATTGGATGCTTTTGATGTGAAGAACACTGAGGTACTTACACCCACGAGAATGATGATAGTGGTAAGGATAATGGATATAGAGATATGAGTTGAGATAGTTAAAATAACTAAGCATTAGGAAATATTGGTCACTGTTAAGTCAGCTCTCTCTGAGTTGGGGTGCATGTGAGAGCACATGCATGGGAAGGCAAGATGTCAGCCTCAGGCACCATTCCTTTACAACCAACTTGGGTTTAGAGGCAGGTCTTTCGGTGACACATGAAGCTCACTTACATATTGAGCTTAAGGTGGCTGTCTCAAGAGCCCCTGGGACGCTCCTGACTCTGCTGCCCCATTGTTGGGATTATAAACTCATGCTACCATGAGATTCAGCTTTTTAAGTGGGTCAGATCAAATGAAAGTCTTTATACCTATGCGACTGAGGTATGTCCCCAAGCTAATTAACTATTAAAGTCTTAGAAACAACAATATTTGAGTATCCTGAAGTTGAGATTCTCATATGTTATAGTAGCTGCTAGAAACATATTTAATAAATACTAATGAGCACTATAGGGCCAGAGGTATGTACTCATTTTGGTTTATTGCAGCCTCCTTTTAAATTTATATTAAAATTTACACGAAACCTAAATGATCTTATTTCTTTTTTTCCCAAGAAGGTACAAATATCTTCTCTTTATATAAGTCACCTAAAAAATTGTATATCCAAGACATTTTAATGAGTACAATTTGAGATAATTTCAAATAATGACACTTTAAAGTTTAGTTTCGGAAATAATTTGTTTTTTTTTCCTGAGGCATACTTCCTCATGTAGTAAAATAATTCACAGTAATGGATTCACCCTGACTCAGAGGTCATACGTAGTTAAGAGTATGCAGGTGGAAGACACATGTCTATTTCAACCACCCAATTAGGGATGGAGTGTCTCCTTTGTTCCTGTAGTGTTAGTGAGGTCAAAAGATTATTTTACTTATGAGTCATCTGTAAGACATGAAACCCATATTCAATGGGTTTCCAAAGGGAGTGCTTTGTTCAATTTAATAATTCTTAAGTTTTCTTCTTAAAATCCTTATCTAATGACCCAAAACCTCTCAGACCAAACCAATGTTCTTGTTTCTTGAACTCTTAGTTGGTGGAGTAATTGCAACTTGAAATAGGCTTCAAATAAAGGAGGCTCCTGAGATCTTGGCTCATTTGCAAGGGACAAACATGGGAACTTCAGTGAAACAATGCAAGTCTTCTCCCACTTTGCTCTACATTTTATTTCTTCTTTGTCTTTTCCAACCCAAAGCTACACTTATTTACTGTAAATATCTCGATTCTTAGACAAAAATGCCTATAGAAATGTACAAATAGATTTATGTCATCCAGATCTGACTTATTGTAAGTCTAGCATTTATTATTTCAAAAATTAAGCTTATTGTTTTGAGAATATAATTGAAACACTTAATCAAGGGAACCTAATGGCACCATTTTAACTCATAAACGGTAAGAGAATCTTAGTAAACATTTATCTCAGAATCTAGAGCTAGCTGGGCAATCTGTTTGCTTTCTACTATTCTCTTCTGTGGTTCTGAAATATCTAAGACTAGATTGTTAAAGGCAAAGGCGTAAAACTGCTGATTCATTACTTTGCTAATAATAAACTGTGATGAGGAACTGTAAATGATTATCAGAGAACAGAGCGAGCAGCAGATTAATGAACACAGAGGGGTACATTTCCAAAATAGTGTGTGCCATATGTACACACAAAACAATTATGCAAGGAAAGCATGCATCACTCATGCAGTATTTTGCAAATCAGCAGACATCTTGAAGTTCCTTCCAATGGGAAATTTGCTGATAGGTGCTCAGGGAAAATCATGCAGGATTTGGGTAATGCTTTCTGGGAAAGCTCACAGCTGTTTGATTTCATTCTGGTTTTGTCTTTGTCTCTTTCTTCCAAGTCCTGGTTCTGGACTCTTTCCTCCAGTCATCAAAAACAAAAAAACAAAAAAACAAAAAACCACCACTGCCTTTGACCAGGAGTCTTTCTGAAGAATCCAGCTAAGTGGCCAGACTTTCATGAAGACTTTCATCCATTTTCAGTCCTTTGACTTAATTATCGGGGCTGTTCAAAGGTGTTGCTTTAACCAGCACAGATTTGGAACTAATGGAAGCACTATTGACTTTATCCATTGAGAGAAATGTAACAGGGCTGCATGTTTTGTGACTGAACATGAATCTTGACTCCTTCCTTCTCTGCCTTTAAAACACTGAAATACAACCAGGACTGAATTTACTTCATTCTGTAATGAATCAGACTGTACACTTCTGTAAAGACATCTGCCACCTTGTTTGTAATTATCTGCCTACAAATGTTTTTTCCTACTCTGCCTTGAATGAGGACATAACATTATTAATCATCACATCCCTGGCACAGTACTTTATACTTCCTAAGTATCAAATGCTCAGTGAAAGAACAAGATCGTCTGTCACGAAAATTACCATAAAAGTTTATTGTGAGAGCAACATAATCTGGCAGACAAAACCACAAAGCATAAATCCTGGGAAATAGTAACTTTCCAAGAGGCAATAGTTGAGTGTACTTCTCCATGATGGCTTATTATTAGACTTTTTTTATATCACATCTTTTTATTCTGCTAAGTAGCCACACTTTTCCTATAAATCAACTTCTAGTCCTGAATCGGTCATTTTGCCACCATATGAAGCACTACAGCAGGCCCTCTCCCTTCCAACACACCAGAACATTACTCTGTCATTGTTCTGCTCAATTTTGCACCATTCATAAAAAACCTTTCTTCACATGCTAGCCTCTCCATGTAAAGTCATTCACTAATGCCTATTAACTCTTGATGTAATTTTGTCTCTGCATAAACTCCAGCAAGACTGAAGATGCTCTGCTTTGAGGGATGACATTTCACAAAGCACCTCAAATTCTCTGTAGACACATATGTTTCTTCTGAATTCACAGATAAGTAGAAATATAAATTAAATTATTTCAATAAACATTGAGTAAATAATCATTCTACTAATAAAACAGCATTTCATTGCTACTATGATGAAAATTCATTTAAAGAAAATCACAAGAGACTTTCTATTGAAATCCACAAAGATCTTTACCAATAAGAAAGCTGACTAGAGTTTCATTGTAAACATTGATATCAGAATACATGATTTTTAATGGCTCAAATGGTCATGTTCAAAAAATTCAAATGAGGTCTGTTTACTTTATTCAGTCACCCAATTCTTTTACATATAGCTATGCAGTGTACCTTTCAGTGTGCTCTAAAGGGAACTAGCTCTGTTACAAATTTCATTTCACAGCCTATGCAAAAAGTAGAAAAAAAATAGAAACTTCTCTTTTTCAGAAGGTTAAATTTGAAGAAGTACAGATCTGAGTTTAAGAGACAAAATAATGTTTTCAACATGCTTACACTTCTAATTTGAAAGCAATTTGTGTATAGATAATCGAAGAAGCCTACTGAATGTCAGAGGTACAAAATACTATTCTAACTTTATAACTGACAATTATAAAACATTATCTGTATTATTTATACAACAACCATTTACTTAGTATATATTTAAGTGAAGGACATTTCTCTCAAAAAAAGCCATATTTTTACAAGTGCTCCAATGACATTTAATTAAACACACACACACACACATACACACATACACACACACATCTCTCTGTATCTTTTTATCTATCTATCTATCTATCTATCTATCTATCTATCTATCTATCTATCTATCTATCCAACAAGGATACACAGGTATTGGAAATTTAATCTACAATTGCATTTCATCTTTAGATGATGTGCCACATGGACAAAAATACATTTTCATGTTATATAAATCTTCAAAATAGGATGCAATGTACATCATACATCAATAGGCCTTTTAAATTATTGAAATATAATTATTGAATGTATCCCACAAATGAATCTTTTCTTGAACAACCACTTTTCATGAGAAGATTAATTTACTTGCAAATATTTGTGTGTATCTGTGTATGGGTATGTGCAGTCAGTGCTCTGTTCTCTATGACCAAAGGAAGGTGTCAGATTCCCTGCAGCTGGAGTGACAGGCAGCTTTGAGCTACTGCCTTGGGGGCTGAAAACCACACTTTGGCCATCTAGAGGAGCAGCGTGAGTTTCCTTAACCTCTGAGATATCTCTCCAGAACTGAGGAATTATTTCTTTTCTCTAAAGAAAAATCTTTGGCCTTATAAATTAGAATATCTTAAATTGCCTTGAAATCTAACATGTTTGGAACAATACAGAAACATTATTCCATGGATCCTCTTATGGCCTTTATGCTTTACATGTTTGTATTGGCCATCTAGAGGAGCAGCGTGAGTTTCCTTAACCTCTGAGATATCTCTCCAGAACTGAGGAACTATTTCTTTTCTCTAAAGAAAAATCTTTGGCCTTATAAATTAGAATATCTTAAATTGCCTTGAAATCTAATATGTTTGGAACAATACAGAAACATTATTCCATGGATCCTCTTATGGCCTTTATGCTTTACATGTTTGTACATAGAAAATATCTACATGTTGTATATGTAAAAATATACATGTAACATACTCTCATGCTGACATTGTTTTCTGGTTATGATCTATAATGCTGGGTATGAAAATAAGCCAAGCATATAAGCTAGGCATGTACCACCACACCAGTTTTTTTGTTAAGCCCAGAACCATTCCTTTTTACAGCATGTATATAATGTTAGGACAATATATAAATTAAATACTGATTTTTTTCCTCTAGGAAATCATCTATTCTGTTGGAGTTTTCAGTGATGAAAAAATTTAAGCATCTGAAGAATATGAAGAAGGAAATCAGTGGAAGAAAGGGGAAGGACAAAACTTTATTTATTGTTTATTTGTTTGCCAGGGAAAGGAAGTTAAAACATACTGTCTTCACCTTCTTGGCAAAGCTGATACTAACAACATTATCTTTAACTGTCTTCCAGAGGAAGCATCCATGATGATCTTCAAAGAAAATATTGTTATACATGATGTGAAATATGATTTACAATAGGAATGAATGAATTACTAAGCAATGGCAGAGAGCAGATGGTTCTTCACTGCATGTGGTTAGGGAAGGAAAGGCAATGTGAAGAGCTACCTCCCATGGTTCTGGATCAGTGGTGGTGAGTTGGATGTCATATGAGCTTGAGGGGTGGATCTACAGTGTGAAGCCCAGAGGAGGTCTTAGGGTGGAACTCTAGCCACTGCCATGATGGATGCATGCATTGATTTATAACAGGATACGCTTGCCAGAATGCTTTCTTACAATTAAGATATTTTCTTTTTCTGAATGTGTAGTCTACAGTATTTTTATAAGTATAACTGAATCTTTTCTCAGCATAAAATTTATTTTATAAATGCTTCATTCCAAAAGAATTATCACAGTATTAGCATTTATAAAATTTGAGTATTAACTAGGCGGTATCTGTGAAGTGAGGCTGTGACCAGACAAAGATTCTTCATGACACTTGGATTCTGGTGTGTGAAATGAAAATCATAGAGAACTTCATACTATAGATAACTAGGCTCTTGTGCAAACAGGACAGAGAAGCGGGAGGGGGTTGACTGGGGAACAGGGGGAGCGAAGAGGGCTTATGGGACTTTCGGGGAGGGGGGAACCTGGAAAAGGGAAATCATTGGGAATGTAAATAAAAAATATAGAAAATAAAAAATAAAAAAAGAATCAAAAGAGTCATTAATTTTATATAATTTTATTTTGCCATGTATTTTGCTTTTGAAAATATGATCTGTTCTACTGGGTCTTCCTTTAGAAACTATTCCCAGATCTTCAGCAAGCTAAAACTATCTCATATTGGTATGCTATAATCATGAATGCATAGCATCTGTATGGATTCTGAAATGTAAAAACAAGTCCTGATTTTGGTCTACATATCTGTGCTACAGTTTATTTAAAATTTTGAAAGTGAAATTTTTAATATGAATCATAATTCCTCTATTTTAATTTACAAACATACACTGAGCACATCCTTTTTCATACATTCCCCTTTATAGTATTTGACTGAGGAATTATGGAAACAAAGAGAGTAAAATATATCTAACCAATTTTCCCCTTGCTTGCTGTTGACTTTAATTTTCTTCAGCCAAAATATACACAAGTTGATATTCAATAATACTAAATTGAGTATAATTCACTTTTCTCTTGGGGAGAAAGTTTCATTATCCACTTACACCCAGAGTTTGTGAATAAAAGGGTGTTTCACTTATTGGCAAAGACATAGAAGGCACGAAACGCCCCTAATGTAATTTCAGCTAATTAAAGACTCGTTAAGACAGAAATAGAAATGAGAATTTGCCTCAGAACTTGCTTAAGTAATTTTAATTTTTAATCATTTTCATCTCTTACTAATTAAACAGTTTGATGGGTACCTATCGGCTATTTACCTAATTTTCTGTATTTTAGTCTACAATTTAATGTGTACCCACTAATCAAATAATACAGGTCTCTGCAAGTATTTGGCTTATTTCCCATACTCTATGTGTTTTCTAACTACTGTGTGTGTGTGTGTGTGTGTGTGTGTGTGTGTGTGTGTGTGTATGTGTGTGTGTGTGTACATATATATACACACATATATGTGTAGATATATACATACACATATATCATCAACATATAATTTAGTTTCCTCACAAAATTTCATATGTTTCTTTTATATCTTAAAAACCTAAAATTTGAGCATGAATCTGAACAGAGGCAATGGAGGAAGAAAAGTGAACAGTGTCATAATAACAAATGGTAAAGCCCAGACAAAGAAAGTCCCTAGGTGCAGGAAACAAGCACACTAAAATGTGCAGGTGGGAATCATAGAGCACTTGGCCTGGAATCCCAGCTGTCAAATTTATCAGTTGTATGAACACACTGCTCAACTGAGCTCTCTCCACCTGTCTCCCTTCACCCATGAAGAGATTACAACAAAGTTTGCCTTGTATGACCGAAGATCAACCAAAGCACATACAACAAAGTACTGATTGCCAATGGCTTCTGTTCAAATGAACACCCAGGTTCAAGAACAACCTCCTGGTTTTGATCCAGGCTTATCGTTGTGCATTCCCTTTGCCGCCCACTCCTTATAGCCATGTGTACATCATGTTTCTTGTCTTTCCATGTTTCTGACATTGTGTCGTTGCTATTTGTACAAATAGTTAATGAACTTTTCTCCAATTGTCAGTTTCTCTGATGAGAAACTCTTGTCCTTCTTTCCAAGTTAGCCCAAGGTCTTTACTTTGTGAGATTTTCCTCATCTTGATACTTAAATTCAATATAGTTTAAAACTGACATATACATAAATAAAATTGTATATGTAAATGGAGTACCTTGTGGTGTTTGGATACATTGCATGCATTTTACATATCATTCTCCACAAACAATTGTGATTTTTATAATAGAACTGTATTACATATGGTGAAGGATGGTTTATTGGATATTGCTATTTATGGATGAAAAGCCATTCCACCATAGTGCATATCCAAGGGAAATGAGGTCATTGTTTTTTGTTTTTGAGTTCACTGTAGCTTCAATAGCAACAGGAAAGACCAGAAGCAACCAAGATGACAGTCAGTTAAAAACTGGTAAAGAAAAGAGAACAAATACCAGTACTATTCAGCCATAAAATTGAATGACAACTGTAATTCTTCACAGCATAGAAGTAACCAGAGACCAACACAGAAAATGAAATAAGCCATACTCAGAAAGACAAGGAGCCTCAATGCAGAATCTGTAAAACTTAATTTCACAGAAATTGAAAATAAGTCTAAGGACAGTAGGGAGGGACAAGTATCAGGGAAGCATCGATCGATCAATGGAGAGTAAGCTATAGTTAATACATATGCTTAAGCATAAACATATACACACATCACATACATATATAACATCATACACATATACCATATATACATATACATATATATATATATCATATACATCTATGCATTCATCATCTATATATTTCTTGGTGCTATTGTATAGCAAGATAATTACAGTAAACAATAGTTTACAGTTCACTTCAGAAAGCTAGCTTTATTTTAGTGTTGATTTCTATTTTTAGGCACTCTGGGTAGAAATGATACTCATTATGATTTCAATTTTTTTCAATCTTCTTAAGCCATGTTCTACAGGTTTCCATACTATCTCTCCTAGAGAATGCTCCACATGGTACTGAAAGAATCTGAGTTCCGCTGACACTCTATGACATGTTCTATAGTTGTCTGGCAGTCCACTTACCTGGAACACAACTTTACTTTTACTGTTTCTTTGTTATTTTCTGTCTGAATGAGCTCTTCATTGCTGAAAACGGGCTGTTCATGCTCCCTAAAACTATTGTATGAACATTTATCTATACTATTTAGATTGCAAATATATGCTCTGAATACTTGAATGGCCCAGAATTTGGGACATGTATTATAATTACTATATTTTCATTCTGAAATGCTATCCTTATCATTATCGAGTGACTCTTATTTCTTTCTAATACTTCTGAATTAAAGATTAAGTTACTCCATAATTATAGCTTCTCATGTTATCTTTTGGGTTCTGTTTTCATAACCATTCTATCCTTCACTTTTTTTGTATCTGTATTCTAGAGACGGCAGAGGATTGTGGTTACCTGTATGTAGTCATCCTTAACAGCAAAATGTATACCTATCATGTTTCCATCCTACTTATTCATGTCTCATTCACTTTGCAGAACCTCTCTAGTATTTCATGTCAGTAGTTCCAGTGGACCTGTGTTCTCACTCATTAAGGCTGCTAATGAGCCCTGGTTCCTTAACTGTCGCTATAGAGGGTACAGTATTCTTAATTGTTTTCATTTCCTGCTTCCCCTTAGTGGAGTTCCCACGTCCTCTGGGTTTGCGCAGAGATAAGTTTCTGATAATTAACAGGGTATCAGAAACCTCTCTGAAGGTATTGGTTTAGTGTTAGTGAGTGTGGGCTTAGGTTGGCTTCATACTTCAATGTGGAAGTCTGGGTTTCAAGACTCACACCTGGTCTTATCTGAGGAAGTTTCTTTATAGGGGTTCAGCAAGAGTGTACTTTATTTTGTAATGACTATAGAAAAATTTAAACCAAAATTAAAGACTGTATTTTATTTGTGTGTGTGTATATATATATGTATATACATGTATATATATACATATATATGTATATATATTTCCAATAGTGTGTTTTTATTTCCAAAGTCAATGTTCTAGAACATTTTGTTGCATATTGAATTAACAATAAGCATATAGTATCATCTTTGCAATAACTAGATATGTTCTGTTATTTTGTTTCCAATATTGGATAGTAAATTGGGTTAAAATATTAGCCTATGTTCTTTGAATTTATAGTTTAGAACCTTGAGATGTGATAGATGGGGAAAATTGAATGCAGCTGCTATTCATGGTAGGGTCATTTGTTTTTGGCAAAGATTAGTTTCAGGTGGCCTTTGAAATGATAAATTTTTATAAGAAAACATACTGTCATTATTTGAAAATGTCCTTAGTGGATGCTTTATTAGGTAGCTCCAATACAATAGCATCTAAAGCCATTCATTTAAGTTAGAATAATCATCTGACAATGCAGATAGTAATGAAATTCAGTGCCAATTGACAGGATGGGTGAAGATTAGTTTTGCCTGTCAAAATGGGAACTATTTGATCACAAAAACTAGAGTCGTTATCAAGCAATGTTCCAGACTTCCAGTTTCATCAATGTTACCTGACTATCAATGTAGAAAGGAAGAAGCAGAGGAAGTTGTTCTTCATGTCTGCTTTCATATCATCATCTTGCATTGGTAATATCAGTATAATAAGAAAAGTAATTTCCGGAAAATATTACTTGCTTAAGTATACAACTGCAGAACTCTTTACTTGCTGGATGCATTTATGACCTGGGATCATTATTTTATTTGTTGCTTCTCATATCTCTGTGGATGTCATATGAGATTTGCCATGGAGTATAGTTTTTTAAATTAGTATAAATAAATTATAATCCATGAAGATAAAGAATATATATTTTTGCTTTAGCATCCTCAAATGAAACATGATACTATATGACAGTTTAACAGCAATCTCAATTTTAGCTGAAGAATGATCACATAAAGCAAATAGCAATGATTTGTGTCCATTTCCAAACCTCAAATGAACCATTAACATGGCTCATAATTTTAAAATAATTTTATTATCAGCTTAAGAATGGTCAAAGTGTAATTATATAAATGGTTAAGATAGCATCAAAATACTCATTCAGTGTGTCATGAGTCCATCATTACAATATAATTATTCGGTGTTAATTTATTTCAGGAATATCTCAGAATTTTGAAAATATGATTAGCAACAATTGTAGACTGTGGAATTTTTAAGAAGACCATTCAGGAAGCACTTTTATCACACTGAATAAAACAATGTAAGGCTAATTTTTCAGTTATTCATATTTCTTCAATTTGTAGGGAAATGGCTAAAACTTTTGGTTTTGACAATTATAATAGGGTGACCATCTGCAGTGAGGATTCATTCTTATGAACCAAATAATAATCTTTTAAAATGTATTAATATGTTACAAACACATTTTAATAAAAACATTTATAAGTTTTAAAATGGATGCTTCTTATAAGTGAGTATTTTTCTTTGAAAAATCAATTTTATATTTACCTTTTCTCATTTTCTAAGATTGTTATTTTGTCCCTGTATTAAATCATTCAGCAATATTTTCTACCATGTATGTCAGGTATGGTGAAGTACATTTGTAAAACTCAAAAACTCATCTTGGAATCTGACATTCAAGCCTGGACAGTTTTACATTAAAGTATTAGAATAATAACTGGCTAACAATTAAATTTTAACCTGAATCCAAAAGTAATCAAACCTTGAAATTCATTTAAAGAAAGGTGGCCCATTCTGGTTAATATGGTTTTATTAATTAACAGATCATTAAGGAATAACTAAATGAAATGGATGAGACACAGCACCCTAGCCTTCCAAAGTAATTTAAATCTCCAATCACAATCAGTTCCCACCACTGGAGGCAAATTTCAGGTTCCGATTGGCCAATATCTGTATTCTGACACACCACACCCACTAGCAATCACATTAATTTCTACTTTCTTCTTATATTGCTTTAAATATTACAATTCCTAGGTAAATGGTCAGAACTTGAAAATATCATCCTTAGTGAGGTAACCCAATCACAAAAGAACACACATGGTATGCAGTCACTGATAAGGGGATATTAACCCAGAATCTAGGAATACCCTAGACACAATTCGCATATCAATAGATTTCCCAAGAAGATGGAAGGAGAGACCCCTGGTCCTGGAAAGACTGAATGTAGGGGAACGCCAGGACAGAGAAATGAGAGGGGGGTTGAATGGGGAAAAGAGGAAGGGAAGGGGGCTTATGGGACTTTCGGGGAGGGAGGAAACGGGAAAGGGGAAATGATTTTGAATGTAAATAAAAAAAAACTTAGAAAATAAAATAAAATTTAAAAAAAAAGAAAAAATATTACATTCCACAGCTTCTTTGTGTACAGAGAACTGAATGAAAGCAAGATCCTTACTAGACGCCTTCAGCCATTTGCTTAATTAACCAGGTAAGGTTACAAATATAGGACTCAGTAATTTAGACCAGATTACCCACAGGGTTAAAAACAAAAGTGTTAATTCCTACTGTTGCTCTCATTGAGTAGGGATCCAACCTGTGACAGAGAGAAGAGCTGGGAGCTTAAGACTAAATTGAATGATGATAAAATATATTTTTTATCTGGGCATTTGGCAATGGGGCATGGAATTCCTATTGAATTACACCTAGAGCACTTCCCTAAAGGTTGTAACTCTTATGCAAATGAATGATACGAACCTTTGGGTATTGCAGAAAGATATTGAGACTTGGCAAGTCTGCAAGCTCATCCACCATTCTAACAAGAGTTTACCTCAAAATGTGATGAATAATGCTACTTTTTACAGTAGTGCTTCAAAATGTTTTGTTTTGTTTTGTTCCTTTTAGCAATTCAGAAATTTAAGCACTTGCTTAGCATGTGTAGCTTCAAAACCGTTTGGCAGTTTGGAACAACGACTGGAGATGGTCTCTAGCATTTCCTGTATTTCAGATTGCTGTTTTATTACTTAACTATGCCCCTAGCACTCATCTTGTGTTCATTATGGACAGCAGTCTGACTTCAGTGGTACTATCCGGGTGATCAGGAAAATACAAGAGATGTGGTGACAGGGAAAGCTAAGTGCTTTCATGGAAAATTGTTTCATTGTTGCCAATATTGAGAAAGTAGAAATACAAGTAATTATAACCAATTTCTATAGAAAATTATGTATTTTTGTTCATGGAAAGTCATTTAAAGTTTAGTTCAACTTATGCAAGAAGTATCTAGTTATGAAATAGAATTTGCAAAACTATAGTTTATTCATAGCAAGGTGATTTGGTAATATAATAATGCTTTTAAAAATAAAATTACGGTTCAGTGATATAGCTCATTAGCTAAAAACATTTGTCACACAATATTAATGACTTGTTTATAATCTCTGGAACAAACAGAGGAAGGAAAGCACCGACTCCTCAAAGTTGTCCTCTAACCTCCACACACAAACATGAACCTGCATACATACACACACACACACACACACACACACACGCGCGCGCGCATACATAGAACCAGAGAAAGAAAAAGAGAGAATAAAATATCAAAAATAAAAATAGGGGGCTGGAGAGATGGCTCAGCAGTTAAGAGCACTGACTGCTCTTCCAGAGGTCCTGAGTTCAATTCCCAGCAACCACATGGTGGCTCACAACCATCTGTAATGAGATCTGATGCCCTCTTCTGGTCTGTCTGAAGACAGCGACAGTGTACTCACATATATAAAATAAATAAATTTGAAAAAAAAATAAAACTAAAAATAGATGAAATTGTGTAGCTATCAGATGTCAATTGTTCTTTCACTGAGAGAATGCAGTAAATCAGTGAATTAACTGGCAATAATGAAATCTGGAGGAGTATGGGGTTTTACCTGACAACCACAGTCTCAATTGTCACAGTTTCTCATACATTGTGCATTTCCTAGGGTAAACAGCTTCCATTATCCACCCTTTCTGAAGCTCTACAAATTTCAGCAAGGAGAGAACTCCAAGGAGCAGGTGTAGACTATGAGGAATATGTGACTTGCTAAATAAACAATTATGTGACATAGCTTTAAAGCAATGACCAATACGTAGCAAATCAATGAATTATCTCCTGGCACTCTGTATGAACATGGACCCAAAGAAACACATGACCATGTCAAGTGATTTGTGACAGATTTGTATAAATGGAAGATGTCACCAATTATACTCAGAATTGGGAAGAAACACTGTTTTGCCCACCGTCATGTTCATCAGGTCAGGCTAAGATTTTGTTGTATTATCTTTCCTCTCCCAGTGCTACCTAAATGCTTAAGATAAAACAGATATCCCTCAAGATTTAAAGATAAACCTCAATTTTCTAAATTCTAACAAAGGTGATGTTGACTACCATCATGAGATCTAAAACCATGCCCAAGAAAAGTGGCCTAGGCCATCAACATACGCTACTCTTGGTTGCCTTTAAAATTTCGTTCAAAGACAGCCAAATGATATCCCTAAGTCTTAACACAGCGTGTCAAAAGATTTTCTTGCCAATATATGAGTATGGAGTTTGGATTTCTGTAGCCATTTGGACATCATGAGAATAGCTTTGAAAAAATGAAGCTAGTCTTATAGAGCACACCTCAGAGGTGGCAAATGACCACTCTGACATAAGTTAAACTTTTTAAAGTTTAGCTTTGGACTTTCCAATTATAAAAGCCAATACTTTCTCTTCCTTGTCTAATGTGTTTTTGGTGGGTTTGTTTGATGTTTGGATCTAGAAAAATAAAAGATTCTGATGATATCTAAAAATAGAAATAGTATTCTATATTATGACATAGTTGTTCTAAATTTACCTCCTCACTATTCTTCCAAAATTACCTCTCTCTACTAGTATTATGCCCCATGTACACAAGAATACACATTTCTTGTGCAATCAGGTAATAACTCAAAATTTCTCTACAATATTAAATATATTTTTTTTTGCTGACATTCTACTGTAATTATTAGTTTGGGAATATAATGTAATGTCTATGTTTATTATCTCAGAGTATTTCTTGGTATTTAATAATCAACTGGAGTATTCTCTTGAGAAAATCATTTCTCTTGCTCTCAGAATTCAGCACTTTCTCAAAGTTCTTTGTCTGGGATTGAGGTCCCTTGAGCATTGTTAACCATGGCCACTCTCTCCACTCCTGCTTCCTCCCTGACCATTTGTATCTGGACAGGTGGTTGAGCCCTCATTGTTTATACTCTCAGAAAATAGATTTTCCATTAAAACTCAGGAAACTTTATTTCTTCTAAATTCAAAGTTATTATGTCATTCATAATGAGGTGTTTTATATGAGCTACTCTTAGTAGTGTGTTGATAAGTGCGAGAGAGGAGGGAGAAGTTGGGAAAAGGAGTCCATATTTATAGCTAGATAAGAGGAGTATTATCTTGAAAGATTGTTTAATACTATGGTGATGGACCTGATTGGTTTTTTTAATTTTGTTTTTACTTTTCTCTTCTTTCCTTTTCTTTTTTTCTTTGTCTTTGTCTTTTTCTTTTTATCAACTTGACCAAGGCTAGGATTATCTGACAAGAGGAAACCTCAATTTTGAAAATGCCTTCACCAATTGGCCTATAGACAAGTCTGTAGGGAGTTTTCTTGACTGACGACAGAAAATTGACATGAGAGGGCTCAGTAGTGACACTCCTGGGCAGTTGGTCCTGGATTGTATGAGAAAATAAGCTGAGCCACCCATGAGGTGCAAGCCAGTAAACAGTACTCTACTATGGATGCTGCTTCAGTACCTGCCACCATGGTCTTCCTGTGAGCTCTTGCCCTGATGTATGGCCTCAGAGTTGTAAGCCAAAATAAATCCTTTTCTTCTTAAATTGCTTTAGGTTGTGGTGTCTTATCACAGAAAAGGAAGCAGGAATGAAGAAAGATACCATAGTTATATATGCTTTATATTCTTCAAAACAGTATAGAGAATATTTGTAAAACATTTTATCCACAAAAATTAGCCATATGAAAAGAAAAGACATTTCAAGATTATTATTTTATAGTGTAAACATAGTCTTTTAATGTTCAGAAATGAAAAGGTGATTTTTATTATTGTTTTATTTTTCAAATAGGAAACTTTTTTATTGTAAATTGATATGTTTACTTTTAACTAATAAACTATCATTTTATAATGACTTTAAAAAACACATGTGGCTAGAAAGATAGCTTAAGAGTACTTGTTATGCTTCCACAGGTTTGACGTTCAGTTCCCAGAACCCACACAGGCATATCAAAACCTCATGGAATTCCATCTTAGGGACCCAAGCCTCTATTCTGATCTCCACACACATTGTACTAATTGTTTATACATTCATATATAGGTATTAAAAATAATAAAAATAAAAACGAATCTTTAAAAATAAAATGTAATTATAAACATTAATATATTTTATGTTTCAAAATTATCTACACTAATAGACTGACTAGATGTTGAATAATCATGTTATCTTGATTCTGACATTTTACAATGTGTTTGGATGTCAAAATATCATATTAAATGCTATGAATATTACCAATTATATCAGGCCACTGTTCTGGAGTAAACTTTTGTATTGCACATTAAAAGCTGAAATAGCCACTCAGGCTACACTATTAGGTAAATAGAAGTTATTATCTAACTTTTTGGAAAATCAGACTCTTTGTCTTTAAAAACTCCATCTTCTGCTCAGCCCATCACAGCAGTTGACCTCAATGATGTGATAGAGTGAAATCCAATGCTGGAACTGGAAACAAAGGCCACAGATATCTGCGCAGCAGATTATTTTATTAAGATCTTCATGACAGCTACCGTTTTTGGCAATGTGTACATTTATCTCTTGAGTAAAATTTGAGCTGGAGAAAGTGGTCAATTTTTGTCAAGCTTGATGAACAGAGTTCAGTCTCCAGAATCCGCACGGGGGAAGACAAGATAGGAATTACTCTATACCCCAATAAGACATGGCCACCATAATTATATAAATACATATTAAAATATAAGTAAAACTTAATAAATGGCAAATATGTAGTAAAAAGGAAGAAATTGTCAATATATGATTATATTTAAATGGTATTCCTCTTTTTAAGAAAATTAGAACACTAGATATGAAATCTCATCACACCCTGGGGCTCTTGTCTAGAGTTAGAATTGACTTAAGTACATGTTTCCACTGTGAAAATCAAATAACTGCGAGATATAAAAGATCCAGAATATTTATAAAAATATTACTTCAAAGGAAGTATGTTTCCATATCTAAAACTTGAGGGACTTTCCCAAGATTGTTCAATGTGAAAGCTGCCCCCCCCCCCCGGAATGCATTATTTGCAGGAATGAGAAAACATTAGATAAGCAGCCTGGAATTCCTGTGTTTTCATTAAAACCCAGTTTACCACCATACACATTGTGTCTTTCTTGAAATAAATTTCTAACAAGATCTAACACTTTATAGCTTTGCCCTGTGAAAAGCTATTGGAGAACTGAGAATCATTTTCCCAGGATGGGAAATGTCATCATCCACATACAACCTCTGGAAGATTGACCAAGGAATTGCAGTTCTCCAGTGATGGCTCGAGTGATGGATTTCATCACCCTTTGAAGTGCAATGAAACCTTCATGGTCTTTTTAGTACTCTTTCTTGGAAACTGAATATCATTTTTTTTTCTTTTATGTGAAAAAAATTTAAAGAAACTTCCAATCTTGTTTCACAGAATATGGTGTTGCAATTCCTAGCAGTTGAGACATCTGTGCAGTCTTTTTGCCTCTCTGGCCACTTTCCTCCCACCACAGGGGATATTCTGTTATCATCTGATCATCTTCCATGCCACCATGTATACAGACACATGGCTTTAGCTGCATATGTAGCAGAGGATTGCCTTGTTAGGCATCAATGTGAGAAGATGTTCTTGGTCCAATGAAGGCTCGATAGATGCCCCAGTGTAGGGGAATCAAGCATGGGAAGGTGGGTTATTTGATTGGTTGTCTGGTGGTATACCCTCATAGAAGCAGGGGGAGTGAGAATGGGTTAGGGGGTTTCAGGGATTGACGGAAACTGGGAAAGGGGATAACATAACATTTGAAATGTAAATAAAGAAAATATCCAATAAAAAATAAAAATATAAAACAAAATAGAAAGAAAAATAAACAAACAAAAAAAAAGCATATAAATTAGCATCTGGCATACTTTTGAAAGATCGTATACCAGTAGGCAGAAGTGCAGACTTCAGTTCCTAAATATCTACTGGACAGGTAATCAAAGCCAATGGTCTCCAAAGCAGACTGTAGGCATAATGTCTTTGTGCACTGTGTAAAGGTTATCATTGTGGGCCGGGCGGTGGTGGCGCACGCCTTTAATCCCAGCACTTGGGAGGCAGAGGCAGGAGGATTTCTGAGTTCGAGGCCAGCCTGGTCTACACAGTGAGTTCCAGGACAGCCAGGGCTATACAGAGAAACCCTGTCTCAAAAAAAAAAAGAAAAAAAAAAGATTATCATTGTGTTAATCAAATGCTGATTTCTCTGCCCTCATATCTTGTTTTGATCCAGACACAACATTCTTATGTCAAGAATCTCTGGTCGCAAGTAAATTCTTTCCATTTATTCTCTGCCTTCTCAATAAAAGCTGATTACTCAATGACGAGCAGAGGTGAGAATAGGACTTTTGCCAGTCAGGGCAGGGGAGAGAGAAGAGGAAGACAGACTGATCCAGGAGTAAGGAGGAAAGGAGATAACATGAGCATTCAGCTGGAGCATAGAAAGCCCTAAATATAAGTAGTATGGGGATTTTGGCTGGGATTGAGCCAAATTAGTTTAGGAAATTAGAATAGATAATTGACTACCCAGATATTTAGTCCTGGCAGACTGAGATTGATCCCTGGGATGCAATTCACATGGCTAAAAAAGAGAACTGACAACTGAAAGTTGTTCTCTGACCTCCTCAAAACAGTCTTCAGTGTGTACATACTCAAACAAAATAAAGAAATAAAAAACTTCATAAAGTGGAAAGTTAATTGCAGAAGCCATTCAAGGTTGACCTCTGGCCTCCATACATATGTACAATCTCTTTCTCTCTTTCTCTCCCCCTCCACATACTGACACGCACATGCACATGTACATGCACCACAAATATTCCTTTTTATTTTCATAAAATATTTCTTATAGAATAAAGCTATTTTCAATCATCCTATACTTTGTCTGGTTTCTCTGATTTGTATGGGAAGAGAACATGTATTCTTGATTTTTGTCAGAAGTTCTAACTCCCCTCAAAATTAGAAAACATTAAAGTATATGGAAACAGCTAGTATGATATTTTTAGATTGCCCAAGTCAGTAAACTAACATCATGCCACTGACTATTCATAATAACTTGCAATAAAGGCATGTGAGTTCAGAGAAATAAAGCAAATGAACTCCAAAAGTACATGCAAGTACTCATCTTCAGTCACAAAAGAGAGGCAGGAGGATAATGAGCTATTGTGACTGCCAATCACTTTTTTAATTGGAACCCATCTAAATTGTGACAGGGAGGTTGCTATCCATCTCTAGCAACTAGAGGCCCCTCCACTGTATTTTCTCTTTTCCTTCTTTCCTTTTCTCATCTGTCTGTGCAACTACAGGAACTTGATTTCACTGTATTTTGTCTAGCAAATTCTATTTTTTTTTTGTTTTTTTTTCTTTGTTTGATTTTGTTTTTCAAGCAGGGTTTCTCTGTGTAGCCCTGGCCGTCCTGGAACTCACTCTGCAGACCAGGCTAGCCTTGAACTCAGAAATCCACCTGCCTCTGCCTCGCAAGTGCTGGGATTAAAGGTGTGCACCACCACTGCCCGGCGCAAATTCTATTTTTAAGTAATAAATATACAATCAAACTCCACAGTTAAAGACTGGGACCTGAATACCATTC
Organism: Tokudaia tokunoshimensis; assembly: GCA_036184795.1. Classification (NCBI taxonomy): domain Eukaryota; kingdom Metazoa; phylum Chordata; class Mammalia; order Rodentia; family Muridae; genus Tokudaia; species Tokudaia tokunoshimensis. The sequence continues at coordinate 10,378,554 of BTHU01000008.1, forward strand.
AATACAGCCTCCTTGTGGCTATGTCTATGTTTCTTCTGGGATATGTTTAGTGAATGTCCCAGAAAAACAATTAAACATAAAAACAGAATGTAAAACCCACAAAAGATATTTTAAAGATCATAAATCCAATTGACTGGTTAAAATGTTCTAATTGCAAAGATTAAAAGATTCAGAGACAAAGTTATCTCAGGCTTTCTCTAGACATCCTACCTGCCATCCTATGGCAGTTTTGTGCCTGATCTAACATCATTTTGATTATCAAGTGAATCTTTAGTCTGTGTTAACTGAGACTACTACTTTCTATCAGCTCAAAAGCTACAGATGTCATTCTTAAAATGATATTTAAAACCTATTTCAGAGGCTTCCTCTATATGTTAAAACCAGTCAACCTGCTGCCCTTACCAGGGAATGTGGTAAGTGTCTTTACATGTGCCTTTTTTTGTTCTGTGACTATAAAAACTTCATGTAACTTCTTCTTTCATTTACAATATACTGAATCCATGTTCTAGGACTGTGATATTCATATTAAGTCAGAATAAATACCTGCCTTCTTTCTGGTATGAGAACTGTTGTTTGCACCCTAAGACACACCTTCCTTCTCAGTACTTGCATGGTAATTCGAGGTAAGCTTTAGATTTTAATGTACTCATTATCGCCTCCATTTGGATAGATCATCTGGTGAGCACTACAGTCATGCTTAGTTGAAACTGGTTGGCTGAAAAATTTGAAGGCAGGTCTTAGAGCCATGATCATTCCAAAGACCATGATATTTCCTTTTTATTTCAAAGACTATGCATGAGTGTTGTGCCCTTTCCCCAAGCCTTCCAGCAATGTCAAATGAGTGTGGGTGGGTCACTTTCCTCAGTTGAGTTGTTTGGCCCCACATCCATCCATTTCTCTTAGAAATAATTGCTGTAATTAGTCATTATTTATAATATGGGAACAACTGGCCTAAGCTAAAGCTACTAGTCCAAAGAAAACCATTAATATCAAGGGATTCATGAATAAAGGCAATTACACGACATTACTGCTTGAAAAGCTCTACACCTATGTGCAGGGAAATTAAGTCCAAAAAAACTTCCATATTTTATATGTATAAAAATTTTGTGGAAATGAGAAAATACAAATTCTAAGTGGTTCTGAAAATTACTTTATTTCTTTCTAAAAAGCTATGATATTTTCTTTAGAGAAAGTCCATACTTTTTACTGATATTGACAAAGTTGTCTGGGCAGTCATTTATATCCTTTCTTCCAACTTTATGTCTATTTTATTGAGAACGTTGACTTCCTACAATAATGCACTATATATTACAGCTAGTAGGCTTTATGCTACTTTAAAAATAACTTTGATAGACTTTCAATCAATTTATTTTATTCTTTATAACTCAGCTTCCTACTCTGTTTTTAAGAAATTAAAAGCAGTCTTTTATTGTTTCTTCACTGGCTCCTCATCGTCTTATTATCCTTGCTTGTTTGTTCTCCTTTGGTGACATGTCAACTCACTATGTCACCCAAACCAACATTTGAAATTTCTGGCTTTAGGAAATCCTCCTGCTTCAGACTCTGGAGAAATTGTAAGAGTATTCCACTATCTTCAGCTCTTTCATTGAATATCATTGTATTACTCACTATGTCGGTTTGAAATTTGATTTACTGCATAGTTTAGCAGTTGAAAATGCAGATATGAGTATGTGCATTATGTTAGTATCATCTCAAGATACTTAAAGTGTACTCAAATGCTCAAGAGGTTTCCATTCATGTGTCCTGTAATGAAACTGAGGCAATATTTCTTAAACTCTCTGCATATCCTAATATATGAATGGACATGAAAAGCACTGGAATCCATAATAAATTCTAGTACTCTACATATGTCCTGGGTAGCCAAGTAATATTTAACAATAATAGTTGAGTGAACAGGTTCAAGAATGCTGTCTTTAAATGTTGTCACAGATAATCTTTATTATATATTTACAGACATTTTCATACACTAGAAAAATGCTTACAATATAATTTCCTCTTTTCTTCTAAAATTATAGGATAGGAAGAGCAATTGAACTACCTTAAACTGTTGATAAATAGCAATAAACTGATTATATGCAGACATTTATAATTTGATCTAAAAAGTAAACAATAAAATCATCACCGCTCCTTTGTACCAAACAGAAGTTAAATATTTCTTTAAGCTATTGTGACAATAAGAACACCGCCTTCATTTGGTTTTAGAAGAATTTAGTTTTAAACTATGTATGTACACCACTGTATTATATGTGGTCAAAAATTAACAAAGGCACGTGGAAATATTTAAAATATGTACATCATATACATGTAACTATAACTATATATATATCCATATTTCTAAGATTTGTTTCATTAAGTATGCATATGTTTGAGTGTGTGTATGTGTGTGTGTATGTGCGTATGTGTGTATGAATGTACATGTAAATGCAGAGTCCCAAGAAGGCAAGAAGTGAGTATCACAATCTATGTGGCTATGAGCCACATGAAGTGAGTGTTGAGATATGAAATCAGATCCTCTTGGTCCTCTGGAAGGACAGAAAGTGCTGTTATCTACTGAACAATCTCTTCAGCTCTTGTCTTCATAGATTTTGAGGCAAAATGATCTTGATCAGTTTGTAACAAACATACAGAATGACTAACATTGGGAGTTAGTGAAAGGGCACAGTGCGATCTCTGGGTCAGGCTATAATGTTCAACAATTAATATCTTCTTTTGTGACATATTGATTATATTCAGCTTAGTCCCAACTGGTACTTGAATGAAAACACTAATTTGATTTGACATATCAATAGAGAAAGTTATTGAACCAGAAATCGATCTCCCTTGATATCTCTGTGCTTATATTATATTCTTTGTGACCACAGATATATGGCAAACACAGATTCTTTTAAATTTTCAGTCATTGATAACACATAAAATGATACTTTCAAAAATAAAAAATCATTTTAGTTTTATTCATTTAGTATATTGGTTCAAACAATGAGTATTTTAGGAGTTAGGAAATATCAAACATTGTTTTTGTGTTGGAGTTTGTGACAGGAGACGAAAAGTATAAAATCATTTGTTCTTATAATATATAATCTAGGCTCAAGAATGATTAGCAAAGGCAGTCAAAGTACAGAAGAATTCCTGAACTATTTGCTAGGGAACCATAGCAATAAAGGACATAAAATTATATAGATGATTGAGTAGAGGTAGTCTTACTACATAACATACACAAAGAACTCTATTAAGAAAAAACTTTAAATATAAAAATAAACTATAATCACTCACAGAAATTTGAATTATTCCTGTATTGTAAACTATTTACTTTCCTTACCTATTGTCATAGCCCTATGGAAAAGCAACTACCCTAATGTATGCCGTGCATTTCACACTCTTCATACATGTTCTTATAATCTAAATGTGATGCTATAAACTATTTACAGTTATGTTGTAGATGATTTTATGCATATATCCAAACAATTGCTTATAAATTCTGTTTATTATAAATCACTACTACAATGAATATTTTTATTCATTCTAGGATATACCTGAGGAAGCCAGATAAAAGTTCCCATACATGGAGATGTACTATATACTGAAATCCAGGGTCTGAAAGTTGTGAATGTCTTTAATTGCTCATTCCAGAAGCCCAAGTAGAATGGTTGCTTGAAGTTCAAGTCTTATAGCAAGCTCTAGACTAACAAAAGCTATGGATTGCAACCCTGTTTCTTAAAGAAAATCTGTGCGAAATGGTGTATTTTTCAATTGCTTTCTTCGAAATTGTAGATTTTTCTGACTGAGCCATAAAATTCTAACACTCTCTAGTATCCATTGTTCTTTAGTGTTTGTATTCTACACCTGAGTGCCTAGTCAAAATAAAGTAACTGAATGGAGTACTTAAATGCATTAGGGCTAGATTAGACAGTTGTGGCCCTTAATAAGTTTTCATCATCAGTAGGATTACATGAACAAGCGCTTCAAGTTAGCAATATGGTACTATAAAGTAGTATTAGAAAGTAGAAATTAAGAGACTGTAAGATGTGTAAAAAGGTAAAGTGACTGACACATGAGCTCATTGACTTGAGTTTTGAGGTGAAAGGAGAGAATCAGATCTACAAAGTTGTCCTCTGGCCCCCACACATATGTTATAGTTCACATATGCATACAAAGAGGTATCATACATTCACCTGTACATACATATTAGTAGGCAGATAGACAGGTGAAATAAATAAATAAATAAATAAATAAATAAAGATTAAATAAATATGAATTAGTTCAGTAGAAAGTTCAGCTGAAAACATTACCCAGAATGGGAAATGAAATATATTTTTATGTCAATGATGCCTATTATTTGAAGAAAAACACTCCCATAAATTCTGAATGTAATTCAGGGATGGAAACTTAGTCATTTTGAGTGCTCAAGGAAAGTGAGCACTGATACCTGGTCTTCTTAGTCTTTTAGTGAGAGCACAAATTACAACTCAGTCTTTATGTGGGTCCCCCCAAAACTGGAGCAGGGTGGGGGGGGGCGTTCTGTAGCTAAGACTGTTGCCTGTCTGTGGAATCTGTTCAACCAGGCGCTTGTTTGGCATCATTGGGAGAGGATGCCCCTAAACCTGGAGAGACTTGATGTGCCATGGCGAGACTGGTAGATGGTGTCCTCACACTTGCAAAGGAGAAGGGGAGGGGGAAGGAGGGGAGGGACTCTGTGGTTGAGGGAATGGGAGGTAGGGGAGGCAGTGGTGATGTAAAATGAATAAATAGATAAATGAATAAATAGAGAATAATAAATACTGTGATAACAAGGCTAATTCAAAATATTTGATTTTATGTAGTTAAGTAGAAATTTAAAAGCAATCCCCACTAGAGTGGAGACTCATACATAGCTAATGTCACAGAGTTTGTATTGATTTATCTGTTTGTTTTGTTGTAGGAGTTTTCCATAGTAGGCAACTGGCCTCAAGTGATAGCTTAGCAGTTCAGAGTGTGTATTTGTCTCACAGAGTACCAGAGTTCAGTACCCAGTACCTATGTCTCACTGCTGCTTGTAATCAGCACTAGGGAGGACAGCACCAGGCAGTGCCTCAGCACTACACTCTATCCTGAGCTCAAAGCCTTGGAGTCTAAAAATACTTAAACTGAATTTTTTAAACATTTTAACACTATCCACAAGAGAAAATTGATGTGAAATTATAAATAGATAGCTGTGTTAAAAATAGCACACATTTTCCAACTCGAAAACTAGATCTCTGACTATTGATCACTAATGGGACAAAATTAGAGAGTGTCAATTTCAATGAGTTATTTTGAGTGAATATAAAGGACTTTCTGGTCTCATTTCTAGAGAACATATTCTCCTTTGATTTTAATTTAATTTTATTATTATTTTTTGTTGTTGTTGATGGTTCAGTTTAAATCCAAGGACTTTGAGCATATGTAGCAAGCATTCTATCATTAAGCTGTATCTCCGACCCCTGATTTCCAGAGAATTACTTTGAAAACAGTAAACCTTTATGATAACTTCCTTACTTCTGGGTCTTATACATGTTTTTTTAAACAAAACTTAGAAATAGCAGAGATGCTATTTGATCTACAATTTTTCATTTCAGGAGAATACAGAAGGCTTCTGGAAAATTTTTTTAAAAAAGAATGATTTTTTTTCTTCAAAAGCATATGCTATTCAGCATGCGAGCTGATACTTTGCTGTTAGTAACATGGAGAGGGACTGATGAAACAAAATTTATATAATTGACTTGCATTCTCACTCCTTCTTTCTGTTATTAAGATTGATAGTGAATGTTAGTCAATGTCAGGTGAATTGCAGAAAGGAAAGGACAGAAAATGAGGTAAGAGATGTGGCTGCCAACCTCCAAGGTGTGCCATAGCAACCCTGACTTCATTCTCATGAATCTTCCCTCATCTTCCCTTTACCTGCTCTCACAACCCATCCAGTGTTGTAGCCACACCTTTATAGTTTCTGGTCTATAGCCTCTGATGATCATCTGGACTCCATGTTTAATTTCTGCTGACTTACTTTGCTACTATTTGTCGCTTCACAATTTTTGTCCAATTTTATAAGATTCCAGATTCATTTTTTTCTAGATAGAAAAAAATCTAATACAGAGCCTAAAAATGATAAATCTAATAGAGAGGTTAATAAAAAATAATGTGGAATAGTCAGGGTTTTGTCTTTTCCAGGGAATTTTAAAATTACCTTTGGAAGACTGGTGGTGTCTACTTTAAGAAAAACACTTCCTAGAAATTTAATATTCAATTCCTCATATATTTCCCTCCCACCGTATAACACTTCTTTTTTTATTTTTTTTATTTTTTTATTATTTTTTTTTATTTTTTAATTTACATTCCAAATCATTTCCCCTTTCCCATTTCCTCCCTTCCCGAAAGTCCCATAAGCCCCCTTCCCTCCCTCTTTTCTCCATTCAACCCCCTCTCCTTTCTCTGTCCTGGCGTTCCCCTACATCCAGTCTTTCTAGGACCAGGGGTCTCTCCTTCCATCTTCTTAGAAATCTATTGATATGCGGATTGTGTCTAGGGTATTCTGAGATTCTGGGTCAATATCCCCTTATCAGTGACTGCATACCATGTGTGTTCTTTTGTGATTGGGTTACCTCACTAAGGATGATATTTTCAAGATCTGACCATTTGCCTAGGAATTTCGTGAATTCATTGTTTTTAATTGCAGAGTAGTATTCCATTGTGTAGATATACCACATCTTCTGAATCCATTCCTCCGTTGAGGGACATCTGGGTTCTTTCCAGCTTCTGGCTATTATAAATAAGGCTGCTATGAACATAGTGGAGCATGTGTCCTTATTGCATGCAGGTAAAGCCTCTGGGTATATGCCCAGGAGTGGTATAGCCGGATCCTCCAGGAGTGTCATGCCCAGTTTTCTGAGGAACCGCCAGACTGCTTTCCAGAGTGGTTGTACCAGCTTGCAATTCCACCAGCAGTGGAGGAGTGTTCCTCTTTCTCCACATCCTCGCCAACAACTGCTGTTTCCTGTGTTTTTGATCTTAGCCATCCTGACTGGTATGAGATGGAATCTCAGGGTTGTTTTGATTTGCATTTCCCTAATGACTAAGGATGATGAACATCTCTTTAGGTGCTTCTCAGGGATGGTTCAATATAAGGAAATCCATCAATGTAATCCACTACATAAACAATCTCAAAGAAAAAAACCACATGGTCATCTCATTAGATGCTGAGAAAGCATTTGACAAAATTCAGCATCCTTCCATGCTAAAGGTCTTGGAAAGATCAGGAATTCAAGGCCCATATCTAAACATAGTAAAAGCAATTTACAGCAAACCGGTAGCCAGCATCAATCTAAATGGAGAGAAACTTGAAGCAATCCCACTAAAATCAGGGACTAGACAAGGCTGCCCTCTCTCTCCATATCTTTTCAATATAGTACTTGAAGTTCTAGCTAGAGCAATTAGACAAAAAAAAGAGGTCAAAGGGATACAAATTGGAAAGGAAGAAGTCAAACTATCACTATTTGCAGACGATATGATAGTATACTTAAGCGACCCAAAGAACTCCACCAGAGAACTCCTACAGCTGATAAACGACTTCAGCAAAGTGGCCGGATATAAAATCAACTCAAGCAAGTCAGAAGCCTTCCTATACTCAAAGGATAAGCAGGCTGAGAAAGAAGTAAGAGAAATAATACCCTTCACGATAGCCACAAACCATATTAAGTATCTTGGCGTGACTCTAACCAAACAAGTGAAAGATCTGTATGACAAGGACTTCAAGTCTCTGAAGAAAGAAATTGAAGAAGACCTCAGAAGATGGAAAAATCTGCCATGCTCATGGATTGGCAGGATTAATATAGTAAAAATGAGCATCTTACCAAAAGTAATACACAGATTCCGTGCAATCCCCATCAAAATCCCAACTCAATTCTTCATAGAGTTAGAAAGAGCAATTCAAAAATTCATCTGGAATAACAGAAAACCCAGAATAGCTAAAACTATTCTCAAGAGTAAAAGAACCTCTGGGGGAATCAGTATCCCGGAGCAATAGTGTTAAAAACCGCATGGTATTGGTACAGTGACAGACATGTAGATCAATGGAACAGAATTGAAGACCCAGTAATGAATCCACACTACTATGGTCACTTGATCTTTGACAAAGGAGCTAAAAACATCCAGTGGAAAAAAGATAGCCTTTTCAACAAATGGTGCTGGCTCAGCTGGAGGTCAACATGCAGAAGAATGCAAATTGACCCATTCTTATCTCCTTGCACTAAGCTCAATTCTAAGTGGATCAAAGATCTCCACATAAAACCAGACACACTGAAACTAATAGAAAGGAAACTAGGGAAGGACCTTGAACATATGGGCAAAGGGGAGAATTTCCTGAACAGAACTCCAATAGCTTATGCTCTAAGATCAAGAATAGACAAATGGGACCTCATTAAATTACAAAGTTTTTGCAAGGCAAAAGACACTGTCAAAAAGACAAAGCGGCAACCAACTAACTGGGAAATGATCTTTACCAACCTTACATCCGACAGAGGGCTAATATCCAATTTATACAAAGAACTCAAGAAGTTAAACTCCAGAGAGGCAAGTAACCCTATTAAAAAATGGGGTACAGAGCTAAACAAAGTGTTCTCACCGTATAACACTTCTTATACGTGCTCTCTAGTTTAAGGTGGCAAATGTCTACAGGCAAGGATTTCCCTTGAAATTTGATTCCCAGGAGAGATCTATCTCCCATTAAATAGTCTTTCCATTCAACAAATATTTAGAGCTGGGAGGATGCTTTAGACAGTTGCGCTATTTCTCACAAGCAGGGAGTTTTGAGTTCAGATCCCCAGAACCTACTTAAATATCAGATATGGCACTCTGGACTGTAATTCCAAGACTGAGGAGGTAGAGACTGGGGGAATTTGGTTCTCACTGGTTAATCAGCCTAGTCAAGCAGCTCAATAATAGACACTGGTGTTCCTTCCCAAAGCACACAGAAAAATCCTTAATCATAATGTGCCAAGTATGCAAGTGATCCCTGGATTCATGGAGGACATGTCTAAATCATCTGCCTGACATACGAGATTTCCACCATGGAGAGGAGGGCAGGTTCTATTAGTTCAGTCTTAGGAGATTAGCTTGGACTGCTGTGCAAGTCATTTGCAGTTAAATAGTCTCTGCCCCAGCACTCAAAGGTTATATGCAAGTTAGGACCATTGTTATAGTTGTAGGGATCCATCCTGGGCACCTCAGAAAGAAGGCCTTCAGCTCTGCTGTCTCAAGTTACAACACCACACAGCAGGAAGCTAAGTGTCTTTTTCTAGGGGATTTCTGGACACAGCTTCTGGAAATTCCCTGAAGGGACTGCATCTTTTTTCCTGGCCATTTCCAACTCTCGATGGCAAAGTCTGCCACTTCCCACTGCCATGGCTCATCTTTCCTTTAAATGTAAAACTTAGGCCAGCAACTCAAAGAGAAATCTGAATGGTTAATATCTATTTCCTCAAAATAACACTTCTAAAGATATTTTCTGACTTTTTATGACTACTTTTGTTTCTTTTCTTTTGGGTAAGTAGCTGGACCTGACAGGTTTTCCCACCCAGAGTCACATCTCTGGCCCTGGATTTCGGTTACAAGCTCACTAAAATAATGTGCTCTTTGGGACATAAAAATCTCTGAGGAAGCCAAGTTTTAATAGATGTATTAAAAATAATTAGCTACATTTATGAGATATGCTATGAAAGAGGAAATACAAAGTGCATGGAGGACAGATAACACCAGGGAGTGTTTGGGCATAGGTTCCCTGAGGATACAGCTGGGATCTGACTCTGAGGGCATTTACCAAGATCTTGGAGCATTTTCTTAAGCAAGTGACAGCATTTTCTGTTGATGAGATAAACGAAGATTTATAATTTCTACTATTCAGATGCTAGCCCTGCAGCATACTACTTTGGGAAGAATGAGTCAAATTCATATGCACAATAGATTATCTTTAGATTGGTTTCCTCCTGTCCTTCATCAAACATTTTCAGTATTCTTTTTTTCAAACTGATGTGGAAACATTCAAGGACTACTTTATACACACACACACACACACACACACACACACACACACACCATTCAAGTTTCAACTTTGACCCAGTAGCTTGTGTAAATGAGTTTTATACTATTGTATTAAATATCTCAGTTTGTCGTGTTATAAAGTGAAAGAGTTGTTGGAAGCTATGGCTTGGAAAATGATAGGGCACAGTGGATTGTCTCTGTCGCTGTTCTGCTTGTAGACAGGCAGCAATCAGTGCAGAGAGCTTGCTGTATACCACATAGCAACCAAGCTGTGCTCAAAGGAAAAGAAGGGAACTGGGGTCACACCCCCTTCCTCTTCTGGGAGAAATCTTGATTCTTTTCATCACTAATGCCACTCTACAGTCTAAAAGAGTGCCTGGCAGATAGAGATAATAAATAAAAATACTGTGAAACATAAGTTTTGTAAAATGGGAAAATAACTGTGGGTTAGAGGATTCTGCAAAACCTGAGTTTTCCCTTTATGTGTAACATTCTCTGGGTAGTTTTCATAGACAAACTCATTTCCTCAGTCATGTTTCGAGATAACTTAGTGAGTGTTTACTAAGATGTTCTTAGGATATTTATATTCATACTTACATGACAAATAAAAATATTAACTGAGAGTAATTTATAATTACTGTGTAATTTAAGAGAACATGAAATCATGACATACTCCACTGTTCTGTGGATAAGCAGGTTATTCCCAGTGATAATCAGGAAACCAGTGGAATTCGATCAGTACAAAGCAGATCTCAGAATGCGTGCAGTGCTATAAGGCAGGCCAAAACAGTCATGTCACTTCAGTTGAGTGGACATTGCACAGGCTCATTCCTGCATGAGTCCTTGACCTAAGCTTTTCTTAAAGCAAACTTGAGAATAATTTTACTATAAATTGTCCTGAAGTATTTCTGAATCTCACCCTAGCCCTTTGTTAGTTTTAGGACCCATTGTTTGTCTTTATCCCAGATATACACTTTCTAAATTGTTAAGAAAGCAGTATCTCTGTTTGGAGACTCTGTGGGAAGGCAGGCACCTGACTTCAATGTATCAGAAAGAGCTGGTAAGATCTCAGGTAAAATTTTCCATGCTAGTTTAAAACTCTACTCTGAGAACCACTTCTTCCCTAACACAGGTCACCATTTTCATAGTAGCCCTTCCCAGTGCTGAGCACCCTTCCTGCCTCAGTTGTCCTGTGAGTCCAATTTCTGACCTTGCTGAAATTGCCTTAATAATTGAAGGGTTTTGCCTCTTTAATTTTCTCCGATGCAAGTTTTATTTTGAGAGCTCATATTGCATAGAAGGAATTTAAGAACTGGGGTAGAAAAAGAAAGATGATTTAGTGTCATAAGTACTCATTTATCCATGAATAACAAAAATCAGCACTTTTTAGAATTATACATGTAAAGCCTTCCACAGGGATTATGTCTGTCATAGTATAAGTGTAGATTAATTATTAACTAATTTAATAAAATAAACCAAACAGCAGTATGTGAACATTTATTAAATTTGAATGTTTGGGGAATTGAAGATAAAGCTTATGTTCTCAAAATCATTTGAAAGTTAAAATAACTGTGAGCATTTAAGACTAACACAGAGAGATGCAATTTTTCTTCTTCTTTAGGCTGAGAGTTCCCCAGCAGCACCCTCAGGTGATGCTAGAATGACCCAATAAAAATGAAGTTGTTACAATCACTCTGAATTGATTGATACAAGGGACATTGGGAATAATAAAATGGGATGACAATAAAATTAATTAGTTTTCTGCTCATCTGATTTGCACAGTATCATTGTCATCTCAATTTTTGTCAAATATTTTGGTCCCATCAAAATCCCTGGGAGAAATGCTATGAAAGATACCTTCTAAAGGTCTACTTCAGTCTCCCATCAGTAGTGAACAGAGGCTTGCAGGAAAGGGAAATTTGAGAACCAAGACAGTTCCTTGTCGAATTCACTGTGTTTGATGCCAGTGTTATCTTGATAGTCACTTTGAAAGTTTCATAATTCATTTTTAAAATATAACATTTGTATTAATTATTTGAGAAATTCATATATGCTTAAAATGTATCCTTTATTTTTATTTATTCTTTGAGAAGTTTGTACAATACATTTTGATCATCCTATATCCTCTCTCGGAACTTTTACGAGAACTCTCCAATCTATACTCATCTAACTTAGTGTTTTTTCTTAAATACAAAAATCAAAAACATAAACATCACAGTGTGTGCGTACACACACACGCACACACACATGAACAAGACCCACCTAAACGCAAGCCAGGCATGACAATATCCCAGCTTGGAGAAGGGAAAGTGTGGACACTTGAACAATGTCCTAGCCCTAGCCATGAACCTATGTGCGCATGTTTCTTGATCACATCCATCCCTGATTCCTTCCTCTAACTCAGTTTCCACCCCTAACTTTTCAACTTCATGTCAGCACCCTCTTATTGGTCTCTTAAAAACCTTACAAAGTCCAGTCTGTACTGCCCAGATACACATGGATGTGAGGCCATCCACTGTCAACAATAGAGGAGCAACTGCTTTAAAGAAAACTGATATCTTAGAGCACCCATCAACTATCAGTGTTTTCTCTTTTCCTTGAAATGCTCAGTTTGTGTGATGCATAGTGGGGAATTAGGGTGGAGTAATTCAAATTTACCTTTAAATTCCTCTACTCTTTAAGCTTTCTCTATGTGTTGACAGAGAATAAGCTGACTCTGTAGAAAAATGGACAATGTTACTCACTGATTTCTAAGAAACCCTGATGCTTTGCTTCTCATATTAATTCCACAGTTCTCTTACACAAACAAAATTGTGACTCAGAACTCCAGGTAATAACTCTTCCTTTTCACCTGCAATTACAGATGATAGCTGTATGCTAATTTATACCCTATACAATATTCTCCTAACACTAGAGAGAAACAATATATATATAAAAAAAAAACTTCTCTCAGCAATTTTAACTCCAATTTCAGGGCTAAACTTACAGTTATAGAATCTCTTGCTAGGCAAGGCTGTAATTATTCTTTCTCTTTTGCATGTTTCATTTTCAAAAGGTTTCAAACCATTGAAAGTTCCTGAATAGTTGTTTTTAAATGTCCTGGTAAGTGTACTCACCTAGCATAATTAAAAACTGTGAAAGTGGTCTGAGTGGACCCCAACCCATGGTCTGAGTGGCAAGGCAAGCTCTATCATTCAGCAATTGTGTGGCACTGGCTATTTCTCTGCTCACCATGCTTAAAATTTCAGGTGATTAAATCCTTAAAAAGCATTTCGGTATCGGGTGATTCAATCTCGTCAGGTAATTTTAAGGCTTTAGAAGCATTATCCCATAAAGCATTTGAATATCTTTGATTTTATTGTATCACAAACAAATTATTTCTTCAGCATATAAATATGCCACCTCTAGGATGGGCCCCATCTATCCATATTATAAAATGACAGTAACCAGACGCCTCTTATCGGCCAAGTCAAGGAATCTGCTATTTGTCACTAAGCAACATTCAGAAGCAAGTTCTCTGTTCTATTATTATGCAAAATGCATTCAGGACCAGAAAGGCACACAGAGAAAATTACTCCTCTAGTGAGATATTTTGACACAGGAAGTCTTTCTTCTTCAAAGATGAAAAGCACCATGTCACTCACTTCTAATTACTGCATGCTTTCTGAGAGTGTAGAGAAGCCAATACTCTGTGGTAACGTCACAGAGCCTTGAAAACACATATGGTTGTGGGCAGTAACTCGGACCCCAGACATGTCTGCCGCCCTGAACACAGAGGTGATTTTTAATTGTACCTATTACTCTTCCTTAAAGAGAAGAAAGAACATTTTCTCTTCTGCATCTCTGCTATTTCACTTGGTGTCAATGGAGACCTTTCTCATCTTCTGAGATGCCTGGGGCATTAAAGTATAATTATTGCCTACATTTGCACAGCAGAAATCAATCTAAAGAATTGTAAACTTATTAAACATTAAAATAAAGCTTTTCTTTCTCAGTGCACATGATTAACATCACTAACTAAATGTGAAGGCTGAACAGAGACATGCAAAATTACTCATCAGGTATTGAAACTATTTCTAAAAGCTAAAATCCTGACCAGGAGCTTAAGAGAGAATGTTCCCACAGAGGGGATCTGGAAATAGAGAACATAGTATCACTCATGTGCAAACCCTAAGCATTACCAAGGTTACCAGTTATTCTGAGTTGCCTTGAGTGAAGGACACAGCCTCTCTTGAGGGACTTGTTAATGGTGATGTTGATTAGGAAGGAACACACAGGGGTTTTTCCCCCTTGGAAACTTTCTGTTGATGATGGCATTACTGAAACTTTCTATACTATTTTCCCCTTATTTTTCCTCTAAAGGAAAAGACTAAGGAATATATGCCTGATAAATTCACAAAGAATACAAGGACTTGGCCATGATCCTATTGTCATTTGTTTATCTGTCTTTTCCAGTTCAAGTACATTTTATAACATTTATTTAACTACATAATGTACTTACCCAATAAGGATGTATGTATGTGCATGTGCATGTATTTGTGTGTGTGTGTGTGTGTGTGTGTGTGTGTTGTGTGTGTGTGTGCATGAGACAGAGACAGACACACAAGAGAGAGAGGAGAGAGAGAGAGAGAGAGAGAGAGAGAGAGAGAGAGAGAGAGAGAGAGAGAGAAACTGCCTATTGGAAACATCAATAGATGGAAGCAGGTACACTCTTAAGAGGCAAGTATTATTTCACAATGGATTGCATTAATCTAGAGAGCACATCATAGCTAAGCCTTGGGAAATGGTCAGTTTCAAACACAGAAGAACATTTATTACTATACTTGAAGAGAAAAGATGAATAGGTAGGATCACTTGTGCATCTGCAGTTGTGATTCTGAATGACCTTTAAATAACCCAAGCATCCTCTTTTTTCTCTCAACAGGTTCTATGATGCAATGTACCCAACAATCTTGATCAAGTTTAGGGATAGGTTTGTTCTATGCCAATTTCCAAAAGCATGGCTCTGAAGACTCTAATTAACCTGTTGTAAAACATTAGCTCTAATTTAGCGAATGACTATTCTACTGTGATAATGAGGATAGGTGGTTCACTATTTCTTAAATCCACAGAACTAAATTATGAAAAACATACCATGTCACATTCTAAAGAAAAGAAGGTATGCCCAGGAAAATTACATAAGTGCAAAACCCTAAGTTATCGGGCTGGGGAGCAGAGTGTAGGTGAGATGATTGACACCCAGACCATGACCGCTTTAACCTCAATTGAAAAGATTGAGCTAAACAAAGAATTTTCTCCTGAGGAATATCAAATAGCTGAGAAGCACCTAAAGAAATGTTTAACATCCTTAGTCATTGGGGAAATGCAAATCAAAACAACCCTGAGATTTCATCTCACACTAGTCAGAATGGCTAAGATCAAAAACTCAGGAGACAGTAGATGCTGGTGAGGATGTGGAGAAAGAGGAACACTCCTCCACTGCTGGTGGGATTGCAAGCTGGTACAACCACTCTGGAAATCAGTCTGGTTGTTCCTCAGAAAACTGGGCATGATACTACCGGAGTACCCCATTATACCATTCCTGGGCATATATGCAGAGGATTTCCCAGCATGTAATAAGGACACATGGTCCACTATGTTCATAGCAGCCCTATTTATAATAGCCAGAAATTGGAAAGAACCCAGATATCCCTCAACAGAGGAATGGATACAGAAAATGTAGTATATTTACACAGTGGAACACTACTCAGCTATTAAGAACAATGAATTCATGAAATTCTTAGGCAAATGGGTAGAACTGGAAAATATCATTCTAAGTGAGGTAACCCAATCACAAAAGAACACACATGGTATGCACTCACTGATAAGTGGATATTAGCCCAGAAGCTCTGAATACCCAAGACACAATTCACATATCAAATGATGCCCACAAAGGAAGGAAGGAGAGGCCCCTGGTCCTGGAAAGGTTTGATGTAGCAGTGTAAGGGAATACCAGGACAGAGAAGCAGGAGGGGGTTGATTGGGAAACAAAGTGAGGGGAGAGGGCTTATGGGACTTTCGGGAAGGGGGGAACCAGGAAAGAGGAAATCATTTGAAATGTGAATAAAGAATATATCTAATAAAAAAAAAAAGAAAAGAAAAGATTTTGGACTCTTACACCAGGTCTAATGTACATCCTAATTTAAACTTCCAGTTTTCTTCACCTAAGCAAATGAAGTATCTCCCAAGTACTAATTTTGATTCAATTTTACCCTTAAAGATAATCAGCTCCCTAAGTAATTTATTGAATATGCATAATTAACCATATTAGAAATCCACTCTGAACTTTGGAGTGAGTCCTTTCACCAAATTTTTCTTTTGACATGGGAGATACGAGTGAAGGTGTCATATTATGTCAAACAGTCCTTGTCCACTGGGTAGAAGGGATTGAGAAAAGAAGGTCTTACCACATCTTCATGCTCAGGCAATTCTTCTATCCCCTCTGTGTGATTTCCAGATGAGGGTCTATCTTTCACTTAGCAAGGAGGGGAGGCTTATGTGATAACATAAAAAGACATAGACTAGCAGACTGGATAAGTAAACAGGACCCAGCATTTTGTTGCGTATAGGAAATGCACCTCTGTGTCAAAGTAAGATACTACCTCATAGTAAGGAGCTGGAAAACAATCTTCTGAGCAAATGTTTTCTGATGTGTTAGAGTATTCAGGGCTCACTCTGGTAGGAGAACTGGTTCTGATGAGGCCAATTAACCTTGGTTTCTGTTGCTTATGTTCTTGTCCTTGCCTCTCGCTGTCTGGTTATTTCTGGTGTTAGCTGTTCTTGCTGTCTCTGACTGTGGCTTGTCCCTCCCACAAACCTCTGTGTCAGAACTCCTGGGAGATCAGTTCTCTCTGGGAGGAATTTGGGTATGGACAGTTGTGGCACAGGGTCAGCTCCAGGGTGCAGATGGAAACCAGAAGGATCTGATCTCTAGCTGTTCCCTTGTTCCTGTGTCTTGATGGCTTAGGGCAGGTCCCTCTTTGGCCAGGAATTTGGGCAGAAGTTTACTTTAATAGAAGTAAAATTTTTGTATTTCATGTGATATTGGACAAATTTGAAGCAACCATGTTTGATGATATAAGTAATTACCTGAGAATTCAGTGTACAATTCTGTGTAGTTCTACTGTAAAATCTACAGACTATAGGCACATTCACAGGGCATAACTCAGACTAGAAATTACCTGGTGAGAAGGGGATGCAGGGCAGTTCAGGTTTTATTTCTAATAATAGAATTCTGAAATAACACTGATAGATGCCTAACACCCAGGATAAATTTAATGCCATGACTTTTACTTGTGATATGTTCAAACTGTTATATTTTAGATGTGCATTAATTCTCTGCATATGTAAAGTAAGAAGAGAATGAATCCATGATCTGTTCAAAGCATTACTCTGGCTATCCATTGTAGCATGTCTCACATACTGTAGTAGACCCAAAATGGTCATATTTAATAACTACATACATATGTATGTATTTCCAATGATCTGATCATTAAGACTGAATCAGTGGATGCTTAAATGAAAAGTTAAGCGAACATAAAGTTACTCTGTTTAGAATTTTCTCTGAGTGATTGTAAATGTGCTGCTGACAGCTCTCAGAAGTAAGTGAAGACACTCAAATGTGTTTCCTGTAAACTTTTATTGGGGGCCACATTCTGGAGATGAAATTCAGGTCTATAAACATGCAAGACAAACATTCTACCCCTAACCCATACCTCCAGGCCAGCATTTGAAAATTTAATTTTGAGACAGGATCTCAATAAGTTGCTCAGCCCACCTTTGAACTCATTCTAGACCAGAAAGGCCTTGATCCTACACTTTTACTTTAGTTTCCCAAATAGTTGGAACCACAAGTCACCACCACCAGTCTTGACAATACTGAGAAGTTGTACTGAGTTTTGTTGTGTCGTAATATTCAGTAGGATGTAGGACTTCTGTGTGATGAGCTGGTCTATTTGGGAGGAAATTACCTAAATTCTTGAGGTTTTATCACGATTTCTTTTGTCCATAGATAGTGAAATAAAAGAAGAGAGAGAGAGAGAGATGTAATTCGAAACTAAAAGGAAATGGGACTTAAAATATGTAAAATTCTATTCCCAATCGAATTGAAATCAATGTTGTTTAAGTTTTAACATTAAAGCTATGATCAAACTAACCTTAAATAATGATATTGGAATTGTTACATGAGACGTGTTATCAGTCATCAAGGAATCTTCTTCAAGTTCATGGTCAGCATAGCCAACTCTACTACCTTAACATGGAACCTACAGACAGGCAGTTGTGATCCATGAGAGATGCAACAGGGACTATCAGTTACTGAACTGTGCAGTGGTGCTACTTGGAAAATCACGGGCAAGTATACATGCCAGCATGCTTGCAAGGAGGGTCATGGCGTGAAGAAGTGAATATTGTTGTCCTATTAGAAAGTAGATATACTTGTGTCAGTAACTCCCCACCCTTTTGTCTTCCCCTTCTGTTTAGAATAGAAATATTTTCTCCATGCTAAGTTTCCAAGAACACAGAAGAAAGCACCACACAGGGTGTGGGAAACATTTCTATAGTGGAGGATTGCAGTAATAATATCAGGGGCTTCCACTTTGTCTTTTGATTATTCAGTTCCCAGACAAAAGAACAAAACATTTAATTTTTTAATTAGCCTTTATAGCATTAGAGCTGGGCAGATAGCTATTCTCAAAACTATTAGAATTTATTTCCCCCATCAATTACCCAGAGTTATAACTTACCACATTCCATCTGGGCAGATCTTAACCATTGGCCAGCCCTCATGACCATGTTTTCATAATTCCTAATCCATGTCATCTTGTCCTCTCTCCATCTTCTTTCTCTCTTCATGGTAAGTCCTCAGAACACAACTCCAGGATCACAAACTTTGCTTATCTCTTTTCTGCCTTGATATAGGCTGTAGGCATCTTTATTCACCAATCATGATTAACTTGAGATAAAGGTTCCACAGTATCATTTGAGTTACAATATTATCACTTGGGTCTATGTGAGGATTCTCTTGTCTCTGGGGGGAGGGGTGGACCCAGACCTGGGGAGTGCAGTATTTTATCATTATAATACACAGCAAAAGACCAAACCCTAACAGTGGAGAATAGGCTTTAGTAGGTCCTGAAATTGCCCTTTTGGATAAACTTCAAAGTTTGAAGTAAGCCAGATTGCTTGCCTTTAAGATTTTGGACATGGTCTGTGATCAGGTTGACTGCTTTCCATAATTCCATGGATAATGGGAATCTTGAAGACTTGGGCCTGTGTTATGACCCTGGTTTCAGGGTAAGTATTTTCTTTATATCTTACCAGTTTTTCAGACATGTGATGAAGGAAGCTTAACACTTCTCAGTGTCTGTTAGGACAATGTAGGAACTGCACTGAAGTCACAAGAGCAGCTGTCTTCCAAGGCTGTGTTCTACTGTTCTCTCCATGTTGTACATGCTGTGTTCCCATGCTATTTCTCAGTGCTCTCATGCTTAATTCCCGTATGTGTGTGTCTATGCTTTCAAGCCTGGATTAACTGAAGTTAGGAGTATAATAGCCCATTATTCAGCAATGTAAATTGCTAATACTTTTTGGGCTGCAAGTATTCACAGGAGATGGCACTGAGCAGAAAAGAGATACTAGAGGAAACCAGCTTTTAAAAAAAGAATAAGTGAATGAACAGGGGCTGAGTGACAGCAATGTGTTAACTGAATAGAATCTGTACCTCTGAGTTCAAATCATAATTCTGTCTGTGACCAGGTATGCAATTTTGGAAAAATTCCTTAATGTTCTGAGTTGTTTTTTGATATTTAAAATTAAGATGAAAAAATATATTGTTGTTCTTCCTATAGGGAGGATAGCTAGACCTGGCTGCTGTCAGCAAGCAATTCTTGGCATCAGCAATAGTGTCAGGGTTTGGTGTCTGCAAATGGGATGGACCCCAAGTGGGGCAGTATCTGGATGACGTTTACGTCAGTCTCTGCTCCATTTTTTGTCCCTGCTTTTCCTATAGACAGAAACAATTATCTCCCAGGGACTAAACTACCAACCAAAGGGTACATGGATGAATCCAGCTACATATGCAGCAGAGGATTGTCTTATATGGAATCAATAGAAGGGGATGTCTCTGGTCTTGTGGAGGCTAGATGACACAGTGTAGGGGGATCCTAGAGGGGTGAGGTGGGAAGGAGTGAGTAGGTGGGTGAGGGAGCACACCTTCTTAGAGGCAAAGGGGAACAGGGATGGAATGGGGAGTTTGAGGAGGGGAAATCAGGAAGGGAGAGAACATTTGAAATTTAAATAAATAAAATAACCATTAAAAAAATAGAAAAAAATTCTTACCTGGTTTTTAAATTGCATGATTTCACATTAAGCTAAATTAAGACCAGCACAATGGTAGAGTGGGCAAAGATACTTGTGGTCAGGCTCTGACAATTTACATTTGATCTTTGGGTCCTGCATGTTTGAATGGATAGACTGACTCTACTAAATTGTCCTGTGTATGTACATGACAATAGTGGTGAGTATGTGACCAAGAGTGCACATACACACAAAGACACATACAACAAGGCAATCAATATAATAAACAAATTTTAAAATGTGACACAAAACAGAAAGGTTGAAACTCAGTGATAGAGTGCTGCTGGGTATGACAGGCCTCTGGCTTGGTGGCCAGTTCAGAGACTCATAGTTTAGCAAATTAGACAAACTGTTATTTCCTTCTATTATACTTGAAACCTTAAAGTTTCCTGTTTCTCACTGATGTAATCATAATCCTTTCATTTTTTTAAATGTTGAGGTAAGTTAGTCTTTAAAAATAGAAGCTTAATTTAATACCAAATAAAGAATCTAATTATGTCCTGAATCAAATCCCACCAAATTAGAGGACTCATTTACTTCAGTAATAATTCCATTAATATGGCTGACTAAACTAAATTCTATTGTATGTTCTCATGAAGATTCATCAAACGTGATCCCATTTTCTATATTAAAAAGCATTATTATATTTGTCAAACACTAATTACCCTAAAATTATTATTGAAGACAAAGGACCTAAGAAGGTTTTTAAAAGCAGGGATAGAGTACTTCCTGTAAGGTGTTTGAAAATAAAACTATTTGTTTGATCTCTGTAAATGATCAGTTTTGATTTTGAAAAATTCTCCATGGGAGGAAGGACTGTCAATGGCCTCACAAATAGCTAATACTCTAGGTTTGGCTAAATGACTAAGCTGATTTTAAAGAAATCAATCTCTGTCTCATTTTTCTCACCTATGAATTGCAGATTACCATTCATATTAGTTTCTATGACTAGTAGATACCCAGAAACCATTAACTTTTATGATCAACTTAATATATGCGATCACATGACTTTTTGAGTTGTAGAAATGTGTTTGCTTAAAATTGTTTCTAGAAAAAACAAACAAAACAAAACAACAAACAAAAACAACAACCTGTTGGCCACATTCTGATTTCTTTAGCAGAATAATTTCATCTAATGTGCAAAATATATGTCTGTATTGGGATTTTAAAAATATTTATCCATATTATTTTAAATTAAAATAATCACACAATTTCTCCATTTCCTTGTATTCTTCTGAACCTCTCCTGCTCCCTCTCAAACCTATGGCCTCTTTTTCTTTAATTATTATTGCTATGTATAGCTATAGAAATAGATAAATAAATATAGAAGTACAACCTGCTCAGTCCTGTTAATGTTGCCTGTATGTGTATGGCTTTACCATTGACCAATTTATATTGATTAACCAGTGTGAGGGTTCATCCCTGGAGAAAACTGGTTCTCTCTTAACAGTCATTAATTACTGATACTTCTTCATCTAGGGGTAGGGCCCTATGCAATGTTCCTCTTCGTCTTGGCATGTTAACTGATATTATTATTCAGATCTTGTTTAGGTAGCCATATTATTAAGATTTCATGGGCACAGTTTTCCTGTCATATTTAGAAGACACTATATCATGGACTTCAGCTCTTCAAGTGTTTCTACCATACTAATAGTGTAGAGTTCATGGATCCTAGTGGAGAATCTCTTATTTTCACTTTCCTAATCTAGTATAATGCCTAACTCTTTTCTAAATATTTATCCTTATATCCATAGATAAGGGTAGATACTACTTCATCAAGGAAGCTGCTTCTATCAGCATACAGAGACCACAACAAAAATCACAATTGATCAAAATATAGAGAACAGTCGATACATCTACATACGTCTACAACACAAACCCACTACATCTCAGGGAGCATTCTTATCACAATTACAGAGAGTATGGGAGTGATATCTAACTCTCAGGACAGTGAGATTCACGGCTTCTGTCCACTCAGTGGGACACAAAAGGTAAAGGTGCTTGACACCAAGCCTAACAAGATGTTTGACTCCAGAAACCCACATGGTCGAAAAAAATCAAGTCTCAAAAACTCTTCCAGCCTCCACAAACCTCATACCTACCGTGGCAGAAGTAAATGTGTGACATACAAACACAAAATAGCTAAATTTAATAAAATAAAATAATGCCTGTGTCAGGAGACACTATCTGAACTGTGACACAGAGGTCGTGGGAGAAATATATCATTCATAACATAGGATGATTAAATACCAAGATCTGACTAAAGATACTATGGAAATGTAGGAAACAATTTTTTTTGCCAACTTTACAATGTTTCTTAAAAGCATGGGTGCTGAAATATTCCATATTTTCAGGACTTCTGCCCCATTCCATCCCTTAAAGTCTACCTTGTGACTTGCCTTGAATGTTGTCTTTTTGCAAGGTTAGGACAGGTCTGAGTTGCTGAGGCTGAGCATTCAGATGTCAGGTGAGCCCCACATTATCCTTTATTGGGTTGTTTTTGTTTTACCTTTTGTTCTTAGGTGAAACAGCTCTCAAGAGTTCATAGACCACACAATATTTCTGGTTTTCATCAGAAATGACATATTTTGACAGTGCATTACATGCTTGGTACCTACCAATAGTCTGTTATAAATTTGAGAGTATTATGTTGAAGCAAACCCCTAGTGCTGGCCATGAGAAGCATTTGACCTATGAGCAAGCATTACAGTAGGCAAACAAATGTGTGCATCATGCTAAGTACTAGGGAAAAAAATGTTAACAAAAAGAATTGGCTGTTTATCAACCTAAACCCACCCATATTCCAGAACTAGGTTCCTCCCTTTCTCCAATAACTCAGCACCAATGCCTCCTCACCCCTCATTTTAATATTTCCCTATGTGCACACTCCATACCCACTATGAAGCCCATCATCGCAGGCTGGTTGTCCCAGTCTACAAACCTGCTCAGAGGCAGCCATTTTGTGTCCCTCCCTCTTGCGTAAAATCTGTTGACTGGTATGATTTTTTTGTGACTTTTCTTGTTCCCAATCACCAAGAAAATCCTATCACAAAACCCTTCCAATACAAATCCTGAGGATTGTATTAGTTGCCGTTTGAAAGAAAAATATCTAAGAATCTCAACCTTAATCACAGAATGCAGAATATCTATTTACTAAAACAGAGGCTAAGGAGGCTTGCCTGGTCCTCAAAGGATGTAACAACTACCCCAATGTCAATCCTAGCAAACACACTATCAGGTTTATTACATGTTCAAATTTGGCAACTAAGGATGAGAAGGGTGCTTTCAGGTAGGACAGGGGAGCGCAACATTAAATGAATAAATAGATAAGAGACTTTCCTTTCTGCACATATATGCTGCACCTGCTTTCAGCCAATCTCCAAATTAGTACTTGGAGACAATGAGATTAATGTTTTCTCATTATCAGAACTAAAGGAAACTCCACTTGTCCAAATTCTGGCATCTTCCCATTTCCCTCTATCAAAACATCCATTTCCATACTTGTCAGAAGGGACAATGACTATCATGCTGACCTCCAGGCTTCCTTAGAATCATTATACCTGTCACAGAGTTCAAGCTGGAACCCAGGATCTTCTCACTCCTTTCCTTCCACTAGGCTTCTTCAGCTCATGTGCTTCCTTTCCCTAATTTCTCCTTCCTATATAACCTTGTGATTTTGGCCAGGTACTAACTTTGGCCTTTTCTTTTGTTTATCTCTTTTGGTCCTCCTCTCTCACTCTCTACTTTTTTTTTTTACTGAATATAATCTTCATTTGCATTTCAAATGCTAAAACCTTTCTAGGTTCCCTCCCTCCCTGAAAACCCCCAACCCCTCCTCCCCCTCCCTACCTCCAAGTATATGCCCCTCCACCCAACCCACTCCCACCTTCCCCGCCCTCGATTTCCCTTTGTTTGGTCATCTATTTAGCCTTCACCTGACGAAGAACCACTCCTCCCACTGATACCCGACAAGGCATTCCTCTGCCCCATTTTTGGCTGAAACCATGTGTACCCCTTGGTTGATGGTTTAGACCCTGGGAGTCCTGTGCCGTCTGGGTCACTTTCTACTTCTGTGCCCTCTCATGGTAATTGTCCAATCAGCTGGTTATATACTGTTTTCTCTCCCTGCTCTGGACCCTTCCAGATGCCTCTCCCTCATATCTACAAAAAAACAAAAACCAAAAACCAAAAACAGAAACAACCCCCCCCAAAAAACCAACCAAACAACCAAACAGCAACAACAACAACAAAACCCTTTCCCACAACCATATCTTGGAGCAGTCATGTCTTCACTTTATAGACTGAGGATGTTATATGAATGCAATGCAAATTCCAGAACACAGGCAAGAAAAAGTTGTATCACGTTTATCTAATTTTTATTGTTTCCTTTATTCTGATTTTATGAAGAAAGTCTCCAAAGCAACATCAGGTCAGAGTTGAACAATAAAAGGAGCCATTGTTTAGTAGATCTGAATTAAATCTCTCTCCTCTCTTCCACATTATTGTTACTGATATGTAAAAGAAAAAATATAAGTCAGAAAATATATATTATGGTGAGGAAAAGGAACAGTCAAAACTATCTCAGCTGCATCAATACTTCAATACTCATCAAAAGCTACTTGTGCACAAGACAGATAATGGCACACAGTCTCTAGCAACCATCCAAGGCAGATAGCATTTATTTCTTGACTCTCTTCTTAGCAATGTAGAGGCACAATATTTTTTTTAGAAAACTGCTCCTCTGGTAGCATAAGAGACCCCACTGTAGATTCCATGACATATTTGTCTTCTTAGATATCCACAGAGTTTGCTTCTACAAATCTGTCCCCAAATCCAGACTTCATATTTCTTTGAAGGCCAGGACATAATGTCTTAATCTGTGAAGAAAACTGGCACATGCCCTTCCCTATTAATGACATTTGTCCCATCATTGTCATCTGCTTTAGATTTCATCTTCTTAGGTAGGAGCAAAGTCTATTTGTGTGTAGAGTTTTAGTGGTCGCTTGGCAGGAATCTTTCATTGGCCAAGGACAAGGAAATGGGCAGGAATCTGACATTAGGCCATGACAAGGAAGTAAGCTTGAACAGGAATCTAATTTTAGGCTAGAACAGGGAAGTAAGTTCAGGCAGGGATCTTAATTTTAGGGTGGAACAAAAGAAGAAGGCTTCAGGCAAGAATCTGATTTTGGGCTTGAACAAGGAAGCTCAGATATTTTGGTCATCCTGATAAGCCCTTAGAAACAGTGATCATGGGACTTTGTTTATTGACTTGCTTGTTCCTTGACTATTTGTGTTTATTGTACTGTTTGCCCTTATTGCTTGCATGTAATTAAAATGGTATAAAAGTGGATTGGAAAAAAATAAACCTGCCTCAACTTCAGAACTGTCTGGGGTCATGCTATAATGTTGTCTAATTATCTTTTTTCTTTTTAATCCTCACTCCTGTGCTGGAGAACCTGTTGACTGACTGAGCTGGCTAGGTCATATTTGACAAGAAAGTAAACAAAAATGTATAAGCCTTTGTTACATTATAATCTGGCAGAAACCTGTTGCTGGAAATGTTTAAAAATGCACCATCCTGCGCTAAACCCGGTGCCTCCCTCAGCCATCTACCCCCTGCAGCTAGTTGTCACAAATCCTCTTAAACTAGTAATTCAAAACTCTAGAAACTTATAATAAATCAGTCAGATTTATATATCAATAAATTCTCCCTCCACAAAACATCCACACAATTTACTCAGAGTCAATTGATATTGATATGAACTGCCCACCTAGATAAGACAAATTGTCCTGTAATTAACCTTCCCTTATATGATATTCATAGCTACCTGTGACTATTTAAAGCCACTTGGAATCTGGATCATCTTTTTCTTCCTCCATCTTCCTTCCTTCTCCCCCCTGCTCTCTCTCTCTCACTCTCCTCCTTCTCCCCCAAACTTTTCAGCTCCACCTTCCCTTCCACTGCCCAAACACTGTCTCTAGTCTGCATTTTATAAGTTAAAGTGGAGAAAAGGTTCACAAGAAGTCATCTGTGTACTGATTCACTCCTTGTCTGCAGCCCCTCCTGGGAAAGTGGAATTAGCATAAGAATACAAGCAACAACAGGGCTATCCACAACAGAAACCCAGGGAGATATTTAACTCTACATTTTATAACTCAACACTCAAGTATATTAGATCCTTGGCAGATACCTCATCTGCTTATCCAGAGAAGAAAAATGGGAAATGTCATCTTTTGGCACTCTTTTGGCACTTTTGACTCAAATGTGACCTTGCTAACACTGAACACTGAATGATAACCTTGGTAACATTCAACACCATATTTTCAGACATGATTCATAAATTGCTTTATAGGAGAAGTAGCAATGTTGCTTTCAGTCTGGGGAGTTGAGCATAATGGGCATGTTGCTAAACCCATGCCCTAAGAACTCTGATAATGTTTGTATTCTTACTTTTTTATATGGTTAGTTATTTTATAAAATGCTGATGTTCATGTATCCTGCTTCTTAGTCATTTAAAACACTATCAATTAAATGTAGGAGTAAACATTTTAACGTGAAAGTAGGGCATGTGAAGTATAGAAACATGGATGGATTGATTTCTATCCAGGTGAAAAACCTAGTTCAGTAGATCACTATTATTTCACAGACTCTGTCCTTAGCCTGCTCAATACTATTAGAATCTAGAGAACAGAGAATCTTTCTGACTCAGTACTGAGGAAGCAATGTGGTAGAAGTAGATGAGAAGACAAAGGTCATAATTAGAAGTGCTTTTGGCCTGTACCAGCATCACACTTTCCAAAGACAGCCTATTAGAGCAGGCTGCTTGGTTCTTGTAAAACCTGCCAGAGATACACCAGGAGTATTAGAGACCTCAATTGGGCAACTAGAGATGTAGCTCCACAGTCTATGGGCTGAACAAGGATTGGTAAGTGATCCTCTGGAATAACTGTATGTATCTTAGTGACCAGACTGTTGGATAGAGATATGAAAAAAAATCATGAACTGAGTGATGGGAGAAACCAGAGGATATTCAAAATTACTATGCAATGAAGATTTATCACTAGGTATGTTACCATTAGAAAGTGTATGAGCTCATGAGCTCTTCATCGTGTGATCTCTCTGCTATCTTTGACCTTGCCTCCTAGTTCCTATTTCACACACTCAGGTGATAGAGATAATCTAAACAGTGGATTGTTAATTCCAAAGATGGAAAGAGAAAGACCCAAATCGTCAGGACTAAATTAAAGCAAGCAATTAATTTAAAAAAGCTTTTCTGGTTTTTTGATTTTTGTTTTTTTTTTTTTTTTAATCAATTTAGATGGACTGCTTCCCTCTAAGGTCAGTCTTGGATGTAAGGAGGCCGAGGCTTTCATAACTCAAAGGTAGGGGGATTAGAAATGGGGGATTTGGTGGTAAAAATAGAAGGGCTTATAGGAGCATAACAAGTTAGACCGAGTGACCTTTGAAACAAAGACATGGTTGCAAGTGGGCATAATAAAGTAGCAATAACAGGGTAATCTTACTAAGGTAGTTGTTGGTGGTTATATAACCTTTCCAAACAAAGGTAGGAAACAGCCTTTTGAAACAAAGACATGATTGCTCTTCCTGGAATAGGCAGGAAGAAACTGTAGTTAAAGTTACAGGTGACACAAAATTTAATTCTTGAAAAGTGGAGGTTTAATCATGAATAGGAATGATCCTAATTTGTCTTTACTATAAAATAGTTTGTAAGCCTAAGAGGGAGGAAGGTTGTTTCTTCAGAATGAGATGAAAATGTACAAAATGCAAAACAGAGAGAGATTATGAACATTCTTTCTTATTATTTACTATTGGAGATAGACTCTTCCTAAGAAGAAAATAATGTTATTTATATTTATGTCTCATACAAACCATTTTTATTCATGTTGTCTACTTTTTCATGATTCAGTTGCCTATACATAAACCTTGGAGTCTGAGATTCTCATGATTTGAACCAAAATGTTATTTTCTTGTTCAAGAAGTTGAGAGACACAAAATCACACAGTTCATACTGCTGGGACTAAGGTTCTATCATGCAGCATTCTGCTTCTGGGTTTTAAAGTTGTTTAAGCACTCACCTTTAATGGATATCATGTCCCTCCTTTTTTCTGTCGAATACTAATAGACCTCTTTTACGTACTCTTGTACATGTCTCATGCACATCATTTATCTTACAGAAATACTCAGGAATAGAATGGCTGATTTACAGCTTCCTGTTTACTTAGTTTTACAGAAAACTTAGGATACTTTTTCTGAACTCACTGGGCTACTGTATACTCTTATCAGTAATGAATGAGAAAAATCTAGCATCTGTTATCTTGCCATTCTTTGAGATTAACAGATATATTTTCTTAAATGTAAAGCATTTGCTGTTGGTAGCCATATGTGTGCATGCATGCTTATAGATCTGTGTACATACACTAGTATATATGTAATGGTGTGTTTGTCCATGTGTGCTTTTGTTTCTTTTACATAACTAACACTGAAACATAAAAATCTAATGCTGGGGAAGGGAGAATACACTGACCACACACATAGATTTTAGCTATGTGGGTTTGATTATTAAAAGCAACAATTAATCATATTTACTGCTAGAAGACTGCTGGTCATCAAAATACAGAGTCTAAATCTGAAAAGAAAGAAATTAGCAATGCAGTTTGAAAAAACCTATTAGTGCACAATGGTTTCTTGGAATTTCAATCATCAGCAGCATGCAGAAGGGTTCTATGGGCAAGCTGATGCTGTCAAAAAACATATACATGAAAAGGAAATGATTTTTCTCATATTCGAGTCACTTTCTAGAATTGGAGAGACCAGGACTATGAAGTAGCTCAATTATTATAGAATGCTAACTTCCTGAAATACACCATTTCTCTCTCTCTTTCTTTTTTTTAAAGATTTATTTGTTTATTTATTTAATGTATAGGAGTACACTGTAGCTCTCTTCAGACACACCAGAAGAGGGCTCCAGATCCCATTACAGATGGTTATGAGCCATCATGTGGTTGCTGGGGATTGAACTCAGGAACTTAGGAAAAGCAGTTAGTACTCTTAACCACTGAGTCATCTCTCTAGCCCCAGATATACCATTTTTTTTTAAAAAAAAGCATGTAACTATTTATCCATCAATCCATTCACCTATCTTAAATGATATATAAATATTTTGTGTGATGTTAATTTTAATTAATAACATGATACAGTCTAAAATCATTCAAGAGACAAACTGTGTATTGCTTTGAAGAATTACCTAGACTAGATTAACTGTGTTAAGAATGGCTCTGTAATTACGGGTAGCACCATGTCCTGGGCTGAGTTCCTGGACATAATGAAAAGTAGAAAGCAAGCTGATCACTATTGTTCAACTTTCTTTGAATCCTGACTGAGGAAGGAATGGGAAAAAGTGTCTCAGCTCCTGCTGCAGTGACTTCTCCAACTGTGAGTTCAAAGAAACCATTTCTTTCAGCTTTTGTTGACATTTATTATTATCTCAATAAGAGAGGTAAGTAAAACACCCTGCTTTTCAATTAATGCAATCCCAAGTTTTCACAGTGATTTTAACCCTCTTTCAAATTGTGTTATGGAAGGAAATAAATTGACATTTTCTTTCATCTCTACATGGCCACACCAAGACCTGCTGCCATTCTAAGTGTTCAGTTCCAAAAGATGATCCATTACACCATGGTGCATCTACAGTAAATAAAAGTTAAAAGATCAGAGAAGCAGGACCATATGTCCCAAATATGTTGTTTGTAGCTTGACAACAATAATGTAAGGACAGGGTCAGATTATATCTTAATTGCCAAAAGATATTTTCCTGTGGGCCAGGAATGCAATTAGCAGTTCCCTTCAGGACAGTAGAAAGAAGATGGACCCATAAACCACCTCTCTACACAGATTTTTCCAGACCAATAGAAAAATAAACAAGCAGAATGATTACGGAGTATGCCTTGAAAGGTTTGGGTTTTACCCTGTCATTAACATCCAGGGATTCATCCTGGAACTCTTTCTTGTCAGATATATTGTTTATGCAAAGTTGTACAATGGTTGCATATAACCTCTATATATCCTCCCTTACACTCTAAGTTATTACTAGTTTGCTAACCACACCTGAAACAATCTAGTGTCTATGTGAATTATTGTTATACTATTTTACTTAGGTAATAAGGATGAGAATAATAGACAAAATTATTTTTCCACCCTTTCTTTTTAATTTTATCTGTGCTAGGTACTGAATACCAGGTCTCACACATGTCAGACAAACCCTTCCCATGTAATTTTGATCCATGATTATTTGAATTCAAAGATGTGAAGTGCCTGATTACAAAGAGCTGGCCATGTGTTAAACCCTGTGAGAAAAGTCTCCTTTGTTCAGTTTGTGTTCAAAGCTTCTTTTCAGATGGAGTCTATAATCCTAACTTCATGTTAGACCTTTCTGTTTCTTTTCTCTACAGTGCTTCCTGCCTTTGAACGACCATGGGGTTTATTCATTCTGTGTATTAGTTACTCAGCCCAGTAAAGTGTAAACTATTTTATACAAAAATATTTTTTTCAAGTTCTGTTAATTTGCTTCTCTCACCTGCTGAGACTGTGGCTGTGTGTGTAGAAAGCAGCTTGAATGAAGGAAAGCATAGAGCCCAGTCAGGGGCTCCTGGGTCCTATTGAAAAGGAAATATTTATATCAGCACACTCCCCTAGAGAGTCTTCTAGGGATAAAATTGATAATGACCTAAAATATAGATCTTCATTCCCTAGAGTTTTCAGGTTAAAGAATGGGTAAGACACATGGTAGCAAGGGAGCTGTGTCATGCCCCAGGCTTTGGAGTTTGAAGTTGTTTCTTTTCAAGAGACAGTGTGAGTCTATTTTAAAAATATAGTCCCATAATGGAGAATCTCTTGGACTATTTAAATTCAAATTTTTATTCATCTAATAAATTATTTTCATGAAATAACCCCATGAAAGTCAAAATAATACAGAGATTTCTTTTTAAATATATCTACAATGGTTCCAAATTTAAGGCAGAGTAATTGGTCAAAAAATACAAAATAAAAAACCTTAGACACTGAAAACACACATGTGTGTCTATGTGTCTATGTGTATGTATGATAAATGTAGATATTTACACAGGCATATTCACTTGTATACATGAGTACCGTGTGTGTGTGTGTGTGTGTGTGTGTGTGTGTGTGTATGTGTGTGTATGTGTGTGTGTATGCGAATGTGTGTGTGTGTGTATGTGTGTGTGTGTGTGTGTGCACAATTCATGATACTGACATCACTGCATTGCTGTCTTCTCAGTTACTTCCCACATTATTTTTGGAGTTACTACTATATTGAAACTGGACTGGGCATTGACTCGGTCCCACTGAAGGGTCACTGAGCTCCTGAGGACTGACTTTACAGATGTAGCCACCACATCCAGCCTTTAACATGAGTACTGGGTATCTGAACTCAAGTCCTCATGCTTGGACAGCAAATATTTTACTGACTGAGCCATCTGCAAGGCTGTGGACCACACTGTTGAAGTAAGGGTTATAACTTACGTCCCATACAAAGTATCTACAGCATTTGCATTATTTGGTGGAACAATAATGATTAAGTAGATGAGTCACTGGTAGCAAACTTCTACCCGCCTCTTTACCAAGCACAGTGAAGAATCTGTAATAGAATTGTCACATAGTTGCAAATTAATAAACAAACATTGTATATACTAATTACTTGTGTTACACATTTTCTCAATCTATTATTTTCTCTTTTATTAAAAAAATAAATGAATTGATCTTAGGTAGTGGCATAGAAAATGAGGCTGTTATACTCATTAACCTAACAGTGACTGTAATTATATGCTTCTGCATAAAAATCATGGAGGCTCTAACATCTATCATTTTATATGATCTTGTTTTTGCTCTTTATGTACAATTGATATCTTATTGTGCTAATTACATTAATTTCCAGTGAATAGAGGACTAAGCATTTCTTTATTTGGAAATATGTATTAGACTCTAAGCTCTATATTGATCATGTATCCACTGTTGGACACATATTTGTGCAGTTAGAGAAAAATAGAGGGAAAGGATAATCCTAGATTTGACACTGGGCATATGATCTGACTATTTTCATAGCTTAGTGACACAGTTCAGTGAATAAACAGGTTTGTGACTGGCTTTGAAATGCGAAGACACAAAGACTCATGGATATGAAGCTGAAAGTGCAAATCCCCAGGCAGATTATGAGAACTCTCTGTCTCATGCATTTGGTCTAACAAGTAAATGAGAAACTGCACATGACCTAACGGTGTGTGTAACTTAGTAGTCATTCAAGAACCTTCAGCTGCTGAAAGCATAGTACTGAAGTAAGTGTACTGAACTAACCAGTACTTATATACAATACAGGTATTGGGCAGATTCGGTACCTCATGCCTCATCCTGGTTGAGGGGGTCTGCCTTTTTATAATATCCTTGTACAGAGAGTGTATGCCTCTTTCTCTTTCCTTCATCACTTGTATGAGTACAAACTGGTAGTACCACCGTGAAGATACCAAAATTGTGGAAGTTCCTGAAAAAGCTAGAAGTAACTCTATCACAGGATCCAGATTTACCACTGCTGGGAATATACTTAAAGGACACTCTATCATGCTACAGAGATATATACTCATCCATATTCTTTGCTGATGAAGTCACAATAGCCAGGACATGGAAACAACCTAGATGTCCACCAACTGATGAAAACATGGTACATTTACACAGTGGTATATTACTCAATTGTTAAGAAAAATGAAGTTATGATATTCACAGGTAGGTAGGAAGAGCTGGGAACAATCATTGTGAGTGACATAGCAAGCATCCAGAACAACGACAAACATCGTTCTTTCTTGTATATAAATTCATTTCTTCTTTAATAATAGTGCCTACTATCATCACCAGGACCACACCTAATAATTGAAGCTACTTCTATTAGTCTCCTCAAATCTATGTCTTCAAATATTACCAGAATTAGCATCAGATTATGATAAAAGCACTTTGGTAAAACACATTAAACAATAGCAGCTGGTTTTTATGGAAAAGTAAATATTGCCATCATTTCTTAAAAGACAGAAAAAAATCATTGGTAGAAATTATCAAAATAAAATTTTAGGCATCTATTGTTTCAGGGTTAGTGCTCTAGACTCTAATAAATTCTATCATAAATATGTTAAAATAAAAATAAATACATTGAATTTATTTCCTGAGATGTGGTGACCTGGGCTGTTTTACAGAAACTCAAAG
Organism: Tokudaia tokunoshimensis; assembly: GCA_036184795.1. Classification (NCBI taxonomy): domain Eukaryota; kingdom Metazoa; phylum Chordata; class Mammalia; order Rodentia; family Muridae; genus Tokudaia; species Tokudaia tokunoshimensis. The sequence goes on from BTHU01000008.1 coordinate 10,412,296, forward strand.
TATCATGTAATCAGAGCTCTCTTGTGGCATTTGGAATTTTTCTTTTCTTTTCTTTTCTTTTTTGCTTCTACAATGTTGGTAGTATTCTAGGACACAAATGTAAAATTTGTTGCCTCTTCTTTGGGATACAGATACCCCACAAGAAGAAAGATCCAGTTAGTGCGCACACAGCTCCACAGTGCAGCTTTTCTACAGTGAACGTTGAACCCTAGGAGATATGAGCAGCCTGATCTACAAACACAACATCAATGAAACAGAAATCTGCTTAGAAATAAATAACTGGAAAGCATATGTGACGATCTGAAATCTGTGATCTGGAGATGACTAATATTTTGGTCTATCTGTTCCAGCATTAACAATATTTTTCTCTTTACAGAAACACCCACTTGTGAGTAGTTTCAGACAGCATCTAGCGGTAGTTATTCTAAAACTATCCACAGCACTCTAGTTTATAACTTCCCAAAGCATGGAGTTAAAGAACATAAATCCCATCTACATGGAATCCCACAGGATCCAATAAGACAATCCATACACACTGTGCTGGTTAAAAATACAAAATAGCCCAGGAACAAATAATATTTTTGAGTCACTTATCAACTTATCAACTTAGTGCAATGGTGCACTAAATTCACCATTACCTTCCCAAACAGCAAAGCAAGCTCTCCCTTCTGAGTCAGCCTTCTTTGAAACTTGTGACCTGTTAGGTACCATCCCCTGTCAACAGTGTATCAAGTTCTCATTGGTCTCACAAGGTAATTAAGTTTAGGATAGACATCTTGCATGTCTGCCCTGTTTTGTGTCTGTTTTTCTTACTTTTGATGAGACTTCAGTTGGCCATGCATGCAGAAGTTAATCACCAAGGATGTCTTCTACTTATCCAATCTTATCCCCTTTGTAGATTGAAAGTACAAGAATTGTTGCACCAAACCTGACACTACCTGGAATTCCAGGAACTTTATAGCCTAGAAGGCAGAAATGACCAGTTATACATAAGAACGATGTTTTATCCTGGAAATGAGTCACCCTGGCACACTGAAGATCAACTTGCAGTAACAGGACTGGTCCCTTTGAAGCAAAGTGTTAACATCTAGCAGGTTTGCATCTTCTCTGAACACTGTTCAGGACTCCATGTATGTTTTATTATTTGAAAGCATAAAGCAAACTGGCAATTTGCCTAGCCCAGGCTAGGCTTGAACTCAGTGATCCTCTTGCCTCAGTCTCCCTGAGTGCTGGGATTAAAGGTAAAAGCAACAACACATGACCTAGGAACTGCTTAATTATGCAAATTTCTTGTGCATAACACTAGTTCTTTCTCTGTTTAAGCCTAAAGCTTGTATCAGTGCTCTGAAGAGGTGCCTGACCATCTCTGAACTCCTTATTCCTTCCCTCTTCCTGGTGCACATAGGAATAGATTAAGCTTCTTCTTTCTGCTGTAAGGAGTCTTTGGAATGGGTGTTTTGAGCCTAACTGGTAATGAACAAAAAAGCACAAGCTATTGCTCTAAAACTCTGGTTACAATTTGGATAATAGATATGAAGAAAATTTTAATGAGAGTTTGAATTTCAACTGTAAGCTGTAGAATTTATAATCTGTTAAATTTATTGAATAATAATCTTAGAGGTTATAATATTTTCCAGTTGTTTTATCATTGGCTTAATACTTTTAGTAAACTTATAGATTTTTCTTATTCTAAATAACTAGCATCATAGAAGCATAATCAAAATGTTTTGCCTAATCTGTGCTCAAAATACCGAGTCACAGGAGTTTTGAGTGGAACATGACTGTATGTATGTTTCCTTTATTTAAATTTCAAATCAGTGTTGAGTATTCTGAGACAAGCAGGCCCATACTAAATATTGGACACATTTGTGAGAATTAAGACACAAAGTCACATTGTAAACAACACTCCTATATTAATCCTTCCAATCCATGAGCATGGAAGATTTTTCCATCTTCTGAGGTCTTCTTCAATTTCTTTCTTCAGAGACTTGAAGTTCTTGTCATACAGATCTTTCATTTGTTTGGTTAGAGTCACACCAAGATACTTTATATTGTTTGTGGCTATTGTGAAGGGTATCATTTCTCTTATTTCTTTCTCAGCCTGCTTATCCTTTGAGTATAGGAAGGCTATTGATTTGCTTGAGTTGATTTTATATCCGGCCACTTTGCTGAAGTTGTTTATTGGCTGTAGGAGCTCTCTGGTGGAGTTCTTTGGGTCACTTAAGTATACTATCATGGATTGGCAGGATTAATATAGTAAAAATGACCATCTTGCCAAAAGTAATATACAGATTCAATGCAATCCCTATCAAAATCCCAACTCAATTCTTCATAGAGTTAGAAAGAGCAATTCAAAAATTCATCTGGAATAACAGAAAACCCAGGATAGCTAAAACATTTTTCAAGAGTAAAAGAACTTCTGGGGGAATCAGTATCTCGGACCTCAAGCTGTACTACAGAGCAATAGTGTTAAAAACTGCATGGTATTGGTATAGTGACAGGCATGTAGATCAATGAAACAGAATTGAAGACCCAGAAATGAATTCACACTCCTATGGTCACTTGATCTTTGACAAGGGAGCTAAAACCATCCAGTGGAAAAAAGATAGCCTTTTCAACAAATGGTGCTGGTTCAACTGGAGGTCATTCTGCAGAAGAATGCAAATTGACCCAGGGGTCTCTCCTTCCATCTTCTTGGAAATCTATTGATATGCGAATTGTGTCTTGGGTATTCTGAGTTTCTGGGTTAATATCCCCTTATCAGTGACTGCTTACCATGTGTGTTCTTTTGTGATTGGGCTACCTCACTAAGTATGATATTTTCCAGTTCTGATCATTTGCCTAGGAATTTCGTGAATTCATTGTTTTTTATTGCAGAGTAGTATTCCATTGTGTAAATATACCACATCTTCTGAATCCATTCCTCCATTGAGGGACATCTGGGTTCTTTCCAGCTTCTAGCTAATATAAATAAGGCTGCTGTGAACATAGTGGTCAATTTACATTTATTTCATACCATTTGTGAGGATGCTTGAGTTCATAGCTTTCTATAATTACACACAGAAACTCAACTGGGTTTCTGTTAGTTCAATAGAAGTAATACTGGACAGTGTTGTTTCCCGTGCACGTTTGAAAATAGATAAAATTATAAATGAGCCATCATCTTTCAAAAAGAATATGTATAAAATCTAAAGATGGGCATAAATCCTGCATGCATATATGGGAAAAAACAGAAACTGAACAAAGAAATCTGTAGATTGTCATGTTAAAAAGCAGGAGAGTCCTTGTTAAGGCATCAAGAAAAAGGTGCCTTAAACTGATGTTGAAAGTATCACAAATATGTCTGCCACATGACAAACGTCTTCTTCAACCTGCGTAAATATTGGTTCCTCCCAACACAGTTAAGATGATCTTCCTAAATTCTTGCATGAACTTCCTGAACAGGTCTAAGAAGATAAAATAATAGGTGCTCTCAGATGCTGCTTGCGTTAATTCTGTAGGTTGAGTGACCTGTAAGAAGCATTGAATTATCTCCTAAGTGGCAGGATAATTAAGATAATACCCTGTCAGGAAGTGGGAGCTGAGAACTAGCCACAAGCCTTTGGGATTTAGGAAAGGGCACCCCTCTGGGAGGAAAGAGCATGGGCCTGAACACACACTCACATGTTTAACCTCGACAGGACTTCAGGCTCACATTTCATCCTTTGCCATCAATCTTATTCAGTGAGCCCTCTGCTTAATTATATATAAAAAAAATCATGCTAGCAGAGCTTGACAGTGAGTAGTTCATCCAGCAGGCTTGTTTCATTTAGAGTTTCTCTTGCTTTATAAAATTGAGCACTCAGTATGATGAATGCCTTAAGAGTTAGTTTAGATGTAGACCCAAGCTAAATACTGAGCACATCAAATTCCTCACTCTCTACCACATTATCTACTGTAAAACATGATTTTTTTATTCTATCTTAATTTTTTTAAAAAATTACTTATATTTGTTTCAGGAGAGAACACGCATGTGAAGACCAGAAGGCAATTTGTGAATACATGTCATGATTGTACCTTTAAAACCTCCCTTGTCTGTGCATATCATTGAACTGTACTGCTGATGCTTCCAGTTTCATAGTGGGTATTGCAGGTGCTACCTAATTGGATTTAAATCATATTATACTAAAATAATCATATATGCATCCATTCATTTATTTTTTTCAAGACAGCCCTGACTGTCCTGAAACTAGCTCTGTAGACTAGGCTGGCCTTGAACTTACAGAAATCTGTTTGCCTCTGTCTCCTGAGTACTGGGATTAAAGGCATGTATTATCAGCACCCAGCTAGCATTCATTTTTAACAATATTGCAAGTTTACATATTATATATGGCTCTTAAATTATAGCCACTTATGTATTATTATATTACATATTACTGATATACTTCTACTTTTATTTTTTTCTGGAAAAATGATGAGTTAAAAAATATTTAATCCTTGTTTTCAGAAGATGCAGGGGTTCTCAATGCAGTGGTAACAAACCGTATGTAGATCCTCTCTGCTGGGAACAACATGTAACAGTTACTTTTTAGGAGAGCTTTTGGGTTGGCCTCTTTTGGCACCATTTATCATGAGACAAAGTGACTTAAAGTCCAATTAGTTTTCTGGTATTTTTAAACTTAAGAATTAAAGAGGCATTTTCCCTAAAGATACATTTGAAAAATATGTTGTTAAATTATTTCCTAACTTTTGTTGAGTGCAAGACATCGTATATACAAAAAATTGGATAATCCTTCTCACATGCTCCTGGAAAGCCTGCAGAGGAAAACTCCACCTGGCTGCAGATCTCCGCAGAAGGCTTCCTAGTAAACCTCAACAATGAAAGATGGTGGCCTTGGGCAGTGGACATGATGAGCACATGATTATCTTGAAGATGTTCACAAATTAAATGTATTAGAAATTTCTATTATATGAGAAGTGTACTTATATATAAATTTTCTGTTTTTACTAGTTTCAAATTTTATGTATTTTGAGTATTACTTTATCGATGAGACTATAGCTCAGCCACAAGTCTCCCGATAATCCTCCTGCAGCACATAACTTACTCTACAGTGATCACACACTTACAGACTACAGTGTTGTATCAAGAATGCTGTTGTACTGTGTCTTTTGATGTATCTATTTGAGACAGGTATCAATGTAGGTCAAATGGGACCATTATAAGGAACAATTCCTTAAGCGTTTTTCCATTGAGTAGTTTCTGTTCAGTACTATAGTCTGTTTTTGTTATTGGGTTGTTTGTTTTCTTAATTTTTAGATTTTTGAGTTAGTTGCACATGCTTGAATTAAACCTCTGTCAGGTGTATAGTGAACAACATTCTTTCCTACCATGGGCTTCCTCTACACTCAGCTGTGTCTGTTGCTCTAAAGATCCATTAAGTATCTAAAGATTGAATCCTGTGTTTATAACTGAATGGATTCTTTTTATTTTAAGAATAAAGTTTCTAAAACATGCCATGGGAAAAATTTCCCATTTATGTAGCTTAAATTACACAGACTCTAATAGCAGGATACATTTAATATGCATGGATAGATGGATGCATTTAAAAGAAGGTTTATTTATTTATTTATCTATATATCTATCTATCTATTTATTTATTTGTGTATGTGTGTGTGTATGTGTGTGTGTGTGTATGTCTTTTGAATAAGGATGTATATGGACTCCAGAAGAAGACATTAGATGTGGTCAAGCCAGTTTGGTAGGTGGTTGTGTGCTGCCTTTTATGGTTCTTTGCAAAGTGCAGAAAGTGTTCTTCATCACTGAGACACAGCAGATTCATGATTATGCGTGTAATAAGAATAGAAATAAACACAAAAAAAATAAAATTTATAAATTATGTCAGTCAATTTTCAAGACTATATTAAAGATCAAATGACACTGTTTTAGTTGGCTTTAATTGACAAAATCAAAGATCTTCAGTGTTAAAAGTAGTCTTAAAATCCTATACCCTTATTGCATGCAGTAAAGCCTCTGGGTATATGCCCAGGAGTGGTATAGCCGGATCCTCCGGGAGTGTCATGCCCAGTTTTCTGAGGAACCGCCAGACTGCTTTCCAGAGTGGATGCAATCCCACCAGCAGTGGAGGAGTGTTCCTCTTTCTCCACATCCTCTCCAACAACTGCTGTCTCTTGTGTTTTTGATCTTAGCCATCCTGACTGGTGTGAGATGGAATCTCAGGGTTGTTTTGATTTGCATTTCCCTGATGACTAAGGATGATGAACATCTCTTTAGGTGCTTCTCAGCCATTAGATATTCTTCAGGTGAGAACTCTTTGTTTAGCTCTGTACCCCATTTTTAATAGGGTTACTTGGCTCTCTGGAGTCTAACTTTTTGCATGCAATAAGGACACATGCTCCACTATGTTCATAGCAACCTTATTTATAATAGCTAGAAGCTGGAAAGACCCCAGATGTCCCTCAACGGAGGAATGGATTCAGAAGATGTGGCATACTCTGCAATTAAAAACAATGAACTCATGAAATTCCTAGGCAAATGGTCAGAACTTGAAAATATCATCCTTAGTGAGGTAACCCAATCACAATAGAGCACACATGGTATGCAGTCACTGATAAGGGGATATTAACCCAGAATCTCGGAATACCCTAGACACAATTCGCATATCAATAGATTTCCAAGAAGATGGAAGGAGAGACCACTGGTCATGGAAAGACTGGATGTAGGGGAATGCCAGGACAGAGAAGCGAGAGGGGGTTGAAAAGAGGGAGGGAAGGGAGATTATGGGACTTTCGGGGAGGGAGGAAACGGAAAAGGGGAAATGATTTGGAATGTAAATAAAAAAACGTTAGAAAATAAATAAAAAAAATACAATAATAATAAAAAAAATCCTATACCTGCCCCTTCCAGCCGCCATTTGCAGCAGGGAACCAGGCAGCTCCACAGCCTTCTGTGCTTAGCCCACCAGAAGAGAATAATATCCCAGCAGAGATTTTACTTCTGAGTGCAGAAGTGAGATATCCACTTTCTCTCTGGAGGGCTACAGCTGGGAGCACACTGGGTATATGATCAGTGGAACAGCTGGGACAGGAGTCTTCTCTCCAGTCACCATTTGAAGCAGGGAACCAGGCAGCTCCACAGCTTTCTGTGCTTAGCCCAGCAGAAGAGAATGATCTCCCAGCAGCGATTTCACTTCTGAGTGTGGAGGTGAGATCTCCACCTTTTCTCTGGAGAGGTACAGCTAGGAGGGTACAGGGCACACGATAAGTGGAACAGCAGGACAGGCGTCTTCCCTTCCAGCTGCCATTTGCAGCAGGGAATCAGACAGCTCCACAAGACCCTTCCAGAAGAGAGTTGGTCTCCCAGGAGTACAGACACAGGTTTATAGATCCACAGGAGGGGCAAGCTCCAGCCAGAGACAAGACCAACTAATACCAGAGATAACCAGATTGCAAAAGGCAAGTGCTAGAACACTACCAACAGAAACCAAGGCTACTTGGCAACATCAGAGCCCAGTTATCCCACCACAGCAAGTCCTGGATACCCCAAGACACCAGAAAAGCAAGAGTTGGATTTAAAGTCTCTTCTCAGATGCTGTTAGAGGACATCAAGAAGGACATAAATAACTCCCTTAAAGAAATACAGAAGAACATGGGTCAACTGGTAAAAGCCCTTAAAGAGGAAACACAAAAATCCCTGAAAGAATTACAGGAGAACACAAACAAACAAGTGAAGGAACTGAACAAAACCTTCCAGGATCTAAAAATGAAAGTAGAAACAATATAGAAATCACAGGGTGAGACATCTCTGGAGATAGAAAATCTTGGAAAGAATTCAGGAGTCATAGATGCAAGCATCAACCACAGAATACAAGAGATAGAAGAAAGAATCTCAGGGGCTGAAGATATCACAGAAAATATTGACTCAACAGTTAAAGAAAATGCAAAGTGCAGAAAGCTCCTGAGCTAAAACATCCAGAAAATCCAGGAAACAATGAGAAGACCAAACCTAAGGATTATAGGTATAGAAGAGAGTGAAGATTTCCAACTTAAAGGGCCCGTAAATATCTTCAACAAAATTATAGAAAAAAACTTCCCTAACCTAAAGAAAGAGATGTCCATGAACATATAAGAAGCCTATAGAACTCCAAACAGACTGGACCAGACCAGAAAGTCCTCCTGGCACATAATAATCAAAACACCCAATGTACTAAACAAAGAAAGAAAGAATATTAAAAGCAGTAAGAGAAAAAGGTCAAGTAACCTATAAAGGCAGGCCTATCAAAATTACACCAGACTTCTCACCTGAGACGATGAAAGCCAGAAGATCCTGAGAAGATCTCATACAGACCCTAAGAGAACACAAATGCCAGCCTAAACTACTATACCCAGCAAAACTCTTAATTACCATAGATGGAAAAAACAAAATATTCCATGATAAAACCAAATTTACACAATATCTTTCTACAAATTCAGCCCTACAAAGGATGATAGATGAAAAACGTCAACATGAGGAGGGAAACTTCACCCCGAAAAAAGCAAGAAAGTAATCGTTTTCCAACAAACCCAAAAGAAAGTAACCACACAAACATAAAAAGAACATCAAAAATAGCAGGAAGCAACAATCACTATTCCTTAATATCTTATAACTTCAATAGACTCAATTCCCCAACAAAAAACACAGTCTAACAGAGATGTTTTTCATGTAGTTCTTCAATTTTATCAGAAAATGTTTGTGACTCCTCTTTCAATTTACTAATGCTTTTTGTGTTTACCATTTTGACTGTATTATTTTCTATGATAATCTTTAATTTTAACATTTTTTCTGTGTATTTCTTCGATTTCGTCGGAGGTGTTTTTCATGTACATCTTCGGTTTTGTCGGTGGGTGGGGTTGTTTGTAGTTCCACTTTCAATCAATTTAGGGTTGTGTTTGTGCCTACCATTTTGTCGTTATAATTGTCCATGATAATCTTCAGTTTTAACGTTTCTCTGTATTTTTCTTCAATTTTGTCAGAAGTATTTTCCATGTGGATCTTCAGTTTTATCAGACAATGTCTATAATTTTACTTTCAATCAACTTAGGAACATTTTTATACCTTCCAATTTATTTGTATAATTCTCCGCGTAATAGTCAGTTTTAACATGTTTTTCTACCTATTTCTTGAATTTTTCCAGGAATATTCTTCTTGTAGATCTTCAATTTTATCAGAAAGTATTTATAATTCCACTTTCAAAAAACTTAGGAATATTTTTATGCCTACCATTTTATCTGTATAATTTTTCCATGAAATGCTCAATCTTAACACGTTTTTTATATATTTCTTCAACTTTATCAGAGATATTTTCCAGGTAAATCTTCAACTCTATCAGAAAATGGTTATAATTTCACTTTCAACCAACTTAGAAATATTTTTATGCCTATCATTTTATCTGTATAATTTTCCATGATAATCTTCAATTTTAATGTTTTTCCATATATTTTTTCAATTTTATCAGGAATATTTTCCATGTAAATCTTCAATTTTATCAAAAAATGTTTATAATTCTACTTTCAATCAACTTAGAAATATTTTAATTCCTACCAATTTATCTGTATACATTTCTTCAATTTTATCAGAGATATTTTCCATGTAAATCTTCAATTTTATCAGAAAATGTTTTTACTTCTACTCTCAATCAATTTAGGAATATTTTTATGCCTACCATCTTATCTGTATAATTTTTCATGAAATAGTCAGTTTTAACGTGTTTTTCTATATATTTCTTGAGTTTTATCAGAAATATTTTCCTTGTAGATTTTCAATTTTATCAGAAAATATTTATAATTCCACTTTCAACCAACTTAGGAATATTTTTATGCCTACCATTTTATCTGTATAATTTTTCCATGAAATAGTCAATCTTAACTTGTTTTTCTATATATTTCTTCAATTTTATTAGAGATATTTTCCATGTATATTTACACAATGGAATACTACTCAGCAATTAAAAACAATGAATTCATGAAATTCTTAGGTAAATTGGGAAGAGGAGGACAGAAGAGGGCTTATGGGACTTTCGGAGAGGGGGGAAATCGGGAAAGGGGAAATCATTTGGAATGTAAATAAAGAATTTAGAAAATAATAATAATAATAATAATAAAATTCTATACCCACATTTTTCTTCAGGAAAAGTTACTTTTGATAGTGAAGCACTCACTAAACCTAAGTAAATTGAACAGGGATTGTTTCATAATGCAGAGTTGACCTTTCTGACAGCCAGCAGTGGGAGGAGGTGGTACTCTTTGGACTAACACGGTTGTGTGCGGAAACCTTCCAGAGACAGGTTTTTCAACCAGCCGAGAATACGCATATTGTTTCTGTCTAAATTTCCTTCTCCCCAGAGCACACACCCCTAATTTCTCCCATCATTTCCCAGGTGATAAAGATTTATCATCCTGCTTTCTTTCCTCAGCTTTGCAGGTGACTAATGCCTCTGTGGCAGATGGAGGCTGACAAGAGCAGAGCCACCGCGGGGCACACAGCAGCTTTCATTCTGCACAGAATTCCTAGTCACACATTTGTAGCCAAGTTTCCTGAAGATTGAAACATAGCAACCCAATAGTCCGTTCTCATTAGAAACCTTTTTTTTTGAGTTGGTTTTAGCTTGTTTTATGCACTTACTTTCAATTTGTTTTTCTCACAGGAAAGCAGCAGCTTTTTTTTTTCTTGGAGCCACTTAACAGAATTTTACGAACAGCACAGCAGGAAGCTTAAATGTGCCAGTTTAGTTCATAGAAATAGTTATTAGACTCTTCAAAATAAAAATAACAATAATTGAATTTGGACAGTAAAATCATTTCTTTAAAATACATAGTTCTTTTTATATGATGAGAAAATGACTTAACTTTTACTCTAATGAAGTATAATTTTTAAAATTATTACCCTAATTTGTTTTTGATTATTGGTAAAAGCCCAAGTGTTTAACAACTTATCATTTATAGCCCTAATTTGAGCCGCCCACCCACTAGTCTTTTGCCAGCCAGCTGTCTTAGAATATAATTATAAAAGTGGTTTAAGGAAAACTACCAATCAAACTACATTCTGCAGGTAGAATTTTCTGCAACATTTCAAATCATTTTTAGCAAGTAAAATTCTACTCTCAAATGTAAGACTATCTTTGCAATCCCTTTTCTGATACTAATAAACATTCTAAAACATTAGACACGTCAGCATGGCAAATAGTAGAAACCGTAACTCCTTATGTCTAGGTATTTTAGATGCTTATTTTATAAAGCAGAGCAAAACACTCTCCCATCAAACTCAAAATCACACTCTGGTTTTGCCACTGTGATAAGTAAGTCTTAATTTGGACAACTATAATGACCTTTGTTTGTTTGTTTCTCTCTCTCTCTCTCTCTCTCTCTCTCTCTCTCTGTCTCTCGATTTGGTTTTGAGTAGTTGACATTGGCTGGAAGGCATTATGACTGTTGTACTTCTATCTCCTAGGTGTTAGGATTACAGGCACATGCCACCTGTCCTGGCTGCACTCCCAGTTCCTCACTTAAATATTTAAACTTGAAAGTAAACACTGAGCTGAGATCGTGCTTCCTAACTGTTCACTCACTCTGGTTTGCTCTACCTAATAATTCAACAGCAACTCGTTCTTGACCTTCAAAACAACCCAGGTTTGGTAAAGCTCAATTGAAGGCCTTGGTTTCCACTTTTCTTAAGCATTGTTTCCAGCTAGAGTGCTCTTACTTTCCAAAGGCACAAGGCAAAATGTTTATAGATCACCAAACCCCCATGTACTCCACAGAGAGCCACCATTGTAGATGTCCTGATTTGTTCTCTTCCTTTCTGTGGAACCAAAGAAAAATGAAAGCTTTTGATAGGCCATTCAGTTTGAACGAGGAGACTCGGTGTTTGCTGGTGGCAAATACCCCACCATTCTGCATTTGCATACTGTTTCTCATTCGGATGAGAAAAAGAATCAAGCTACAAAAGCATAGATCAGAAACAATACCAAGTAAGACTAATAATGTTAAGTATTTGTATTCGCATGTTTTATTTAAGCACAGATTTTAAATATTTTATTAGGGGAAATACATTTTATTTTCTAACACATATTCATATCTGTTCTAAATCAATATGCTAATCCTTATTAGTCCATTTAAGTTAAAATGCTGCCAGTTCTTCGGTTCATTTTGGACATTCAATGGAACATAAATTCTTCCACTAAGAAGCCTCTCCTTGCATTATTACACATGATTAAAATTTTATTTTATCCACTGTTGGGAGTTAATTTAGAAAAGGTATAATCCACAAATACTATAGAAGGCTGTAGTCAAATCTTTCAAAGGCCCCAAGTGTTCTAATACTCACCCCTAGAAATAGGGATTTGGTGGATTATTTATTATTTAACAGGAAAGACAATCTGCAGATGACTGCCAGTAAAAGCAGAAGCAAGTCGAACATCTTATATAAAATACAGAATGTTCAGCCCAAAGACAATTTTGATACATTTGTATTTTGTACTCTTGAACATGTTCACAATAGAAGTAGGTGACTAATGCTCATTTTAATTCAATAGTATACATTATAACCATGATCATTAGTACAGAATAGTTATTATTTTGGATAGAAGTCTCTCTACTTTTTCTCTTAACTCCTCCTATTTGGTCTTACTGTCCCCTGACAATAGTCTTGATATCAAGATATAATCAATGTAAATGTTGAGATTTCACCTCCGCAGATCTAGAGAAGGTGTGGCTCTTCTCTTCATCCTTCTCCAATACTATAATTAGAAGTTCCCTCTACCGTCATCCTTCATTATTTTTCCTTGAGGCACTTTGGCTGCTCTGTCTTTGACCCATCTGATGCACAGCACATTAATTCTTCTATATTCTGTCTCCATTGAAACTGTTTCCCTGTCTTTTAGATGGCACCAATGAAGACTTCAAACATGTTATCTCAAGGCAACTCAGCTTTCTTGTGACTTCAGCTCCTGTGTGCCGTGGCTCAATGTGCCCCACGGCATCACATGACTCCACAGCATCATTACTCTGCTATCTTCACCATGTGACAACTGTGAGTCCCTATAATCCCATCTCTCACCCGCTCCTATTGCCATCTTCCCAATGTTATTAGGGAGAAATTAACTTTGTAGTTGGAAATGCAATGCCTGCATTGCACTATCTTGGCCATAAATTGTTTTTATTATAAACATTATATAATTCACTAGATCTTCAATTAAACAATGATACCCATCCAAAAATGTCTTTCTTTTTCATCATTTTTTTCTACGTCTATGGCCCATTTTCTAATTCTTATGCTAATCTGAATGAAAAACTATTTCATTGGACTTTCATTACCCTTGAGTAGTTAGATGCAATAACTTAAGGAGAATAGATTGAACTCACTTATTCACATTATCATATCTCCACATACTTTTAATAAAGCAAATGATAAAGTCAGTCTAAGAGTCCCAGTTACTTTTAGACCAGTATTAGGATTAGAGTGAAAAACTCACATACAAGTATTGATTCAGATATCCATCCTAAGTCTCAGTGTGCATTTACAGAACAGAACGTGACTCTAGTTAATTATATCTTTGCAGTAGATGTCATTCCTGCATCCACTGCAATCCCTCTACTGCTACCCTAAAGCTCTTCTGGTCAGCTGGTGAGTTATCTGGCATTTTCCCAACTCAGTGGTTCATAGGCTATTGCACAGTCTTGCTCCTTTTCTGCCTCTGGGTTTTCATGAGCATTATAGAAAGCTGCTTATGCCTGTGTTGAACAATGCTGAAGTCAGTCTTCTTATACAGACACAGGATGGAAACAATCTTAAGAATGTTCAATTTATGACTATTGTGAAGAAGTACTTCTCTTACTTGTAAGCAAATGCTGAATTCAGCTATTGTGAATAGTACAGGACTACTTCTTCTTCTTCTTCTTCTTCTTCTTCTTCTTCTTCTTCTTCTTCTTCTTCTTCTTCTTCTTTTTCTTCTTCCTCTTTTTTTTTTTAAGAAATCATTGGGGAATGGTGCAACTAACGAGGGAAGTGAGTAAATATTATAATCACTTGACATTCTGATATTTAATTAAAGATCTGATAGTCACATTGTCTACACAAATGAACAATGCTGAAACAATGTTAATCAGAACTACATCTAATATTACTTATAAAAAATTGGTTCTACTTATCCAAGGTTCATACTCAAGGTGACTTGGGCAACTTTAAGTAGGACAGAATAGAGTGTGAGTGAGTTTCAAACTGACATACAGAAATGCAGCTCAGTCTCTAAGTACTGCACACATGAGATCTAAACAATGCACATGTGGTCTCAAAAGCTGGAAGGATGCAGGAGGGTCAGCATTTTCCTGACTACATAGTGAGTGTAAGGCTAATCTGGACATCATGAGAACATAAGTCAAGAAAAAAGGAGAAACAAACAAATTAAGACCCCATGTAACTTATGGCTCATTGTGTTGGAAGCATTGGCTCATTTGAGAAACTTAGTGTGTATTGTTCTAATCCTTAAATTTAGTATAAGCCTATTTTATAAATAAACTAAATAAATCAACTTTTATATTGCTATTAAAGTTCATAATGACATAATACTGTACAAATATTTTAGGCCATCTTTATTTAATATAAGTATGTAAGCAACGTATGTTAGCCTTACATATAATATTAAATTTTGTATTAACTATCCATGGGAAGGAAAGTGGAGAAAAAGCTAATTATATTTGCATATTTTGTGTCATTTACTCCACATGTTCTCATTTTAAGTTGTAGCTAAATAAATGGAATACTCATAAACTACTGGGCGCATTTTTATACTGAAATTTGTGAATTTGGGTTGTATATTGTTTTCATACCACAAGTCAATTCAAGGATCCTGTCCACACATGTGTCTGCCTATATGTGAAAATACAAACTTAGATAATATTACATCATTAAGGGCATGGCTTAGGCCCATATATTTTGTCAGCAGCTTTCCAGCTATTTGGCACTTTATGAAATATTTCTTAGTTGCTTTGCATGTAGAACTATTTAGTATGTTCACTGTCTTCTAGCTGCCAGCATGAGGTGGGTGACTTCTTAATTCAGAATAGACGGGTGTCTATTTGTAAGAGCCCAGCTATATTTTTTGCAATCTATTATTAAATTGTGAGGCACTGAGGAGCTAGACAATAACATCTGTTACAGCTCATTTTTGAAAATTTATGTGGTTGTGGGTGTGAATCTTCAAGTTCTAAGGAAAAAGAGTATTCTTCTCACTACAAAATCACGGGTGTGTGTTAGTCCTTTGCTTTTGTTTATTGCAAGGACCTGATCTCTTCCTTGATAGAAAACATTTTTTTTTCCAAAGAGCAAAGTTTGGGAAGGAGAGGCATCTTAGCATTTAAGAGCTCTGCCTCATCTTTCATAGTTCATAAGTTCAATTCCCAACGCCCATATAATAGCTTACAACTTTTGTAAATCCCAATCTAGATGATCAGATACTCTCCTCTGCCCTCTGGAGGCACCAGGAACATACATGGTATATGACCATTCATGCAAGCAAAGTCTACATACGAACCAAAAAAAATTTAAAAATGTAAAAAAGGCAAAATTTACCTTTGCAAATTTGTGTGTATGTATGTGAAAGGAATAAAATTGGAATGGTGTTGGGTGGGGGGACTGGGGAAAGAAAATGAAATGGGGATATTTGATCAATTGATTATGACAATGTTTTCAACCCTAGTATTGAGACAACAGCATTTAAAATGTTTCCTTAAAAAAGAGAAAAATTATTATAATGAGAATAATGTGAAAAATCCATTAATTGTGTTGGAAAGTACTAGAGAGAATTCAGTCACCTGGAAGACCTGTTTCCATTAAATTTTTTCCACTCTTTCTTGTTTCCTCTTGCATGCATGATTGGTGTCTTTGAATGGTACAATTAACTGTCATGACATACAGGCACAGGGGTGACTTTCCAATTATTTCTGCCAGAGAAAATGCAGTAGTTCTTGTTTCACATGTTAGCTTCGTGTTAGGTATCTTTAAGATGAAATACTAATTTTTTTTCATGCGTATGAATGTTTTACTTCCAAATACATATGTGTACCACATGTGTGCTTGATGCCCACAGAGTTCAGAAAAGGTATCAGATACTGTGGAACTGCAGATACACGCAGTTCTGAGTCTCTCTGTAGGTTCGGGAACAGAACATGAGCCCTTTGAAACAGCAAAATGTGATTTTAACTGTGGAACCACCTTTCTAACACCAATATTACTTATCCTAAGTAGCAAAACAATACTGGATTATATTCAGAATTTGTCTATGCAATTCTTAATTGCTTTAACTTTTTAACTACTTGAAAAGTATAGTTAAAAAGGGAATAATTGACTCCAAAAGAGAAGTTGTCTGTAGAGTGTACAGAAGATAAAAGCATCACGCTAAGCCTTGCAGAGCTCTGCCTATGGGTGAAAAAACACTGACCACTATTGTAAGGAACCTCAAATCCCCAGCTTCTCTGTATCCTTGAAGTGTCACTATTTCATCTCCTCAGCATTCACCCACATCACATGTGAACAAAAGCCTCTTCTTGAAGAACTATAGTTTTCTTCCCAATTGTTAAGTGCCAGAAATAAACCGTCTCAGAATAATATGAGTCAAAACTGAAATGATCAACTTGAATAAACTAATATTAACATAGAACCATGGAACTCTGGAACTCTGCTTTATGGCATGCAGTCATGAGGACAGAACAGGGCTGCCTCAGAACAGTGCTAGCATGCATCATTTAAAAGATATGTCAGCTTTTGAGGACAACTCACTAAATCTTCCAAATATGAACTGACTGCTAAAAATCAGCAAGCATTACCAGCTCCTAAATTATAGCAAACAAAATGTATATATTTTAATGAGAGAGAGAAAGAGAGAGAGAGAGAGAGAGAGAGAGAGAGAGAGAGAGAGAGAGAGAGAGAGAGAGAGAGAGAGAGAGAGGCTGCTCTCTTAAGGTAATAATATTATTAATAAGCAAGTTTCTGCTTTTTCTTTAAAAATTCTTTTTTTTTTGTATTTCAAGTACGTGTGAGTATGTGCATGTGTATGTGTGTATGTGCATGCATGCATGAGTTTTTACCTACATACAGGGGTCTATGGGGGCCATAAGGCACCAGATGTCCTGGAGCTCGAATTGCAGGTAGTTGGAAGACAGTTCATATTGATTTTGGGAAGCAAGCTCAACTACTGAGCAAAGTTTCTAGACCCAGTTTCTATCTTTGAACCTCGGGTTACACCCTCTTGCAATGTGCTAAGGTAAAACACTACCGTTTAGACTTCATCTGCAATGGAACCATTTTCTACCCACAGTCTAACAGTTATCTCCACATACATTAAGTTTAACTCTACTTTTTGTTTCTACAGATAGTGAGTCATTATTTCAAAGAGATCTGATGCCTACACAGTTATAGCTGTCAGTTTCTCTAGAGATATACCCATCAGTTTTCCTATTTGCACCTGAAATATAAGTTCTCCAGTCACTCTCATTCAAAAAAAATATGAAAAGGAGGGGCTGGCGAGATGGATCTGTGATTAAAAACAAAGGCTACTCATTCAGAAGACATGGCTCTGATCTCAGCACCAAACACCTGTAACTCTAGTCCCAAGAAATATGATGCCCCCTTCTGGCTTCCAGGGGCATAGCACTCAAATGGTACACTTTCATACTTGTAGACAATGTTAATATAGTCTTTCTTTTCATTTTTAGTAGTATCTTTTGTCCTGTGCAACAACAGGCTATGGTTGCCTTGCTTAAAAAATATCTTTCTATGGGTTGAGTTGATATAGATATTACCCTCAAATTTAAAATTTTGTTTTTTATATCAAGATTTTGAAGTCTAAATCAAGCCATTTTTCTTTATTTACATTTTGAACTGCACATCAAACAATTTAATTTTATTTAGCTTTACACTTAGAATTTCACTTACACGGGGATGGGACAGTACCTTCTTCCTCACTTTTTGGTCTTCTATCATTTTGTCTTTCCACTATGTTTTATAAAATGAAAATGTTTTTATGGTTCCCATGGTCATGCAAAGGGCTGCCTAGGCTCCACCCTATTCAATTAATATATTTAAGAGTACGGATATTTATTTATTTATTTATTTATATATATTTTATGCATAGGCATATGTGTGTGTACCTGAGTATGCATATATGCCATGTACTCATAAAATATTCAGTTTGTGATAGAGTGGTCAGTTGAGGGCATAAGTTCCCTTGGAAATGGAGTCACAGTTGCAAGCTGCCTGGTGAGGATTCTGTTAGACAGAGAACTTATCCTCCTATCTATTGAGCCATGGCTCTATCCCCTTAACTCACTGAAAAGAACTGTGTTATGTTGACACAACAAAGTCAATAGCAAAGCAAAATGAGATAAAGAAAGTAGACCTATTTGAACCAGAGAATGCTGTATAATGATGTCACTCTGCTTTAGGCACTTCAGTGGTCTCTACATTTATACAATATGTGTAGGATAGGAGTGATACATTTTAGTCAACTTTCTTTGCTAAGGTGCTTGAAAAAGAACGAAATTTAAAAGAAGGTGGTTTACAGCTGCTACAATTGCTGAAGGCAGAGACACCAGGAAAGAACAAGATTAAGTTTACTATCAGAGCTGCTATCACAGGTAATTCTGGCAAAGGGCACACATGAGAATTGTAGGTAACGTCACAGAAAGCACAGACAGCTCCTGGCACTGGGCGTTACTCCTGAGACAGCATCAATGGCCACTGCATGGAAAGATTTCTGTTGCAGGTCCCTCTCAAGCACGACTCCTGCATGCTGTTGCCTAGCCCTCAGTGCCCTGAGCAGGTGTAGAAGGAATGACTAATACCAAGAAAGGGGGACATCGATTTTTCCTCTCTTCTATTTTTCTTTGTTTCTTTTCCTACCCAACCTCACTTCTGTTATCTTTCCCTCTCATCTTTTTCCCCTCCCTCCCAATTCTCCCCTACATCTTTCTCTTCCTCTACCTCTGATTTTCTTCTCTTCCCTTTTAATAATTTATTATAATCTCATGAAAGTTTTGTTCTTCTTGATGAGTTAATACCATCGTACTCATTTTACTACAGCACAGCCATCTTTTAAACAATTTCTACATACCAAACCCAAAATGTATACATTATATGTATATATCACTGTATATACATAGATGTAGTTAAAGATATGTGCTATTCCATCTTCTCATGCCTCTTCTAAAAATAAAGCAGGATCCACTTCTGTAAGTGTAGAAACTTTGAAGCTCAAAAAAGTTAACACAATAGCTGGAGTTTCTAGAGATGGCAAAATTTTAATAGAGGCACAGACAAGTATTTATTATTCCTAAGCTGTAATCTTTTCATTTGTCACAAAACATATGCAAAATGCAATAGCTTTTTAAGAAATAGGCTATACTTATTACACATTTTTTCTTATCTAGAACTCACCCTCAGTCCTAAAACAGAGCGATTAACACCATTGTAGACTCATCTACTAACAAAAATAAGGCTCCGGATACATTGTGAAATTGGCCTGGAAATTTTCATGTTTCTGGTCATTCTGGCTTCTTCCATTGGTCATAAGTACACAGGATTGGACAGAAACTGAAAGCAGATTTTTGTTCCAGAACATTTATTTTGAATTTTGTCTTTCAAAAGCATTTTTCTTTATCACTAAAAAGTATAGAAAAGTTTTCCATGATTGAAATGTAAATATTTCTGATTAAAAAGAAAAACTAAAGTGTGTATGTGTGCATGTGCATGTATGCATGTATGTATGACTGTGCACATGTGTGTGTTTGTGTGTGTGTGTGTGTGTATGCTTGCATGGCTGGTAGACAACTTATGAGAGTAATTTGTCTCCTTTCAACAATGTGGTTTATAGAGACAACACAATTCAAACAACTTTGCAGCAAGCACCTTAATAACCCTCAGCCATTTTGTTGGCCCTTGTATTCTGTTTTAGTGAGTCTTGCACATTAGTTTCATAGTATTTAAGAAGAGTACCTATTTACCGAGCATATGTCACATCTTGTATGACAGGTTGGCATAGCCTTATAGTAACTGTAGTGATCTTATGTAGACAGCTTATGGCTGTGTTCCATCATGCTTCTAAAGATTTTGTTCTATAAAGGGTAGGTATTCTGTCACCTCTTTAGCCCTGAATTTCCTTCTCTCTTCTCCTTCCTATAGGTAACCCCACTTACTTTCTCATCCTTAAGATGAGACACATTTATTTCCCAAGATAGTGTCAGTGAACAGGCTTATAGTCAAATTATGACCAACTTCACTGAACATACCTTTCACGGTATAAAATATATCAACTGACTAGTAACTTAGGGAAGAATTCTCTTTCACCTGATTGATCTGGGTAGACACTTTCAAATATTTCAGGTAATAAATTTATAATAAAGTAGTTAAAACCCTATTTTTTACAAAACAAACTACAACTATAATTAAAAACAAATAACTACATTTTGTGAAGAAAAATAATATGGATCAATATAACATAGTCCCTCCCCCAAATAAATTGTGAACTTAGTGATGCATAACTTTTCTGTAAGGAACCACCCTTCCTTCCTTTACAATTGGGAGTCACAGTTCCCAGTTGCTCTTGAGGCACATCTGTGGAGATTTTTATGGTTCCCAAAATTGCTGATATGTCCTGATATTCACTGTTTCCATGTATGCTCCATGAATTATGAGTTACACATTGTGTACATGTTCACGTATACACGGCACATTCAACTAACAAATGCATGCTAGTGATTTCTAACAAAAGTTTTCAAAAGCATTATTAATGAATCTAAACTCATTAGTCTGAAATTCAGGGCACACTGCAGTTTCCCATCCTCAGCTGCTGAACCTCCAGCTGCATGTAGTAACATCCAACTTACTTTCACTAGGTAATGAGGAAACCTGCCAGTTCTATAACCCCAGAATCCCAGAGGCCTCTCTCTAATGGAAGGAACTCTCCCTGTTGGTCTCGAGCCAATGACTACTAGAGAGAGTTGTGTAAGTTACCAAGGGAAGTATTTTATTCTCAGCAACTGAACTCAGGACCCCTTTTAATATGGGTTGTCTCTTATAATGGCTTAGTTGGTCATGTCAAGATGCACTATCAGTGAGTCCCCTGAATGTTTTTAGTGGTTGCAGAGACAGATGACATGCAAGTCTGTGAATGAAGAGAGCTTTACTTAATGTGACAATGTCACCCACTCTCTTCAGATTCATCAATTCTAATTCACTTATGCCTCTTAGGAATGTTCAGTCCAATGCTTAGAGCATTTCGATTCTACTGATGTGCTTTTCAATTAGTGGCTCAGAAAAGTAGCAAGAGTGACATGAACAGAATGCACTGTGTTCTGCCCAGCCAGGATCCACAGCTTCCCTGTTCAGTGACTGGAGCTCCATGTCCTCATTCTCAAACCTCAGTGTAATGATAGGTTGAAAAAGCCTCTTCTCAAACTCTGATTAGAGTTATGTTGACCTCCACAAATTGAATACACTTCAGTCGGCACCTAAGACAATGCACTAGGTCACAGTTGCTCAAGGCACTCCCAGCATCTCACTTCTGCTGTTAATATGTACAGCGTAATCCTAAACTTCATTTTCACCCATGTGTAAGTTAGCATTGAATTTTCTCTCACTTCACAGCAACTGTGTGGTGTTCTCTCACTATTTCTCAACTTTCCAAGCACCATAAATCATTTATTTCCCTCCTTGCCACGCCAAAGTAAGGAGGTCAGATACAATTTAATTTTCATAGATATCTCAGAAGTAGATATATGATATTGGGTTTGATTAACTAAAATGTCCCTATGCTTAAATTAAGTAAAGTGGTATTCAGAAAAATAGCATCATACCATAGGTTTATGTTTGTAGAAGGAATATAGATAGCTGAATTTATTTAACTTTATTTTGTATCTGTAACTTAATCTAAGATTATTCTTACAG
The DNA here is from genome assembly GCA_036184795.1 of Tokudaia tokunoshimensis. Taxonomy (NCBI): domain Eukaryota; kingdom Metazoa; phylum Chordata; class Mammalia; order Rodentia; family Muridae; genus Tokudaia; species Tokudaia tokunoshimensis. Next base: position 10,434,266 of record BTHU01000008.1, read on the forward strand.
CAGGTCAAATTATGATGGCTAAATGTATTTTAAAGTCTTTTCAATGTTAAAACAAAATGGTGTGCTAATGTATGGGAAAGTTGTGTCCCTTTCCCATGATTTGTAGAATCTTGTCAAAACATTGTGTCATGTTCCCTGTCCTTTCTCCTCTGGATTTCCTATTTACTTACCTAGTTTTTATTTTGTAAAGAATATAAGTCATGGTTGCTTTACTTGACAGATTTAATTGATGGATACATGGTTTAGTTAGGGTTTATAATCAACAGATGAATTCTTGTAATTTATCAGAATTCATGAAAGTTAGGCAAAATATTAAGTTTTCTAGAATGACTCTCCAGAATTTGCATGTCACTCTCAAAACCTAAAGTTAAATGACTGAACAACGTTTTGTTGATGACACTCCCCAATAGAACTAATCTCAAGCTTTGCCGCATCCCTGCTTCTATTATGCACTTTTGATTTTGAAAATGTAGAATAGACTGAAGAAAAACAAACCTTTACTATTTTGAATCAATTTAACAATTAGAGAAGGTGAACCTTTAAGTTAAATGGATATGATGCTATGTAATAAACAATAAGACAAGAATAATCCATTTCATACTGATTGTCTAAAAATATATACCATTTCCACTGAGACAGAGCATGCCCAGCAACTTTGATTTGAAATAGTCTGTTGGTACCTACTTAGTTATGGGTATTAGACATGTATTTATTCATCTATTTTAAATACTGTAGGATTCCCATTTTAAGGATCATTACTAAATCACACAATAAATAATTTCACAATAAACAAGTATAACCAATATTTAGTGACATGCATTGATGAGTACCATGCAAATAATGCAAAACTCTTTGACAAACAGCATACCTCATCTTTGTGCAGGAGATGCCTGGCTGGCCCTGGTGAACAAGAATACCTCCCTCTGCCTATGACCTCCTGCTGTCCTAACTTAATCACTGTCCTCAAACTGAAACAAACCTGCAAGTGCCAAATCCTCCTGCCAGCAAGTCAGACACTGACTGAGAAGATACCAAGGCTCAGGGTCACACCAATTTGCAGTTAACCTTGTCTACCTTTCATGCTCACAACTAACCAAAAACCAAAATAAAATAATTGCATTATATTTTTTACTACAAAATTTCTGCAATATCCTAGTGCTTATTTATACCCAAACAAAGGAAGTATTTTTAGTTCAAACACAAAATACCCACTCAATTTGGGCACATATCAATCTTCAGCATCTAAAGGCAGCTGCATGAACAAGAAGCTACAGAAAGGACACACACAGCTTTCCTGCCCTGGGTCACAGTTAACATCTCTTTTTGAGATGAAATTTATTAAAGATAACAGCTGTACCTGTTTTCTGAATCAGGCTCAAAAATCACACTCTTCAAAATGGCAGCAGTTTCCGTAAAGTAATCCTTTTGCGGTTGTCATGCAGAAATGATGCTTGGCAGGACTTGAATGGCATTAAATAGCAGTCTTCTAAAAATACCTGTGAAGAAAGTGTTGTGAATATGAATAAAAATAATCCTCTGAAATGTTTTCATTTAATCTAAGCCCATATTTTTATTAAATATTATGTGCTGTGGCTCTATTTACTTTTACTTTGAATCTCAATATTGACTCATATACACAAATGATGATACTATTTTTAATGTGATGTATTTATCTAGCCGAATTTTCTTACATAATTACAACAGTGAAGAGATCACTTATCACATTCCTTTATATGCATATTTTCACAATTCCTTAGTTTTTAAGAGATACATTATATTTTATGATATCCTTAGAATTTGTAAAGTTTTATTTTGTATTTTACTTAAGAGATTTAAAAACCTAGTAAGTATTTGACATTTTAAACTATTTGAGTCATTAAGTCATTGGTTCTCTGGTGACATGCAATGAATTTGTATGTGTGAGGTTGTATCTATTTTGAACAATTTAAGTGAAGTTCATTCTTTCGTAAAGTTCTCCACTTAATGAAATTATTTTTGTTTATATAATATGCTTTTTGGTAGACTCAAAGTGTGCCAAGATCTGTAAAAACAGCTATGAGGAACAGTTGTGGTAGTTTGAACCCAAATATCAGTAGCTCAGTGACATAGTCAGGATTTACATTCCCATTGTAATGATTTAAGTCGGGGGTTTAACTTTTGTGTTGTAATTAAACATTCTGCTTTCAAATGACCAGATATAGTCCATCTATCTTCAAGAGGTCTGCAGTTTACCCTCAACTAGTTAGCATATAAACTTTATCCAGAAACAGTTTTATTGTCTTTCTCAGAATGATCAAAGAAAAGTCTGAGAGCCTGTCAAGTTGACTCAAAATTAATCACCATATATTCTTATAGCTGTACACTCCTTTAGTTGTCTAGAAATTTGTTTAAATAAAACTATATTCTACAAAAGACAGTGACTTCCTTCATTCGTGTACCTAGAATCCACCCATTTCTCTTTCTATACATTGCAGACTTACTGTTCCTGGTCCTTCCGGAAAACAATCATCATAGTCATCGGGTCCTCTTCCTCTTTCATCTCCTCCCATAAGGGAAGCCATTTTCCCAGGAGTCTAAGCTATAGAGTAGTCGGTCCTTCTAGCCTTTTCATTCTTTCTCGGTATTCTATTAGTTTCTAAATCATATTGCTTGGTCCTCTGTAATCTCAGATCTGTTTTTTCTCTATTCCCAGCACTGCTGTGGTCTAAGTGAGCAATTTCACACATTGCCATTGAGTCAGTTCTACTGAATCCACAATGAAAGTGTAGACTGAAAATCAGAAAAGAGGAGGATGGGTACTGATACTTATTAGCATGAACTTTTATTTATATGTACTCATGAATTTACTTATTAGCAGAACTTGTATTTGTATGTACTCACAAATCAAATTCATTTTAATATATTTTTTGATTCCCCATTGCATCTTATGTTCTATGCTATCTATTGAAAATTTAAAGCTAAAGAAGGCAAAGACGCTGAGTGTGATGGATTTTATGTTGGTCTCAGGGAGCGGTATTATTTGGAGATGTGGCCTTGTTGAATTAGGTGTGTGTGGGCATGGGCTTTAAGACCCTACTCATAGCTGCCTGGGAGCAAGTCTTCCACTAGCAGTCTTCAGATAAAGATGTAGAAATTTCAGCTTCTCCAGCACCATGCCTGCCTAAATGCTGCCCTGCTCCCACCTTGATAATAATGGATTGAACTTCTGACCTCTACGCCAGCCCAATTAAATGTTGTCCTTTTAAGACTTGCCTTGGCCATGGTGTGTGCTCACAGCAGTAAAACTCTAACTAAGACACTGACCATAAGAACTTTGTGGCTCAGTGAGAAAGTAGGAAGAGCATCCAGCCAGTTCTAACACTGTGTGATAAGTTCTGTAACACTTGTTCTGCTACAGAGCAGGTGCTATGACATCCAAGGGTTCCTTTTAGGTGACTATTGAGTCACCAAATATTACAGTCTATAAAAGCAAAGTCTAAATAGAAAAATAAAACAAAATAAAACAAAACAAAAACAAACAAAACCCCCAAATGTATTTATGATCATAACTGTATACAGAGAGGTGACCCAAGCATCAGATGCGTTAAGAAAAATTAAAAATAATTCTTGAAATTGATGCTAATTATAACACTAGCTTATAGACTTATGTTATCACAGCTTATAAAGCACATTCAGCTATATTAGGGGAGGTAAGTATAAGCCCAGTATGATTCAGTAGATAAGGAATTTTGATTTTTAGAGAGATAACCACACCTAGAGGGTTGAGGAATGGATGATTCTTATGGTCTGGAATAGCTCAGTCCACTTCCCTCCTCTATAGAATTAGGGAAAATATTTCACCATTTAGGAATGATCACTTTTGGTCTTCCACTGAGGCTGGGACTGTTCAGATATCCAACTGATGTCAAATGTCCTCATCTATCTTTGCAAGGGTATTCAAAGCCATGAGTGTTGGTTATCTTTTGTTAACCATTATGATGTGCAGTCAATTTTTTAATGATACCAGGTGGGCCATCCTGATTCTAGATTAACTACCTTCCACTCACATGATTTCTTCCCCAGCTTGCTGCCACCTGTCTGGTACCAAAGCTGTTCAACTGTGGAAGCTGACAGCTGGTTCTTCAGTGGGAAATGATGGGAGCAGAAGTCAGGTGAAAATGGTTCATAAGCAATGAGATGGAAAAATCGGCAGCCTCCCTGAGGACATCTTGGGTGATGTGTCTGCCTCCTAATTTACTGGACAGAGAGTTAATTATGAAAATAAAATAGGAATTTTCAATAGTTTTAGAGGTTCCTAGGATGTAATATCATCATCCTTGATACACTGATATAACTTTCAGCTGAGATTTCCATTTTGATGTGAAATATAATATAAAGGCTAAAGATAAACTCTCTGATAGTTTGGTTTCACAGGGTCGTTTGAGAAGGAACCCAGACTGGTAAGTTGACTTGTGAGACTCTGATCATTCACAAACTGAGGTCCCATAATTCCTTCAACTGTAGTCTTCAAGGGAACAAGTCAAGGGAACAGAAATTAAAGCCCATGACAGTTTGGCCATGCTTGTAGACTTCTTTCTTTTTACCTCCCATTTCCTTCCATTTATTTATTGAGAATTACTAATAAGACACTTATCTGGGATATCTCTTAGCAATGGGCTTTTAAACTGTTTAAGGCTTTTTCAGTTTTGTACTAGAATGTTTGATATCACCAGAAACAAATCTTTATATATGTGGGATTATTATTATCATATACTTTTTAAAAAATTTAATGTGCGCTCCCACATGCATTCTAAGGTGTGCATGTTGAAGCCGGCAGACAGCTTGCAGTAGTCCTCTCTGCCTTCATGTAGGTTCAGAGGACCAGATTCTAGTTGACAGTATTAGTGGCTTGTACCTTTTCACATCACTGTCTTGCTAGTTCTTGAAATAAAAAATATGGTACTTTTATAGATGATATATAGAGGTATGATGTCATGAAATTAGGAATTTTTTTTGCAAGGATTTTACATATGCTTCACGCCAGTGATGATTTAATCATTCACACACAAATATTCTTATAGTAAGTCCATTTGTCACAGAATATTTCCCATTCTCATAGACAGTCCATTGTCAGTAGTGCTTGAATCATTCACACACATAAACTTTCTTATAGTAGGTCAATTATCACAGAATATTACATAAGAATTCTTCAATTACAGAGATAAATCACACTTAACTAATGACTGTTACTGACAGGCTGATTGGTGTATTGGTGCGTGTCTCAAATCCCAGCACTCTGAAGGCAGAAACAGGAGCATTGTCCAACGTTTGAATCCAACATGGTCTACATACCATGCCATCAAGGGCTATTTAGTGAGAGACTGACTCAAAGAACAAATAAACAACAACAACAACAAAATCTTATTTCTAAAATACAAATCATAACAATAGTAACAACAGAGTGTTAAAAGCTTCATACTTGCAAGAAAAAAAAACCCCAAAAAACACAACAACAACAAAAACAAAAACAAAAAACTTAAACCGAAAACAAAGGAGATGACTCAGCAGTTAAGAGCACTGACTACTCTTCTGAAGGTCCTGAGTTCAAATCCCAGCAACCACATGGTGGCTTACAACCATCTGCAATGAGATCTGATGCCCTCTTCTGGTGTCTGAAGACAGCTACAGTGTACTTATTTATAATAACAAATAACTCTTAAATATAACAACAACAATAAACCCCCCAGCAAAACTGCACGGTGGCTTACCTTTAATAGCCTTCTCTTTACCAGACACTCGTTAACAGGGCATATTCTCATGTTAGAAACACACTGATACAAGTACAACCCTGAATCAGACCAACAAAGTTCTAAAAATAAACTTTTCCAAAGTTTCTCGTGCCCTTTGTTATCTGGACTCCCTTTTCACATGTGTGCACTTCTTTCTGGCCCTTTTCATTGCCTCGTGGCCCCGGGCTTTGCCATTCGTGACAGCTATTCAAAGTCTCAATGGTAGGTCTGCCACTATTAGTTAAGTATTGTATTCAAGTTCATGGTAAGTAGAATTTTTCTCCTATAATCCTTGGCATCCTCAGTGAGGGTCATAGGTCTGTCTGCAGCAGACACTCAAGCCAAGAATGAATTGATTGTTGAAACGTTTTATTCACAATACTGTGAACTCCCTAACCATACCTGTTACTGCCATGTTTCACCCTTTGACCACATGTACCTTCTATCTAAAATAAGAGTCTCTTTTATCTCCATAAATCCAATATCACAGAACAAAACCGCTTTTCAGGCATGACAAACAAATCCCTTCCCATGAGAAGCAGCAGGATGCAATGGGCATAACAGACTCAGTTCTCTGCAGAGTGCTCAGTGCAGGGCTGGGAAAAGTGTTTTCCTGCCTGCCTACCACAGGCACACAGCTTTTAGCACTTCTGGTGTCAAGACACAAAAGTCAGGCAGGTACTGGTAATGAGGTAACACCCACGGAAAGAAGGCCTGGCAGCGTGCCAAGGTGGAGAGTCATTTGGCTCCCCGCTTCTGGGAGCTGAACTTCTATTATCACCACCCTCTCCAATAGCTCCTAACTGAACAGAGGGGTTTGCTTCACATCATGAAGTGGAAGCCTGTTCCTTGGCGGTTCTAAAGAGTCCTTTTTAAAAGTGAAGACTCATTGAGCTGATTTGACTGTTATGATTTAGCTTTCTGTAATTCAAAAGGATATAAACTGTGGGAGGAAATGGCTTGAATTAAAATTAATTTTTTAATCCTCTCCCGAAAAATTATCTCTCTTCAAGAACCAGAATATATTTGAAAATTTTCAATTGCAGATGAACAAAAGTATTTATTTTTGTAGGTCAATGAGCTATATAAAAACTTCAACAATTTCAGAAATAATGTATTTATGAAACTCTTTTAATTCTTAAAGAATACAAGAACAGTTTAGAAAAAAAATGTTAAGACAATTTTACTCTCTCTTCCTTTCCCAGGACCATGGCATGATTTATGTCCTTGACATAAGAGCTAAGAGGCATGTGGACGATTCATTTCTTGGGGATGGGACATCAGAGATTTGAATATTGGCAAAATGCCTGGCAGAATCAATGCATTTATGATCTGCAGTGGTCATCAGCTTCAGCTCAGAAACTCATTTGATAATCAATTTGTCAATGTCTGCAGAAGGAGATCAGTAGCCTTGGAGCAAAACATATAGACTAATTTTTGCAGATGATCTGCTACCATCAGGATATAATACTTCTTCTAAAACTGCCTTAAAACATAGTTAAAATAACAGATATTGGTGGTTCACTTTATCAAGTCCATTATTCAAGTTCACACACACACACACACACACACACACACACACACACACACACACACACACACACATACTTGGGTATCTTTAAGATACCCGAGGCACTTCTTACAGTGTTCACTGTATCAGCAAAACTTGCTAACATTGAAATTTCCTTATAATAAAAAGAAATAAGGCTGCTATAATGGTATGAATCAATCAGAAAACTAGAAAATACATGGGAAGGCTAAGAGGGGAAGGGATGGGGGAGTCTTAGAAGGCCTGTGACATGTAAATGAAGGGAGAGGAAGGGTGCAAGCTTTGTATGTGTATGGATGCTGGTGGTGGGAGAGAGCAGCCAAGCAAGGAATCTCTAAAAACAACAGATGAAAATGTTACCAAGGCTGCTATGAATATAGTGGAGCATGTGTCCTTATTGCATGCAGGTAAAGTCTCTGGGTATATGCCCAGGAGTGGTATAGCCGGATCCTCCGGAAGTGTCATGCCCAGTTTTCTGAGGAACCGCCAGACTGCTTTCCAGAGTGGTTGTACCAGCCTGCAATTCCACCAGCAGTGGAGGAGTGTTCCTCTTTCTCCACATCCTTGCCAACAACTGCTGTCTCCTGTGTTTTGGATCTTAGCCATCCTGACTGGTGTGAGATGGAATCTCAGGGATGTTTTGATTTGCATTTCCCTAATGACTAAGGATGATGAACATCTCTTTAGGTGCTTCTCAGCCATTAGATATTCTTCAGGTGAGAACTCTTTGTGTAGCTCTGTACCCCATTTTTTAATAGGGTTACTTGCCTCTCTGGAGTTTAACTTCTTGAGTTCTTTGTATATCTTGGATATTAGCCCTCTGTCGGATGTAAGGTTGGTAAAGATCATTTCCCAGTTAGTTGGTTGCCGCTTTGTCTTTTTGATGGTGTCTTTTGCCTTGCAAAAACTTTGCAGCCTTATTTATAATAGCCAGAAGCTGGAAAGAACCCAGATGTCCCTCAACGGAGGAATGGATTCAGAAGATGTGGTATATTTACACAATGGAATACTACTCTGCAATTAAAAACAATGAATTCTCGAAATTCCTAGGCAAATGGTCAGAACTGGAAAATATCATCCTTAGTGAGGTAACCCAATCACAAAAGACCACACATGGTATGCAGTCACTGATAAGGGGATATTGACCCAGAATCTCAGAATACCCTAGACACAATCAGCATATCAATAGATTTCTAAAAAGATGGAAGGAGAGACCCCTGGTCCTGGAAAGACTGGATGTAGGGGAACGCCAGGACAGAGTAATGAGAGGGGGTTGAATGGAGAAAAGAGGGAGGGAAGGGGGCTTATGGGACTTTCGGGGAGGGAGGAAACGGGAAAGGGGAAGTGATTTGGAATGTAAATTAAAAAAATAAAATAAAAAAAAAAAGAAAAAAAAAAGAAAATGTTACCAAGGCTGGGCAATGGAGGCACATGACTTTAATCTGAACACTTGGGAGCAAGAGTCAGATGGATCTCTGCTAATTTGAGGCCAGCCTGGTCTGCAAAGTGAATTCTGGGATAGTCTGGGCTATTACATGGAGTAATCCTGTCCTACACACACACACACACACACACACACACACACACACACATACACACACACACACACAAAGGAAAATGTCAGAAGGAACCTAGTCACTTTACAAAACAATAAGGAAGAATGGAAAGAAGATGATAGTTACATTTAAATATCTTCATCTTATATTTTCTCTTTGAGTTTATTGCTATAAAATGTATTGTTTTCCTGTAATCATTTAAATTTGAATAAAGCTAATATATATGTGTACTCACATGCACATACACATACACCTACACCTACACCTACACCTACACCTACACATACATATATGAAGAAGTTGGGTTCACTGCCTCTTCCTCTCAAGCGCTAGGATTAAAGGTGCGTGCCTCCGCAAATCAACCCTTGTGGCATTTTTATCTATTGCTTTGCTGCTATCTCCCTCCATCAGCAGACCCCCCCACAGACACACACACAACACTTACACTTCACAATGAATAAGTCAACACCAGTAGTGTCATCTGTATCCTCCTGTCACAAGGAGTCTTCTAGGATGCAGCTTCTATCTTTCCCTCTAACCAACCCACTTATAGGGAAGTCTCCTATACTCACAATCAATTTTTTTTCACACTATAACTCATTTTTTCCAGTTATTTATTTTCTTTGTCCTTTTTGTCTATATCTACACCATGCAAAACAAACCATACAAAACAAACACCAAACTTCCATCTTTCCAAACTTACCCCTTTATATTTTCTGCTGTTTTGTCTAATAGTTATGAATGCTGGCCTTCTGACTCAGAATTAGGAGCCAATTCTGGCTTTCCTTTCTGCCTCCAACACTGAGTTTAACGTAGCAATTTTCTGAAACAAGAAGGTGGCAGTTGTCTTCTCATTCATGCCTTTCCCCCTGGTTATCTAGGCTCCAGCTTGAATAATACCCCATTATTATGCTCCTTCACCTTGTGGGCCTCTCTTCCTATCAACACCAGGTCCCGTATTTTCCTTTTCTCCTCTTCTTTTTCCTGTTCGTCAATTTTTAACAACATTGTAGAAATGAGTACTTCTGACTGACCCACTGGATATGCCAATCATCTGATCTCACTTTTCCTTGCACTCTGGCAGCTCTCTGACTACAGGGAGAACATGTTTCCCTCTGGGCCAGACAGTAAAGCTCCTACTCTATATATGGAGGGATAACAAGAAGCCAGCAAGATTAAAGATTTTAACTTGATTTGGGTACAAAGTATTCAAATGTCATCCTTTGTCCCATTAATATATATTCACAAGGACGATGATTAAAATAAAATAAAGGACTGTTAGCCAGAATTCCCTCTCCAGCCCTAGACAGCTTTTAAAAGTATCCTCTATAATCATAATATACAATATTATCTATGTTATCTATGTGTACATCAACCCCTTTTGTGAGAGAATTTGAGGATCTTACCTCTGTTATCCCATCACAGCCTGTGTTCTATGGGAAGCTAAATTCAAACAGATTTTTTAGAACTCTAAATTAGTCACCATGTCCTCTGTTTAGCAGGTGAGAATTCTGTTGCTGTTTCAATGCTAACACCTTCTTAGCACATTTTAGCTTTCTGTCGAAGCTTTGAGTCTACAACAAATTAATGGATGGATATGTTGATCTTAAGAGTGATATATTCAAGTGTGAAGTTAATAAAAACATCTTTATAACAATGGACATGAAGATGTATGTAGAATTGTCTAAAATTCAACTGAAAATGGAAAAATTTCTTGATAATCTCTTCTAGCTACTGATTTAGACCTTGACTTCCCCTACAATTGCTAAAGTTTATTTGGATAATGTTTGATTTCTATCCTGTTACCTTATTTCCTTAAGAGTGCCAATGTTAAAAAACAAATAAAAACCAAAAGCCTATGAGCCTTCCTTTTTTTTTCAAATTTTTATTAGATATATTCTTTATTTATATTTCAAATGTTGTCCCCTTTCCTGGTTCCACGCCCAACCCTGAAAATCCCCTAACCCATCCCCCTTCCCCCTGCTCACCAATCCGCCCACTACCACTTCACTGTCTTGGCATTCCCTTATACTGGGGCATCTAGTCTTCTCAGGACCAAGGGCCTCTCCTCCCTTTGATGTCCAACAAGGTCATCCTCTGCTGCATATGCATCTGGAGCCATGGGTCTCTCCATGTATACTCTTTGTTTGGTTGTTTAGTTCCTGGGAGCTCTGAGGGTACTGTGTGGTTCATATTGTTGCCCCTCCTATGGTGCTGCAAACCCCTTCAGCTCCTTGAGTCCTTTCTCTAGCTCCTCCGTTTGGCACTCTCCTTCTGATCAGCTGTTTTCACAGCAGCCAGTGAGTCTGTCTCTGAAAGCTGAGTGATATTATCTCAAGCTCCTCTCTGGGATCTACTCTGATTTCTTCTGAGGCCATTCTACAAAGATGTTTTGCGAGACCTACTAATAGAGTGACTATCTTCATTACAATCTTACTTGCTCTTTTTTAAACAGCTCCATGCCTCCAGTTTTCATTTGGTTGCTTTGGGAACCAGGATTAATTCGGATTCTTCTGAAATACACTAGAGTTTGTGAGTGGAAGAGTATATAGTATTTATTTAAACCTAATTTAATCTTGTTGAATGTTCTAAGGTTATCATAGGAAATATGTTAATTGTGTTTAACAGTAACTCAAAGCAGGGCAGACCAAGAAAAAGTGTGGCATTTATCCCTGGTATAAAATCTGCAGAAGACAGACAATAGTACTGCTCTTAACCACAGCTGTGTGACCCCCAGTTTTGCTTTGTCATATTATGAGACAGGCTCTCTGTTATGTAGCTCTCCTTATCCTAGTACCTGTTTTTCCTAGAACCTGTTCTAAAACATGCTGGCTTTGAGTGCAAAGCATTCAATGAGATCCACCTGCCTCAGTTCCAGAGTTCTGGTGTTAAAACCCTGTGCCACCAAACAAAGCACACAGTAAATTCTTAATGAAAAGAAACACTGGAGACTTCTGTATTACACGGATGTAAAATATTTCCTGTGGCTCATCCATGAAGTGAATATTATGAGCAATCCTCAGAGAATTCATTAACCTCAAGCAGTGATTTAAGGTTCATGATGAATAATGGCTCAGCAGACAAACGTAACAGAAGATGAGAACCAAGTTCTACAAGTTGTCCTCTAATCCTTACACACCCATAGTGGTTTATAACCTCACAATAAATAGATAGATAGATAGATAGATAGATAGATAGATAGATAGATAGATAGATAGATAGATAGAAAGATAGATAGATAGAATTTTCAAAAAAGATTATGAATAAATTCTTTCTAACCCCTCTCCCTCTATTACACACATGTGTATATTCAGGCACATATGAGATAAGAGACAGTTGCTTGAATTTTCAAAATAAGACATGATGTCTTTAATCTTGGGGCTTTTAAATGAATTTTTTCAAAGGTCATTCCATTACAATTTTTGAGAAAGTACATATACTACTGTTATATAATATTTAATTCCAATTTTGATTTTTATTTGTTGGATTGATCTAAGGCATGCCTTTGAATTTCACTGGGATTTAGTCACTAGAGTTCATATAACATATTTCAATTGAGGAGAGTAATCAGATCACAAAAAATGAATTGGTGGGTACTTTGCTTCTGGCTAAAATACAATTTCAGCACTCATGTGTTGTGCTATCTGTAGACATACTTTAAACATTGTGAAAACCTACAGGAAATTTGGCAAGTGTATGTATATTCAGGCACATATGTGATAAGAGACAATATTTCTCAATCATTCTTTATAGTTTTTAGCATTATTAAAAAGGGGTACATATTGGTGCTTTATATACATGGGCATAAATTGGGGCAATTATTTCTTAGATGTATAGACATGACTTTCAAATTATTTTAAAAGTAGTATAAACCTAAGAAATTTGATTATGTTAATTCTACTTCAAATCTAGAGAATAATTTTGCTGATTATTGACAATTAACCAAAGAGTCATAAGGCTAACTAGTAATTACCTAAATGAATTAGACAATGTATACCATTATAATTAAAAATTCTCAATTGTTCAGATATTATTCTCCAAGACACGGTTATGCACTATAAGCAAACAAGCTTCCAATCAAAGCTGCCACATCACCAGTAGTATCTCTGTGTCTTGGTCCAGATTCTAATTATCAAGGACAAGTCAGTCCTTCTTAAACTGAGGCACCTTTCCTCTCCTCTCCTTGTGCTCAAGCTTGTGGAGGGGCAGATGCTCACCTTGTCTTGTTACTGATAGTTAAATCTGGGTGTTGAGCATACTCTGCAAGCAACCTTTCTTGGAGGTTCATCTTATTCCTTGGTATTCTTGAGAAGAGACCTCACTATGTATCCATGTTCCTCTTATTGCTTCCTCCCCAGTGCTGGGATCATGGGCCTATAGTTCTCGTCCCATGGAAGATTGTATTCAATTAACAAACAACAACAACAACAGCAAACCCAGCACAATTGAAAAGATAAAATGTTCTTAATATCACAGAACTAATATCTGAAACATGGGAGACACTGTATAAAGCTCTATATTTACTAAATTCTTGAAAACAGATCCAACACCGAGTTATATTCAACAAGCCACCAAATGCCAGTATTAGGAATCATTTAGTCCTCCAGGGTTGGGCTGGTACACTAATTGTAAAAATTCTTTTAAAAATGAAGGCATAAAATAAGAATTTCTTCAGAAAACCTGATAATTCTGTTTACCATATCTGTGAAGCAGGAGTTCAGATGAGAACCTCACCATAGTCATTAGAAAAGTCTTTCATTAGTTGGTCTAGGATAGAGGACCTACCACCTCTCAGTATCAAGGTGATGCTAAGTTGTTTCTCTCTATAATCATTTTATGACAAGAGTTCAGCCCTGGCATAAAGTTATGATAATGACCTTACAGGGAAACTAAACACAATTAGAGAATGGAGGCATTTTTTATATGGATATAAAATAACAAAGTTTAGAGGACTCACTGTTCAAATACAATATATCATGACCCAATAGGAATAGTTCTAATTTTATTTGCTACTTAACTACTAATCAACCTGTTATATTATTAGAACACAAGAGGAAATAAAGTTTATCATCATCATAATATATGCAGGAAAATGACTGGCATGGCTTCATAAAAATGACCAAATAAATTGTGATATATTTATAGAAATCTGAAATAAAGTCTATGGAAATATCCAACAAAATTCATAAATCTCATAACACTCATGAAAGCATTTAGAAAAAATTGTTTGAAGAAATATTTTGTATTTTACTATTCTATTTACATTAATTCAAGAACAGACAGAATTCCCTGCATTAGATTGGACAGTTTTTGACTATCTTGCTTAACTTCCTCCCTTAAAAGTTATAAAGTAAAAAAAATTAAAGAAAAAAGTTATGAAAACATTAAATATTTTAGTTGATTGGAGGTTACACTGGTACATGTATTTTTCAAATCTCATCAAAAGGTACAATTATTATGAATAAATATAATATATAATGTATTTTAATATAAAAAATAATGAACTGTATTATGAACATTTTCCAGTGTAACAATTTTGACATGTATTATAATTAATCCCATGACTAGGCATTGAGAGTATCTTATTGGATGTGTATTTTGCATCATTTTTAAAATGATTTTGAATAGTATTCTGGAGAGATGGACCTATAGTCAAGACCTAATCTTTTCCCTCCCCATACCAAAGTCACCCAGCTGAAGTTCTTTGCGAAGGCATTGAAACTCAGGCGTAATTCAGAAGAAGGGCTCTCCTCCACTGCCTGGACTTGCCCTCTGCTGACTGCCTCTCTACTCTATGCCCGAGGACCAGGAGAGGAGACAAAAGGGGGCCTCAGTTTGAGGAGGATTGGCTTTTTCTTGCCAACTATAAGCTGAACATATTGACTCTGCCCATGATGCAGTGGTTTTTGCTGGAAGCACATTTGCTTATCATTCATAACACTTTTCTTGTGGGCTGATATCTGAGCAATTGAGAATCTGTAATTATTATGGCACTCATTGCCAAATTTGTTTAGGTAATTTCTATGTTGCCTTATGATTCTTCTGTTAATTATTAATCGCAGCAGTGTCTTTCTCGAGATATCTATTAATAAATAGAAATGTATGCAGTCATGCATCTGAAGTATGATTAACATTAATCACCTTGCTCAGATTTGAACTATTTTGAGCATAATTTGAAGGTTGTATCTATATACCCATGAAATAATCACCTCAATCGATACTTCTTAAATTTTTTTCCTAATTATTTTTAATTATTTCCTGTATATCATCACTAGGTAACCGAGAATATGTTGTATTATCAATTACTTTGAACTTACTGGCTTTTTATATAATTGAGTCTAGTATTATGCTCTTATTGCCTGATTCCCAGCACAAAGATTTTGAGAAAAATATGTATATTGAGAGTTAATTTCTCATTACATATGAATAGTATTATATAAAGCACTTGTTTATTAATATTTAAAGTAATATATATATTTGGTAAAGTTGCATGCTTCAGACATACATGTGTATGATTAGTTTTACAAATTTAAAGTATAACTTTCATGCACTAAACTGGAAATATTTAAAGAACTTTGAAAACAATTTGGGTTTTCATTACCAACAGTCAGACTTCAGTTACAAAAGCCTCTCAAGGACTTAATATATTTAGGACTTTAGTGTTTATCAGACTAAAATGGAACACAGTATAGTTTGTAAGAATTTCTCAAACATCCCTACTAAAAAGAGCTTCTTCCTTTTAGCACCTGTTCTTCTATTTTTGAGATTATTACCTGTGAAAAACACTGATCTTCAACCTACACTGTGAAAATAAATTGTCATGTTGTTTTTCTGCTTCTTTTACTTTAATGGAAGCTACTCCATAACCCTTTAGCTGTATGATGTTATGACCTATCCGGAAACTGTAGAATACAGGAAATATGTAATTCAAATGGAGTATGAAGTTAGGATTTATGGTTGGTTCTAAAAGGAAACAAGACAATACTTGCAAAGAAAGAGTGGCTCCATTATCCTGACAGTAAATTAGCTTTTCATTTGAATGTTACTTTCTTTCAGAAGACTTTGATGTGTTTTAAGTTGATACAACCATGCATGTTATTAAAGCTAGGAATCATAAATTATTCTTTAAATCATTGAGTCTTGGGAGAACAGAAAGCCAGTGAATGACATTCCACTTGCATATTGATTTGGTTTCTGTGAAGCCTACACTGGTTCTGTCCTGTTTGGCTCCAGCAGGTCTAAATGCTTTCTAATTTGTTTGAAAATTGCGTGAAAATATCCCCATGGCCCTCTTGTAAAATATGACAGCCTGACATTTTCTTTAATTACAAGACCTGATCTGTTTAATAGCATAAAATTGGCCTCCAATTTGACAGGCCTCCCCTTTAAAATCAATGGTTAGACTCTAGGGCACCAACTTGGTCATCAAGATCAATATCAGAAAAAATATAGCCTGTCAAGACCTCTCAGCCTTTTATTGATTCAAATAGGTAGCTGCTCACAGACTGAATAATGGTGTTAGCACTCAGATCCAACAAACACAAACTTCTTGCTTGAGTTTCAATTGGGAGGAAGAATCAGTGCTAGATAATACAAGCAGGAAGAAATTATTCAAGACACAGTAGTAGTAAAATGCTGCTATTCCAGGGAAAATATAAACACACTTTAACTAACTTTCAAAAACTTATCTATTATTTGAAAATACTACATATATTATATACATTATAATATATTATAATATATATATTATCTTGATCAGAACTACTACCCATTCTTACCTCCAACTAAATGGCACCTCCAACACATACCTCCCCCCCCCCGCACTATCATCTATCCATGTCCTAAGTTTTAAAAATAATTTTCAAAATGTAAACATGATATGAACTATATTTTCTTTCTGCTTCTAAGGAGAAAGAACAAACCAAAGCACTGTATATTTCTCTTGGAAGTTCTCTAATTGGCATTCAACAAAGGAATTCACTAAAAAAGAAGAAAAAGAAGAAGAAGAAGAAGAAGAAGAAGAAGAAGAAGAAGAAGAAGAAGAAGAAGAAGAAGAAGAAGAAGAAGAAGAAGAAGAAAAATTTACCTGAAGAACATTTTTTTTTCTAGTTTGGTGCTCAATAAGCACACTGCTGTCTTGGTAATTACACTGGGACAGGCCTTGGTTTTCACACTCAGTTCTTTGAAAAACTATGCTGAGGTCTCAGAGTATTTGTCTAACTCTTAAGAAAAAAGTACCCATCTGTCAATTAACAGTACTTCATGTTCTACTTCATTAGGGCTTGAGATGAGAATCAGGTGGCCATATTTTTTACTTCTTGCATGAATACTAACAAGGATGAATGCAGATTAAAACAAAGAGGATATATTGAAGCTGGACTCACAAAGTGCATTTGTATATAAAAAAGATACAAAGCAAAAACGAGGACTTCCTATTCTTTGAAAACCTTACACACTGAGTGCTGACCATTCCCATCCAAACCACATAGTGATCATGGCAGTAATAGTAGTGACATGGCTATTTTGTCACAATTTTATGTGCAGAGAAAGAGAAAATTGTATCTTGAAGAGAATATATCTCAATAATTCATGTCCTATGAAAACTTCAAAACAATTAGCAATAACTTGTGAATTCGTTATTCTGGTGAATACTCCAATGAGTGTCCAGTTATCAGCAGTGATGTTTTACGCTTTACTTCCTTTATCTGTACAGAAACTTAATGTCTTATTTTCAGCTACTTAAATGCCATTTTCCTTCTGTGATACAAAGCTGGATACATCTTGTGCTATCTTGGAGACCAAAGGTAACTCTCTTCTCTTATTAACTATGCTATGGGCTCCTAAACTAAATTTTGAATAAAATTTCAACATTTCAAGAGAGTGTATGAAATTTTGGATTTTTAAATACATCATTTTTTGACAGATAACTGTCAAAGCATATAAGCAATTCAGAGTGAGCAGAATTAGCAAGCTTCCCCACCCATTCAGATGAAGTGGCAAAAGCCACTTACAGTGTTTTTGAGTCTTTAAGTTGTCACTTTACAAGACAAGATGTGGTTTTTTCCCCCTTATCTTGCAGACTAGATATAACAAACTGAAATATGGAACAGTTTTTACTACAGCGTATCAAGAACAAAGACCCAGAATTCCCTTCCTATTATCATAAATTTGAGGCACCAATAACCCAGAAACTTTTCTAACTCTCAAAATCCTTACTTTTCATTCAATTAAAACTTTACAGACCACCAATTTTCCTTGCTAGTTAGACTGTAACAAATGTTACTGAGCAGTCTTCTCTTGGAAAAATATTAGGAATAGAAAATATGTTCCCCAAGCTTTTTTAGAATACAGACTGGTTGATATGTGTATTTACTTCCATGAAGAATTTGGTGACAAAACCTGGCTGTGGTACTATAATGCTTGCTGTGACTTGCTTTGCTTCTGAGAGAAAGTAACATTTTTCTTCTGAAGTTATGTGTTTCACTGCTTTAAACTTATAGTGGATCATCTGGATCACACCTATTAACAAAGTTCATTAACATGTATACTTGGGGGTCACTGAGTACGAAAAGAAAAAGTGTGATAACTGGAAAATTTTAGCTCAGATCCTTGGGCTGATGGACCTTTTTAACAATCACTACCAATAAATCCCTTTTTTTTTCTCATGGCCATTATTTCCACATTGTTAAGTAGAACATGATTACAACAGTAGTCAAAAGTGACCTTCAGTTCTTTGTCTATCTGGATTAAGGAGTTCTATACTAAACAATAATTAGTGCTCAACCTACATCTCCAAAGACACAATTGAAGATGCAACACTGTTTATTAGTTATTATTATTCTTTAATTTTTTTTCTTTTATAATCCAGTCATTATTACCCTCCTGGTCCACTCTCCAACTGTTCCTCATCCCATTTCTCCTCCCTGTCTCCAAGAGGATGTCCCTAACCCCACCCCTCCCCACCAGACCTCCCCACTCCCTTGGATCTCAAGTCTCTGGAAGCTTAGGTGCATCTTATCTCACTAAGGCCAGACCAGGCAGTCCTCTGCTGTATATGTGTCGGGGGCCTCATATCATCTAGTGTATGTTCCCTGACTAGTGGCTAAGTGTGTGAGAGATTTTGGGGTACAAGATTAGTTGAGACTACTGTCTTCCTATGGGGTCATTTTCCTCCTCAGTTTCTTCCAGTTTTTCCCTTATTCAACCATAGGGGTCCCTTGTTTCTGTCCATTGGTTGGATACACAACACTCTTAAAATACAAAAGGGTCAAAATCCTTAAATTCTAAACTACATCAAGCTAAATTTGTGAATAGGTAAAATGCCACAAATTATGGAAAAAGCAATTTTAAATCTACTTAGAATATCTTTGATTTTTTTCATAGTAGCTACATTTGATAAACACAAAACCAGAATACAATACCTCCCAGTATACTTTACATGATAGAGTAATAGTAACAAACATTTTTGTAAGCATATATATATGTATATATATACATATATATATATATTCTAATGTAATTGAGTTTATTTTTTCTGAGTAAAATGTTTACAGAGTCACCTATTCATAATGAAATACCTCCAAATTAAACATATAAGTACATGTCACTATGACTAGTAACTATGTCCATGTTCATAAATGAGGTCAGATGAAACACCATGGTAGGCAAGCTGTGTTTGAGGCTATCAACGCAAAGGCCACCAAGGTCTCTTGTCATCTTGATCAAAGAGCTCAGATCCCCAGAGATATCTTTTTTAATCCCTAGAGATAGACAAATACGACCTCTCTGCATATATTGAGAAAGTTCTGTTTTGTACATTCACAAGGTAATCAAGGTTTGAGCAATCCATATTCAGGGGTCAAATTTGCAAACAAAACCAAGAACAAAAGCATCTCTCTGAAATCTGCCTCCAGTTCATGTCTCCAATGAAGCTAGAATAAATGTATAGGAGGAGACACACTTTTTTAAAGGAAAATGCTGATATTCATGCCAGGACAACATGCTAGGATTGTCATCCTAGAACCCAAGTTCAAGTTGAAAAGAAATGACTCAGCAAAGTTGTCCTCTTTCATATGTTCCAGCCATAGCCCAAACACACACACACACACACACACACATGCACACACATACACATGCACACAAAGCATACATACAAACACATATGTGTGCTCATATATACACATGCTTGCACACAATTCACACATGTGCACAGCAATGCACTCATATAGAAACACTAATGAAAAATACTTAATAATCCAATTGAATTAATAATACAAGTGCATAGTGTGTAGCTATATAAGTATGCAGGCATCTTCTGAGCAGTGCCTCTGTGCTGATCAAGCATGTACCTGTGCACAGGCACAGATTTGGATGAAGGAACTGATGACAGAGTACTTATCCCATTACATGTCTGTCTGTCTTTCCTGCACATGGGTGTTTTTGAACCATCAGTAACTGTGTTGGCATCACCAAGCAACTATGACTTTAACTCATTAAAAGGTCATGTAACTTCTTCAGCTAGAAGGGTAACAGTGAAGACAAATGAATCATTTTGAAACTGCCATTTCATCATGATTTTGTGTCTGTCAGATCACTGCAGTTCAACTGCCAACATCTTTACCTTGCTTTTCCCCATGGAGGTTAGTATTTGGGAGACCTTGGCATCAGGTATTAAACATTCAGATTTTTGTTTTGATGTAATTTTGAAGTAATATAGACTTTTGGATTTGTAAACCTTAGGGGTTTTGATATTTCAGCATTTTAAGATCTGGAGTTATATCCTGCAAGACTGCATCTTTTGGGAATAATACTATCTTTGATGCAAAGGAGAAAGCCATCTTCCCAAAGTAACACAGTGATGCTGTCTCAGCAAGGCAATGATAAACAGCAGCAACAAATCCTTATGTTTTCATTGGATAGCAGGGATTTTGATTTAAAATGTTAGCACTAAATAATAAGTGCAAAAGAAAGAGTGAGATGGTAGGTCACTCAGTGGGTAGAGGGTCTTGCCTCCAAAGGTGACAACCTGAGATAAAGCTTCATACAAAAGATGGAAGAGGAAATCTGATGCTCAAACGTTGTCCTCTGAGTTTAATGAACATAATGGTAAGTGCACATATGTATGTATATGTGTGCATGATAGTATGGCGAACACACAGGCCCTTCACACACACTTCATGTAAAAGTTTAAGGCAAACCTTCCATCATTGACTGAAACCTGCATCAAAGATATTGTTCAATTTTCCTGACCCAAACTTGAGTTTAAAATTTCATTGAATAGACTGAAATTAGGCATGAAAAAACTCAAACATATTTAATTATCTTCAGCATTAAGATTTCTTTCATAGAACTTGAAGTTATTTTTAATTCATTTATTTAAAGAAAGCTACATATATCCTTCAATAATATAAATGCATGTATATAAAACATGTATATATTATTTACTACATTACATATATATTAATATATTATATACACATATGTATATACAGCGGTTTTGAGTGCTCTTGGAGTTCTGAGGGCTCCTCTAGATGGGCTCATGTTAGGAAGGCACATTCAAGGTTTCCATTTAAATACTATAATTGTGAAGAAATTTAGCCTTGTGGAATTGTAGACATTGATCAGAATAGTGTTCTTGCACAGTGCATAGAGGTCATGTTTATTGACAGAGGAGGAGGAGGAGGAGGAGGAGGAGGAGGAGGAGAGAGAGAGAGAGAGAGAGAGAGAGAGAGAGAGAGAGAGAGAGAGAGAGAGAGAGAGAGAAAGATGCATCACAGACCTTGCTTTCTCAAAAGTTCTGAATGCTGAGATGGAGACACAAAGTGTCCTGCATGAGAAAGGTAAGACATGACAAGATCAAACAACTTATAAAATACAATTCTTGTGCTGAGTTGATGTCTTTTTAAAGCTTAGATCAACTGCCAATTACCTGTAAGATATTTTATGAGCTATAGTGTCCAACATATAAGAAAGATGGAGAAATAAGATTTTGTGTGGAGATAGAAATTTACATGCAAGAACTCCTGAGAGCCAACCAGAAGACTCAGCTTTGCTGGAGAGGAAAAACGGAATCAGCAAATGCATGTAGAGTGGTGTGTTGATTAGAAACTATACTGCTGTAAAGGGTGGTTGAAGAGACCACAGAACTAATGGAGTAAAGTGGAGATGTGCTGGTCCCTTCTGCACTAACCTGGTTGGTGGTTGCTCTCTTCACACCCTTCACATCATATTTGCAGATTCCACTGCCATCAGCAAGCATAATGTGGCTCACAGCCAAAGTAGGAATCTGGAGCAGCAAGGAGTGCCTCTCAAGCATTGTGAGCATTCCAGCTTGCAACACTGGGATTTTCTAACTAAAGACAGAAAGGAGCCAGCTGGTATTCAATGTTACCACTCTGAACTTTGAGGAGGGGTTGGGATAACTTATCTACTTGTTCCTTATGCTTTAATTCATGTGTCACATCCTATCTTTGGTAGGTCACAAGCTGGATATAATTATGTTGTTCTTTAATAATTTACCCTAATTTGCATTAAATTACTTTGAAGATAAATGTATCTCAAATTTGTAATACTAATTAATAATTGTACAGTAATCATCTGCTTCAAGCCATGTGCTCTGTTTCTAAGTTTAGCATCTTATATTGTAACACTCTCTGGCTTTCCAAGACAGGATTTAAAATGTCTAGTGCTTTAGAAACTGATGAAGACACCAGCCTATTTCAATGAAGATACCTGATAATACATACATCATTAGCATTTAAGAATTAAGTGTCAGTAAATATCAGGAAGATATGTATAATATATTAAATATAATTAGATATTTGCTTTTTTTACATTTCAAATGTTATTTATCCTTTTTACTCATTAACCTTCCAAAAACTCCCTATTCCATCCCCCTCCCCCTGCACACCACCCCTCTCCCACTTTCCTGACCTGGCATTCTCCTACACTAGGGCATTGAGCCTTCGCAAGACCAATGGCCTCACCTCTCATTGAGGTCTGAAAAGGCCATCCTCTGCTACATATGGAGCTGGTGCCATGGGTTCCTCCATGTGAACTCTTGGTTGGTGGTTTAGTCCATGGGCGCTCTGGGGGTACTGGGTGGTTCGTATTGGTGCTCCTCCTATGGGGCTGCAAATCCCTTCAGCTCCTTGGGTCCTTTCTCTGTCTCCTCCATTGGGGACCCTATGCTCAGTCCATTGGGTGGCTGTGAGCCATGGGTATTTTGATCCACCTTCTAAGAAGTACCAAAGTATCCATACTTTGGTCTTCCTTCTTCTTGAGCTTCATGTGATCTGTGAATTGTATCTTGGGTATTCTGAGCCTTTGGGATAATATCCACTTATCAGTGAGTGCATGTGTGTTCTTTTGTGATTGGATTACCTGAATCAGAATGATATTTTCTAGCTCCATCCTTCTGCCTAAGAATTTGATGAATTCATTGTTTTTAGTAGCTGAGTAGTACTCCGTTGTGCAAATGTACCACAATTTCTGTATCCATTCCTCTGTTGAGGGATATCTGGGTTCTTTCCAGCATCTAGCTAGTATAAATAAGGGTGCCATGAACATAGTGGAGCATGTGTCCTTACTACATGTTGTAGCATATTCTGGGTATATGTCCAGGAGTGGTATAGCTGGGTCCTTAGGTAGTGCCATGTCCAACTTTCTGAGGAACTGCCACACTGATTTCAAGAGTGGTTTTACAAGCATACAATCCCACCAGCAGTGGACGAGTGTTCCTCTTTCTCCACATCCTCTCCAGCATCTGCTGTCACCTGAGTTTTTGATCTTAGTCATTCTGACTGGTGTGAGGTGCAATCTCAGGGTTGTTTTGATTTGCATTTCCCTGATGATTAAAGATGTTGAACATTTCTTTTCTTTTCTTTTTTTTCTATATTTTTTATTTACATTCTCAATGATTTCCCCTTTCCAGGTTCCCCTCTCCCCGAAACTCCCATAAGTCCTCTTCCCTCCCCCTGTTCCCCAATCAACTGCCTCCCGCTTATCTTTCCTGGTATTCCTCTACATTGCTACATCCAGTCCAGAACCAGGAGTCTCTCCTTCCTTCTTGGAAATCAATTGATATGTGAATTGTGTCTAGGGTATTCTGAGCTTCTGGGTTAATATCCACTTATCAGTGACTGCAATACTACTCTGCAATTAAAAACAGTTAATTCATGAAATTCTTAGGCAAATGGTCAGAACTGGAAAATATCATCCTTAGCGAGGTAACCCAATCACAAAATGAACATTTTTTTTTGGTGTTTCTCAGCCATTTGGAATTCCCCAGTTAAGAATTCTTTGTTTAGCTCTGTATCCAATTTTTAATAGGGTTATTTGTTTCTCTGGAGTCTAACTAACTTTCTGAGTTGTTTGTATTTATTGGATATTAGCCCTCTATCAGATGTAGGATTGCTAACATATATATATATATATATATATATATATATATATATATATAAAACATTGGATCCAAAGAAATAGTATGTTTTGTATCAATGAACAAATTAACTTATCACTAAGAACAATGACTTGTTATTTACATAACTTTATGTTTTATTTTTTTAGGAGCTACAAAATTTTATGTTAAAAGTTTCTGCCTTTTTCTAAATAAACTATTTTGTATTTTATGCTGTGTATAATTTAAAATAAACATAAAAGCACATGGAGGGCTGTATAGCTTATTCTCAACAGTAACTGGATATTCCATGTGCTACATTACAGCAAATACTAAGCAAACATATCCACATGAATTGGGACAGTGTCCTAAAGCATGCTTATTAACTACTTTGCTTAGAAATCTTTGTATCTTTTAAAAGTACAGGGTAGTCTCGCTTAAGGATTTCCATTTCATTTTTTAAACCTCAACAATCTATCTGTCTGTCTGTTTATCTATCCATCCATTTATCTTTATATTTCCTATCGTCTACTGATATTCCTTCTTCCTTTTCTCCTTATGTTCTCCCTCCTTCCTACCCTCTGTCCGTCTTCCCTCCCTTCTTTTTTATTTATTAGACGTTCTTTTCAAATACAGGATTATTGATGGTAGCTAGCTTGAATGACTTTCACATACTAAAATTACACTGTCCAGGTATTGTCAACGTGTTCTCAGCATTAATGAAGCTACTAATCCTGAAAACATTTCACTTTAAAATGAAGTAGTTTTTCTTTAATTATCTACTCTCTAAATTATCAAATTCAGTTGGGAGTGGTGGCACATGCCTTTATTCCCAGCACTTGGGAGGCAGAGGCAGGTGAATTTCTGAGTTCAAGGCCAGCCTGGTCTACAGAGTGAGTTCCAGGACAGCCAGGGCTACACAGAGAAACCCTGTCTCGATAAAAAACAAACAAACAAAAAAAACCAAAAACAAAACAAAAAAAACCAAAAAACAAAAACAAAAAGCAAAAATAAAAACAAAAACAAAAACAAATCTAAATTATCAAATTCAAACTCCTCATTTACTGTCTCAACTTGGAGAATCTATTATCATATACGTTCCCTTTACCCATATTTCCTTGTTCTTTGAGAATATGTTGAGTGCTACTGTAGTGGCTATTCCTGGTTGTCAATTTGACTAAATCTGGAATGAACTAATCAAGAATTGGAAGGCTCACCTATGATCCTAATCTGGAGGCTCAGAGATACAAGCTTCTAACCTGGATCTTGGCATGAAGATCTTGAAGCATAGTGACTATGAATTCCAGAAGATTAAGATAAGGAAATCTCTGAGTTCAAGGTCATCTGGGATTAAAGGCGTGGTGGCACACAGCTTTTATCTGGGCCACACCCTCTGCTGGAGACCTATATAAGGACATTGGAAGAAGGAAGATTTACTCTGACTCTTCCTGGCCTGCTTACCTTGTGGGACTGAGCAACTGCTAGATCCTTGGACTTCCATCCACAGCTACTGCTGACCATTGATGGGGAGTAAGCTGTAAGTCATTGACAAATTCCCTAACTATATAGAGACTACCAAATGTTCTGTGACTCTAGAGAACCCTGACTAATACAGCTACTTATAGTATTTCTTTTCTAAGTGAAAATAAGTGACTGGAACTCTCTTTCTTATACTCCCTTTCTGTGCATGACATGCATATCTGTATATCTTATAGTATTGTCTCTCATGGAACATGGACCTTCAATGAACTTGTCATGACAATTTTCAACCCATGTTTTTCTGCTCATAACCCCCAAGTTCACCGTTGTTACTTGTGTGTGTGTGTGAATCTCCTAGTTTTATTATAATTCTTGTGTTGTTTATATGGTTAACATTCCTCTGAGATAATTTGCAATTGTTTTCTCTGTGGCACACAACCATTGCAATATCTATTACTGTTATCTTTTCCCTTCAAGCTATTGGATTCTTTTTGAAACTGCCTTCACAGGGGGAATATGTGAGTCAGCGTAATTTCATTCTGAACCAGCAATTATTCAGAAATCTCCATTAAGCAACTTGTTGTGTCTGTCTACCATGGGATGTCAGTTTACAGGAAAGCTTCAGTTTTCATCTCTGGTTTGCTCAAGATGCCTTGCTTCAGCAGGAGGTTAAAAGCTGATGTCATCTCCTTCCCAGGGTGTGCTTTGGGCTTGCTCATAGGATAAGGTTGATTTTGTTACAGTCCTCTATGGTGGTTTGCTGCTCTATGCTTTACTTAAAGTATTGGACAATTATTAAACTTAACAGAGCTAATGGTACAGCCATAGGCAGTGGAAATATTATAATGCAGTGGAGATGTTATAGTGCCTGGCTGGTAGTCACTAGCAACTAGCTTGTCACTACATCAGAGCTCAGTCCAATCCAAAAACATCTACTATTTTCTAAAACTAGAGACTTACCCAAAATAAGAAAATGAAATATGTGTGTGTGTGTGTGTGTGTGTGTGTGTATCAATTATACTTTGTAGATTTGCTTCTCATCAGTCTAGGACTTGGGTTAGTTTTCTTCCTACTCTGCATGCATTCCTATATTTTTTTTTTTGCGGGGGGGGTCTAGTTTAGTGTGCCAAGAAGATGTAGAGAAGTTGGATAAGCAAAATTCTTATCAAAGGCAGCATCCAATGAAACATCATTTGTCAGCCATGACAGGGCTACTCCACGCGCACACACACACACACACACACACACACACACACACACACACACACATACTCACACACACAGCCTTATGACTACTAGCACAAGAACTGCAGATGTAGGTCAGCAAAAATCATAGCATGGATGGAAGAAGGGCTGGCAAAGTCCCAGTCTTGGTGCCAACATGTGTATTTTCAGCCGTCACTCGAAAATGTTGTCCCAGCTCAAATAATTCTTTTGAGCTGTTTGTTTTTTCTTTTGTCCTGAGATTGTACCCATTTTGTACTCCATACACACTTCACCATTCAAAGTCCCAGTTCAACCTTAATTTTGACATCATACTATCTGTGATTCTTAATGCACAAGTGTTCTACTTTATGTCAGGGAGGGCTTGAGCCAGCAATCCAGGCTTCCCTTGAACTCCTGGCAATAGCCCTGAAGTGCTAGGATTACATATCTATGACTTCATGAATATTTTGCTCTATGTGTTTAACTGAGAAAATGGGTCCCCCAGATTCCATCTGCCTTTGACCAAAAACATTTCCACATTTTACTGACTCTTCACCTTTCAAGTCTCAGAAAATATCTGCTAATATAAAAACATTGTTTTTATAGTATTTACTTTCAACATGTGTATGTGGGCCTGTGTGTTTGTGTGTGTGTGTAAGTATGCTGTGTGTATATATCGTGTACAGTTGTTAGTATGTCTGTTGGTGTGTGTGTGCGTGTTCACATAAGTTCCTATGAGCGTTTGTGTGTGCATGTATATACATGTACATTGTGTCTGTGAGTGCATGTGTATGTGTGTGAGTATATGTTTGTATATGTGTGCACTTGTGTGTATGTATACTTGGCTATATGGCATTGTGGATATATGTATACTTGTGTTAATGTGTTTGTGGGTGTGTTCATGTGTCTATATGTATACAAGTATATTTGTGTGTTTATGTCTGTATGTGTTTGTATAGACATATGTACGGTGTGTGTGCATAAATGTTCATGTGTTTATGTCTGTGATTGTGTGTGTGAACTTGTAGAGGTGTGTATGTGTGTGTGTTTATGTGTGTTCATGACACCGCTGTGGAGCAAGGGACATTTTTCAGGAGTCCATTCTTTCCTTTCACCACTTGTCAGTCTTGGCAGCAGGTGCCTTTACCCACTGGTCCATCTCTCCAGCCCATAGAAATTCTATTCCTATTTAGAAAGCTTTAGTATTGTTCCATTTGATATTCTAGACAGCCTACTCACTTTTACTAATAGAGATAGCCTTGGTTGTATAGACTGTTTACTTTAGAAGGACTGAAAGTGACACCCACATATAATAGTTACTATGGAGGGTCATTTCTACCAAACATTTAAGTTTCTCAATTATACATTTCAACATGCACTTCCCTGTCCTTATCACCTCATAAAATAACACAGGAAGTTAGCTCCTCTGATCCCAGCCCAATCCCTGCAAATGCTCAGAAAGCAACAGTACCATTGATCCACTTTGCAAAGTCACAGCATGGCTGGGAATTTACACATGGTTCATTTGTAGTCCTTCTCACCTACCTTCTTCTTGGTATGAATAAATCTTCAGAGCAGATGGGAGATTATCAATAAAAGGCGTTGTTAGCCTCAGTGTGAATTCACTATCCTCAGTCAACACCACTGCCTAGCCACCTGCTCACTTATCACATTCTAAACAACCTTTTTAGAAAAACAGTTAAAATCCTTTTATTCACTTGCGCAGTGAAAAAAAAAGCTTAAGTTTATTTACACTTCACATGCAGCCTCAGGCTATATGTGTATCTGTAAATTGTGATTTTCATGTTAAATAAACTCTATTATTATTTTCTCCAGTTTATAATTTCATGTGTACTCAGAAAACTTTGAGAAAAACTGAAATTTACTTCTAGCTAACTGAACCCAAGGTAGTTAGAAGATACAAAAATATTGTAAAAAAATTTAATATTAAAATGTTGTTTTTAACATTCTACTTATTATGCATTATAATTTTGTTAGCCGATGTTACATGCCAGTATATTAAGAATATCATTTGGGTCAATCTAGTTTTACTACAATTGATAAATTATTAAGGGAGAAAATCCTTTGGAAAATTCTCCTTAAATTCTTCATTAAAAAAATTAAGAAACTGAGAATCAGAAATGTTAATGTATTTGGTGAATAATCCAAGGATTTCTTTATGGAAAAATGCTCTATTTGAATAAAATAACTTTTGAAATTTTAAAGTGTAGTTATTTTATATAT
Organism: Tokudaia tokunoshimensis; assembly: GCA_036184795.1. NCBI lineage: Eukaryota > Metazoa > Chordata > Mammalia > Rodentia > Muridae > Tokudaia > Tokudaia tokunoshimensis. The sequence goes on from BTHU01000008.1 coordinate 10,463,465, forward strand.
TAAGTAGCTTTATTTTTCAAATTAGTTTTTCATATTAATGTAAAAATTTAGTTATACATATGGGCTAAGAGCTAGGAATAGCTGTGATTATCAAAAATTAGTAAGGAGACATTTATGGGCATGTATTCAAAGAAAAAGTAAATATCCTACATAGAATACCCAAACTGAAGTTATTCTATGATAATAATCTCATATATAGATGATATTAAATTGTCAGTGTTACTGACAACATAACTTTAATGAATCCATTCAAAATTAGCAAACCTTCACAAAGCCATTATTTAATGATTAAGATAGAAAATAGTTAACCATGAAAATTGGTGTATATGAAACATTTTTGTAGCAAGAGAGAGACAATCAGTAGAAAACTACTGGTGTTATACATCTGATTCCACTGGATTTAGACCCTACCATGTGATCCTTTTGAATAATGTGTTTTTATTTACAATACAAAACAGATGCAAGCTCCAGTAAGCTCTCTACTTCCCTGTCACCCATCATCCCTCCAAATGAATAATGCCATATGGATCTTAAAGGGCCAGCTCTTCCTTTTCTGTTGTGCCACTGCAGAAATCTTTGATTAGCTCAACTCCAGGAGGAAACCCTTCTGGTGATGGGAGGACTTGTGTCCCTGTGTCTATTCACTTAGCAGAACAGTGAGCATCTGGGAAGTCTGTGACTAATTTGTCTTTCTAGTCACACAAATGCATTAAGTTCTCACAAAAATAGAAGGCTCACCACAACTGCATCACTGCCACAAGTGCAGCGATTTTGTCCAGTTATTGCTATTTCACTTGTTTCCTAAAGCCAGAGAAGGTTTTCTATTTCCCTTTAATGAAAAGGAAAACAGTGCTTGCTTTCCTTGAAACTCATTTACTGAATTTCAACTCACTTACTACTTTGGCTTACCCTTGATAAGGGTCTGGTAATGAAAGTTGCAATTTTTCTTTTTCTAATTTCTTCATAAAATTATTTTTTGTTTCTTGTGATGTTCTGAAACATATGTACATACGTTTTGTTCTTATTTCCCCTCCACTGCCAGAGCCCTCATGCCCCATTTCTTGCCTCTCTGGTGCTCTTCCCAGGCAAATATTCTTTTGCTTTCAGTCTGCCTACATTCCATTGCCCTGGATTGCTCTGCCTCTCCTGTCCTTTGAGACTGCCTTCTAACCTTTCTTAGTCCCTTATACTTTGATGTGTCTAATACAAACTCACTCACACAGACACACACACACACACACACACATTTATATCTATGTTCTGCATATGAGAGAGGAATTCTAACCTTTAATTTGAAAAACAATAAATTTGATAGCATTGAAAAGAAATTTAGTGTTTACTTGTTATATGTTTAAATGTAGCAGAATTTTATCATAATATTACAAACAAAAGATTGGTAAAAACCCAAATAGCAGATAGAAGTGTATATGTAGGTAGTGTAATTTTACAAGTCTATAATCACACATGTGGGCACACATTACATGTTCAGCTAAGATGAATACAGGAAGAGAGCTTTCCCATTCAAAGCTATGTTGAGATTTCATGGGTAAGAAAGTCATATTTTCGATTTCCTTCTTAAGAGACTTGAAGTACTTGTCATACAGATCTTTCACTTGTTTGAATAGAGTCACACCAAAATACTTTATATTGTTTGTGGCTATTGTGAAATTCTTAGGCAAATGGTCAGAACTGGAAAATATCATCCTACGTGAGGTAACCCAATCACAAAAGAACACACATGGTATGCAGTCACTGATAAGGGGATGTTAACCCAGAAGCTCGGAATACCCAAGACGCAATTCACATATCAATAGATTTCCAAGAAGAAGGAAGGAGAGGCCCCTGGTCCTGGAAAGACTGGATGCAGCACTGTAGGGGAATACTAGGACAGAGAAGCAGGAGGGGGTTGACTGGGGAACAGAGGGAGGGAAAGGGGCTTATGGGACTTTCGGGGAGGGGGAAACTGGGAAAGAGGAAATCATTTGGAGTGTAATAAAGAATATAGAAAATTTAAATTTAAATTTAGAATTTAAATTTAAATTTAGAATTAGAAAATTAAAATTTAAATATAGAATATAGAAAATTTAAAAAAAAAGTCATATTTTAATGCACTTGCTAGAAATGCTAAGAAATATTAAATGATCTTTCTCTAATGATTGACATGTGTTAAGTGCTGTCTTTAAACAGGAAATATTCACAAAAAAAAGTCACCCCATAACTGCATAGGCAGATGAGTTTCAAGTGCTACATCTACTTCATTTTCTCAGAGAACTCAGTATTTTCCTGCATCTGCAGTGTTTTGCAGGTCTAATAAATCCTACTGTGAATCAGAAACAAGAAAGAATCCAAGAGTAATTTACTAACCAGAATCTAGTGAGGATTAAGAACTTGGAGACTCTCGAGAAGCTACCAATCACATGATTAAAGCAAATGCATCCATTCCTAATGAGAGGGGAAATGAGAGAAAAAATGAAAGGAAACCCTCTACAGAATACTGGAGGAAAATGAGAAATGTCGCTACAGAGTTTCATGGAAGGACAATGAAATTGTCCTCCTGGAGCTGAGTAAAGAGCCCAGCCACAGTAAAAAATACGCAAACAATGCAATTTGATGCTGAAGAAGACATTGGTGAGGATTTTGATTCAGAAGACTCAGAAATTCACACATTTGGTGAAGAAATGGCATCTTCAGTGGATGCACAACTTACAGAATTCATTAATATTTGGTTTGACAACTACATTGCCAAGATTTATTTCCACTATTTTTAAAATCACATTTTAAATATATTTAGTGTATGTGTGTTTGTGTTTGTGTGTGTGTGTGTGTGTGTTAAGACACATAGATGCTGGTCAAAGGACAACTTTTGGGAGTTAGTTTTTCCTTCCACAGCAGGCGTCCCAGGATCCAACACATACCTTCAGAGTTTGTAGAGAGTGCCTTTATAGACTGAGTCATCTCTCTAGCTCATAGATTTTGTATAGCAAGACAAAATTTCACAATATGTATAATATAGGCTGGCTTAAATTTACAATATTATGTTTTCAATATTCCTAGTCCCTAGTATTTCAATAACTATCTGCTACCATGCTGTGTAGCAAGTAAATTACTACATACTACAAAATTGGAAACTTTTAAAAATGTTGCAATACTTTTATTTTAGTTAGTAAAATGCAACTATTATATAATTTTCTTATAGAACTTTACATAAAGAAAATTTTTTCATATCAGGCATGGCTCATCTGGATAATAAATAAAATTTAATTGTATTACTGAAAAGAAAAGATAGATACGCAATTCATTTTTCTGTGATATCATAAAGCACTATGACTAAGAGAATTAAGGAAGAGTGAGATTATTTTTGTCTAATGTTCAAGAGTCTTGGGGTTTATCATGGCAAAAGCATGGCAGTACCTACAGCAGCTGAACACGAGTCTAAGAGCTCACACCCTCACCTACAGGTACAAAGCAGAAAGAGTGAGCTGGAAGTGACTTAAAGCTTTAACTTTAGATCCACTTCCAGTGGCATGCTTCCTGAACCAAGGCTACCACTACAACCTCCCCATACAGTACCATCTGGGATCCAAGTCTTCAAATCTCAAGTCTATCTAACACTTGTTATTCAAGCTATCAGAACATACAAAAAATGCTTGGGTTCAGTAAGTGCTGTTCCATAAGAGGAAATAGGGAGATAGTTAATCATAAGTCAAAATGAAGAAATGAGAGAGCATTTGAAGACAAAATATCTCAATATATAATTTGATAGTTTTAGCACATTTGCAATCACAATGAAAGTAAATACATTCAATGAGACTAAAGTATTTCAAGCATTTTGAATGAAAAAGAAATTGAAGAAAATAAAACATTTGCAATGATAGGCAATGTTTTTTCTAGAGAGAAAGAAGGAATGAAGGAAGGATATCAAGTATATAATCCCTCGTCTGTGCATAGTAGTCTGTTAATAAAATAACTCTCTTTCTTCACAGACCCAAGAGTGCTACAATACATACTGTGTATAATTATTTTAAGTATTTGATGACTAAAAGAAATGGGAACTCATTTCTTAACGAAATAAATACTAGTTCTTTCTAATGAGCAGAAAGTATGTAAATAGTTAACATTCCAATAAATATAAACATAAACATTGATGAGCTATAGGTATGGCAAAAAATAACTGACACAATTACAGAGTAGGAAAGAAAATGAGGTATGGAATCTTTAAAACATTCAATGTGTTAAATATGCTCATATATTGCAAGATTACTTAGAGTAGTGATTCTCAACCTTCCTGATGCTGTGACCCTTTAATGCAGTTCCTCATGCTGTGGTGATCCCAACCATAACATTGTTTCATTGCTACTTCAAATCTGTAATTTTGATACTGTTATATTGTAATGTATATATCTGATATGTACAGTATCTGACATGAGGTAGCAAAGGGCTTGCAACTACTCAACCACAGTTTGGGAACCACTGATTTAGATGGTGCTGCTATTACCTCAGTTTTGTAGGAATTCAAAGATCAAGTTTTTTTAAGGAAAAAATAAGAGTCAGCAAGACAACAGTGCAGAAAAATACACTTGTGATGTTTCATGCATGTGTGTACATTTATCTTCACCTATCAATCGCCAATCTATTTTTTCACCTAAACATCCTCCTATTTAAACATCAATCAGCAAAATGTCTTAAACACAATATAAACCTTTTATTATATAGAGTATTATTATAATGCCTTCCCAAGGAATTCCATGTCCCAGGGAGGATACTAGTAGGTTATGAAGAGGATAAATTAAGACAGAAATCCACCTGCCCTTGAACCTCTGATCTAAATATATTAACTCTTTCAAATATCAAGTAAATATGTCTTCTTATATAAGATTTTCTTCAAATTACCACCTCATTTTAAACAAAGATGTTTTAATAAAATTTGTTTTAGTAAGGGCTTTAAAGAGAATTTAGTTTTTATGCTAACTGTGAGACTTGACAAGCACAGAGACTTGTATTCTTATAATCATTTTCAGATAATGAAACTTTGAAATAGCATCACACTAATCAAAACCAGAGTCACATTAAAGCTCTAGCCATCACCCTTGGAGATTATACAGCTTGACAAATGCCTGCCAAGCAAATTATGTATCTTGAAATTGACATGCAGAAATTAGAGACGTTACCTCATTGGAAAGCTCAAGGTGGAATCAAATGTGGTGGGCAAAGGGGGGGTGGTATCAGCCTGATCTAAAGAACTTGCAGGAAAGGGATTAAATCACCGCATTCTTTCCACAGATGCACATCATAATGAAATGACACTATTTTCGAGCCCACAATATCATTTGCACATTCAAGAAAATTTCTTGCAGAAATGTTGACAGAGTTGACTGTCTAATTTGGTAAATATCAGTGAGTTGTACTAATTGGCTAAGTTCAGCGATGTTCTAATGATAATATAGTTTTGTAAAATAAAAAAGGGAACAATTTCTATCACAATTTACCCTCACTTGTTTCACTAGTTAATTGCCCATCCTCATTTGGTTCATTTTTGCCTACAATGAGATGGCACCGAGGAAAATAGAAAGGAAATAGAATTTTCTTCATCATTGTATCATGCAAGCTTTGTCATAAGCTCCACAACACTGACAGCACACATTGAACAGACCAAAGTGAAGAGGAGAATAAAGGGCCTCAGAACATGGCAACTACTGGAGAAATAGCTCTCTCCTTTTTATGTGGCTATAATTATTATCACACCTCACTTCCTGGTGTGAGTTGGTGATATTAAAATCATTTAAAAAAGAGTAATAATGGTGTATAGTCATATGATCTAGCTATGATTCCACTAATTGGTACTGTACACACCTATTCAAAATACATATGGACAAATGGAAAATAAGAAGTGGTTTAGCATCATCTAATGAACCTGGAGAGATTACTCAGGGTTAATATCTGTTACTTCTCCTGCAGAGCCCCTATATTATCATCTGAAGAGAAGCTCATAATAACGTGTAACTCCAGTTACAAGGAATTTAATGATTCTGGCCTCTATGGGCACCATCACATACATGCATATGAACACATACAAACATATACACATATGATTAAAGATAAAGTAATTTTTCAAAAAATGTGAATTGTGCATGTGTGTCTCTGCTCTGTTTTGAATCTATGCCTTAACCCAACTTTTACCTGCTGAAAGATCTAAGGATTCTACAATTTGAACAGACACCAGCTTTAAAGTTATTAAAGTTATTGTTTACTTATCTTCAATTAATTTGTCTCTGAGAAGACTTGGGAAGGAGATTCTGGGAAAGATCTTGGGAAGTAGAACTTCACCAAGGGCCTCGTATTTTCCCTAACAAATCACAAAATTCTTTCATTTTTTGCTTGTTTTAGTGACACGTTTATTTCACTTGGTATATTATTCAAGAGCTTTATCCATATAGTAACATGATACCAGAATTTTTTCAAAGGCATCATAACATCTCATCATATATAGACAATGATTTAGCTATTCATCTGTAGCCATTTGTGTAGTGTCTATGTTTCAATTACTATAACTAATGCAGGTTTGAACATAGTTGAGCAATCTCTCCTAAAATCTTTTATAAACTTCTCAACCATATTTTTAAGTTTTGTGCTTGCTGTCCTTAAACTCCACACAATAACAACAGCAGTATCTTATCTTTGTGAAATAAAATGCATTATCTAATGGGAAGCATAAAACAAAAAGCATCAAAAATGTCAACAAGTTCCACCATGGATCTAAGTGTTCTTCTGACAATATCCCAAATTTCTACAAATGATTTTTAAATGTTCCAATGAAAAGAAATTATTGCCTCACTGTCTCTCCACATGACAGCCTTTTAAATATTTAAAGATAGTTATCATATTTCCACAAAGCCCCTCTTTCCAGGCAATACACGCATATATAATTCTCTCAAAAGTTCAAAATTGTCATTGAAAAAGATGTCTTTGACATATTTCAAATCTAGAGAACACCAGAGGCAACACTATTATAGGCTCTACAGAACTGTCAAAACAGCAAATCTTATGCAGGGGACTTTGCAATTTTTATAATAAGATGCATTTTTTGAACAGACCAAGAAAAAATTCACATTTTTACTTCAATTTAGCATAAATTACCTGACATATCATGAAACATGTTGTGAGATATTTTCTCTTAAAAGTGTTTATATTACATTTGCTTGAACAGGTGAACTGAGATGTACTTCCAAGTGCCACTTGGGTATTCTTGCAGAGATGTGTTAAGACTCGGCTTCATGTGTTGCTATGTTTCATAACTATTGATTCACAATTCCAGAGATTTTGATACCATATGTAATTTAAAATATTTTTAGGAAATGGTTACATGTAACTATCATGTTTGTCATTTAGAAAAATCAAAGTGCTATATTAAAAAAGATATATAAGTGTAAAAAGTAAAGAACTAATGTACACATATATTTATTTGGAGAATATCTCTGTAGCTCAGGATTAGCTCAATCTCAAAATCTTTCTGCCTCAGACTCCTTAGTGCTGGTGTTATAATCATGGGCCACTAAAGCCTGCTTAAATTGACTATTAACAGGTACATAAAACCAAAGAGTTGTACATATCTATTGGGACTGAAGAAATGGTTTAGGGCACATAGAAATTACATAAAATCTCAACCAATTTAGCCATTTGTTGGTTCACAAATAGTGTCAAATTTGTATGGTGAAGATATTTAAAAAGTATTCTCTAGTTTTACAAGCATTCAGCAGTTGTCCACTCCATGGACAGTTGTATCAGGGTAGATCTTGCTCCAACCTCCTCGGTGCAGTGCTCATTGAACAATCTTTTAGTATCCACATAACCAAGCTCACTTGAGGCTCTGGCCATCATCATTCTATTCTCAGTTCTAAGAGATAGACTAATTCAGATTGGATATTTATGAGATCATATGGCACTTGTCATTAGACTTGTATATCTTTGCTCACATAATATAATATAATATAATATCATCCAGTTACATTCACTTTGTCACAAATATTTTGATGGATGAACAGTATTCTATGGCATATGTATACATCGTTATTTTTGTTTCTTTATCACTTGAGGGACTGTTTACATTTCTTGATTACCTTGTCTAGTGCTATAATAGGCATAGGTGTGCAGAGGTCTGTTCTAGATGGGAGACTTATGTATTACAAATTAGTTCTGTACTTAATTTGTGGAAAGATACTCCACACTGTTCTCTAAATAGATGGACATTTCCACTGACATAGTAAAGTTACAATTGCTTTGAATAAACACCAATTCAAAAACAAGCTGTGGAGGAAAGGATTAATTGTGCTTAAGCTTCTATATTATAGTCCATCAACAAATGATTTGGGGCAGGAACTAAAATGGGAACCTGGCAGCAGGAGCTGAAGAGGGTATGGATTATTCCTGTTTATTGGCTTGCTTTTTCTGGCTTGCCCTGTCTGCTTTCTTTTAGAAAATAGACCCACCAGCCCAGAGGTTGAATCAACAATAGGCAGGGTCATCCCCTATCAATGACGAATTAAGAAAATTCTATAAATGCCTCCCTATAGGCTGATTTTATGAAGACATTTATCAGTTGAAGATACTTTCTCTCAAATGACTCTAGCCTGTGTCAAGTTGCCAAGAAATTAGGTAGGGTAACAACCCATAGTATATAAGATTTCTCTACTCTCCACATCCTGTCTAGAAATGATAAAAGTTTGTGAAGCATTCTGTTGGGAAGGGGTGGTGGTGGTGGTGGTGAGAAGGTTGGGAGAGAGAGAAGGTAAATTGATGATGGTGGCCCTTCCTGGGACAAGCCAGAGACATGGGGCACAGGAGGATCCTTGAAGTCTATGGAAGTGACCCTAGCTGAGATTCACAACAGCTGGGGAAATAGAGGTTGATGTGGGCTCCTCATGTACATGAGTGACTTCTAGTGGAGGGAAGGAGAGACCAATACACTCACGAAATTTTCAACCTAAAATTTATCTTGCCTACAAGACGGGCAGGGATAAAGATGGAACAGAGACTTAGGGAATGACCAACCAATGATTTTCACAATTTGAGACCCATTCCATGGGAGAGAGCCAACCTCTGACACTATTAGTGATACTCTGCTATGCTTACAGACAGGAGCTGAGTTTAACTGTCATCTGAGAATCTTCACCCAGCAGCCAATGATAACAGATAAGGAGATCCACAGTCAAATATTAGGCAGAGCTCTGCGAGTCTTATGGAAGAGTGGGATGAAGGATTAAAAGAGAAAAAAAGTGGGTCAAGGACACTACCTAGAGTCAACTAACCTGGGTGGGGGCTCCCAGAGACTGACCCACTCACCAATGAGAATGAATAGGCTCAACCTATGGCTCTTACACATATAGCAGATGTACAGCATGGTCTCCTATGTGAATCCGCTAACAGTTGCAATGGGAGCTGACTCTGACTCTTGCTTCCCTTTAGATCCCTTTCCTATAGCTGGGCTACCTTGTCTGACCACAGAGGGAGAGGATGGATCTAGTTCTGCTGCAACTAGTTGATGTGCCAGGGAAGGAAGTCTGGTGGTCCTTCTAGCATCATAGAAGAAGGGGAAGGGAGAGTTGAAAGTTGGGGAGGAAGGTGGGACTGGGAGGAGAGGAAGGAGGGGAACTGAGATCTGGATATAAAGTGAAACAGCAAATTAATTAAGGTTTGGTGTGTGTGTGTGTGTGTGTGTGTGTGTGTGTGTGTGTGTGTGTGTGTGTAGCAGGTGAATGTGCTACAAACTGAGATATGTGTCTCATTTGGTTATAACCTGATTACCCCCTGATGTAAAGGGAAGGCAGCGTAGGTCCTCTTTGAGCTCTGGCCTGTACATGGGATCTCTAGTTTCTACCACTGTGCCTAAAACAATAAGCTCTAAGGTAAAAACTCAGATTAGCTTCGTTCCCTGATCCCGAGTAGGTAGATTATTGTTGCTCTTTTTACTTCCTGATGATAGAGTATGGATAAGGAGGGAGTAAGGCACCGTACAGAAGTCAGCTCTAGGGACACAGACTGAATAGTTCTTGGATATAGAAAGCATCAAGGTTCTGTTATGCAGTGGATTTTACCATGGAGAACTTCAAACTGCATGATTAAGGGCCCTTCTAAGCAAAAGGAATCTTCCCATGCTGGGCTGGTTGAAAGTGTAAGAGGAGCCTTCTTCAATGTTCCTTTTCATTTGAGTGCCACTGCAAGCTTCCTACATGGTCTTTGATGTCGATGTCATGGTAAGAAAGTAACAATTCACTTTTAAATTTGGAATTCACAGATAGATGGTGCTGAGTAGACAGATTTACACAGCCTGACCCAGAAGCTACAGCTTTTAGTATCCAGTTATCTGAAAATAAACTGCTGTTGGTATAGATGTAAAATACTTTATTGGAGATTATATTATTTGATTTTTGAGAAATTAGATAACACTAGGGCCTTCTAGTACTGAAGCATCATCTTCCACTGCATACATTTTAGATATAATGCTTCTGCACATGGATGAAATGATAGGTTAGTACAAGTTTAAATTAATAAGCACTTAGAAATTTTAACAGGACCCCACAAAGTTGGAAAACCAATTCTACAACATTTCTAAGATATGTATGAATATAAAAATAGTTGTTTTCATACTCTATTTCAAAATCTAATATTAATGTTTGGGATATATCTGCACCTACTTCCTCCATTACTTTGGATTTAATTACATTATATTAGTATTTCTTAAATTTTATATATGTCTACAGGTACTGCGAACCATTTTGATATGAGCAATAAGGCTGTGTTTGTACATTATAAAATGTAACAGAACTGCCCACCTATGCTAAGTGGTAAGTAGAGTTATTTTACTGAAAAATTAAAAATATAATAAATATAACTATAGGAGTATTTGGAGGGAAATGTTATAAATGAATAGACACTTCATCATAACTTTTGCTGTGCTTTTAAATCCATCTCTACCTGCAGCACTTTGCTTTATACATGTTGATATCTATAATGTGTCCTATTTATATTTTCTATAAGACCCTTCCAAAAAATCCAAAATGTAGATTTTTGATTTTATTACAAAAGCCAAAACGTAGAGTTTTAATTTTATTATAAGCAAGTTCAGTATTTTTACTAGAGAAAGACAAAGTCAAAATCAAGCCTTAATATTCAAACAACATTCAGCAGATTATACCTGAATATTTACCACCTATACTTTGACTGTGACTCATCTGACAGTTTTTAGTCACATTACAAATGACTAAATATAATGATCTTAAACTGAAGGTTTTCCATCTGAAAATTATTTTCCAGTGAAAATAATTGTCTTATTGCCACTATTATTTTTATTTTTGTCAGACAAGAAAACCTGACCAAAATATTGGCATGTCCCTAAGCCAGGAAATAAGGCAAGATACTTAAAAAACACACATAGTAGCAAAGTTTAAATTAAGATGAAAATTCAGCTGAAACACAAATGGACATTTTTTTCCATTTAAAAGTTTGATTTCTCAAGTATGTATCTTAAGAAGATTGGGAAAAACATATGATGTTTAAGACAATGCCTGGTTTATATACAATAGCAATTTCTAAAGCCATTAAGAAGAGTGAAATTATGTTTTTTTAAAAAAAAACAAGTAAAACTGGATATCATATCATTAAGACAATTAAGCCAGTCTCAGAAATACAAATAGCATGTTCTCTCTCATTTGTGGTTCTCAGAATTTATATAGATACATACAGTAATATGCTTATATTTGACAAGAAATTAGACTTGAAACAGATCAGGAGGAAATGGTCATGAATAGAGGAGGAGAGAAGAGGGAGAGTATGAAGCTGGGGAATGCACATGCACATACACACAGGAACAATGATAAAACAGCTGCATGCATTCCATGGTTTCAATTTCATAATATTCTTTGTTTGACATGTGTGTGATGTTTAGACATCTCTAGTGTTTACACACCTAATGTTTTCAGAGTGGCAAATGGAAACAAATGAAACTAATGGATAAGTGTGAATTTCTCTTTCTGTCCAGAGCTACTGTTGTAGTAAATATTCCAGTTAGCTTCAATGGAGCCCATGTAAGAGCCTCTATGCATCTGCTTTCTTCTATAATTGCCTCACTTTGACTCTCACTCCTTGGAGAAATTAGAAACTAGATTCTCTCTCTCTCTCTCTCTCTCTCTCTCTCTCTCTCTCTCTCTCTCTTTGTGTGTGTGTGTGTGTGTGTGTGTGTGTGTGTGTGTGTATGCATGCATGGTTATACAGAAAACTGAGTGCATATCCTTAAAAATAATATATATTTGGCACAGTAATTTGGGTGCCACTTATTCTCAGCTGATTTTGTATAAGTGAGATATGATAGCATTCAATTCAGTTCTGAGGTCAGCCTTATTTGCTTCATCTAAGTCCTGGACTTCATTCACAAGGTGTCATTGAGGAAGGAACTGGCTCAACATATAGGAGCACTTGATGCTCTTTCAGAAGACCTGGGTTTAATTCCCATCATCCAGTTCACAAATACCTGTAACTCTAGTCTAGTGGATCCAATGGTTTCTTCTGGCCTTTGAATTTAAAGCATACGTGTGATGCACATTCATACAAGCAGGCAGAACACTCATAAACATAAAGTACAAAAAATATATATTTAAAGTATTTCTGAGAATATAATTTTTCATTGCTGCATTGAAATTTTGTTGTCAAGTTTTTACACTAGCATATTACATACATTTAAGCAAAGGTTACATCATTTATTAGAACTTTATTTGTTGATAGATTTCTTTTTTTATTATTTATTTTATTTTATTTTTTTATTTACATTCCAAATCACTTCCCCTTTCCCGTTTCCTCCCTCCCCGAAAGTCCAATAAGCCCCCTTCCCTCCCTCTTTTCTCCATTCAACCCCCTCTCATTACTCTGTCCTGGCGTTCCCCTACATCCAGTCTTTCCAGGACCAGGGGTCTCTCCTTCCATCTTCTTAGAAATCTATTGATATGCGAATTGTGTCTAGGGTATTCCCAGAGTCTGGGTCAATATCCCCTTATCAGTGACTGCATACCATGTGTGTTCTTTTGTGATTGGGTTACCTCACTAAGGATGATATTTTCAAGATCTGACCATTTGCCTAGGAATTTCATGAATTCATTGTTTTTAATTGCAGAGTAGTATTCCATTGTGTAGATATACCACATCTTCTGAATCCATTCCTCTGTTGAGGGACATCTGGGTTCTTTCCAGCTTCTGGCTATTATAAATAAGGCTGCTATGAACATAGTGGAGCATGTGTCCTTATTGCACGCAGGTAATGTCTCTAGGTACATGCCCAGGAGTGGTATAGCTGGATCCTCCGGGAGTGTCATGCCCAGTTTTCTGAGGAACCGCCAGACTGTTTTCCAGAGTGGTTGTACCAGCCTGCAATTCCACCAGCAGTGGAGGAGTGTTCCTCTTTCTCCACATCCTCACCAACAACTGCTGTCTCCTGTGTTTTTGATCTTAGCCATCCTGACTGGTGTGAGATGGAATCTCAGGGTTGTTTTGATTTGCATTTCCCTAATGACTAAGGATGATGAACATCTCTTTAGGTGCTTCTCAGCCATTAGATATTCTTCAGGTGAGAACTCTTTGTTTAGCTCTGTAACCCATTTTTTAATAGGGTTGCTTGCCTCTCTGGAGTTTAACTTCTAATAGAAGGGAAACTAGGGAAGAACCTTGAACATATGGGCACAGGGGAGAATTTCCTGAACAGAACTCCAATAGCTTATGCTCTAAGATCAAGCATAGACAAATGGGACCTTATTAAATTACAAAGGTTTTGCAAGGCAAAAGACACTGTCAAAAAGACAAAGCGGCAACCAACTAACTGGGAAATGATCTTTACCAACCTTACATCTGACAGAGGGCTAATATCCAATATATACAAAGAACTCAAGAAGTTGATAGATTTCAAAGGGAATGTCATCATGCTTTTTACATTGATTTTACCTATGTATGACAAACGCAATTTATGTTGATTAAAATGATCAAAGAATTTTAATTCAAATATAACATTATTTTTCCTTGTCCTTTCTCTTCCTCCAACCCCTTCCATGACTTTTCTTGTGCTCACAATTAATGCCTTCATTTTCTTTAATTCTTCTGGTTACAACTATATGTATAAATGCATAAGTATGTACACACTGGCTTAGTCCATTTAGTGCAAATTAAATTTATGATAATTCAGGCCTGGCATTGGAAACATACCCAATTTCTCAAGTCTAGTGAGGTAATGGATCTTAGAGGAGAACAATCTAACATGACTTTAGTAATGTCTAACCACATTCTAAATAGCTACCCATAAACCATCAGATTAGTGAAGCTTTCACTCTTCTTCCAAGAAAACACTTCGTGTAGCAGAAGGAGACCAATACAGAATTCCAAACTGATCAAATTCTGAAAACAACTCGTGAGTACATCTATAATACAGCTCCTGTAATTAAGGTTCAGAGAACACGGTGGAAGAGGAACAGAAAAATTTTAAGATTCAGAAGACAAAGAAATGTGCTGTGAGATCATATCTCCCAGATGTAACCATGACACATTAGCAATATCCTGTCAAAACAAGACTGGAAAAAATCCAACACCAATAGATATGCTAACATGGAAAGCAGAAATCTCACAAGTCTCCTCCATCCATAGAAGAAGAATGACAGGTAACTAATAAATGCTGAGATCAGCAGAATGAAGTTTTTTTTTTTTTTTTCAGAGATGAGAACAAAACTGAATACTCAATATGAATTGGTCAGTTTTGCATTCTTATTCCCCCAAGCAACACTAATTGATATATGAATCACAGGAAAAATATATAGAGTGAAAAAACATATATTGGAAAAATATATTTCTAACCACATTCTCAATAGCTACCCATAAACCAGCAGATAAGTGAAGCAAACATTCATTCATTTATGTTTCCTCCATGATCAGTCTTTAGCCTTATAGTTTATATTCCTTGATTGCTAATCTAGTAGTCAATATTTTAGTAATAAATGAAAAAGTTCATTTGATTTTGTTTTTAAATGTCCTTTTATCTTCCTCTTTTCATTTCTTCAATTATACATATTTTATATCTATAATATTTTATATAGTTTTAACTAATTTTCATTCTGAATTTAATTTATTCAGATATTATTTCTGCTTCAATTATTCAGATATTATCACATCAGGGTCTAGAAAATAGAGCTGAGCACCAGTACTCTTCCCATTCTGTCTCTGAACTTGGGAAATATGTGAACAACTTCTCCAAGTTCTTGCCTCTATACCTTTACAAGAGTCAGCAGTACCTTTCTTTTGTCCCTTTCTTCTGTCCCATACTTCTGTCTCTTTCTTCTGCTTCTTCCTTCTCTCCCTTTCTTCTGCCTCTTTCTTCTCTCCTTCCTTCTGTCCCTTTCTTCTGCCCCTTTCTTCTGTCTCTTTCTTCTGTGCCTTCTTTCTCTCCCTTTATTCTGCCCCTTTCTTCTGTGCCTTCCTTCTGTCCCTTTCTTCTGTCCCTTTCTTCTGCTCCTTCCTTCTGTCCCTTCCTTCTGTCCCTTCCTTCTGTCCCTTTATTCTGCCCCTTTCTTCTGTCCCTTTCTTCTGTCCCTTCCTTCTGTCCCTTTCTTTTGCCCCTTCTTCTGTCCCTTTCTTCTGCTCCTTCCTTCTGTCCCTTTCTTCTGCCCCTTCCTTCTGTCCCTTTCTTCTGCCCCTTTCTTCTGTCCCTTTCTTCTGCCCCTTCCTTCTGTCCCTTTATTCTGCCCCTTTCTTCTGTCCCTTTCTTCTGTCCCTTCCTATCTGAGCCAGAACCAGCTTCAAATTTCTCTGCTGTGTATTTTGTCTCAGCAACAAGATTAGTAGCTAAAATAAGCTTTATAGCTGTGACTTGTACCAAGTCTTTTGTATGTGATGTTCTGATTCACTGTTTTGCTATTAAAACTGTTTGATTTAGGCTAAGTCTTTTATTTCTCTCCTGAAATTTCTCATTGATAATAGCCATTTCCTAGCTGTGAATTTTGTTTACTTACTTTTGGTTTTGGTGGTTCGTTTTCATCTGTACATAAATCCTATGAAGAAACAAGCCCCTTACCTTTTTTGTTCGTGCTAATATAGCCATTTCTTAAATGGGCAGCATAAAATAGAGTATGAAAGTATGTTATATAAATAGATACCTGAAGTGATTCATAAACTCAGTCTATTTCAAATCAACATATTTTTAATAATTAAAGAAAGGGATATTAGATTGAAAAATAACCCATTTTGCTGTTTTTGCCCTTTCTAAGGAGATCGTTAAAATACAGACATATTATGCTTTGTTGCCTAGAAAACTGTGAGACAGATATTTAAGCCTGCAAACTCCCATGGAATCTGGTGGAAGCTCTGATCCACCTGTAACTACTGACAATGTGCATGGGGAAGGAGTTACATGTAATTGGGGAAGGCACCCAACAAAGCAGTGTGATGTTATTGTGAAGATGGAAGGAATAACATTTAAAAATTGCAACTGTATCCTCATAAACCAGGGAGTGATTTTGAAAAACTAGGTGATAACATTAACTTACTTAATTATTAAGATATCTTCTAAAGTTTGCTGAAGTTAAAATTTTCACATGCCAGATGATTTAACAGCACCCTATCAACTCAACACATTCCAAAGCTGCCCAACAAGCCAGTCGAGCCAATTTGCAAATGTCAAGTGTGTTCCTTTAAATTGGTTCATTAACTCACTTTTGGAAAGCTGTGTCAAGAACCAGGAGCTACTGGCATTGCTCATTAGCAGATCTCTTGGACAGGGTAAATAGGTTTAGACAGAATTGGATTGATTAGTCTACCTTAAAATTCAGCATGGCATATAGTGCAGCACAATACAACACTTGTTCCAACTGCTTTTTCTCTGATAGTAAGACTGAGACATTTCCAACCATGTAGGTTTTTACAAACACCAGGGAATGCCTCAGCCAGTCTGTACACTAGGGCTCACTAGCAGAGACACATGCATTTTGTTATAGCTTTTACTTCTGATTTTAGTCACAACATCAACACTGTTAGTGTGATAGATTCAATGGACAAATGAAATGTTTCAGAGAATGAATGGCACTTAAAGAAAATATAAGGTAACAAAATAGAAAATTGTGGCCTATCAGGATGGACAAGACACCATACTTTGAGATGCACGTTTTTAATATGACGTTTCCTCCCTGGATCCTTCATTCCCACTCGTTTCAATCTATAGGATTTTTTAATTGTAGCACCAATCTGTGAAGAAGCCCACATTGAAACCAGAAGGAGGTCTGGCTCCATTGATTCTTGTCATAAATACAGATCCTAGGAACCAACAGCATGATTTAACTTACTTTTAGAAAAGTTAAGGAAATTTAAAAATTCAGTACTTCACAGGTTGGAGCTACAATTAGCAAACATCTTACGGATTTGAAATGAGAGAGTTAAAAAAAATTAAAAAACTCTAGCCATCAACTTCACATACAATGTTCTAGGAAGAAAACAATAGGTTCTGCCTATTTTGAAGAATAATACAAAAGGCTTTCCCACGTCCTTACGTCCTTACATGGCAGTCTGGTGAAGAGCAAGCTAGCTGGGCACACAGACTCTTTCAGGTTCACTGGAAGAGTCCCAAAGGTGCGAGGCAGGATAGGATCAGTTCTGACTAATGGCTACTCAGAGAACCAAGGTGAAAACAAGACGAAGCTGGGATGCTTGCGGTTTTTTACATGCTGGAGGGAACAGAGAAGGAAGAGCAGGCTATGAGGAGTTATTTCATGATAGAGCACACATTTAATACATGGAAAAGTCTGGTGCCTTGAACCTTTTAGAAAGATGTTTCTAGGATTCTTGGTAGGCACTCCATTCAAAAGGGTGCATTGTAGCTCCTTGGTAGAACACTTGGATCTTCCATGAACATGATTAGCAAAAGCTTGCAAAATAGTAGTGTGTATGACACTTTAGAAAATAGACTGGATGTAGGGGAATGCCAGGACAGAGAAGCGAGAGGGGGTTGAATGGGGAAAAGAGGGAGTGAAGGGGGCTTATGGGACTTTCGGGGAGGGAGGAAACGGGAAAGGGGAAATGATTTGGAATGTAAATAAACACACTTAGAAAATAAATTTAAAAAAAGAAAAGAAAATAAGATCCTTCAGTTACTAATCATAAGTTAAACAGGCAAACAAAATGATATGGATATGAGAATAACATTTAAAAACAAATGAACTTTTCCTATAACTCTGATATTTGGAATTATTTGAACAATACAAAACACCTGCACAAAGAACTTGATCTTTAGAACTACGTCTTTAAAAATCATTATTAGGAAAACCTCAAGTATTTTATAGTAATAGGTAATAGACTAAATTTTGGTACATATATTAGTAAAATGATGCTCATTATTTCTTAGCAATATTCAGTGATATTTATATAACATATACTCTCTTTATATATATATATATATATATATATATATTCATTATTTATGTATTGCAAGAATACCTACATACTCATAAAATCTTCTTACTCAAAGTCTTTCATGTAGCACTTCCTAATACTGTTGGCATACTTGTATTTACTAAAATAAGCTAAAGTTTCTCAGTCATTCCTTAAAGAGAATGTATTTAATATTTATATTCATATTTCATATATTCTCATTTTTATTCTGAAAGGCAGATAATATAATTGTTTTCAATTATCAGATAGAAAGTGCAATTTTCTTTGACCACCAGGTAAAGAGATGTACTGGCTCACACTCATAATTCCAGCACATGAGAGGCTGAAGAAGGACAGCTGCCAGCTTGAAGCCATTCTAGGCTACAGATAGAACTCCATGCTGGGATAACAGTGAAAACACTTCCCAAAATATAAACCAACCAGCCAAACAAACAGACTAAAAAGTGAAAGAAGAGCCTAGAGAAACAGCGGCTCTGTGGTCCAGAGCACTCAATGCACAATGATGAGAAGGAATAAGCTACGCCCTAGCCAGCTAGATATCCCATGCACCACTAAACCCAGATGGAGGGGATATCCACAGGGAAACCACTGAGACCTTCTGCATTCATCCTGGCCAAGAAAACAGAAGCCTAGGTTCAGAGAGAGGCTCTGCTTCAAATGCGTAAGTGAAGAGTGATTGAAAAAGACACCTGACATTCTCATTTGTCCTTTGTACCCTGCCTTCATACACACACACACACACACACACACACACACACACACACACACACAGAGAGAGAGAGAGAGAGAGAGAGAGAGAGAGAGAGAGAGAGAGAGAGAGAGAGAGAGAGAGAAGAGACCATTATTAATAAATAAACAAAGAAATGACAAGATGAAGCTGCTGGTCAAATATGGAGCTATACTTGTAAACATTCATCACATTATAATAACAGATGTTGAATTCTTTTAATAGATAAGTGTGTTTTGTTTTATACCTTAAGGAATTGAAGACATGAGAAATAAAAGTAATTATATAAAATAAAGATATATCAAGAGAATGCTACTTTTTGGTATAAATTAAGGACACATGGCAGGAGAGATAAAGAAAGAAAGCTAAGTGGATGTATTTTCCCATCAGTTGGGAAAGGCTTCCCTCAAAGACCTCACAGTTTCAGCTCAAAAGAGAATGATGGAACAGAAGTATGGATCAGTCTTCCTACAGTAGATATTCTCACAAAAAGGCTTTGCTTATTTCAAAGATTTTCATTATGACTGTGTAGCATGTCTTATTAAAATAATAAACTTTCGCTTCTTTTAAATTTTGTCATTCATATTACAAAATGATAATGTGGCATTTCTGATCTGAAACATTCTGAGTCTTGAAATACTCTTGTATTTTCAGGTCCTTGTTAAACTACCAAGAGTACACACACCTTCTAACCCACTTGTTGTTCAGAGCCATAGAGGCCAAGAGCCATAAGAATAGTCGAACACAGTGAAGTAGCGTGAGAATACGGCTAAGTCAGAGTTTTCATGTATATAGAAACAGTTGTGCTATGAACAAAAATAAGTTGTTAACATTTTAACTTGATTACTTTAAAAAAATTGCTAACTAATATTGCATATTTGCAATACTTTTACACACTCAAAACCTTGTACTTAGATGGCTATTATCAGAAAAAGTGTACTAACAACTACATAAACAGAATGAATAAAATCTGAAAGTACAGCAATTTGATAAATAGTAAAAAATGTTAGTAATGTATACAGTTTCTGGGCCTTACAGAAAAGGAAATATTACATTGGGACTAGAAGCTTATTTTAAAAAGAGCTAAAAGTGGTTTGGATAGGATGCCCTCATAGTCTATTAGATTTGAATGTTTACTGTGGCTCTATTAGGAGTTATGGCCTTGTTGGAGTAGGTGTGAACTTTTGTAGGAAGTGTGGCACTGGACACTGTCTTTGAGGTTTCAAATTCTCAAGGCAGGCCTACTCTCCCTCTCTTTCTCAGTTCCAGATGTTACCTGATCAAGATGCAGAACACTGAGCTCCCTCTCCAGCACCATGTCTGCCTGCGTGCTTCCATGGACTGAACCTCTGAATGTAACCCAGCTCCAATTAAATGCGTTCTTTTATAAGAGTTGCTGTGGCCATGGCATTGCTTCACTGCAATAGAAACCCTAACACAAGCCAGAACACAAAATGATAAATGCATTTGGATGAAATAAGTGTTTGTTAAATGGCTCTTTAGACATTGGTATAAAGTACATGACTTCACAGTATGCCACGAGCATAGACAACTTACTGACTTTTCCATTCATGTATATTAAAAATTTTAGTTATTATGTATATACAAATATAAAGATTCATTTAGATTCTAGACAAGTAAAAATTACATAAAAATCTGTATCTGTATTGTTTACCATATCAGAAAATACTTGCAAATTATGGTATGTTGAAGTTTTTTTAAGATTATAATAACTTACATATATTGATTATTTTATCAAACAAGCAAGTAGGTGGGTACGAGCAGTTTCTCACAGAGCCTAGAAGCTGATGTGTTTCTACTTACTGATGTGAGAAATGTGAATGAGAGTTTTAAGTCTCACAACTTTGAGTGGAAATGAGGACTCACACAAGCATGTTCACAACACGTATGTGCCTATTGGGCCATAGTATGTGAGCAGTGATTCATAAGCACAGTGCTCTTCAGATGGGGATCAGAGGTATAAACTACCAGCTAATCTTATCTCCTGATAATCTTTTATCAGGTTACCATGGGGTCTCTGTGAATTTAGCATATTTTTTGTCTTTCTACTTTTGAAGCAAGCTGTGTTTATTCACCCAGACTGGCTTCATCCCAGGCCTAATGCAATCTTTCTGACTCAGGTTTCCAGGCAGATGAGAGCACAGAGCATCCCACTGTGCCTTGCTTCAGCTGGACAATTTGGTTGGCTTTTACAGTTCTGAGTGACAGAAAATAAAGACTATTTTCCCCTTAAGTAAGACAGGTATTTACTCTGCTCCCTGGATCTATGCTTTGTTCAAAACAAAAACATAATTAAATATTTAATGATCTTATCAAGATTTTAACTAAGCTTGAGAAAACTTGACCATATATTTTTGAGATTAGCTTGAAATTCTTGAAATTGAAGAAGGGTTTACTTCCAGCAGGCAAAAGTATCACAGAGTAGATGTCACAATTCCCAAGGAACTGGAATTGGCCTTCGACTTCTTTTAAGGCCTTGGTGTGTGCAGATAAAACAGCAATGCCCAAGACAACTTTCCAAGATGAACACAGCATTTACCCCATTCTGTCTGGTCCAATATGAAAGCCAACATCCAGGTGAAACTACTGAGCTCAAGTGCCATTAGTGTTACCTGGAAAGATACTTTTTGGTTTAAATAGTTCAAATGTATATATAAAAGACAATACAAGACTATGGTCTATAGATATTTGCTGATTAACACTAGAACTGTATATGTGTGCATGTGCATGTGTGTGTGTGTGTGCGTGTGTGTGTGTGTGTGTGTGTGTGTGTGTGTGTGTGTGTATTTGAGTGTGTATGCATGGTTGTACTTCAAGACAAACGCTCATATAATCCACCCTAGCATTAAACTGCATAAGTACGTGAAGATGATCTTGAACTCCTGGCTCCATTTCCTAAACGCTGGGAATGCATGGGAATGCAGGTATCTACCACTGCGTACTGCTAAGGATCAGTTATAGACAATATCCTACAAAAGGCAATCATGAGGAAATGTGAGTTTTTACACTCATCCAAGACAAAATAAATAATAAAAAATAAATAATTACAAATATTTTATGTCTTGAAAATAGTGTGACTATTTATAAACTCCTAACACTTAAATTGATTTTTTGATGATTTGTTGTTAAATTGAATAATATCCATAAATGAAAGTGAATAAAACATAAATAAGTGACTCAAATATCTCAAATTTCCTCCAGAACAAGAATATTAGTTATTGTTTCAACTGGCAGAGTTGGTGATCTTTAGGGATGGTTTATTTTTTCTGTGTGACATGTGGTGTCATAACCTGGAAGGAGAGTTTGTTTTTCAATATGATCTTCTTTCAGTTCAGTGTAAAGGCAGGAAGACACAAACACCAAGAGGAAGGCAAAATCAATACTTTTCATCCTTCAAGAAAAATGGTTCCATTCACTCGATGCTGACTCCTCCTTTTGGGACACATTAGAGAAGGAGACATGGGGTTTGATGACATTTGACAATAAGTTTAAGTGAACTGACATTTCTTGTTGAGAGGTAAGTGCATAATGGGGAAGAAAATTAATTTTGTTCCTCTATTCCATGACTGTGAATGGATGTGACTGAAATTAGAGAAGAGATCGCCAGGATGCTGCCTCAGGTTTTAAGCATGGGCTTCAACAATGCCACGTCCTCCCTCCCACCTCCGGGACTAATGAATATCACCAGTGGATTCCCTATGCATTGACTTTAGTATAAGAGCAGAGCTACAACAGCAAGCCCTGTTACTGTGAAGGTCAATTTAAAACAATTTGAAGACTTCTTCAGTGTTACTGTGGAATCTAATATACATATCACTCATGCAACATAAATCTTTGAGTTTAAAAATTGTATATGTAGTCCCTTCTTTAAATGTTGTCTGGTAACATCTTCCTTTGATAAGCCAGTCACGTGGGCATTGTTCCTGACAATGATGCAGGAATTCACATTTCTGTAGATTGTAATGTAATTTTAACTGATTTATGATGCAAAATAACTAGGAATATTTAACAATCAAAAGATTAGTTATTTTCTAAAGTCACATTTCAATTGGCCTAGATGTGTTTTTGCTATTTTTCTCTTAAAAAACAAAACAAAAAACATTAAAAGGACCTTTAATATAAGGTACATGGTACTAATTATTTCTGAGATTATAAACAGTTGGCCAGTGGAATAAATATAAATGAAACGAAATAATTGAATTTATATATAGTTTAGGAGAGCATTTGTCTGAAATCAGATAAAATTGTTCGCATTCATTTTCCTTCTTAAAAGCCTCTGGTGGCAAAATCTCAAATATATAAACAAATGAGAGAATAAAGAGAAAATAATCTTTATTTCACTAGTTCTATGTTGATTGTGTGAAGTACCAAGCTACAGAGGCTTTGCAGAACAGTTTTTTTTTTTTTTTTTTTTTTTTTTTTTGGTTTTTCGAGACAGGGTTTCTCTGTGTGGCCCTGGCTGTCCTGGAACTCACTCTGTAGACCAGGTTGGCCTCGAACTCAGAAATCCGCCTGCCTCTGCCTCCCAAGTGCTGGGATTAAAGGCGTGCGCCACCACCGCCCGGCGAACAGTTTAAAGCATGTTCTAGAGTCAACATGCCTGAGGTCGATGTGCAAACCCACAACAGACTTGTGACATTAGGATAGACTCTTAGTGAGAAATCCGGTTTTCACTATGAAGCAATGGACTAGTTGTAAAAACTTCCTCACAAAGGAGCTATGAGTGTTAAAGATAAACTTAGCATTGCTTGGAACGAGAAATGTTTCACAATAGTTTTAGAATATGACTGTGGAGTCTTTCTGAGTACAGGCTATTATTACCTGGCAACTTGTTTCTAACAGGCTTCGTTTTATTCTTCTCTCTTAGTCTGAGAAAGGTGATTGCTTAGTTATGAGGTTACTCAACAGACCTAAGCAGAGGCCCATGCAATAAATAAGTGTCCATGTACCCTGACAGTAGCTAGCTAGAAATTTCATCTTCCTGTACATGCTACAGGGATAAAGAATCTAGTGTGTGATGAGGGCTCTTGAGTCATTGTGACCTCTGATGTCTCTTTGAGTACAAGGATCCTTCCCCAGCAATCTCTACTTACGTTGTCTCATATTTGTTTTGTTTAGAAAACATACAAGAGTAGACTGTGCTAAAGCTGTGGGCTTTGGAATGGCTTGCTAGTCAGCAGCTAATAGCCAATGGAAGACTTAGTTGTGATGATTCAATAGTTTTATTGGATCATAAGAGTTATCTGAAGATGAATAGAATTTGTAGTATTTGTTACTAATTTTTATCCCATAATATAAGTAAAACCACTTCATCTGTGCTAACACTTTCAAACGTTTCCATTAACATTTTCATCAGAGAAGTTTTACTATGACAGTTTAAAAGGCACTATTCTGTGGTAAGTTCTTTTGTCAAAGTTAAAGCAAATAAAGTATATTTTCTGTGAATGTTTTCTATCATGTCTTCAGTTCAATGTCTGCAAACCTAATTATATAGTTTATATCTCAGAGGAAAACTTTTATTGTAACTGGAGGTATTTTCACAAAATCTAAAGCTAACATGTCTAATTTTCAAGGTCATACATCTACAATTGAGCACATATTATGTTCCAGACACAACTGTATACAGAGAAAGTGTGAACGTGAGACTAGGGACCGCAGATGGTGTCCTTTCTCATGTTTATGCAGCTGGACAATAACCCCAATTAAACTCTCAACAACACAGGAGAAACTATCACCAAATTATGCTCTTCATGTTTAATGTAAAAGTACAGAGTCTGTAATGTGACTCACTTGGTCAAGGCCCTCTCCCACCAAGCTTGAGGACCACTTCAGAACCCACATGATAAAGGAGAAGAATAGACTCATCTGTATTGTCCTTTGACCTCTGTGAACCTTGGCACACACAAATACAACAAATGAACAATATAACAAAAGAACATTAAAAAAACAAAGAAAGCACACTTTGCTATAGACTTTTCCGTACACAGGTTAATGCTACCCAGACACACAGGATCTATCATGACTGTATTGTTAGCATGCTTCACACATCATTAGAAACAACATTTATATGAACTTATAATACCTAAACACCACAATATTAGGAACACCAGCAGAGTCTTTCTGTATAAAATTCCCATTAACTTGTTTTGGAATTTGTAAAGTTCTGTTAACAGAAATAAAGCCAAACAAAGATGAAACTTGCTATATTTGGAGAGAGATCATATGTAGAAATCTGTACTGAAGAGAAATGATTGAATCCATGTACCCAGTGTATTAACTTAGAGATTAGAGGGGTAGGGCATTTTAAATTAAGTATGCTTTCTGTGAAAGGATTCAGAATAGGTCTTAACTGATGATAAACTTTGCTGTAAGAAGGGGAACAAGTTTTGGAAAAACTAACAGTTTTACAATATGTTAGTATCTATCACAGAATAATAGTATAGGCACTGTAACTATGCTAAAAAACTTAATGTGTACAGATTTATCTGAAAATATTTCTTTAATATACACTCTGATTTGTAAATTATTCCAGATACCTGCTTGATTTTTTCTTTGAAAATTCCTGTATGTATGTTTATTAAACACCTTCAGAGCATCACATAAAACTTCAAGCTGTTCACTTGGAGACTTGTTGAACATATAGAGGAAGTAGAGGGGAGATGTTAAAACAGAAGCCCAGCAAGACAGTGAGAGTGAGGGGGACTCATAAGTTCATCTGCACTAGCCATGTGTGGGACTAAATTATAGTTCTGAAACATTTATTATATTTTTGACCTTTAGGTGGAGAAATATCATATTTTAGAACAATATAAAATTTATAAAATACAATCGTTTAGTAAAGCAAATTGGACTCTCTGATTTTCATGGGATTATTTTTGCTTATGAAGCATAATGATCATGAAACAATTCTCTTGTAAGAGTAAGTTTATAATTATCTCATGTATGCATACTTTTCATATCACATCATCCTCCAGGGGGGATCAAAAGTATTAGGTCCAATGTCAATGCAATCAGTCAAGGAGACAAGATGTATAAGTAGTAGGGAATGCTCAAATTTTAATGATGGCTTATAAAAGACATACTTTATTATACAAACAATGCAAGATTGTCCTTTACTTTTAAATATGTACACATTTACAACTGTCCTTTAGGAAGTTCAGGGTCAAATATTAAGCATAAACAAATTAATCAGCTCTACTGATTTTTCGAACAAATCTGTCAATATTCTTACCTTTAGTAAAACAAGTTAATGAATGGAAACACATCAATATTCTAGGATTATATCTCTTAAAATATTAGCTTAATTGATAGAACAGAATAAATATAAGGCAGGATGCAATCATTCAGGTAAAAAACAAAGAAAATAGAAATGGGCTTAAGAAAGGGCACTTGGTGAGTTCCTAACAAAATGGGATATAGGAATAAAGACCTCAGCCCCTCTCTGGCGGCCAGCATCTTGGGGGTTTGGCACTTGGATGGATGATTAACTCTGACAGACTAAATTAACATGAACATAAAACAGGAGAAATCTATCTTTGCAATTCTTTCTGCTGGGAAACACAAGCCTGTAATTGCTGTGATTCAGCTCTTCAGTATGAAGCTAGCCAACAGCTTACATCAGGTGATTGATTTGATAGTTCAGAAGTCTACTCCATTCCTAGGGCAAACGGGGATTACTGTCTTTTCACAATCATGTTTTCTTTTATGTTCTATCCATGTAAAACATCTGTACAAATAAATACCACTTCCTGTCTACACGTAAGTGTCCTTATTAATGTCTTTGTTTTTATTATTTTGGATTTAGGGATAGGTTTTCACTTTGTAGCCAAAGATACCTGAAAACTCAATGCCATGCAGGCTGGCCACTCTTCCCTTTTGTTTTCTGAGGAGATAACAGAGATCACACATTAAACTCCCTTAACTGTAAACAGAATTGTCCAGACCGTCAGGATTTCTCATCAGAAAACTGAGCAAAATTAATCCTACACCCATTAAGTTGCTTCTTAGTTATTTGGTCAGAGAGATCCTAAGAGTCACTGTACTAAATATGTGATATAAATTAGGTCCTTTTATCCTGTAACAACTCTTATTTGAGAAAATTACAGTTCAGATACATTAAATATGTTACATAAAACAAGCAGCTAGAAGAAAACAAACAAACATAACGTAACAGATAGAATATTTTAATTGGAAATACATAATAAAAATAATTTGTCAACTCTGGTTCTATTGGTTAAATTTTCACTCATGAAGCACTGGATTCTCCACAGACTCAAGGTAAGATACTTGAGAGAGGAACACAAAGCTCTTCCTGAAAACTCAGAGCTCATTAGAAAGTTAAATAAATGAATCCATGGACAGAGATGCTAATCCATTTCTTAATGTTTCCTACTGACTTAATGGCCAGTAAGGTGGGTTTGGTGCCCTTTCATCAAAAAGAAGATGCAGCCCATTTAAAGGTTTAATTGTTGGTGTTAGGAACTGATTTGCTTTTATCTGATCAATATTGCTTTGACCAAGTATCAATTAAGCTGAGAAGGCTGCTGCTATTGAATGAAGGAAGGGCTTTAATTAAATCCTGTTCGCTGGCTTTCATCATGATGGAGAGAATCAGTGTTTGCTGCATTTTTGAACTAACTGCACACAGGCTGAAACTTAGGACTGAAAATCCAAGTCTTTAGACCAACTGACATTTACATTAAATGGGCACACTGTAAAGAGGGATATGTCTCTTCTATTTGTTTGCTATAAATATCCTACTCCACTTCAATAATTATGTCCTCAAGGATAGTCACTCTTGGTTAAACAATTTCTTACTGCTGATCATTCCTCCTCATTCTCTTCTATGATATTTTAAGACAATGCTTCTCAACCTTCCTAGTGCTGTGACCCTTTAATCCAGTTCCTCATAGTATGGGAACCCCCAATAATAAAATTAATTTGTTGCTATTTCATAACTGTAATTTTGATAGTGTTATAAATGATAATATAAATATTTTTGGAGGAAGGGACTTGGCAAAGAAGTTGCAACCCATTGGCTGACAAACACTGCTCTAGAATTTACATTTTTCCACCTTCTTTTCCTCTCCTGAATCACAGACTGCAGCTTAGAGCATTTAATACAACACTTGAAAATCTACCCTTGTTCATCCCAGCTCTGCATCAAGCTAACTGCAGATGCCCTGGAAATATCATGTGGTGTTTAGTTTGCCTATATTAAGGCTGTGCACTCTGCCATGTGCCTCTGATCTGTTGGCGTTGTCCCAGTATCTTGGCTAGCAAAGGATTGTTCATCCAGATAGAAATAGTTCACCACTGACTTGCTCCTGAACTCACATTTGCTCTCCACTATACAGGGATATCTTCACACTCTCCCTGTAGTTGTGAGTTTGTATCACAAAGCACATTACACATTATATTTTTTCAAAGCAATTATACATTAACTTATTGGCACAGTGACAGACAGGTAGATCAATGGAATAGAATTGAAGACCCAGAAGTGAACCCATACACCTAAGGTCATTTGATCTTTGACAAAGGAGCTAAAACCATCCAGAGGAAAAAAGACAGCATTTTAAACAAATGGTGCTGGGTCATCTGGTGGTCAGAATGTAGAAGAATGAAAATTGATCCATTCTTATCTCAGTGTAGTAAGCTCAAGTCCAAGTGGATCAAGGACCATCATATAAAACTAGATATATTGAATCTACTAGAAGATAAAGTGGGGAAAAGTCCCAAACACATGGACACAGGGGAACATTTTCTGAACAGAATACCAATGGCTTATGATCTAAGATCAATAATCAACAAATGGGACCTCATAAAATTGCAAAGCTTCTGTAAGGAAAGGACACTGTCAATAGGACAAAATGACAAATAATATATTTGGAAAAGGTCTTTTCCAATTCTCCATCCAATAGAGGGCTAATATCCAATATATACAAAGAACTCAAGAAGCTAGACTCCAGAGAACCAAATAACCCTATTAAAAATGGGGAACAGAGCTAAACAGAATTCTCAACTGAGGAAACTCGAAAGACTGAGAAATACTTAAGAAATGTTCAACAGCCGGGCAGTGGTGGCGCACGCCTTTAATCCCAGCATTTGGGAGGCAGAGGCAGGCGGATTTCTCAGTTTGAGGCCAGCCTGGTCTACAGCCAGGGCTATACAGAGAAACCCTGTCTCGAAAAACCAAAAAAAAAAAAAAAAAAAAGAAAAGAAATGTTCAACATCCTTAGTCATCAGGGAAATGTAAATCAAAACAACCCTAAGATTCCACCTCACAGCTGTCAGAATGGCTAAGCTCAAAAACAGAGATGACTGCAGGTGTTGGTGAAGATGTTGAGAAAGATGAACACTCCTCCATTGCAGGTGGGATTGCAACCTGGTACAACCATTCTAGAAATCAATCTGGTGATTCCTCAGAAAACTGGGCATAGTATCACCTGAGGAACCAGCTATACCACTCCTGGGCATATACCCAGAGGCTTCCCCTGCATGCAATAAGGACACATGCTCCACTATGTTCATAGCAGCCTTATTTATAATAGTCAGAAGCTGGAAAGAACCCAGATGCCCTCAGCAGAGAAATGGATACAGAAAATGTGGTACATTTACACAATGGAGTACTACACAGTCATTATAAACAATAAACCTATTTAAAAATGGGGTACAGAGAATGTGGAGGAAGAAGAACACTTCTCCATTGCTGGTGGGATTGCAAGCTGATAAAACCACTCTGGAAATCAGTTTGGTGGTTCCTCAGAAAATTAGACATAGACCTGAGGACCTAGCTATACCACTCCTGGGCATATACCCAGAAGATCTTCCAACATGTAACAAGGACACATGCCCCACTATGCTCATAGCAGTCTTACTTATAATAGCCAGAAGCTGGAAAGAACCCAGATGTCGTTCAACAGAGGAATGGATACAGTAAATGTATTATATCTACACAATAGAGTACTATTCAGCTATTAAAAACAATGAATTATGAAATTCTTAGGCAAATGATGGAACTAGAAAGTGTCATCCTGAGTGAGGTAACCCAATCACAAAAGAACACACACGATATGCACTCACTGGTAAGTGGGTATTAGCCCAAGAGCTCAAAATAAACAAGTTACAATTCACAGACCACAGGAAGCTCAAGAGGAAGGAAGACCAAAGTATGGGTGCCTTGGTTTTTCTGAGAAAGGAAACAAAATATTCACAGGAGCAATTATGGAGACAAAGTGTGGAGCAGAGACTGAAGGAAAGGCCACCCAGAGACTCTTCTACCTTGGGGGTTTTCTAGGAGAGGGGAACCAGGAAAGGGTATAACATTTGAAATGTAAATGAAGAATATATTCAATATAAATATTTCAAAAAACCCCAATGACTTCATGAAACTCGCAGGCAAACGGATGGAACTTGGAACTTGAGAATATCATCCTGTGTGAGATCACTCAGTCACAAAGGAACAAACATAGTATGTACTCACTGATAAGTAGATATTATTCCATAAGTTCGGAATACGCAAGATTCAACTCATAGACCATATGAAGTCTAAGAAGAAGGAAGATCAAAATGTGGATGCTTCTGTGAACAGAATACTGGAGAAAATGTGGAGCAGAGACTGAAGGAAAGGCCATCCAGAGACTGCTCCACCTGGTGATCCATCCCATATATAGAAACCAAACCCGTACTTTTATTGTGGATGCTGGGAAATGCTTGCTGACAGGAGCCAGATATAGCTGTCTCCTGAGAGGCTAACAAATACAGAGGAAGAAGTTCAAAGCTGACGATTGGACTGAGCTTGGGGGTCTCTGATGAAGGAGATGGAGAAGGGATTGAGGTAGCTGAGGTGGCCTGCAGCCCCATGGAGAGAGCAACAGTGTCAACAGGTGAGACTCCCTAGAGCTCACGGGGACTGGACCACCAACCACCAAAGGAAACAATGGAGCGACCCATGAAGACGGCCACATATGTGTCAGAGGATGGCCTTGTTGAACATCAGTGGGAGGAGAGACCCTCAGGCCTGAGGGTGTTCAATGCCTCAGTGTAGAAGAATGCCAGGGCGGGAAGATGGGTTTGGAAGGGTGGGGATGCACCCTTATAGAGGCGGGGAGAGGGGGGATGGGATAGGGGATTTCTGAAGGGGATATATGGAAAGATGAAAACATTTAACATATAAAGAAAATATCCAAGAAAAATTTAAATTCAACAATTTATCAATAATCTTATTCATCTTTCTACAATCTGTATCAAATTTAGATTTTAGCATAAGATACAGAAGTCACATAATACTTTCTTATGCTCTCTCCTCTCTGTGCGTATGCATGTGCGTGTGTGTGCATGCGTGTGCGCGTGAGTCGTGTGATACACTACATGGGTTTCAATTTTCAGGTATTCTCTGTAGCTGTCCATCTTATATTTTCATGCCAGGTTCTCTTTCCTGAGCCAGAACTGAGCTGTTTCAGCTACACAAATTACTGTCAAGCTCTTAAGATCCTGTAAGATTAGAAATAAAGGAAGCCTCTCTCAGGTCTTTTGTGTGTGCTGGGGATCAGAACTCCAGAGCTCAGGCCTGCACACATTATATACATTATGCCATTTACTCAACCCCCAGTGATTCTATTTTAATGCTTATTTTATTCAATATGGTATTAGAAAAGTAGAAAACATTATGGTCTTACTAATGATTTGTTTTGAAAAATATAAGTATCTGAATTTCAAACATGAGTGGAGTTTAATTAATCAAAGTAAAAGTTGTTTCTGAATTGCTTACAATAACAAGACAAAGTGAAACATCTATTAATTTTAGACGTTTGGGAAGGGAAGTCCTTCCAGAAGACTTGAAATATGCTGCCCTTACTATTGTAAGCTACAATATATTAAATGATTTTCCTGGAAACTTTAATCATATAATTTGTTTTCTTTCTAGATTTTTCTGTCCCTAGGCCTTATCATACACTAAGCAAAGTAATCAGTACCAAATAATAATGCTACAGTTGCAAATTAAAATGCAATATTGTTCTGTTGTCAGTGGCAAAAGTAAGGTTAATAATGATAAAACTCAATGACTACTTAGTATCCAACTATAAAATGAGTGATTTCATTAGAATAGTTTCCAGGTTCAGTCCTAAAACACTCACAATCCACCATTCTCATTATTATAAACCTGTATGAGGCAAACTTATTCCTTTCCAGCACTCTTTTTGCTATATCTAATCCCTATTTAATTTTTCATGTCTTTTTCTTTTTTTTAATTATTTATTTTATTTTATTTTTTTAATTTACATTCCAAATCATTTCCCCTTTCCCGTTTCCTCCCTCCCCGAAAGTCCCATAAGCCCCCTTCCCTCCCTCTTTTCTCCATTCAACCCCCTCTCGTTACTCTGACCTGGCGTTCCCCTTCATGTCTTTTTCAAATTAAGAATTTCTTCCTGAATTTGCTTGGAAATGGCAGAGCTAGTTTATAATTTTCATTAATTTTGAAATCCTATGTTTTCAGGCTTTAAGTTTATTACATCAATGCATACTTTGATATTTGTCAAAAAATTAGTAGTCATGTAGAATTCAGTGGTAGAGCACTAAATTACTAAATGTAAGGAAGTAAATTCAATTCCACATGCATCATACATATATAAACAGATAAATTGTAGTTGAACATGATAGACTGGTAGATCAATAGGAAGGTTGATGCTTGGTATAGATCTAGATATGTATGTATATAAAATACATGTATTCATGGATATGTGTGTGTATGTGTGGGCACAAACAAAAATTACTGTTGCAGTTATTGATCTAGTAATTTTTGCCAAATTTTTGTTTCTAGAGACATGTAGAACTTATTGATCTTTCCTACCCTGTTATGTTAAATTTATTATGAAAAAAATAGTATATAAAACATTCATTGTACAAGAAAAGAAATAAGAAAAATAATTTCATCTGACTAAAGAAATTGTCCTCAATACCATGCATGTTTACTTTGTTCCTAAGTTACAAGATTTTTGTTCAGGATATATTAGTCATGAGAAAAATTTCCTAACATACCTAATTTTAAATATAAGTCACTTCTTTGTTCCTCTCCTTAAAAGGAAGTAATAAGTCACTGTGCTTGTTCATGGTGAGAAGCCATAGAAAAATGCACGTTGGAAAGTAAAAAGTGAATACACAATGTCACTAGACATATTTGCCCACGCAACCATTTACAACCACATTGTGTGTGTGTGTGTGTGTGTGTGTGTGTGTGTGTGTGTGTGTGTGTGTGTGTAACAATGTTGCATGCCACAGGCCTTCTAACTATAAAATGCTTTCATATAATGATCCTGTGACTGGTTCATTCTGTGCAATGAAAACCAAGACAGAATACATTTTACATGGGTAGATAAAAATTGTAATATGGAATAGTTACTAGTTACTATGAGACAAGTTCTCTCAATGGCCTGAAACTTATCAATTAGACCAGATTGACTAAATAGCAAACCAAGAGGGTCTCTGTCCCCATATCAGTCTTGGGATTATAAACACACCAGACAATAAACAAAATCTGGAGCTGAATTTACCATGTTAGTACTTCTGAAAACAGAACAATCCCTCATCCCTACCTTCCTTACCTTTTCACATTACATGTTTGTTTAAAGTTAAGTAGTTTTGTTATGTGCTTTGGAAACCAGGAAAGAATCAAACCTACAGCTGTTACTTTAACTTATTTTATAGCAAATACTTACTGTAATTATTTAACAACTGTAATGATACATCTTAATGTAATGTTTTTAATTAGGGGGAGTCTCTAAGGACTTGGGTTACAGTTTATTGGTAGAGAGCTTGCATAACATACTAGTGCTTCTAAGTTTAATAAGTTTAAGTAAGGAACTAGCCTGCCTTCCTACAAATAATGGTAGAGGCTTTCCTCAGGCCTCAATACATGCATGTATCCATGTTCCATGCATGTACACATACACATGCATAAAAATAAGGGAAAGGAGATTAAAGATTAAGAGGAAGTAAGATGAAAGCGTTCCGTATTTTAACATTTTCTACCCATGTAAAATGTATTCAGTCTTGGTTTTGATTTCACAGAATGAACCAGCACTGTAAAGATGAACAAAGTAGACACTTCCCAAAGCACTATATTTGAGAAATGTTCATGTTCAAGTTGAAATC
Organism: Tokudaia tokunoshimensis; assembly: GCA_036184795.1. NCBI lineage: Eukaryota > Metazoa > Chordata > Mammalia > Rodentia > Muridae > Tokudaia > Tokudaia tokunoshimensis. Next base: position 10,497,819 of record BTHU01000008.1, read on the forward strand.
ACCTAGTGGACACGCTCCTGGACATGGCTGTGTGGCTGTTCCAGAAGGCTTGACTGAGGCGGGAAGAATTACCCTGAGTGTGTGGCATCATCCACAGTCTGACATCTGAGGCTGAGGATAAAGAGGAAAAGAGTGAGGGAAGCCAAGCCCCTGCATTCACCATTCTCTCTATCTTTACTATAGATACCATGTGACTTGCTACCTTATGCTCCAGCTGACACACCAGATCTAATCCTGTCACCATGGTTTTTAAACTTGCCAACACAACTTTTTTGCTACGATGGACTGCATTTTGAAAGCAGCCAAACTACACATGCTCTTTCTTTAGTTGCTTTCTTTTGTTGTTTGACAAAATATCTATTTTGTCAAGAAATGTGAAAATTAATATAAAAATAATAAAGAATGACTACCACTTAATGTGATTAAAAAACATGATAAAAACTCTCACATACACATACACACACAGCAGAGAGAGAGAGAGAGAGAGAGAGAGAGAGAGAGAGAGAGAGAGAGAGAGAGAGAGAGAGAATGAAAAACACTTTACAGTCCAAAATTATTCTAAGAATTTTATGCCTTTTTAAGTAGAAGACAGGCTTGTTAATTTTGCCAAATTTTTGGCAGAATTTTAATAGGAACATAAGTTTAAACTGCACATTTATTAGCATGAGAACATTAGAGAAGGACTGATGGAAAAAGTCGGCACTAACATGCTATTGAGAAAACTATCGATTTTTCTTAAAATGCAATCTTTTTTGAACTTTTCTAAATTATATATTAAAAGTTGGATATAGATTATTGTTCTCATTCTGATTATGAAAGCCTTATGATCAGGCTCAGCACATAAAGGCACCTGCTGCCACATCTAATGACCCGTGATTGATCCAAGAGTCTCAGGTGGTAGGAGAGAGGCTATTCCTGAAAGCTGTCATTTGCTACACATGCACTGTGGTGTGTATGTACACACGCACGCACACACACACACACACACACACACACACACACACACACATACACACACACAAGAAGGACAAAAATAGGGAAAAGAAAAGACAATGAAAGGAAAGGAAAAATGGTTAGAAGGTTAGATAACTTTCCTAAGACCACTGTGTTATGAATTATCAAATGCTATACTGAAAGGCCACAAGGCTTCGCAGGGTTCATAGGATCAGCAATGTTGTCTAAGTACCTGATTTATATAGAAAATACATCTTAATTTTAGATTATTCTGGAGACTTCAGAGCAAGAAGAATATAGAGGAAAGCTGCCCAGGGACTAGCTAGATGGGTGTACTGTTATAGTAACTGATCAAAGTATGCTGAACATCAACTGCCTTGTGATTTGGCTTATGGAGACTCTATATTAGAATAATTTTGTGTTTCATATTCAACCTCAGTTGTATCATAGAATATCAAAATAAAAGTTTCTTAAACCTTACCTTCCCACAAATAGTGTGTTATGCTGATATGTTTTGTGAATATTGTGAAAAATAATTTATATGCAATAGAATCAACCTTCATGCAAGAATATTTCAAGTATGAAAACAATTTTTCCACTTTCAAACAACAGATTAATAGAAATTTTCCAAGATAACATAGCAATAACATGTTTTCCCCAAGGTTTCAGAGGTCTATTATATATACCATTGTTATATTTCTTGATATGTGCTGAAAAAAATATGTGTGTGTGTTTTATCACCTCTAATACATATATATGTACATATTATGTAAATTGGGCAAATTGAAAATAAATCTGAGATGTATGAAGAAAAGTCTCAGCAGTTAAGAGCACATGTTGCTCTTATAGAAGATTCAAGTTCAATTCTCAGAACTCACATGGTGGCTCACATACATCCACAACTTCAGGGGATCTGACAGATTTTCTTCTGACTTCTACACACACACACACACGCACACACACACACACACACACACACACACGCAAGTAAAGCACCCATGCATATAAAATACAATAAATAAATGTAAACTACTTAAAGCTTGAACATATCAAATATAATTATAAACAGGTTAAAGATCTGGTTTTTCATATTTTAAAGTCTATAAATATTAACTTCTGACATGCTGTTTGATTTTGTTCACATTAAAAATAGAATGTCTATTGCAGATGACATAATTTAATTAGAATCTCAATCAAGTATCTTATATTAAATCTAATATGGGATTTTTCTTGTTCTTCAAGCATTTGCCCTTAATGCATTGGGCACATGAAATGAATTTTGTACACATCTATTTCTTTATCTTACTAGGTATCATTTTCACTACATATATTTTACCCTGACATTATCTGGTGATGGCATCTTTCATTATGAATGCAATGGCACGACATATTTCAAGATAAAATAGAAGCTATGGCCTCTGAAAAGTTGGAAAATGGATTATGCATGAATAGACATGCTTTAATGATAAAAATAATGCAGTGATGTTTATAGGGTGCTGGGCCTGGTGGTACTGAATTTGTATTCATCAATACTCAGGAGGCTGAGACAGAAAGGTTCTGTATTCAAGCTCTGCCTCAGCTACAACGTGTAAAGTAACTTTTATTTGCCTGTTATAATTGTCGTCTTGGAGTCTGACTGCCTCAGTGTACTAATTTAGGTCTATTCCTGGAATCTTCTAGCCTCTGTACAATCTAATCTAGCCCTAGAATGTTTTCAGTCTCTGATACTTACCTCTGAATAAGCTCACCCCTTCTTAGTTATTTCTGAACTATGACTAGTTAACTCAGCTTTTCTGGTTCAAACTCCTATCCAGCGTCTCCTGAATTGCTCTGCTTGGACTCATGCTAACTATAGCAATCTGTTCTCATCTTCTGGCTCCTCGTTCTCAGGCTTTTTCTGTCTTTACCTGTGTCTAGTTTGTTCTCTCTCTTCACACTGTCTCTGTCAAGCTCTCCCAATAAAACTGCCTCCTTCCATTCCTCCCTCTGCACTGCTGTCTTAAGTAGTTTCCCTTTCCTTCCTCTTCATTGGAGGAGGGTTAGACATATCCTTTCCTGTCAAATCTTTCTCTGATTTGTCACTTTTTCTGCCATTAAATGGGATATCACTTTCAAACATGAGTGTTTCCTTCTACAAGTTAACATTACCTTCACTGTTTGGGATTAACAGTGTGTACTTAGGGGCTTGTATTTCAGCCAGAGTGATCAAAGGGGTGTCCTAAGGGTTGAACCATAAGATAACTAGAAAAATTGTTTTCTTTTCAATAACTAACATAATCTCAGGCTTCATAGTGTGGCAAAATATACAGGAAGAACAGTAAGTCTCAGACTAGCCTAGGTAGCGAAGAGGAATATAGATAAGTGCTATAGAGGTAGTCTAGTTTCATAAGATACTAGAGACAATTATTCAAGTACAGAAGAAAGAAAATGCTTGCTATTGAGGTGGTAAATTGTTAATCTGCTCTTAATTTCTGACTGGATGAGGTGATTCAACCTGCCCCAGTGTTCCAAATCAGAGCCAATTGGGGTCAGGATTCCTTGAGTCTACAAGTGGGACACTGCAAACAGTTTTTTGTGTAACATAATTAACATGAGAACATAAGCTGCTATATACTACACTGTTATCTTGATAATTTTGGGGTTGTAGTAGTAAATGCCCTGGAATAAAATATTAAAACATACTTAATTTCTTATAAGGAAATATGTTCTTGACTTTTGGAAAAGACACTGGGATGTATGTAGAATACTTTGTCCATTAATTTGATGATCAAAAATAATGAGTTGCTATGTGGAAACTCACCAGATAATCTCAGGTTTAAAACGATTTTGGGGAAAACATGCATCAATGGTGTCTTAGGCTGGGAAAGAGCTCAGTAGAGTTGGGGTGAGCTTTGTGCATCACAACCTAGATTAGGCAATCAAATGTCCATATAAAAAGCCAGCTGCTGTTTATATAGTGGATTATATTGATGGATTTCCATATATTGAACAATCCCTGCATCCCTGGGATGAAGCCTATTTCATTATGATGGATGACTGTTTTTGATGTGTTCTTGGATTCAGTGTGAGAATTTTATTGAGTACTTTTGCATCGATATTCATAAGGGAAATTGGTCTAAAATTCTCTTTCTTTGTTGGGTGTTTGTGTGCTGTAGGTATAACTGTAATTGTGGCTTCATAGAATGAAGTAGGTAGTGTTGCATCGGTTCCTATTGTGTGGAATAGTTTGAAGAGTATTGGTATTAGGACTCCTCTGAAGAACTGATAGAATTCCTCACTAAACACATCTGGTCCTGGGCTTTATTTTGGACGGGAGACTTTTAATGACTACTTCTATTACTTTAGAGGCTATGGGACTGTTTAGATCATTTGTCTGATCCTGATTTAACTTTGGTACCTGACATCTGTCTAGAAAGTTGTCCGTTTCATCCAGATTTTCCAATTTTGTTGAGTATATGTTTTTGTAGTATGAACTGATTTTTTTTTTAATTTCCTTGATTTCCATTGTTATAACTCCCTTTTCATTTCTGATTTTGGGAACTTGGATTCTGTCTCTGTGCCCTCTGGTTAGTCTGGCTAAGGGTTTTTCTATTTTATTGATTTTCTCAAAAGAATCAGCTCCTGTTTGTTGACATTTCATTAGATGCTGAGAAAGCATTTGACAAAATTCAACACCACTTCATGATAAAAGTATGGGAGAGGAACTCAAGGTCCATACCTAAACATAGTAAAAACAATATACAGCAAATCAGTAGCCAACATCAAACTAAATGGAGAGAAACTTGAAGCAATCACACTAAAATCAGGGACTAGACCTGACTACATGCTCTCTCCCTACCTCTTCAATATTGTACTCAAAGTCCTAGACAGAGCAATTAGACAACAACAACAAAAAAGGTCAAAGGGATGCAAGCTGGACAGGAAGAAGTCAAAATAGCACTATTTGCAGATGATGTAATAGTCCACTTAAATGACACCAAAAATTCCACAAGAGAACTCCTACAGCTGGTAAACAACTTCAGAAAAGTGGCTGGATATAAAATATACTCAACAAATCAGTAGCCTTCTTGTACTCAAAGAATAAACAGGCTGAGAAGGAAATTAGGGAAATGACACCCTTCACAATAGTCACAATATAAAATACCTGGGTGTGCCTCTAACCAAGCAAGTGAAAGATCTAAATGACAAGAACTTTAAGTCTCTGAAGAAAGAAATTGAAGAAGATCTTAGACGATGGAAAAATCTCCTATGCTCATGGATTGGCAAGATTAGTATAGTAAAAATGGTCATGTTGCCGAAAGCAATCTACAGAATCAATGCTATCCCCATCAAAATTCCAACTCAATTCTTCATAGAATTAGAAAGAGCAATTCTCAAATTCACTTGGAATAACAAAAAAAAAAAAAACCTAGGAGAGCAAAAACAATTCTCAACAATAAAAGAACTTCTGGGGGAATGCTCATCCGTGACCTCAAGCTGTACTACAGAGCAATAGTGAAAAAAACTATGGTAATGGTACAGATACGGCAGGAAGATAAATGGAATAGAAGACCCCTAAATGAACCCACACACCTATGATCACATGATATTTGACAAAGGCGCTAAAACCATCCAGTGGGGGGAAAATGACAGCAGTTTTAACAAATATTGTTGGTTAAACTGGGGTCATCATGTAGACAAATGCAAATCGATCCATTCTTATCTCCTTGTACAAATTCAAATCCAAGTGATCAAGGACTTCCACATAAAACCAGACACACTGAAATTAATAGAAGAGAAAGTGGGGAAGAGTCTCAAACACATGGCGACAGGGGAAGTTTTCCTGAACACAATGCCAGTCGTTTATGCTCTAAGATCAACAATAAGCAAATGGGTCCTCATAAAATTACAAAGCTTTTGTATGGCAAAGGACACTGTCAATAGAACAAAATTGCAACCAACAGATTGGGAAAAGATCTTTACCAATCCTATATCTGATAGATATCTAATATCCAATATATGCAAAGAACTCAAGAAGCTGAACTGCAGAGAATAAAATAACCCTATTAAAAATGGGATACAGAGCAAAACCAACTATTTTCAACTGAGGAATATCAAAAGGCCAAGAAGCAACTAGTCACCAGGGAAATGCAAATCAAAACAACCCTGAGATTATACCTCACACTAGTCAGAATGGCTAAAATGAAAAACTTAGGTGACAGCAGATGCTGGCAAGGATGTGGAGAAAGAGGAATACTCCTCCATTGCTGGTAGGACTGCATGACTGTACAACCACTCTGGAAATCAGTCTGGCAGTTCCTCAGAAAACTGGGCATATTACTACCTGAGGACCCAGCTATTTCGCTCCTGGACATTTACTCAAATAATACTCCAACATATAACAAGGACACATGCTCCATTATGTTCATAGCAGCCTTCCAAAAGCTGGAAAAAACCCAGATGCCCCTCAACAGAGGAATGGATATACACAATGGAGTACTACTCAGCTATTAAAAACAATGAATCCATGAAATGTTTAGGCAATGGATGGAACTAGAGAATATCATCCTGAGTGAGATAACACAATCACAAAAGAACACACATGGTATGCACTCACTGATAAGTGGATATTAGTCAAAGATTTTAGCCAAAGCTTGGAATGCCAAAGATTCAATTAACAGATGACATGAAGTTCAAGAAGATGGAAGACAAATGCTAAGGTGCTTTAGTCCTTTTTAGAAGGGGAACAAAATATTCACTGGAACAAATACTGAGACAAAGTGTGGAGCAGAGACTGAAGGAAAGGCCGTCCAGAGACAGCCCCTCCTGATGATCCATCCCATATACAGTCACCAAACGCAGACATTATTTTGGATCCCAAGAAGTACATGCTGACAGGAGCCTGATGTAGCTGACTTCTGAGAGGCTCTGCCAGAGCCTGAAAAATAGAGGCAGATGCTCTCAGCCAACAATTGGACTGAGCACAGGGTCCCCAATGGAGGAGCGAGAGGAAGGACTGAAGGAGCTGAAGGGGTTTGCAACCCATTGGAGGAAAACAATATCAACCAGCCATACCCCTCTGAGCTCCCAGGGACTAAACCACTAACCAGAGAGTACACATGAGGGACCCATCATAGCCATCAATAGCCATCAATGGAAGAAGAGATCCTTGGTCCTGTGAAGGCTAGATGGATGCCCCACTGTAAGGGAATGTGAGGTTGGGTAGGTGAGAGTGAGTGGGTGGGTCTTTAGGGTATCACCTAAACAGAAGCAGGGGTAAGGCAGATGGAATAGGGTATTCCTGGGGTGGGACCTGGAAAGGAGATGATATTTGAAAGGTAAATAAAGAAAATTTCCAATTAAAAAAAGGAAAAAAATAGAAGTGGGAACAAAATACTCACAGGAGGTATAGTGTGGGAAGGACATAGGAAGAAGAAAGGAGGGTGAGGGGAAAAGGGGAACAGTATCAAGTTTGGGAGGAGATAGGGTTTATATCCAGAGTGTCAAAAAATTGAACAGTGGTGTGTAGCAATGAGGGATGAGGAATTTTCCAAAGTTTTGAAGCACAGGTTTCTTTTTCGAAAAGCATGTTCTTTTATTGAAAAAGGAAGTAAAAACATTTTATGATAAAATTGATTGTTTACATGGAAAATATTTCTGATAAAATGGAAAAGATACATGGAAAAACATGTTAAAATTGACAATTTTCATGGAAAATTAAAGAGTAAAGTGGTAGACATAAAAAACATTGCTAAATTAATTGAAAAAGGAAGTAGAAACATTTTATGATAGATTTGAAGATTTACGTGGAAAATATTTCTGAAAAAATTGTAGAAAATGTATTAAACCTTGTTAAAATTGAAGATTATCATGAAATATTTTATATAAATATTATAATGGTAGGCATAAAAGTATTCCTAAGTTGATTGAAAGTGGAATTATAAACATTTTCTGATAATTGAAGATTTACATGGAAAATATTTCTGATAAAATTAAAGAAATATATAGAAAAACATGTTAAAATTGAAGATTATCATGGAAAATTATACGGATAAAATGGTAGGCATAAAATAATTCTAAGTTGATTGAAAGTGGAATTATAAACATTTTCAGGTAAAATTGAAGATTTACATAGAAAATATTACTGATAATATTCAAGAAATATATAGAAAAATATGTTAAAATTGACTATTTCATGGAAAATTATACAGATAAAATGGTAGACATAAAAAACCTTTCTAAATTAATTGAAGGTGGAATTAAAATTATTTTGTGATAAAATCAGAGATTTATATGGAAAACATTTCTGATAAAATAGAAGAAATATATAGAAAAACATGTTAAAATTGAAGATTATCATGAAAAATAATGCTGATAAAATGGTAGATATAAAAATCAATACTAAATTATTGAAATGAGGAATTACAAACATTTTCTGATAAAATTGAAGATTTACATGAAAAATATTTCTGTTAGTCTATGTCTTTTTATTGAGGGAATTCAGGTTTCTATAGTCTGTCCTTATGATTCTCTGGATTACCTTAGTGTCTCTTTCTTTGCTTTCACTTTTGTAAATTTGCATTTCCCTTTATATCTTTAAGCTACTTTTTGATAAAGGTTTGTCAATATTTATTTTCTAAAAAAAAAAAAAAAAAAGTCAGCTGCTGCCCAAGAATCTGAATTTGAATTTGGGAGGTAAGTAGTTTAGATAAAAGGGTATCCTTTTTAAAAAGTAGTTTTAAAAAATATTTACTTGTGTTTGTATACATATATATGTGCATATCTATACATGCACATGTGTCTACATGTCTGTGTGTCCCTGTGTGTTCCTGTGTATTTAGTACATGTTTGTGTGTCTGTGTGTGTCCCTCTGTGTTTGTGTGTGTGTGTGTGGGGAGGCTGCTACTTGTCATAGAACAGATGTAGAATTCAGAGGATAATAATAGCATAAGTTAATATTCCTTTTCTCCCACCCATATAGCCTCCAAGATATGAACACTTTGAAGCACATCTCACATTAAATTATGTTCTTAATTAGCCAGACCTTTCCTCTGATTGAAGCATTTTTAAAGACTAACACAGATGGAAAGGTAATTGACATAACAAGATAATGTGCAAATATCCCATTTTCTTGACATTTCTTAGATGATTATTAATTCTGATAGGAAAAATTAGAACACACAGAGTTAAGTCATAATCACAGTTCTCCTTGATAAACAGGCTAAGAAAGAAATCAGGGAAACAACCACCTTCACAACAGCCACAAATAATAGGAAATATCTTAGTGTAACTCTAATCAAGCAAGTGAAAGACCTTTATGACAAGAATTTCAAGTCCCTGAAGAAAGAAATCAAAGAAAACATCAAATGATGTAAAGATTTCACATGCTCTTCGATAGGCAGGATTAACATAATGAGCATGGCCATCTTACCAAAAGCCATCTATAGATTCAATGTTCAAAATTCCATTACAATATTTTACAGACCTTGAAAGATCAAATCTCAGCTTTATATGGAAAAGCAAAAAACTCAGGATAGTTAAACAATCCTGAGCAATAAAAAATTTCTGGAGGAATCCCATCTCTAACCTCAAGAAACAGAGCAACAGTGGATAAAAACCTCATGATACTGATACAGAAACAGACAGACTGATTAATAGAATAGAGTCAAAGGCCCAAAAATATACCCACAGACCTATAGACATTTGATTATTGACAAGGAAGCCAAAACTAGCTCCATGGGCAAAAGAAAGCATCTTCAACAAATGGTTCTGGTCTAACTGGTGGTCCAAAAGTAGAAGAATGCTAATTGATCCATATTCATCACCCTGCACAAAGTTCAAGTTCACGTAGATCAAGGACCTCAACATAAAACCAAATACACTGAATCAAATGAAGAAAATAGCCTCGAATGTATTGGCATAGGAGAAGTTTTCCTGAACAGAAAGACAATGGTTTGGGGTCTATTATCAACAACTGATAAGTGGGTTCTCATGAAACCAAAAGGCTTCTATAAGGCAAGGGACACTCTCAATAGGAGAAAATTGCTGCACACAGATTGGTAAATGTTCTTCACTAACCTTTTATCTGACAGAAGGCTAATATCCAAAATATATGAAGAACTTAAAAAGTTAGACTTCCAAAAACAAAACACCCAATTAAAAAATGGGACACAGACCTAAACAGAGGATTCTCAACAGAGGAATCTCTAATGGCTGAGAAGCACTTAAGAATATCCAACATCCTTACTCATCAGGGAAATGCAAATATACATGATCCCAAGACTCCAGCAATCAGAATTGCTAAAACCAAATGGCAAGAATGTGGAGAAAGAGGAACACTCCTCCATTGCTGGTGGGAGTGCAAACTTATACAGGCACTCTGGAAATCAATCTGGCAGAAAACTGGAAATAGATCTACCTGAAGACCCAGTTATTTGCTCCTGGGAAAATACCCAAAAGATGCTCTACCAAACCCCAAGGACATGTGCTCCACTACGTACGTTGTGCTTGTAATAGCCAGAATCTGGAAGCAATCCAGATGTCCTTCAGATAAAGAATGGATATAGAAAATGTGGTTCATTTACACAATGGAATACTATTCAGCTATTTAAAAAAAAAAGGACATCATGAATTTTGCAGGCAAATGGATGAAAGTAGGAAATATCATCCTGAGTGAGGTAACTCAGATCCAAAAAGACATGCATGGTATATAATCCCTCATAAATCGATATTAGCCAAAAATTACAGCATATCCATGATACACCCCACAGACACAAAGAGGGTAAATAAATTGGAAGGCTAAAGTAAGAACACTTTAACTCCACTTAGAAGAGGGAATAAAGTAGTCATGGGATGCAGAGGAGAGGAGAAGGGTGGTGGAAAAGGGTAGAATCAGGTATGGGGAGAGAGACCTAGAGGGCCAGGAGAATGACTGGAAATGCAAAGCTGCCAAAGATGGGGGTCAGGAGAAAACTCTAAGAAGTCCCAGGGACCTGGGGTGGGGGAGACTTCTTAGACTTATTGTGGGTGATCTTATCCAAAAAACCCAACAATGGGGGCTTAACTTGAAGAGACCACCTCCAGTAACCAGACAGAACCCAATGTGGGACCCATTCCATGGGTGGACACCAATTCCTATTACTGATGCTATGTTGTGCTTGCAAACAGGAGCCTAGCATGACTGACCTCTGAGAGACTACCAGCAGCTGACTCAGACAGATGCAAATACTTATAGTCAACCCTTGTACTGTGATCATAGAACTCTATGGAAGACTTAGAGTAAGGAATGAAGGAGGGGAAGGTGTGGCAACCCCACAGGAAGACCAACAATGTCAAATAACTTGTACTCCTGTGCACTCGCAGAGACTAAGACACCAACCAACGAGCATACAGGGGTTGGTCTGAGGTCTGGGCACATATGTAGTAGAGGACTGCCTTGTCTGGCCTCAGTGGGAGGGGATGTGACTAACCCTGTTGAGATTTGATATAACTGTGGTAGGGGGAGAAAAACTCTCAGAAGTAAAGGAGAGGGGAATGTGCAGAAGAACTCTGCCTTGTGTAGGGTGGGATGGAGAACATTTAGCATGTAAATAAATAAAATGATTAAGTAAAATTAGAAAAGTTTATATCCCTCCTTTGTATACTAAACCATCAAAAAAAACTATCATAGTATCTGCTTTCAGTAAAATGTCAATTTAGAGTAGCCTTTACTCATTATTTTATGAATCAAAACTTAAAAAAATTAATTCTAGGGAATTATAAAATATTGTAAATCATATCATATAAACCACTCCAATATTTTGCTTACTAATTTTTCCAACTAAACTGCAAATATAAGAATAATTAGAGATTTATTGGGATCTTTAGTTTAGTGGAAAATAAGGAATTTAGATCTTTGCTCCAGCAACAGGGCAATTGGGTCCTCCAGGCACAGGGAAAATCATGCATAATATCGCTTGGGATTCAGCCAGCTTGTGTGCTCCCTGTTCCCAAGAGCTGGGCAGTTCTGTGGTAACCTACTCACCAGCTCTGTTGTGGGACATCTGCCCTGCAGAGGGAACCGCACTGGGAGGGAGCACACCAGCCTCCCCTTGGCGACCTCTGCTCCAGGGATTGATTGCACTGAGACTCCAGGTACACAGGGACTCCCCAATATAACATCGCTTGGGACACAGCCTGTTGAGCTTTCCATCTGCGGCCAAGAGCAGGGCAGCTCTGTGGTCGTTTAGGCACCAACTTTGCTGTGGGCCATCTGCTCTACAGAGTGATCTGCGCTGAGAGGGTACACAGTGCACTGTGGTCACCTAAGAGTCAGCTCTGCTGTGGGACATCTGCCCTGCAGAGGGAACCCCCGCCCCCACCCCCAAACTGGGAGAGAGCGCACCTGCACAGGGAGGGAGTACACCGGCTTCCCTTTGGCGACCTCTGCTCTGGGGATTGACTACACTGAGCCTTCAGATGTGTAGGGTTTCCCCAATATAATCACTTGGGGCAAGGCACATCAGGGCTCCAAAATCACTCAGGAGCAGAGCAGCCTCCCAGCAATCGATACCAGGGTAATCCCGGTAATCGGGGGAGGGGGTGGCAGAAATAGCCTTGCAGGCTCACAGGAGGTCCAACCAACAGTCAGTGACAGAAGGACCAACTAACACCAGAGGTAACCAGATGGCAAAAGGCAAAGGTAGGAATGTTATTAACAGAAATCAAGGCAATATGGCACCATCCGAACCCAACTCTCCAACAGCAGCAAGTCCTGGATAGCCCATCACACCCGAAATGTAGGATCTGGATTTAAAATCACTTCTCATGAAAGGATTAGAGGATTTCAAGAAGGACATAAATATATCTCATAAAGAAATACAGGAGAACATGAATCAACGGGTAGAAGCCCTCACAAAGGAAATACAAAAATCGCTTAAAGAAATACAGGAGAACTTGGGTCAACAGGCAGAAATCCTGAGAGAGGAAATGCAAAAATATCTTAAAGAAATACAGGAAAATACAAACAGACAAGTGAAGGATCTCAGCAAATCCATCCAGGATCTAAAAAGGGAAGTAGAAACAACTAAGAAATCACAAAGGGAGACAACTTTGGAGATAGAAAACCTTGAGAAGAAATCAGAGGTCATAGATGCAAACATCAACAATAGAATACAAGAGATGGAAGAAAGAATCTCAGGTGCTGAAGATATCATAGAAAGCATCGAATCAACTGTCAAAGAAAATGCAAAATGCAAAAAACGTGTAACCCAAAACATCCAGGAAATCCAGGACACAATGAGAAGACCAAACCTAAGGATTATAGGTATAGATGAGAGTGAAGATTTGCAACTTAAAGGGCCAGGAAATATCTTCAACAAAATTATGGAGGAAATCTTCCCTAACCTAAAGAGACGGATGCCAGTGAACTTACAAGAAGCCTACAGAACTCCAAACAGACTGGATCAGAACAGAAATACCTCCTGTCATATAATAATCAAAACACCAAATGTACTAAAGAAAGAACGAATATTAAAAGCAGTAAGAGAAAAAGGCCAAGTAACATATAAAGGAAAACCTATCCAAATCACATCAGACTTCTCACCAGAGACTATGAAAGCCAGAAGATCCTGGGCGGATCTCATGCAGACACTAAGAGAGCAAAAATGCCAGTCTAGACTTTATACTCAGCAAAAATCTCAATCACCATAGATGGAGAGACCAAGATATTACATGATAAAACCAAATTTACACAATATCTTTCCACAAACCCAGCCCTGCAAAGGATAATAGGTGGAAATTGCCAATACAAGGAGAGAAACAACACCCTGGAAAAAATGAGATATTAACCTTCTTGCATCAAACCCAAAAGTAGATAACCACTCAAACATAAAGACAGCATCAAGAATAGCAGGTGGCAATAATCACTATTCCTTAATCTCTCTTAATATCAATCGTCTCAATTCCCCAATAAAAAGACATAGACTAACAGACTGGATGCATTAATAGGACCCAGAATTTTGCTGAATGCAGGAAACACACCTCATTGTCAAAGACAAACACTACCTCAGAGTAAAAGGCTAGAAAAAATTTTACAAGCAAATGGTCCCAGGAAACGAGCCGGAGTAGCCATCCTAATATCAGATAAAATTGACATTCAACCTAAAGTCATCAAAAAAGACACAGAAGGACACTACATTCTGGTCAAATGAAAAATCCACCAAGAAGAACTCTCAATTCTGAATATCTATGCTCCAAATGCAAGGGCACCCTTATTTGTAAAAGAAACTTTACTAAAGCTCAAAGTACACATTGCACCCCACACAATAATAAATAGTGGGTGACTTCAACACCCTGCTTTCTGAAATGGATCATTCAGGTAAGCAGAAACTAAACAGGGATACAGTGAAACTACTTGAAGCCTTCGACTGATGGAACTAACAGATTATATATATATATATATATATATATATATATATATACAACATTTCATCCTAAAGCAAAGGAATATACCTTCTTCTCAGCACCTCATGGTACCTTCTCCAAAATCAACCATATAAATGGTCACAAAGCAGACCTCAACAGATATAAGAAGATCAAACTAATCCCATGCCTCCTATCAGATCACTATGCAATAAGGATGGTCTTCAATAACAACAAAAACAACAGAAAGCCCATATACACGTGGAAGCTGAACAATGCTCTACACAATGATACCTTGATCAAGGAGGAAATAAAGAAAGAAATCAAAGACTTTTTAAAATTTAATGAAAATGAAGGCACAACATACCCTAATTTATGGGACACAATGAAAGTGGTGCTAAGAGAAAAATTCATATCCCTGAGTGCCTCCAAAAAGAAACAGGAGACAGCATACACTGGCCGCTTAATGGCATACCTGAAAGCCTTGGAACAAAAAGAAGCAAATACACCCAAGAGGAGTAGTAGGCAGGAAATTATCAAACTCAGGGCAGACATCAATCAAGTAGAAACAAATAAAACCATACAAACAATCAACAAAACTAGGAGTTGGTTCTTTGAGAAAATCAACAAGATAGGTAAGCCCTTAGCCAGACTAGCCACAGGGCAGAGAGACAGTATCCAAATTAACAAAATCAGAAATGAAAACGGAGAGATAACAACAGAAACTGAGGAAATTCAAAAAATCATCAGATCCTACTACAAAAGCCTGTATGGACAATTTCCTAAACAGATATCAAATACCAAAATTAAATCAGGATCAAATAGACCATATAAACCGTCCTATGACCACTAAAGAAATAGAAGTAGTCATTGGAAGTCTTCCAACCAAAAAAAGCACAGGTCAAGGCGGTTTTAGTGCAGAATTCTATCAGACCTTCAAGGAAGACCTAACACCAATACTCATCAAAATATTCCACAAAATAGAAACAGAAGGAACACTACCCAACTCGTTCTATGAAGCCATAATTACGCTAATACCAAAATCATACAAAGATCCGAAAAATAAAGAGAATCTCTGGCCAATTCCTCTTATAAATATCGATGCAAAAATACTCAATAAAATTCTTGCCAACCGACTCTAAGAACACATCAAAACGATAATTCACCACGATCAAGAAGGCTTTATAACAAGGATGCAGGGATTGTTCAATATAAGGAAGTCTATCAATGTAATCCACTACATAAACAATCTCAAAGAAAAAATCCACATGGTCATTTCATTAGATGCTGAGAAAGCATTTGAAAAAATTCAGCACCCTTTCATGTTAAAGGTCTTGGAAAGATCAGGAATTCGAGGCCCAATTCTAAACATAGTAAAAGCAATTTACAGCAAACCGGTAGCCAACATCAATCTAAAAGGAAGGAAACTTGAAGCAATCCCACTAAAATCAGGGACTAGACAAAGCTGCCCTCTCTCTCCATATGTTTTCAATATAGTACTTGAAGTTCTAGCTAGAGCAATTAGACAACAAAAGGAGATCAAAGCGATACAAATTGGAAAGGAAGAAGTCAAACTATCACTATTTGCAGACGATATGATAGTATACTTAAGCGATGCAAAGAACTCCTCCAGAGAACTCCTACAGCTGATAAACAACTTCAGCAAAGTGGCCGGATATAAAATCAACTCAAGAAAATCTATAGACTTCCAATACTCAAAGGATAAGCAGGCTGAGAAAGAAATAAGAGAAATGATATCCTTCACGGTAGCCACAAACCATATAAAGTCTCTTGGTGTGACTCTAACCAAACAAGTGAAAGATCTGTATGACAAGATCTTCAAGTCTCTGAAGAATGAAATTGAAGAAGACCTCAGAAAATGGGAAAATCTGCCATGCTCATGGATTGGCAGGTTTAATATAGTCATTATGACCATCTTGCCAAAAAATACAATCTCCATCAGAATCCCAACTCAATTCTTCATAGAGTTAGAAAGAGCAATTCAAATATTCATCTGGAATAACAGAAAACCCAGGATAGCTAAAACTATTCTCAAGAGTAAAAGAACTTCTGGGGGAATCAGTATCCCAGACCTCAAGCTGTACTACAGAGCAATAGTGTTAAAAACTGCATGGTATTGGTATAGTGACAAGCATGTAGATCAATGGAAGAGAATTGAAGACCCAGAAATGAATCCACATTACTATGCTCACTTGATCTTTGACAAAGGAGCTAAAACCATCCAGTGCACAAAAGGTAGCCTTTTCAACAAATGGTGCTGGTTCAACTGGAGGTGAACATGCAGAAGAATGCAAATTGATCCATTCTTATCTCCTTGCACTAAGCTCAATTCCAAGTGGATCTAGGACCTCCACATAATACCAGACACACTGAAACTAACAGAAAGGAAACTAGGGAAGAACCTTGAACATATGGGCACAGGGGAGAATTTCCTGAATAGAACTCCAATAGCTTATACTCTAAGATCAAGAATTGACAAATGGGACCTCATAAAATTACAAAGTATCTGTAAGGCAAAAGACACTGTCAAAAGGACAAAGCAGCAACCAACTAACTGGGAAATGATCTTTACCAACCCTACATTCGACAGAGGGCTAATATCCAATATATACAAAGAACTTAAAAAGTTAGTCTCCAGAGAGCCAAATAACCCTATTAAAAATGGGGTACAGAGCTAAACAAAGAATTGTCACCTGAAGAATATCTAATGGCTGAGAAGCACCTAAAGAAATGTTTAACATCCTTAGTCATTAGGGAAATGCAAATCAAAAAACCCTGAGATTCCACCTCACACCAGTCAGAATGGCTAAAATCAAAAACACAGGAGACAGCAGTTGTTGGCGAGTGTGTGGAGAAAGAGGAACACTCCTCCACTGCTGGTGGGATTGCAAGCTAGTACAACCACTCTTGAAAGCAGTCTTGAGGTTCCTCAGAAAAGTGGGCATGACATTCCCAGAGGATCCTGCTATTCCACTCCTGGGCATATACCTAGAGGCTTTCCCTGCATGCAATAAGGACACATGCTTCACTATATTCATAAGAGCCTTATTTATAATAGCCAGAAGGTAAAAAGAATCCAGATGTCCCTCAATGGAGGAGTGGATTCAGAAGATGTGGTATATTTACACAATGGAATACTACTCTGCAATTAAAAACAATGAATTCATGAAATTCTTAGGCAAATGGTCAGAACTGGAAAATATCATCCTTAATGAGGTAACCCAATCACAAAGGAACACACATGGTATGCATTCACTGTTAAGGGGCTATTAACCCAGAATCTCGGAATACCCAAGACACAATCCACATATCAATAGATTTCCAAGAAGATGGAAGGAGAGACCCCTGATCCTAGAGAGACTGGATGTAGGGGAATACCAGGACAGAGAAATGAGAGAGGGTTGAATTGGGAACAAACTGAGGGAAGGGGGCTTTTGGGTCTTTCGGGGAGGGAGGAAACAGTAAAGAGGAAATCATTTGGAATGTAAATAAAAAATTATAGAAAATAATAATAAAAATAGGAACAACAACAACAACAACAAAAAAAAAGAAAATAAGAAATTTAGATCCCAGGTGGGACATATCATTTCTTTCAACTAAACTGGAAAAAATAAGTGTAATCAATATTAATGTAGAAAATAAACAATTTAGATCTCAGGAATGATGAGTAGTTTACAATAAGTGATATCACTAACAATTTTGTATCAAATATACTTATATCTGTCCAAAGTAAACCATTCTGACTACATTTCTGCTATCATAACATCATGTCCTCCATGGAGAGCTGTCTGAGTGTTAAATATTTGAATTCTGTTGGAAAAGTAGACTCTATCACTCATAGACAAGTAACAACTATATCAGAACAATAAACTTTCATACTTAGATTAAATTAAAAAAAACACATCAGAATTAAAAGTAAAAATACCATGACAAAGAAATAATTAACTTTTTCATTTCCTTAGATTTTTTAAATAAAGTTGCATGTAGTTTTATTAGAATGGACACTGCTGTCAAAGCTATAACAAATGATGTTCACACACCTATTTAAATTACATAAATAGATTAAGAATTCATCATATCTAAGCATTTTTAGGGCTTAACATCCTAATATATTTCTTGGTATTGCACTGATATTGGACATTAATCAACAGCCAATGAATTTATAATATGGAATAATGACTAAGTGAGCTCAGCTCTGCAGGACTATTCCAAAGTGTTCTCTGTAGAGTGTCTTAGTCTGCCATTCAGGCAGTGAGGCTGAGTAATTGATTATGGGAACAGAAAAGCCATCACTGTTTGCAGCTTCATCTACTATATTCATGTCAAGATAATGCCAATATTCCTTTTCAATGAAGCCATCACAATGATATAAGACCACACTGTGGTCCAGAATTGAGAAACTACTCAGACCTCTAGAGTTTTGACTCCACATTCAAAAAGGCAGACAGCCAAATTAGCATGCTGCCCAACCACATGAAGCATCATTTCTGGGGTGGTATACATTATCACAGTTTGTCGAAATGCATAATGCATACCTGTGCCTTAGTAGATATGTCTAGCTGGATTTCTTTTTTTTTTATTATTTATTTTATTTTATTTTTTTAATTTACATTCCAAATCACTTCCCCTTTCCCGTTTCCTCTCTCCCCGAAAGTCCCATAAGCCCCCTTCCCTCCCTCTTTTCTCCATTCAACCCCCTCTCGTTACTCTGTCCTGGTGTTCCCCTACATCCAGTCTTTCCAGGACCAGGGGTCTCTCCTACCATCTTTTTAGAAATCTATTGATATACGGATTGTGTCTAGGGTATTCTGAGATTCTGGGTCAATATCCCCTTATCAGTGACTGCATACCATGTGTGTTCTTTTGTGATTGGGTTACCTCACTAAGGATGATATTTTCAAGATCTGACCATTTGCCTAGGAATTTCGTGAATTCATTGTTTTTAATTGCAGAGTAGTATTCCATTGTGTAGATATACCACATCTTCTGAATCCATTCCTCCGTTGAGGGACATCTGGGTTCTTTCCAGCTTCTGGCTATTATAAATAAGGCTGCTATGAACATAGTGGAGCATGTGTCCTTATTGCATGCAGGTAAAGTCTCTGGGTATACGCCCAGGAGTGGTATAGCCAGATCCTCCTGGAGTGTCATGCCCAGTTTTCTGAGGAACCGCCAGACTGCTTTCCAGAATGGTTGTACCAGCTTGCAATTCCACCAGAAGTGGAGGAGTGTTCCTCTTTCTCCACATCCTCGCCAACAACTGCTGTCTCCTGTGTTTTTGATCTTAGCCATCCTGACTGGTGTGAGATGGAATCTCAGGGTTGTTTTGATTTGCATTTCCCTAATGACTAAGGATGATGAACATCTCTTTAGGTGCTTCTCAGCCATTAGATATTCTTCAGGTGAGAACTCTTTGTGTAGCTCTGTATCCCATTTTTTAATAGGGTTATTTGCCTCTCTGGAGTTTAACTTCTTGAGTTCTTTGTATATATTGGATATTAGCCCTCTGTCGGATGTAAGGTTGGTAAAGATCATTTCCCAGTTAGTTGGTTGCCGATAACCACAAACCATATTAAGTATCTTGGCGTGACTCTAACCAAACAAGTGAAAGATCTGTATGACAAGAACTTCAAGTCTCTGAAGAAAGAAATTGAAGAAGACCTCAGAAGATGGAAAAATCTGCCATGCTCATGAATTGGCAGGATTAATATAGTAAAAATGAGCATCTTACCAAAAGTAATACACAGATTCAATGCAATCCCCATCAAAATCCCAACTCAATTCTTCATAGAGTTAGAAAGAGCAATTCAAAAATTCATCTGGAATAACAGAAAACCCAGAATAGCTAAAATTATTCTCAAGAGTAAAAGAACCTCTGGGGGAATCAGTATCCCGGACCTCAAGCTGTACTACAGAACAATAGTGTTAAAAACTGCATGGTATTGGTACAGTAACAGACATGTAGATCAATGGAACAGAATTGAAGACCCAGAAATGAATCCACACTCCTATGGTCACTTGATCTTTGACAAAGGAGCTAAAACCATCCAGTGGAAAAAAGATAGCCTTTTCAACAAATGGTGCTGGCTCAGCTGGAGGTCAACATGCAGAAGAATGCAAATTGACCCATCCTTATCTCCTTGCACTAAGCTCAATTCTAAGTGGATCAAAGATCTCCACATAAAACCAGACACACTGAAACTAACAGAAAGGAAACTAGGGAAGAACCTTGAACATATGGGCACAGGGGAGAATTTCCTGAACAGAACTCCAATAGCTTATGCTCTAAGATCTAGCTGGATTTCTAATTCAAAGAGATTTGAGTCATGCTGCCCATGCTTGCAACATTCTTTGATCACAACTGAGTGAGATTCAAGCATCCTCTCTTGAGACCTCCCTGTTATTTGGCTTCTTTGGTTCTATGGATGTTAATCTGTACTTTTTATAATAACACATGTTATTCTGTACTTTGTGGCTAATATCCACTTGTAAGATAGTACATACCATGCCTGCCTTTTTGGGTATGGGTTACCTCACCCACAATGATATTTTCTAATTCCATACATTTGCCTGCAAATTTCATGATGTCCTTGTTTGAAGGAGCTCTGGGAGTCTTCTGGAAGAACTGGGGGGAAGGTTTGAGGGACCTGAAGTGGATGTGGTTTTCTCAAGAAGACCAACAGAATCAAATAGAATCAAATAATGTAGATCCTTTGGGACTTCCAGAGACTAAATCACCAACCAAAGAGCAAAATGGGGTGGATCTAGGACCCAACACATATGTAGCAGATGTGCAGCTCGGTCTTCATGTGGGTCTCCCAAAAACTGGAGCATGGACAGTTCCTTATACTGTTGCTTGCCTGTGGATCTTGTTCCCTGACTGGACTGTCTTCTCTGGCCTCAGTGGGAGAGGATGCAACTAGTCCTGTAATGATTTGATGTGTCAGGGTCAATTGACACCCAGGGGGGCCTCTGTCTTCTCAGAGGACAAAGATGAGAAGGGTCTTTGTAGAGTTGACTAGGAGGAGAAGTAGAAGCTATGATTGAGATATAAAGTGAATAAATAACGTAAAAAGTAGGTATTGCATTGACATTTCTGGCACTCCCATAAGGAAGTAGCCCATGACTGCCCATAACCAGAGAAGGGTTTGACATTGTCTTTTGGCCTCCATGTTCACACAAATAATACATTCACATAGATGCACATTTTTCACAGTTATAAGTTGTGAGATTCTTCTGAGGACCCTGGGAACAGAGGCAGGCAATTTTCCTAAATATCTTTCAAAACAACAGTTTACTATATAACCTCCAACAAGATTATCAGACTCCAAATCTTAATACTAATATAGATGGTGTAACCACAGTTTGTATGAGCCAATAAAACTGAACTTTGGTTTGGTTAATAGATAGCTCAGTGAGTAACAGCATTTGCTTAGGACACAGAAGCTTTAAGGAAAGAATATAATACTCCAACTGTCATCTGTTATTTACACAAGCATTATGGCCTATAACATTCCTTGCCATGAAATGAAATTTCAACTTCAGCCAATGAACTGCAAAGAATATAGTCAGACTTTCCTGCTATCTGCTGCTGAAAAGGGTTTTTCTCATAACCTTTATCCTAAGTTTCCATAAATATCCATGCAACCAAAAACAAAATCACACACATATAGAATAGAACATAATTACATATGCACCTTAGGAGATTAGTTTTATCCAAGTTTCTCTCAGGGTTAGTAACTCTTACAAACATTTAAAATCCAACATTAAAGCTAAAACTATATATTTTTAACTTCAACACATCTGTGACAAAATTAATAACTTGAATGTACATAATAAAATTAATATTTGCATAATAGAAATATAAAGATTTTATAATTGATGGTAAATATTCTATAATAATGTGGTTTTAATGAAATTTATCTAGGAGTCTAATTTCTTATTCACAGTTAATCATTCAATCAGTGTTTGCAGATTGTGACTTAAGGGCTCAACACCAACCTCTTCCTTCTCTAAATGGCTCTGTTGGAAATGAGGGCTCTCAGATCACTGAGAAAGATATGCTAGCGACACTCTAGTGAGATCTACTTAAGTCCTGTCAGAATGACACAGGGCAACAATTCTCAAATGTTTATGAGCCTGTGAATCTCTTGAATGTTACATCTTACAAAATCATGGGCATCAAAGACTTTAGTTTAGGAGAAGTGAATGGGGCTCTGAAGTACACGTTTTTAAACAAAACTTTTGGTAATGTGCTGATTTCCAACAATAGTTTCAGAAATACTGGCTTAGTCTTAGAGCACCCTGGGTGCAATCCATGAATGATTCAAAAGGGAAAAGCCAAAGGTCTGGGTATTATACAAAGGATTGTTCTCTTAGTAGCTTGACATGTGTCTACAAGGAGTGGGTGGTATTAAGGTTACACTTATGAGTGGAACATAGAAAGCATAGTTTATCTTGATAAGGTTTATACTACAGTAGGAGGAGACAACCAATATGTTGCTAACGTCATGCAAAATTTGTAGTAATAGCTGTTAAAAGTGGATGGAGTAACTTAATATTTATTTAATATATTTTAACAATATTTTTTCACTGATTCCATATTGGTTGGCATAATTTGATTAATCTGATATAAGCTTTAAGAACAGAGAGTACTGCCTATTATTCACATAACTTACTATTTAGAAAGTCATGATTGGTCTATAAAATTGCTTTCCTCAAGGAATTTTTCCTCCATCAACAATTTAAAAGCAATTTATATGTTAAAGAATAGGTAACCAACCTAGAATGTGTAAAATATTATGACTATAAGGATACATTCCTTTTTCTCAATTACAGACTAAATCATTGTAACATCATTGATCCATATTGAACTCATGCTTTAATAAGTACATGATGATTTGAAACTCTAAGAAAATAGAAAAATAATTTCAGTTAATTCATCCTGACTAAATCTTAATTTAGTTTTCAGATATCATTACTAGAAAGCAATCTCTGTTCTGTCAGCCACAGTTGGTCAAGTGTTTATGAAGCTGCACAGCTCTGAATTTGTGCAGGCAAGTTTGCATACCTATTTTCAGATGTATGAATGCAGGGCACTGACTTCTTATCAGTTCTTTCTTCAATTACTCCCCCTTATTTTTTGAGGTAGCATCACTCACTGAACTCAGAGTTTACTGACTGGCTAGACAGGCTTCACTGCAAGATAAATATTAGGGATCTGTCTCCTAATCCTTGTTCATAACTGTGATTAGAATTAGAAGCTGCATTGTCTTACATAGACATTGGAGATTGAGAACTGAACTCTGGCTTTCACATTTGCATACAAAGCACCTTAACATTTCCTACCTTGAGAGAGAAAACTATCTTAAAATTATGTTAAATCTGCCTGATGAGATGTATCTATTAAAATATACAAATAATTTACTAAAGAACAGAAAAAAGCTCAAGGAGAAAAAATAAAAGAGAAATGTATTACTTTAAAACCTGTTATTAGAATTTGGTTTTTTAAAGTCTCTGTGTAAGTGTAAGTTCATGTTACCTTTGATTTGTCTGTCATGTTTCTGATTTTTTCAAGTTTTCTCTATTCACAAGAGGTAAAGGTTAGTAAGGTAATAGTTGAATAGGATTCCATTGTGTGTAATACTATATAGCTATTAAAAAAAGACACCATGAATTTTGCAGGCAAATGGATGGAACCAGAAAATATCATCCTAAGTGAGGTAACCCCTGACCCCAAAAGACAGGCATGGTATGAACTCACTGATAAGCAGCTATTAACCAAAATACAGAATACCTTTATACACTCACAGACCTTAAGAAGTTAAACAAGAAGGAAGGCCCAAGTGAGGATGCTTCAATCCCACCTAGAAGGGAGAACAAAATAATTATGAGAGGCAGAGGGAGAGAGGTACCTGTGTGGGATAGAAGAGGGGGAGTGGAAAGCAGGACAGGATCAGGTATTGGTAGGGAGACAGGAGAGAAGGCCAGAAGGCCAGAGAAATGAATGGAAATACACAGCTGCCAGGGGTGAGATGTTGGTGGTTTGGGGCAACCTGCAAGGTTGGACTCAATGTTGTTGACCTTACCTGAAATGCCCAGTAGTGGGGATATGGAACCTGAAGAGACAACCATCAGTAGTTAGGGTCTCTAGAAGAGGTATGGAGACACCAACCCAACTTTAATTTTTTCAACCCAAAATTGTTCCTGTCTAAAAAAATTCAGGGACAAAAATGGAGCAGAGACTGAACAGGTAACTCACTTGGAATCAATTCCATGGGCAGGCAACAAATTCTGACATATTTTGATACTACGCTGTGCTTGCAGACAGGAGCCTAGCATGGTTGTCCTCTGAGAAGCTCTACTCAGCAACTGACTGAGACAGACGCAGATACAGCCAGCCATTGGACTGAAGTCTGGGACAACTATGGAAGAATTAGGGAAAGGATTGAAGGAACTGAAGGGGATTGTAACCCCTTAGGAAGACCATAGTGTCAACTACCCTGGACACCTGGGAGCTCTCAGAGACTAAGCCACCAACCAAAGAACATACAGGGGTTGGTCCAAGTCCCCACCCCCCATACATGCATAGCAGATGGCTGTGCTGTCTGTCTTCAGTGAGAAAGGATAAGCCTAATCCTGTTGATACTTGATGCCCAAGGGAAGGGAGCTGCCCTCAGAGGAGAGGGGTTTGGGGATTGGCCGAAGAATGCTGCAAGAAGGTACAGGGCAACATTTGGGATATGAGTAAATAAAATAATTGATAATAATAAATGGTAAAATTATATTCTTTTCAATACAGTTCTGTATGCAACTTTTGATTTTCTTTACATTTTTTAAATCAATTTTATAATTGTAAAGTTTTTTTTGGACGGTGTCATCAAGTTTATTTGAAGTCCATGTTACTCACATGTCTTGTTAGAATATATTTATTATCAATTATAACCTTTCTCAGAAATACGCTATTCTTATTTGTGAAAGCAGTGAAAAATTTCAAACTATCTTTTAACGTAAGTAACAAGATAATTTGACTCTTTAGTCGCAATCTGTTTTCTTGCCAAGTTAGGTAACATTCCAAAAACCACAAGGCTTCCACACTCTATGATAGGATTAGAAAGTTTTCACTTAAAAAGACAAAATGAATTTCTCAAATTATGTTCCTTCAAAATAGTTTTCTTTGTTTGCAACTGTATGAGATTTTCAAAGCTGGAGATACAGCAAGAAGGGGTAGATGATTCTGGAACATGATTTTAATGAATCTGGTAGTTGAAACAATGTAGTCTTGATTTTTGTTTTGTCCCCAGTCAGCTAATTCTTCCTATTATGTGATTCCTAGAGGCTATGAGGGTGAAGAAGAAAAGTGAATTGAGAAAAATCACACAGTAGGTGATGAAGTCTGATGAGACAGAAGCCAACAGCAGCACGCAGGCACAGCACAGAAGAGAGGGCACTGCCAGACAATAACTTATGCATAGTTCATGAAGAATGTGCAGAGGCATAGTGGAGAAGTCAGAGAAAGACATCATGCTGTTCTTTTGTACTATACCCAATTATTATGTATTAAGCAATTCTTAAAAACAAATTCTCCATGGTTTAACAAGTCAAGGTCAAAGTTCTTTGTTTTCCTCAGAATTCAGTTTTTTTCCCAAAGGTTATCACTGGTTCTATCACAGGCATTAAGACAACCCTAACACCACTCCAAACACCTCAGAAAGCTCACTTCCTGTTACTCTCAATTAACACAAGATCCCACTGTGATGAATGGGTGATATGATGCTTGGTTTTCTTTCCTGGTTATTTAATTTTGCATGTTTGTTTCATTCACAAATTACTTTTGAAAACATTACAAAATTCTAAGACAGCAATGTTACAAGTTTTATAAATCTTAATTTGGAAGTTTGATATAATTATTCTGCCAGTAAGTTATTATCATAATGTACAAACTCAGGAAAAATGCATCAAAAATAATGATGAGTTATAGCTTAGCTGATTCCTTTCTTTTTCCTTTGTCTTTGTTCTATGGATAGCAACAATGAATGGAATATAATGTAAATTTGAAATGAAATTAACAGTTATGATTGCTTATAAAATTAGAGTTATAATTAGAACAAAGAATTTAAAAACAAAATAATCTCTGTTTTATACAGTGTGTAAATACTGTATAAAAATACAGTGTGTTTGTGTGTCTCTGCATGAATTACTATGAATGCCATTTATGCATAGGGATAGAGGCCAGAAGATATCAGCTATCCTGGAGCTAGGGACTAGAACGTGATTCCTCTGAAAAAGCAGCAAGTTTTCTTAACCACTGAGCCATTTCTCTAACTAGTACACATTTATATTTTAAATTACAGAAAACTCTCTGGAATGTACAAGGCTTTTAGGAAATATTAAGAAACCCAGTGACTTTGTCAATGGATAAAATATCTCAATGAAGGGAAAAAAAGCCTCTTTTTCCAATAAGATAATGAATATCCATCTTTTAAAGTGTTGAACACTTGGAGGGAATTCTATAAAAAGTAGGCATGTTTAATAAGATCAATGA
The DNA here is from genome assembly GCA_036184795.1 of Tokudaia tokunoshimensis. NCBI lineage: Eukaryota > Metazoa > Chordata > Mammalia > Rodentia > Muridae > Tokudaia > Tokudaia tokunoshimensis. Next base: position 10,524,718 of record BTHU01000008.1, read on the forward strand.
CATACATAAAAGTGCACGAATAAAAATATTTTAAAATTACTTGAGTAGAAATACATTTTCATTTTTAGCACTTGATACTGGTAGCTGAAGTAAAGTTGATATTGAATCCATTAGAAATTATTGCCAGAAGCTGGAAAGAACCCAGATGTCCCTCAACGGAGGAATGGATTCAGAAGATGTGGTATATCTACACAATGGAATACTACTCTGCAATTAAAAACAATGAATTCACGAAATTCCTAGCCAAATGGTCAGAACTGGAAAATATCATCCTTAGTGAGGTAACCCAATCACAAAAGAACACACATGGTATGCAGTCACTGATAAGGGGATATTGACCCAGAATCTCGGAATACCCTAGACACAATCCGCATATCAATAGATTTCTAAAAAGATGGAAGGAGAGACCCCTGGTCCTGGAAAGACTGGATGTAGGGGAACGCCAGGACAGAGTAACGAGAGGGGGTTGAATGGAGAAAAGAGGGAGGGAAGGGGGCTTATGGTACTTTCGGGGAGGGAGGAAAGGGGAAAGGGGAAGTGATTTGGAATGTAAATTAAAAAAAATAAAATAAAATAAAAAGGAAAAAAAAGAAATTATTGTGACTTAAATATAAAAGCATATGCAATGATTTTTTTCTGAGTTAATAAGATGTGTGAAACAAAGAAAAAAGAACACTATAAAACAGAAGTTATATGAGCAAATTTTAAAGAAGAATAGAAATTATATAGAAAAGTATAATTTGCTTTCCAAATATAAGATGATATCGACAAAAGGTAACTGAGCAAAATAATGGGGCAAACTGGATATAAGGTGCAATGAAAATAAAGATAAACTTGATAATAGCTAAGTTTCAATTGCAGAAATAAAATGTAGAATCAGAAAGTATTTTTAAATACGCTGTGATGTATTTCACACATGTGAAAGCAGTAATCCCTCTACAACATGTGCAGTTGCTCCAATAAGTCATCTGTCATTCTCTCCCTGTACGTGGAGTTTACATCTCTATTCCTTGACTCCTGAACTGCCTTTCTAACTTGTGTTAGAGCCAGAATACTCACACATATGACTGGAAATGGAGAATTTCCTTCACAGGTTGCTCTTACCGCACAGAGACTACAAGATGAGTGTGTCTGAACTTAACTGTGCAGAACCTATGTGGAAAAAAATAACTCTGCTGGCTCTGAATGGGTCAGCTAATGGTTTTGTCTCCAGTGGAGTCACCAGGTCCTACATTCATCAGTAGCACAAGGCAAATGAATTCAACAGTCATGAATGGTATCAAGTAGTGCTAGTATGCTGTTCATGCCCAGCTTCCTACTCTCCAGCATTGTCTATATTTAAGATACGCATTTAGAAGGGGTTTCCTGTACAATAGCAGATAACTTCCAAAATCAAAAGGATGTGTTTTACATTTGTAACTTAATTCACAGAAATAATGAGTTCGGAAACTTGTGGTTGTTTAGATGAGGTGAGTTATGGTTTTACTTTAGTTCCAATATAAATGTGAAAATACAGATCTTCTCAGTTATGTCCACATTAAGCATAGATTAAATATAACAGATAAAAATAGGAGCAAGTGTAAGTATGTTTGCATAAGGCCTCTGTACACATAAGATTAAAACTATCAATATCACTCTGTAAGAGCACCATTGCTGATAGTCACTAAGAATATATCAGAGCCAGAAGGAAATATCAGACAGTTCAACATATTAATGCAATCAAAACTTCTGTGTACAGTATTTTGGAACAGAAATTCCCTATACTATTCCGAAGATTATATATTTAATACCATGTTGGAAGCCATGGATTCAGCAGACCATCTATACCCAACACACACACATATATTTCTCATTAAATATTAAAAATTAAATATTAGTTGAAAATGTATTTTAAAAGTGTGCCTAAGTTTTGGTTGACCAGTCCCAATTCTAGCAATAGAATTTATCAAGCTATTTGAAAACCTCCATCCGTTTGAAGCATTATGTGATTATGGCAGCATTGTTTGGCACAGATCATTTAGAAAAATGAATGTCATTAAGGACCAATATAATGGAAAATTATTATACCATTAAACAGCACATTAACAATTCATGTTAATGATCTGTGTCAGTATTCACCATAATGGCTAAATTAAAGTCGTCAAAATAATTGTGGAGCAAAATAATTATGGAGCAAAAATTAAGAGTGTAAAAACAGTGTATTGAGGGAGAACACTGTCCCCACTACGTTTCTGAATACTGCGACAGGTTCTCCTGGTTTGGACTAAAGCCTACGTAGAACATAAGCATGGATTACTTGACTTTGGTATCAATAGTGACATTAGTCTTATGATTGATGATGCTAAAGTCATACAATACAACATAAAAAAACTAGGCATTTTTTGGACATACTAATTAACTGTCTCAAAAATTCAAAAGGAGTAATACTGTTATCACTTTTGCTTCATCAAGGAGGTGCTAAAATCTTCAATAAATCCTTTAGAAGAGTCATATAATGAATAGCTGACGCATCCAGTCTATCATCCTGTGTCCGTATGAAATGTCAAAATGTTATTTTTAAATAAAACAATGCTAGTTTGCATCTGCAGATTATATTTTAGTTTTCATCTCAGAAAAACAAGTAAATCTTTTAAATACATTAGTACACCACTTCAAGATATAAAGAACTGGGAAGTATGCCCCTTATAACTCAAAGGAGACAACATTATCAAACAAGATGACCTAATTAACTATTCACACTCAAAATATAGAACTAAGTAACTATTAAATAAAGAGACAAGTGAGAAGAAAAATGAAACATAATGTAGAAAGAATAAGAGAGAAAGAAGAAGATGAGGAAATGGGAGAGGGGAAGAGGGAGAAGAAGAGATGAACTTTCAATATTTAACCTGGCAATTAATTCAGTTTGTTTTGGAGACTTGAGACACTCCTGCACTTATTATATCAGGGCATATATGGTAAAATACTGCATTCTATGTGTTGGTTGAGAATATATTTTGACCCCAGTGCATATTTTTCTATTTATATTATTTTGTTGCGTAGACTAATAACACATTATCTCTGAAGACCAAGTAGAATTCCTTTTGCTTATTTAACTCTTAGTCCATGTGGTTCCTTCCTTGTGCAGAAGGCACTGATCCTGTCACAGGGGACAAGATAAAAGTCTGGTCAGGTTTCCTTTGTGCAGGTTTAAATGGCTTCTGAGTATCAAAGCTTATGAAGGCAGAAAGTCTCTTTGCAGCTGTGCAAACCCAGGGCAAACTGGAGCTCTCATCTCAAAGCCAAGATTTCAAATGAGCTTACATCCTCATAAGGTGACCTCGTGATAGGTGGGGACAGGCCAATCTGGTTAAGATATCATGGCATTCCCTCCACTGTCATAGAACAATGATCTGAGTTGCTCCACAGGGGTGAAAACCACATTGGTGCCCAAGTCTTCTATTGTTTTTAAATGTGCTACATCTCTGGCTCAACTTCATATTTTTATGTTCTTTCTTCCCTTTGATCATTCTTTGATCACTGTCCCCAATCTAAACTTGGAAAAAATTATTCACCAATATTCACACCATAGCCTCTAATCAGCAATGTTTTCAGGCTTCCTCCAAAAACTTTATTCCGGCTGTAAATATTACTGATCACCAAAGTGATGGATGTGGGAAATCACAGATAAATACTTGCAAGGATTTTTCACGAATGTTGTGTTATGGATTCTCAAGGATCCTCACTTCAAAGTCCTTACTCAATCTGAAAAATTTTGAGTATAGTGTTCATAGCCAGCATTCTTGCTGATTTTCTGATCTTTTCCATCAGAACCATACACAAAGCTGAGTTTGTAGAATTCTGGATCTCTAATCTAATCCTACACATCATTGCAAAGCTTCATCATTGTTATATATAATTTTATTCAAACAGAAATAAATTATTATAAGTATGTTTAAATTGTAAATTAATAATACTAATTTAAACATATTAAATATAGTATTTTTAATATATTATAAGTATACTATATAACATTTTTATGTTTACATTTATTTATAAATAAAATATAAATAATATTAATAATATGCTTTCCTGTTTCAATATAATTAAACAAACCACTTGTTTATGTGTTTGTGAATGCTGACACAGGTTCGTTAAAGAACTGTTTCTAAGATTCACAACTTTGAAATTTGGTGTGCCTGTGCACTTTCACATTCTCTTGTTTAATCATTGGTATACACATCCTACAGTTGGCAGTTGCACCACACGATGCTTGCTGTTTGATTATAACGTTTGCAGTGACCATCCTATCCCACCCCTTACTCTGATTGTTACAGTCTCTGAAAATCACTACAGTGATTTTCTCTTCTTTTCAACAAAATTGGAGTGTATAATTTCAAATTGTACTTTCTATTAAAGCAAAACACATTGACAGGGAGACCCCATTGCCTTGAGACTGAGAAGGCTGAATTTGCGCTGACACTCTGACCTGAAAGGAGTCCTGTACTCAAGTCACTGAAAAATGTTTTGTATGTTTGGAAACATGAGTTCTTCCAAGATGTCCTAGGGGAAAGCCCCTTAAGCTTTTTATTATTTCCTCTAAATGTTTAAAATTGCGACTTGCTTATGCATTTTAACAATTTCTTTCCAGAAAATAAAATATGCTTTACTTTTTCTCCCTGTTTATTGGCCTCATGCTGTCTCCTGATTTCTTTATAATTTGTAACTTAGTTTTAATTTTCAAGTGGTAAAAATAATTTGAGTCTTTTTTCATTGTAAGAAAACCCCTATAAATTAAACATTGAAAAAGATAAAAAAACAACAACTATGGGATGATAAATGACAGTCATTTATATTAAAAATGTAGTATCACTTACAAAATGGCAAGTGTCATATTTCATTGGTCTAGTTTTTATCCTGGAAGCGTTTGTTAAACTTAATAAACAGCAATATTCTCAATGTGTTATTTAAAACTCAGTATTCAGTAAAGCTTTTGGCTAAAATAAGCAATATTAAAATGTGAAAATCTTTTATACATTTATTTATTCAATATACCCTGAATAATAATGACTTGCTTAGGCATTTAATGACATGACAAAAAGACTACCATATAATTGAAGAATATTAAAAATAATTAGGGTGTTAGCATTGTGTTTGTAAGCATTTGTAGCCTCAATATAAAAATTAAGAGCAGAGGAAAATATTTTGAAGTCTGTTTTCCTCTTTTTCTTTGTGGATTACTGGTATTGGACTGAGTCATCTCATAGATTCAGGGCCTGCTTCCTCTGAGTCATCTAGTCAGAACCCAAATAATATTGATAAAATACTAATCATATGAAATTATGTGTGGTTATAGTGGCTTGGAGGTCCAATTGGTATTATGATATATTTTTGGAAGATATATAAAATAACATATAGCTATTCTGTAAAATATAAGCAATTAGAAGGAAATGTAATCCACTAATGGCAATAAATAAATTTAGATTTCTATACAAACCCCAATACCATTATTAAAAAATTGATATATCAAGCTGGAGAGATCTCAGCAGTTAAATGCACTGGCTGCTCATGCAGAAAACCCAGATTTTATTCCAAGCACCCACATGACAGTAAACCATTGTCTCTACTTCAGTTCCAGGGACTCTCCTGCCCTCTCTGGAATATATAGGCATTGTATGCATGTGACGAATAGAACTCTCTGCTGGCAAAACTTCTATTCACATATAATAAAATAATTTTAAAAATTAAATATTGGCATATATTTTCCACAAATATATTATATTACTTGAAAAACATATATGAGTTCTTATAAAATGTAAATTTTAATAATAACAGGAGAAATATATGTGATGTATTAACTTATGAGAGCAATATTTGAGGCAAAATAAACATAATGATTAGGAGAAAGCATTTAGAATTTTATTTTTCTTTTGAAGAATTCAGTCTTTTTAAGGATGGCAATAAGATCATCAGTATCCAAGAATGACCTTGAACTTCTGAAGTTCCTAATCCACCTGCTTAGTTCTGGGGATAAACGCCCCACCACCATCACCACATGTAGATTATACAGTGATGGAAATCCAAAAACAAGTTGACTGGATGCTAGGCAAGCCCTCTAGAACTGTGGTATAAGCCCAGCTCTGAGGGTTAGAGCCTGGTTTCTTGTGACTCTCCTCAGCATCCAGCATATCTGGTCAGTCATCACTCACCAACGAGTACAAAGAGTAGTCCCACTGACCATAGGTGGGATCTGTGCCACACCCCACTGTCTCTGATGCAGACACTAGATTTCTTATCAAGTATCACCTGACTGGCTTTATGATGACATATTTAAGCAAGAGTCTGGAGTTTTTGAGTTTGTAGCTATAGCCAGTGCTGTAAAATTTCTCTGTGAAACAATATAAATAAAGAATTGCACAGTGGTGCGAGAAACAAAACACCATTCATTGCACCGACTTAAATTATCTTAATTTTAGGAAATATGTAATAAAAAACACATCGATAAAAAGAGGACAGCATTTTATTTTTAATTTAGTAAAACACTTTCAGAAATTCTCAGTAAAATTTTACCATGGAAAATGATCTGATATTTCATCACATTTTCTGAAACCCTTTGCTGACCATTGATTGCTTGGTTTATTCAAACAGAATGTCCTGTTTAAATAATCACAATGATTAGTGTTCTTGACCACTGGCAGATGGAGTCGAGGGATGTTCCCTGACAATTTTGTTAAGGAAATTATGTGAAAGACAGAACCCTAGGATGACAATTTGCGCATCAATCAGGAAAGTCATGGAAATGTATCAAGTCTTGTACAGCAAATCAGCACTTAGGGACTTCCAGTTGGAGTAATTCAGCCACATTCGTAAACCAAAGCTATTAAGAAGAAGACAAAAAAGCATCAATGTAAAGTTCTTTTTGACCACTCTCACAAAATGAGGAGGAACTGGAACTGTCAGTGGGGGATGTCATTGATGTCATCAAAGATGTAGAAGAAAGCTAGTGGAGTGGAAACCTGAACAATAAATTGGGACTGTTTCCCTCAAACTTTGTGAAAGAATTAGAGTTCACATATGTTGGTGAAACTCATGACTCTCAGTAGGAATCAGAAGTTTCTTTAACTGGCTCTACCTCATCATTGCCTTCTCTGGGGAATGAGAGTGAACCTGCTCCTGGATCAATTGCACAGCCAAAGAAAATATGAGGAATTAGATTTGGAGACATCTTTAAAGAAGGCTCTGTGAGAATTGCTCACTCTATGAACAATTGAGTTGGAATTTTGATGGCAATTGCATTGAATCTACAGATTGTTTTTGGCAAGATGGCCATTTTTACAATATTAATCCTGCCAACCCACGAGCATGGGAGATATTTCCATCTTCTGAGGTCTTCTTCAATTTCTTTCCTCAGAGGCTTGATGTCCTTGTCATAAAGATCTTCCACTTGTTTGGTAAGAGTCACACCAAGATACTTTATATTGTTTGTGACTATTGTGAAGGGTGTAATTTCCCTAATTTCTTTCTCAGTCTGTTTATCCTTTAAGTAGAGGAAGGCTACTGATTTGTTTGAGTTAATTTTATATCCCACCACATTTCTGAAAATGTTTATCAACTGTAGGAGTTCTCTGGTGGAGTTTTGGGGTGGTTTAAGTATACTATCCTATCATCTGCAAATAGTGATAGTTTGACTTCTTCCTTTCCAATTTGTATCCCTTTGACCTCCTTTTGTTGTCTAATTACTCTAGCTAGAAAATCAAGTACTCTATTGAATAAATTTGGAGAGAGAGGGCAGCCTTGTCTAGTCCCTGATTTTAGTGTGATTGCTTCAATTTTCTCTCCATTAAGTTTGATATTGGCTATTGGTTTACTGTATATTACTTTTACTATGTTTAGATATGGGCCTTGAATTCCTGATCTTTCCAAGACCTTTAACATGAAAGGATGCTGAATTTTGTCAAATGCTTTCTCAGCATCTAATGAAATGACCATGTGGGTTTTTTTTCTTTTTGAGTTTGTTTCTGTAGTGGATTACATTGATGGATTTCCGTATACTGAACCATCCCTGCATCCCTGGGATGAAGAGTTAGAAAGAAAATTCTCAAATACATCTGGAACAACAAAAATCCCAGGATAGCTAAAACTGTTCTCAACAATAAGAGAACTTCTGGGGGAATCAGTATCCTGGACTTCAAGCAGTAATACATAGCAATACTGATAAAAACTGAATGGTATTGGTATAGTGACAGGCATGTAGATCAATGGAATAGAATTGAAGACCCAGAAATGAACCCACACACCTATGGTCACTTGATTCTTGACAAAGGAGCTAAAACCATTCAGTGGAAAGAAGATAGCCTTTTCAACAAATGGTGCTCGTTCAACTGGCAGTTAGCATGCAGAAGAATGCAAATCAATCCATTCTTATCTCCTTGTACAAAGCTCAAGTCTAAGTGGATCAAAGACCTCCATATAAAACCAGACACACTGAAACTAATAAAAAAGAAAGTGGGGAAGAGCCTTGAGCACATGGGCACAGAGAAAAGTTTCCTGAACAGAGCACCAATAGCTTATGCTCTAAGATCAACAATTGACAAATGGAACCTCATAAAATTACAAAGTTTCTGTAAGGCAAAGGACACTGTCAATAGGACAAAATGGCAATCAACAAACTGGGAAACGATCTTTACCAACCCTACATCTGACAGAGGGCTAATATTCAATATATACAAAGGTCTAAAGAAGTTAGACTCCAGAGAACCAAATAACCTTATTCAAAAACGGAGTACGTTTTCTCTCTGGTGACTGAGCAGGCGGGTACAGCCAAGAGCCGAGGGAACCCAAGAGCGGCAGAAGAGCTGGGACATGGTCCATCCAGTCGCTACCTGCACCCAGGAGCTGGCTGGCCTGAGCCACAGCACTCTGTGCACCAATCCTGCCAGGGGAGAACTGGTCTGCAGGGAGTGATTTGACTCCAGGGTTTGGACGTAAGACTGTCATTTCCTCTCTGGTGATTGACCAGGCAGGTACAGCCAGGAGTGCAAAGAACACAGGAGTGGCAGAGCAGCTGGGACAGGGTCCTTCCGGGTTCTATCTGCACCCAAGAGTTGGACTGAACCACAGCACTCCATGCTATGGGAGAGCTGGTCACCCAGGAATGCTGAGACAGGCTTTCAGGCCCACAGGAGGGACAAGCATCAGCCAGAGACAGCAGGACCTACTAACACCAGAGATAACCAGATGGCGAAAGGCAAACGTAGGAATGTTATCAACAGAAATCAAGGCAACATGGCACAATTCGAACCCAATTCTACCACAACAGCAAGTCCTGGATACCCCAACACACTGGAAAAGCAAGATTTGGACTTAAAAGCACAGCTCATGATGCTGATTTAGGGTTTTAAGGACATAGCTCTCTTAACGAAATACAGGAGAACACAGGTAAACAGGAAGAAGTCATTAAAGAATTACAGGAAATCACAACCAAACAGGTGAAGGAATTGAATAAAACCATACAGGATCTAAAAATGGAGGTAGAAACAATAAAGATATCATGAAGGGAAACCACTCTGTACATAGAAAACCTAGGAAAGAAGTCAGGTGTCATAGATGCAAGTATCAACAACAGAATACAAGAGATAGAAGAGAGAATTTCAGATGCAGAAGATACCATAGAAAGCATTGGCACAACAGTCAAAGAAAATTCAAAATGCAAAAAAGCTCCTAACCCAAAACATCCAGGAAATCCAGGACAAAATGAGAAGACCAAACCTAAGGATTATAGGTATAGAAGAGAGTAAAGATTTCCAACTTAAAAGGCCAGTAAATGTCTTCAACAAAATTATAGAAGAGAACTTCCCTAACTTAAAGAAAGAGATGCCCATGAACATACAAGAAGCCTACAGAACTCCCAAAAAAGATTGGACCAGAAAAGAAATTCCTCCTGTCACGTAATAATTAAAACACCAAATGCATTAAACAAAGAAAGAATATTAAAAGCAGTAATGGGATAAGTTCAAGTAAGATATAAAGGCAGACTAATCAGAACTACACCAGAATTCTCGCCAGAGATTATGAAAGCCAGAAGACCCTGGGCAGATGTCATACAGACCCTAAGGGAACACAAATGCCGGCCCAGGCTACTATCCCCAGCAAAACTCTCAATTACCATAGATGGAGAAACCAAGGTATTCTACGACAAAAACAAATTTACACAATATCTTTCCACAAATCCAGAATTTCAAAGGATGGTAAATGGAAAACACCAACAAAAGGAGGGAAACTACACACTAGAAAAATCAAGAAATTAATCTTCTTTTAACAAATCAAAAAGAAGAGAGCAACACAAACATAATTCCACCTCTAATAACAAAAATGCAAGAATCAATGATCACTTCTCCTTATATCTCTTAATATCAATGGACTCAATTCTCCAATAAAAAGACATAAAGTAACAGACTGGATGCACAAGCAGGACCCAACATTTTGCTGCATACAGGAAACTCACCTCAGGTACAAAGACAGACACTAACTCAGAGTTAAAGGCTGAAAAACAATTTTCCAAGCAAGTGGTCCCAAGAAACAAGCTGGTGTAGCCATTTGACTTTCAACCTAAAGTAATCAAAAAAGATAAGGAAGGACACTTAATACTCATCGAAGGAAAAATCTACCAAGATGAGCTCTCAATTCTGAACATATGTGCTCCAAATACAAGGGCACCCACATTCATAAAATAAACTTTACTAAAGCTCAAAGTACACATTGCACCCCACACAATAATAGTGGGAGACTTCATCACCCCACTCTCCTCAGTGGACAGATCAGGGAAACACAAACTAAACATAGAAACAGTGAAACTAACACTGAAGTTATGAACCAAATTGATTTAACAGATGTATACATAGAATATTTTATCCTAAAACAAAAGAATATACCTTCTTCTCAGCACTTCACAGTACCTTCTCCAAAATTGACCATAAACTCTGTCACAAAATAGACCTCAGCAGATATAAGAAGATTGAAATATGTCCATGCACCCTACCAGATCACTATGGACTAAGGCTGGTCTTTAATAATAACAAAAAGAACAGAAAGCCCTCTTACAAATGGAAACTCAACAACATTCAACTCAACGATAACTTGGTCATGGAAGAAATAAAGAAAGAAGCAAAAGACTTTTTAGAATTTAATGAAAATGAAGGCACAACATACCCAAAATAATGGGACACAATAAAAGCAGTACTAAGGGGAAAACTTATAGCTCTGAATGCCTCCAAAAAGAAACTTGGAAAAGCATACACAAACAGCTTGACAGCACAGCTGAAGGCTCTGGAACAAAAAGAAGCAAATACACCCAAGAAGAGTAGATTGCAGGAAATAATCAAACTCAGGGTTGAAATCAACCAAGTCAAAACAAGAACTACACAAAGAATCAACCAAACCAGGAGTTAGTTCTTTGAAAAAAACAACATGGTAGATAAACCCTTAGCCAAACTAATCAGAGGGCACAGAGATAGTATCCAAATCACAAAATCAGAAATGAAAAGGGAGACATAACAAGAGATACTGAGGAAATCCAAAAAATCATTAGATCCTACTACAAAACCCTATACTCAACAAAAGTGGAAAATATACATGATATGGACAATTTTCTAGGCAGATACCAGGTTCCAAATTTAAATCAGGATCAGATAAATGATCTAAACCATCCCATAACCCCTAAAGAAATAGAAGCAGTCACAAATAGTCTCCCAACCAAAAAAAAAAAAGCCCAGGCCTACATGGGTTTAATGCAGACTTCTATCAGACCTTAAAAGAAGACCTAATACCAATACTCTTCAAACTATTACACAAAATAGAAACAGAAGGAACACTGCCTACTTCATTCTATGAAGCCACAACAGCCCTGATACCTAATCCACACAAAGGCCCAACAAAGAAAGAGAACTTTAGACCAATTTCCCTTATGAATATTGATGCAAAAATATTCAATAAAATTCTTGCCAAAGGAATCCAAGAACACATCAAAACAATCATCCACCATAATCAAGTAGGCTTCATCCCAGGGATGCAGGGATGCTTCACTATAAGGAAATCCATCGATGTAATCCACTATATAAACAAACTCAAAGAAAACAAAATCACATGACTATTTCATTAGATGCTGAGAAAGCATTTGAAAAAAATCCATCACCTCTTCATGATAAAAGTCTTGGAAAGATCAGGAAATCAAGGTCCCTACCTAAACATAGTAAAAGCAATATACAGCAAACCAGTAGCCATCATCAAACTAAATGGAGAGAAACTTGTAGCAATCCCACTGAAATCAGGGACTAGACAAGCCTTTCCACTCTCTTGCTACCTGTTCAGTATAGTATTCGAAGGCTTAGCCAGCGCAATTAGACAGAAAAAGGAGATTAACGGGATACAAATTGGAAAGGAAGAAATCAAATATCACTATTTGCAGATGATATGTTAGTATACTTAAATGACCCGAAAAATTCCACCAGAGAACTCCTAAACCTGATAAATAACTTTGGCAAAGTGGCTGGATATAAAATTAACTGAAATCAGTAGCCATCCTCTATTCAAAGGATAAAGAGGCTGAGAAAGAAATTAGGGAAAGGACACACTTCACAATAGTCACAAATAATATTACATACTTTGGTGTGACTCTAGCCAAGCAAGTGAAAGATCTGTATGACAAGAACTTCAAGTCTCTGAAGAGAGAAATTGAAGATCTCAGAAGATTGAAACATCTCCCATGTTCATGGATGGCTAATCAGTAAAAATGATCATCTTGCCTAAAGCAATCTACAGATTCAGTACAATTCCCATCAAAATCCCAACTCAATTCTTCATAGAGCTAGAAAGAGCAATTTCCAAATTTATCTAGAATAACAAAAAACCCAGGATAGCTAAAAGTATTCTCATTAATAAAAGAACTTCGGGCAGAATCACCATGCCTGTCTTCAAGTTGTACTACAGAGCAATATTAAAAAAAAAAAACAAAACAAAAAAACTGCATTGTATTGGTACAGTGACAGGCAAGTAGATCAATGGAATAGTTTTAAACATCCAGAAATGAACCCTCACACCTATGATCACTTGATCTTTGACAAAGAAGCTAAAACCATCCAGTGGAAAAAAGACAGCTTTTCCAACATATGGTCCTGGGTCAACTGGCAATCAACATGTTAGAAGGATGCAAATTCATCCATTCTTATCTCCTTGTATAAAGCTCAAGGCCAAGTGGATCAAGGACCTCCACATAAAACCAGTTACACTGAAAATAAGAGAAAGTGGGGAAGAACCTGGAGCAGCATATGGGCACAGGAGAAAATTTCCTGAATAAACACCAATAACTTATGCTCTAAGATCAAGAATTGACAAATGGTACCTTACAAAACTGTAAAGTTTCTGTAAGGCAAAGGACACTGTCAATAGGACAAAATGGCAACCAACAGATTGAAAAAAAATCTTTCCCAATCCTACATCCGATAGAGGACTAACATGCAATATATACAAAGAACTCAAGAAGTTATACTCCAGAGAACCTAATAACCCTATTAAGATTGGGTACAGAGCTAAACAAAGAATTCTCAACTGAGGAATATCAGACGGCTGAGAAACACATAAAACAATGTTCAATATCCTTAATCATCAGGGAAATGCCAATCAAAACAACCGTGAGTTTCCAACTCATACTATTCAGAATGGCCAAGATTAAAACCTCAGGGGACAGCAAATGCTGGAGAGGATGTGGGGAAAGAGGAACACTTCTCCCTTGCTGGTGGGATTGCAAGCTGGTAAAACCATTCTGGAAATCAGTTTGGCAGTTCCTCAGAATATTGTACCTGAGGACCCAGCTATACAACTCCTGGGCATATACCCAGAAGATGCTCCAACATGTAACAAGGACACATGTTTTACTATGTTCATAGCAGCCTTATTTATAATAGCCAGAAGTTGGAATGCACCCAAATGTCCCTCAACAGAGGAATGGATACAGTAAATGTGATACATTTACACAATGGCATACTACTCAGCTGTTAAAAACAATGAATTCATGAAATTCTTAGGCAAATGGATGGAACTAGATAATATCATCCTGAGTGAGGTAACCCAATCACAAAAGAACACACATGGTATGTACTCACTGATAAGTGGATATTAGCCCAGAAGTTTGGAATACCCAAGACACAATTCACAGTCCAAATGAAGCTCAAGAAGAAGGAAGAACAAAGTATGTATACTCTGGTCCTTCTTAGAAGGGGAAACAAAATACTCACTGGAGGAGATACAGAGACAAAGTATGAAGTAGAGACTGAGGGAAAGAACATCCATATATTGCCCTGCCTAGAGTTCTATCCCATATACAGTTACCAAACTCAGACACTGTTGTGGAGGCCAACAAATACTTGCTGACAGGAGCTTGATATAGCTGTCATCTGGAAGGCTCTGGCAGTGCCTGAAAAATGCAGAGGTGGATGCTCTCTGCCAACCATTGAACTGAGCACAGGGTCCCCAATGGAGGAACTTAGAGAAAGGACCCAAGGAGCTGAAGGGTTTTGCAGTGCCATAGGAGGAACAACAATATGAACCACCCAGTATCCCCAGAGCTCAAAGGGACTAAATCACCAACTGATGAGTTCACCTGGAGGGACCCATGGCTCCAGATGCATATGCAGCAGTGAATGGCATTTTTGAACATCAAAGGGAGGGTAGGCCCTTGGTCCTGAGAAGGCTAGAGGCCCCAGTATAGGGGAATGCCAGGACAGGGAAGTAGGAATGGGTGGAATGGTGATCAGGAGAAGGCGGGATGGGTTAGGAGGTGTTCAGGGGTAAACCAGGAAAGGGGACAACATTTGAAAGCTAAATGAAGAATATATCTAATAAAAATAAATAAATAAATAAATAAATAAATAAATAAAATGTTCAAGGCACACTATTTACAAATAAAATTTGATAAAAGGTTAAAAAAAAAAGCTCTGTGAAACTTAGGACAAAAACTTCTAGTAGTGAAACAGAGGAGAAAAAAACCAGCAGAGCCTTTAATCCTACAGTCACTGGGATATAGAATCTAGAATGTGGAGGTTAAAAAAACAAGACATTGATGCCAAGATTAAAGCTAAGAAATATTGTAGAATATTATTTCCCTATGTAGGGACCAGTGAAGATGAACTTACATCTTGAAAAGGGAAGATAATCCATTTGATAAGATTGTTTATGTAGTGAATTACATTGTTGGACTTCCTTATATTGAACCATCTTTGCGTCCCTGGGGTGAAGGATCATCGTGGTGAATGATCGTTTTGATGTGTTCTTGGATTTGGTTGGCAAGAATTTTATTGAGTATTTTTGCATCAATATTCATAAGAGAGATTGGCCTGAGATTCTCTTTCTTTGTTGGATCTTTGTGTGATTTTTGTATCAGCGTAATTGTGGCTTCATAGAAGGAGTTGGAGTTGAGTAGTGGTCCTTCTGTTTCTATTTTGTGGAATAGCTTGAAGAGTATTGGTGTTAGGTCTTCTTTGAAGGTCTGATACAATTCCGCACTAAAGCCATCTGGAGTTGTGCTGTTTTTGGTTGGAAAACTTCCTATGACCACTTTTATTTCTTCAGGGGTTATAGGGTGGTTTAGATGATCTATTTGATCCTGATTTAATTTTGGTATTTGGTATTTGTCTAGGAAATTGTCCATTTCATCCAGATTTTCTAGTTGTGTTGAATACAGGCTTTTGTTGTAAGATCTGATGATTTTTTGAATTTTCTCAGTTTCTGTTGTTATCTCTCCCTTTTTGTTTCTGATTTTGTTAATTTGGATACTGTCTCTGTGTCCTCTGGATAGTCTGGCTAAGGGCTCATCTATCCTTCTCAGCACCTCATATCACCTTCTCCAAAATCGACCATACAAAATGGTCACAAATCAGACCTCTACAGATATAAGAAGATCGAACTAATCCCATGCCTTCTATCAGATCACTATGGAATAAGGGTGGTCTTTAATGGCAACAAAAACAGCAGAAAGCCCACATACACATGGAGGTTGAACAATACTCTAATCAATGATAACTTGGTCAAGGAGGAAATAAAGAAAGAAATCAAAGACTTTTTATAATTTAATGAAAATGAAGGCACAACATACTCTAATTTATGGGACACAATGAAAGTGGTGCTAAGTGGAAAATTCATAGCCCAGAGTGCTGCCAAAAAGAAACGGGAGACCTCATACACTAGCAGCTTAATGGCACACCTGAAAGCCCTGGAATAGAAAGAAGCAAATATACCCAAGGGGAGTAGAAGGCAGGAAATCATCAAACTCAGGGCTCAAATCAATCAAGTATAAACAAATAAAACCGTACAAAGAATCAACAAAACTAGGAGTTGGTTCTTTGAGAAAATCAGCAAAATAGATATTTGTTTAAAAAAAAATTAGGCTTTAAGTTTTACTTTAGAAAGTGAATGTCAGATCGTAAGTTACGCTTCTTAAAAAAGTACCTTTTCTTTACATTTTAATCTTAAAATAGAAAAATGTTCATTTTTACTATATTAATCCTGCCAATCCATGAGCATGGCAGATTTTTCCATCTTCTGAGGTCTTCTTCAATTTCTTTCTTCAGAGACTTGAAGTTCTTGTTATACAGATCTTTCACTTGTTTGGTTAGAGTCACGCCAAGATACTTTATATGGTTTGTGGCTATCGTGAAGGGTATCATTTCTCTTACTTCTTTCTCAGCCTGCTTATCCTTTGAGTATAGGAAGGCTTCTGACTTACTTGAGTTGATTTTATATCCGGTCACTTTGCTGAAGTCGTTTATCAGCTGTAGGAGTTCTCTGATGGAGTTCTTAAGTATACTATCATATCGTCTGCAAATAGTGATAGTTTGACTTCTTCCTTTCCAATTTGTATCCCTTTGATCTCTTTTTGTTGTCTAATTGCTCTAGCTAGAACTTCAAGTACTATATTGAAAAGATATGGAGAGAGAGGGCAGCCTTGTCTAGTCCCTGATTTTAGTGGGATTGCTTCAAGTTTCTCTCCATTTAGATTGATGCTGGCTACAGGTTTGCTGTAAATTGCTTTTACTATGTTTAGATATGGGCCTTGAATTCCTGAACTTTCCAAGACCTTTAGCATGAAAGGATGCTGAATTTTGTCAAATGCTTTCTCAGCATCTAATGAGATGACCATGTGGTTTTTTTCTTTGAGATTGTTTATATAGTGGATTACATTGATGGATTTCCTTATATTGAACCATCCCTGCATCCCTGGGATGAAGCCTACTTGATCGTAGTGAATGATCATTTTGATGTGTTCTTGGATTCGGTTGGCAAGAATTTTATTGAGTATTTTTGCATCGATATTCATAAGAGAGATTGGCCTGAGATTCTCTTTCTTTGTCGGATCTTTGTGTGCTTTTGGTATTAGTGTAATTGTGGCTTCATAGAACGAGTTGGGTACTGTTCCTTCTGTTACCAAAAGTAATATACAGATTCAATGCAATCCCCATCAAAATCCCAACTCAATTCTTCATAGAGTTAGAAAGAGCAATTCAAAAATTCATCTGGAATAACAGAAAACCCAGAATAGCTAAAACTATTCTCAAGAGTAAAAGAACCTCTGGGGGAATCAGTATCCCGGACCTCAAGCTGTACTATACAGCAATAGTATTAAAAACCGCATGGTATTGGTACAGTGACAGGCATGTAGATCAATGGAACAGAATTGAAGACCCAGAAATGAATCCACACTCCTATGGTCACTTGATCTTTGACAAAGGAGATAAAACCATCCAGTGGAAAAAAGATAGCCTTTTCATCAAATGGTGCTGGCTCAGCTGGAGGTCAACATGCAGAAGAATGCAAATTGATCCATTCTTATCTCCTTGCACTAAGCTCAATTCCAAGTGGATCAAGGATCTCCACATAAAACCAGACACACTGAAACTAATAGAAGGGAAACTAGGGAAGAACCTTGAACATGTGGGCATAGGGGAGAATTTCCTGAACAGAGCTCCAATAGCTTATGCTCTAAGATCAAGAATAGACAAATTGGACCTCATTAAATTACAAAGTTTTTGCAAGGCAAAAGACACTGTCAAAAAGACAAAGCGGCAACCAACTAACTTGGAAATGATCTTTACCAACCTTACATCTGACAGAGGGCTAATATCCAATATATACAAAGAACTCAAGAAGTTAAACTCCAGAGAGGCAAGTAACCCTATTAAAAATGGGGTACAGAGCTAAACAAAGAGTTCTCACCTGAAGAATATCTAATGGCTGAGAAGCACCTAAAGAGATGCTCATCATCCTTAGTCATTAGGGAAATGCAAATCAAAACAACCCTGAGATTCCATCTCACACCAGTCAAGACGGCTAATATCAAAAACACAGGAGACAGCAGTTGTTGGCGAGGATGTGGAGAAAGAGGAACACTCCTCCACTGCTGGTGGAATTGCAAGCTGGTACAACCACTCTGGAAAGCAGTCTGGTGGTTCCTCAGAAAACTGGGCATGACACTCCCGGAGGATCCGGCTATACCACTCCTGGGCATATTCCCAGAGGCTTTACCTGCATGCAATAAGGACACATGCTACACTATGTTCATAGCAGCCTTATTTATAATAGCCAGAAGCTGGAAAGAACCCAGATGTCCCTCAACGGAGGAATGGATTCAGAAGATGTGGTCTATCTACACAATGGAATACTCTGCAATTAAAAACAATGAATTCACGAAATTCCTAGGCAAATGGTCAGAACTTTAAAATATCATCCTTAGTGAGGTAACCCAATCACAAAAGAACACACATGGTATGCAGTCACTTATAAGGGGATATTAACCCAGAATCTCGGAATACCCTAGACACAATTTGCATAGCAATAGATTTCTAAGAAGATGGAAGGAGAGACCCCTGGTCCTGGAAAGACTGGATGTAGGGGAACGCCAGGACAGAGAAACGAGAGGGGGTTGAATGGAGAAAAGAGGGAGGGAAGGGGGCTTATGGGACTTTCGGGGAGGGAGGAAACGGGAAAGGGGAAATGATTTGGAATGTAAATTAAAAAAAAATAGAAAAATGTTTTAAAGTAAGATTTCCTGTGTTGCTTCAAGTAAAATATAACTGAAGTAGAAAATAATAGAATTGCCAATACGAAGTTATACTTGATTAGATTTGGGGGAGAGCTAATCATACATAGAATGTCCATTTTAGGGTTTTGACCCAGGGACCTATATGTCCCAGGCTGGACTTAGCCTTGTGATATAATAAAAATGGCCGTAAACTTCTGGTTTATCTGCCTCTGCCTCCGAAATAAAGAATGACAGACATGCCCAGTGCGCCTAACCTTTTAAACCATTTTAAGTCTGGGCTCATCTAATGAGTGGTTATTGATGAATGAACTTACTCTGTTTTATTTTTAAGTGATTAGTCAAATGTAGTTTTTGCTTCTTATTAATGTAATGACAGTCATTAATAGATAACAGTGTCCTTACCCTAAAAATCATCTCCTATTTTACCCACATTCTAGAAATGATCTCCTACATTCCCGGTGGAAGGTTTGTCTCCATCCACGCTGCTGGGAGGGAAAGCTCTAACAGTTCAGACTGTGTTCTTTTCCCAATGAGTGTTATACTAATAAAAAAAGTAACATACACATTCAACAGTAGGCAAGTGACTATGCTTTCTGGTCAAATATGTAGCTCATAAAAACTAGTTAAGATGTAAGAAATTAAAAAAGTGGGTAACAGAAAAATGAATTTATGTGTTATAAACACAAATAAGAAAAATAGGAACATAACCCCTTACTTTATACTAAATTTTCACTTGCAGTTTGGTTCCTTTCTGACCCAATATGTATTACTGACCTGATTGGTGATCTTGGCCTCAGCAACACATATATTTTAATGTTTGTACCCTATTAAATGGTTTATTTGAGCCATGTGTATTAATGACATATCTGTAACTTGGATATTGAGGGAGGAAAATCACGAGTTTGAGGTCAGCCTGTGCTACATAGGGGCCCTATATCCACAAGGAAGGAAACAATGTTCCTTTAATAGTGGTGGGTATTTTCCCTAGTCTATACAATCAGAATAGCAACAAGTCATCCCTGCACACTTTTGCCTCCTCAGTCAGAACAGAGAAGTCATGCTGTCTGTTTTCCATGTGTCTATTTTCTGTCCTTTACAAAATAGTTCAGAAAAAAAAAAACTAAACAAGCTTGAACTTATTTAAATGGAAAAACAATTCCTTTAAAATAGTAATTTGCCAGTATTTGGCCTCGATATGGGAACTTTTACTATTTCTAAAGTTACAGTCAGAAAATGTTTAACTACAACAACAATAACAACAACAACAACTTTACTTAGAGCTAAATCCCTCTTCCCCCAATATGAGTATAAAACATAGCACTGAATCTGTCATTGCCAAGTTATTAGTGAATGTATAGTTCAGATTTCCCGGTCTTTGAAACACAGTACTACCAAGTTTCTAATGGGATTTCAATGCTATTTTGGTGTGTTTGTGACCACTAAGCTTGCTCCTTATTATAAAGGCATTACCTCTATACAACTGTACAGGACTTTACATGAAATCAGAAGATGCAAAGAGAGAATGCACTGGTCTTAACAGAGAACTCCTTACACTCCTAACTGTGATCACAGTCAACAAATATGCTCAAAGAGATCTGTAGATTTTTTGATAAATGTTTTCTGCTTGCATTTGAACTTGAAATGTATGAGCAGTATGAGACAATCTTTAAAATCAGAATTGAGAAGTGTTACAGTTGAATGGTCTTGTGCTGTGGAAATAAAATGACTGAGTGTAATGACTTTAATAAAATCATCTTTCAAAAAAAAAAGAGTACTTGATCCTAACCTACATAAGATGTTACAAATCAATGGCTATTAATCTCTTATAAATATTTATTAGTTTTTATGTGTATGAATGTTGTGTCTGCATATGTGTAAGTGTATTTATTGTGTGTATATAATGCCCAAGATGTCAGACCAGAGCATCAGAACACCTGGAGCTCGAATACAGGTGATTATGGTTACTATGTACATGCTGGGAACTAATACCAGATCATCCCAAAAGCAGCAAATGCTCTTAATCACTGGACCCTCTGGACACCCCCAGATAATTGATCTGTTTACATTCAATATCCTTTATTTATTACTTAAAAATTTTAAAGAATTGAATATATCAACATTATGTTTATATATTCACCCCCCTCTCAGGCCTTCCAACTTCTTCCTAATTCATTAATCATTGTAAAATAATAATGATAAGGCATTAGATCACAACCTGCGAAGACATCCCATTTTTATGAGTACCTAATATATTCATCTCTTTTTGGAATATGTGTGACATTTATGTTACCTTTGAGAAAACAAATCAAATCCATGTAATAGTTCTAGTATGTGTAAACTTGTAAGCAAATTGTCTTTCCCAGATTTTACACAGAAACCAAGCACCTTCTTCAATAAGACTTTTTTCTAAATTTCAGAAAAAAAATCTTAATTTTACAGTCTGTTGTCTGTGTCTTAGAAAGAACACAAGAAAATTCAATTATCAACTCAGATTAATTCTACATTTTTTGAGATAAGAAAGATACTCCTTGAAAGCTACATTAAAATTACTCAGAATATTTAAAGTGGTCTATGTATGGGGAAAATTATCAGCAAAGATTATGTGAAAACTCACTCTGAACTCTTACAGTGACATCGAGTCTAGTAACAACTCTCAGTTAAGAGTTATTTGTATGTAAAGAAAATTACAAGTCTCAGTTCCCTGATTATAAACTCATCATGATACTTCTCATGCTCCCCCTTTTGTTGTAAGAATCTTACCACATGGCCTGTGAACTTGCTGTATGGTGCTGGCTGCCCTCTAACAATCTTTCTCTCCCAATTAATGGTGTTCTGGGCATAGACCTGAAAGTTTCATGTCTTTTCATGGAAAAGGATTAAAACACGCAGTTATTTATCTTGCATTACACATTACACTTTTCTCCTCAGGCAAAGATGTTGAATGTAGATAAGACTGAAAATTTGGAATTCTAAATGCTGATCATGTTTCTTGTGTCATAACATGTTGAAAGTATTTCTGTTATCAAATTATCAAACATACTGATGGATTTGTTTTGTTTGGTTCTTTTTACTGGTAAACAGGAAAAGTTGAGATGTTTGTTTTGCTGTTAAATTATAGGTTAATGGCACAAATGTTTTCCATTTGCCTAGCCATGGTATGTAATTGGTGCTACAAATGACTGATCAATACACCCTATATTTTGTCTGTGGTTAACAAGTAGTACCCCTTGATGATATGGAAACAAATATATTTAGTAAGGACAACCTGGAAGCAATGGGAACTCATCATAACTTGTTTTAATGAGGAAGAAGTTTTTGATTCTTACTCTTATGTTGTCTTATTCTACACAATTATAATGTCCAAGTAAATAAAGCCTTAAAGGGCAAGACTGTGATTGATTCTCAGGAGCAAGAGTGAGAAAAATCTGAACATTGCAAAAAAAATGTCTCTCCTCTGAAAAATTCTGCATTCGCTTAGCGGTAAGTTGGGATTCACTGAGCTGTACTAGCAGGGAAGGCAGTGACGCTGGAAGGTGGTGGAAAGTTACAGCGTGAGTTAGTCTATTTAGATCAACTTGGAATTCTACTGTCCTCTTCCTCCAAATGTTGGTAGCAATTGCTCAGGTGTTCTCCTGCCTCTGCCCTGTGTTATTTATCCTCTGTCCCTCAGAATTCTTCACACATCATATGTAGTGGCATTCCTTTAAAATCTGACACATGGAGGCTGGAGGATGGATTAGACAATTCGAGCCCATACTGCTCTTGTAGAGGATCTGATTTTAGTTTTCAGCACCCATTTTGGGAGGCTCACAACCACCTGCAATTCCCACTCTTGTGAATCTGACATTCCCTCCTCAGGTATCCACTGGCACATGCATCCATGTGCCCACATCCACCATAAACACCACACATAATAAACATGATAAAGAAATCATGAAAAATTGACTCCGTATATTTAAAACTGTAAAAGGTAAAAATTTCAAAACTGGGTCATTGTCTACTTCTTCCCTTGCTTTATTATTTTATTAAATTATATCATTTGTTATCATAGATAAGTTATTAATATATACTGTATAGTGTCATAGAATAGTTTATTAGAAAATATCAATAGGCCTATTTCTGCCAACATGTTATATTCAAGACTCCTCTATTCTGTTCACCATTACATCCTCACCAATGTCAAGAAGTCAATAAATATTATTTAAAATATAAATAAATTCCAATGACCTTGAACTGAGAAGTCTGGCCTTAGAAGTGATGTTTACTCTATTAACAAGGGACAGTAAAATTGTGTGATATGTTTCATACAAACACAAGCATTTTGGAAACTTCATTGGTGATTCTTTAAATAATCCTAGCCTTCTAACCTGTGTACTGATTCTTAAAAAATATAAGTTCCACTGAAGGATTTTACATGACTTAAAATTTATAATCTGTGAAGGAAATACAAAATAATAAAAGAAATGCATGTATACTATATTTAAGAAACCACATCTTAAAAGTTACACACACCAATTCATCCTATATATTACAGTGCAAATGCTATCCATTTGCCACTTACAACTATAAAAGCAGTTTGGAAATGTATTCTTATTCTAGAGACTCTTCTGAGTGAAAATCGAGGAATTCATCATTGAAGAAGAATGGTAACAATTTGTCCCAAACGCTAAGCGCCTAGGGTCAAATTATCAATCATATATAGGTTTGGTCATAACTGCTTGCCTTATTGTTAGTGTAAGGTGATCAATGCTTTCTCTTCATACTCAAACATGTTCAAGTTTGGATAGAATATTAGTTATTTGGATACAGTACTATAGGTCAGTGGGAAGATCTTGGCAAGGTAGAGTAACAGCCATGAACCTCTTTGAACTGACCTGGATGGAAGACACAAGAGATTATAGGAATTGTTTCTAAAATACTTTGAAATGTAAAGGTCAAATAGTCTTAAAAGTGAGCCAAAAGGAAAGGAAGACAAACCAGTTAAGTCAGGGGGAAATCAAAGCAAATTCAGTGTCACAGAGGCCAAGGGAAGAGCATGTTTCAAAAAGAACTCCATAAATGATCTTGGCAGTCGAGGAGAAATGAAGATTGAGTTGCCACCAGAGGCAGTAATACAAAGATCATCAATGACTTAAGAATAGCCTTTCTACAAGATGGAAACAATGAAATTGCAGAAAAAAAGTATGTTTTCTGCTCACAAGCTTAACTTTGAAAATCTGCAAAGGATAAGTCTGTAAAGGGGTTATCAACATGATTTTTCTCAAGCCAGGTGAAGTCCCAGCATGTCAGTGCTGAAGTGTGATTCAATTGAAAGTGCACATATGTGATGCTTTAGATGAGACAGCAATTATACCATTGCCACCTAGAGCAAGGGGAGGAAATGAATACACATTAGATTGCCTGAGAAACTTCTGGGGTTTGTTTTTGATATTTAACAAAAAATAATTTTAACCTGATGCATAAAGTCTAAGGAATGTACAGAATTATGGGTCCTGAATAATGTTTCCAGATATATCAATGGGATATCTGTGCACACATGCTTACATATGTGCTTACATACATACATACATACATACATACATATATAACTATGTATGGAGGAAGTTTGAATGTTTGGTAATCAGGGAGTGGAACTACTGAAATGATGACAAAGATTAGAAAATGTGGTCTTTGAGTTGGAGTGTTAATGGGGTGGGTTTTAAAGTTTCAGAAGCCCATACTAGTGCCAGGCTCTCTGTCATCTACCTCTCTGTTTCTCTCTGTCTCTCTCTGTCTCTGTCTTTCTATCTATATCTGTCACTGTCTCCTCTGCCTGCTTCCATTGATTAGGATATAACTCTCAGCTACTGCTCCATGCCTGCCCATATCTCACCATGCTCCCCACCATAATGATAATGATCTAAACATTTAAAACTGTAAAGGAGCACCCATTTGAATGCTTTCTTTCATATGAGTTTGCCTGGTTATGATGTGACTTCATAGCAAGAGAACAGTGATTAAGATGTGTGAGAGTGTAGGTGTGTATGTGTGTGTGTGTGTGTGCCTGAATGTGGTATGGTATTTATGGTAAGGATATTCCTAATCTTCTTCTACCTTTCAGAGTAAACATCACCTAATTGTTTTTTGTACTTTCCTTACTGTGGACAGTACAGTTACTATTTAACTGAATTCATATGTTCCCTGCCTCCTTCTTGCTCTAGCCTCTAGTAACCACTCTCAATTCTTAGAAGATTCTTGATTTCACTCTCAATTCTTAACATATTAGTTTCCATTTGGATGCACATGTAAATTGAGATCATGTTCCATACTGTGTCTGGATTGTTCCATTTATGTTGCCTCCAGTTCCATCTATATTATCAAGAATAATGGCATCCCATCAATTTTCATGTATTAAACAATTTTTATTTTGTATATGTGCCAGTTCATTTCATTTTGTGGAAAGCATCCTTCAAAAACTCCTTCATGGGCATGGCATTGAGCACCTTTCTTGCAGGAAGAAGTAATTCTAGAACAAAGTAATAATAGATTACGTCTAAAAAACACATTGAAATCTTCCAATGGACTGTGATTTTTCTCCTAAAATCAGTCAGTATCTGAGAATAACAATATATTATCAATGGGCAACAATTTCAGTGGAAGGGTGAGACAATTGTTTGGGATAGAATAGTTTTATTCAATGTACATCTGATGAGCAAAACCACTGGCATTACAGGAGAGCTTATTAGAAATGAGATCTGTCAAAAAGACAAAGCGGCAACCAACTAACTGGGAAATGATCTTTACCAACCTTACATCCGACAGAGGGCTAATATCCAAGATATACAAAGAACTCAAGAAGTTAAACTCCAGAGAGGCAAGTAACCCTATTAAAAAATGGGGTACAGAGCTCCACAAAGAGTTCTCACCTGAAGAATATCTAATGGCTGAGAAGCACCTAAAGAGATGTTCATCATCCTTAGTCATTAGGGAAATGCAAATCAAAACAACCCTGAGATTCCATCTCACACCAGTCAGGATGGCTAAGATCAAAAACACAGGAGACAGCAGTTGTTGGCGAGGATGTGGAGAAAGAGGAACACTCCTCCACTGCTGGTGGAATTGCAGGCTGGTACAACCACTCTGGAAAGCAGTCTGGCGGCTCCTCAGAAAACTGGGCATGACACTTCCGGAGGATCCGGCTATACCACTCCTGGGCATATACCCAGAGACTTTACCTGCATGCAATAAGGACACATGCTCCACTATATTCATAGCAGCCTTATTTATAATAGCCAGAAGCTGGAAAGAACCCAGATGTCCCTCAACGGAGGAATGGATTCAGAAGATGTGGTATATTTACACAATGGAATACTACTCTGCAATTAAAAACAATGAATTCACGAAATTCCTAGGCAAATGGTCAGAACTTGAAAATATCATCCTTAGTGAGGTAACCCAATCACAAAAGATCACACATGGTATGAAGTCACTGATAAGGGGATATTGACCCAGAATCTCAGAATACCCTAGACACAATCAGCATATCAATAGATTTCTAAAAAGATGGAAGGAGAGACCCCTGGTCCTGGAAAGACTGGATGTAGGGGAACGCCAGGACAGAGTAATGAGAGGGGGTTGAACGGAGAAAAGAGGGAGGGAAGGGGGCTTATGGGACTTTCGGGGAGGGAGGAAACGGGAAAGGGGAAGTGATTTGGAATGTAAATTAAAAAAATAAAATAAAATTAAAAAAAAAAAAAAAAAAAAAAAAAAAAAAAAAAAAAAAAAAAAAAAAAAAAAAAAGAAATGAGATCATCAAGTATCTCATTAGATTTTTATACTTTACATTTTAAAATGACCTTCAAGTGGCTTGTGTACCCCTCACCCCTAAGAAGCAACAGCCTAAGGGAAGAGAACAAACTGACAGTGTGGGATGTGATGTAATTATGCAAATGAACTGGTGGCCGTGATTTTAATTTGACATTAGTTGGGCATAGCCTTCAGAGGAGCACTCATTAATAATACTTATCTGACTATCTCATGATGAAAATAATGTGTGCTTCCCTATGGGTTCCCTCCTTTCAGCCTATGGCATCCCAATTCCCTGCCTCCATTAAGCTTTATACAGTGAGGACAGTCTTGCTAATTTTCTGCCTCTCCAACTGCAATGTACTCTTTCAGTGAGTCCTGAGGTTGCCTCCACTTATATCTATGCCATGTATCTCTGAATGTCTTTCTCATCTGCTACCCTGGACAAACTTTAATCAACTCTACAAGGGAGTTTTTAAGCGTCTCTTCTTTGCTCTCTTCATTAGCTCTGTAGTGCTATCTCCTCCTCCATATTCTAAGACTCATGAAATACTAAGTGGAGTGATTCAAAATTTCAGTGGACTCACAATCCATCCAAGCTGATATAGGACTGCAAGAATTTAGGTCATTTTAAAGTGAGAAGTTCAGAAAGGAATTGGGAAGAAGAAAATTTGATATCTACATGTAAATAGATAAAGCAAAAATAATCACTAAGATTTTTAGAGGCCCATGGAGCACAAAAGGAAATAAACATTGGGAATTTGTCATGTATATAGACTAGAGTTATGACCAACGAGTACTTCAAGATGAAATCCAAACTGTGCTCCACACTTTGTCTCTGTATCTCCTTCTGTGGGTATTTTGTTCCCCCTTCTAAGAAGGACCAGAGTATCCATATTTTGTTCTCCCTTCTTGAGCTTCATTTGATATGTGAAGCTTCTGGGCTAATATCCACTTATCTGTGAGTACATACCATGTGTGTTCTTTGTGATTGAGTTATCTCACTCAGGATGACATTTTCCAGTTCTGACCATTTTCCTAAGAATGACATGAATTCATTGTTTTTAATAGCTGAGTAGTATTCCACTGTGTAGATATATGACATTTTCTGTATCCATTGAGAGACATCTGGGTTCTTTCCAGCTTCTGGCTATTATAAATAGGGCTGATGAACATAGTGGAACATGTGTCCTTATTACATGCTGGAGAATCCTCTGGGTATATGCCCAGAAGTGGTATAACAGGGTCCTCTGGTAGTATTATGCCCAATTTTCTAAGGAACCACCAAACTGATTTCCTGAGTGGTTGTACCAGCTTGCAATAGCAGGAGCAGTGGAGAAGTGTTCCTCTTTCTCCACATCCTCTCCAGCACCTGCTGTCTCCTGAGTTTTTGATCTTAGCCATTCTGAATGTTGTGAGGTAAAATCTTAGGGTTGTTTTTGTGTGGAGGAGAAACTGAGGGAAAGACCATCCAGAGACTACCCCACCTAAGGATCCATGCCATATACAGTTACAAAACCCAGACACTATTATCAATGCCCACAAGTACTTGCAAACCAGAGCCAGATATAGCTGTCACCTGGGAGACTCTGCTAGTGCATAGCAAATACAGAGGAGGACACTCTCAGCCAGCAATTGAATTGAGTACAAGGTCCCCAATGGAGGAGCTAAAGAAAGGACCCAAGGAGTTGAAGGGGTTTGAACGCGATAGGAGGAGCAACAATATGAGCCACCCAGTATGCACAGAGCTCCCAGTACAAAACCATCAACCAGAGTACACATGGAATTACTCATGGCTCCAGATGCATAGGCAGCAGAGGATGACCCTGTTGGACACCAAAGGGAGGAGAGGCCCTTAGTCCTGGAAAGGCTCCATATTGCAGTGTAGGGGAATACCAAGACAGGGAAGAGGGAAAGGGTTGATTGGGAACAGGGGGAGGGGAGATGGGTTATGGGATTTTCGGGGGGAAGGAACCGGGAAAGGGGATAACATTTGAAATGTAAATAAAGAATATATCTAATTAAAAAAAGAAAGAAATCCAAAGTATGGACTTACTGTTTCATTAAGGATGAATTGCACAGAGAAGAGCAATGGTCACATTTTCTCTGCTGTTTGTATTTAAGCAAGGTCACACATAGTGCCAGTTGACCTTACTATCTCAGGAGCTCACACTGACCATGAATTTCTAACTATTCATCCCATCCAGAGTGATGGGATGTTGGGATCCAGAGTGATGGTATGACAATAAGCAGATCAAATGTTTTCTTTTTTATTTTATTTTATTTATTATTATTATTATTTTTATTTTCTATATTCTTTATTTACATTCCAAATGATTTCCCCTTTCCCGATTCCCCCCTCCCTGAAAGTCCCATAAGCCCTCTTCCCTCCCCCTGTTCCCCATTTGCCTAAGAATTTCATGAATTCATTGTTTTTAATTGCTGAGTAGTATTCCATTGTGTAAATATACATGGAAAATATCTCTGATAAAATTGAAGAAATATATAGAAAAACACGTTAAGATTGACTATTTCATGGAAAAATTATACAGATAAAATGGTAGACATAAAAATATTCCTACGTTGATTGAAAGCGGAATTATAAACATTTTCTGATAAAACTGAAAATCTACAAGGAAAATATTTTCTTAAACGTTTTCTTTGGCATATTTACTTTTCTTTGTCTGCGTTCTGTTTCTCACTTGTACTTCAGAATCGCCTCAGCTTGAATAACTCATAAAAATCTCTCCTATGAAAGTCCTTTCTTTCCCTAACACTTGCGTTTTCGTTTTCATAATCAGTAAACACCAGTGGAGAGGCTGACACAAAGTGGGATGCAAAAATAACTGTTGAGTAAATTATCAAATGAGAAATCCATCTTTATATCAGCCCAGGCTTTTAAATTTGTTTGCAAAATATAACCAATGGATTTGCCGATTCTCAGTAATAAGAGAAATAGTCAAGAAATGTTTGGGATTGTGTCAAAGGGAGAGTTATAGATTTACATAAGAGTTTGCCTTATATTTTAGAAAAATAATCTTTAATTGGATAGAATTTAGTTATTAGAAAAGCCATGGTAAAATCTAAAAAATATCTCAAAGTACATAGCAATACAGATGCAAATATCATTGAGAATCTCGGGGAATTAGCCTACAGATCTTGAAATGATTGTCTTTGTCTTTTCCTGAGCTGCTATGGAGGTATTGACTAAATCCAGTGGTTTAGCAGTTGATTATTTTGTATCAGTTATTTTCCCTGGTTGAGTCATAGTATAATTTATCAAGGGACATTTCTACTTAGGAAATAGATATGCCTTAGGAAAAATACTTTATGTAGTTAATTCATTATCAATATATTTACTAGAAAGGATTCATGCAATCTCTGACTAGCATCAGTGTTTATTGTTTACTACTTTAGTTATTTAGCCAGGTCTGCAGTACAGTCTTTCTATATTTCAGAATTATTAGTTTTAAATATAGTATGCCAAGACCTTTATTAAATTCTGATGGAATGCTTGCATATGTCCCTTTCCAATCAATATCTTTCAAACGGCATAACATTCTTTAAAAAGAGCAGGTAGAGTGGAGAGTGGAAAGTGACCCCAGGGGGCCACACCATTGGAAGACAGGAGACCTCTGCATATGCTGAAAAGTGGACCCAGACTGATATATCTGAAGAGTAAGCAAAAAGCTGGATGGCTAACAAGTGAGTAAGTTCACATGTCACAACGACACGATGCCTAAAGGATCTTAGAAGTTTATAGGTTGATGCTATCTGTCGAGGATAGGAAAGGACAAATAAGAATGTTTCAGGAATCTGCCACTTACCCATTCCCCACAGGCTATAAAGTCAAGTCAGCTTTCTTAGCCTACCACCAAGACTAGATTCAAAGCAGAGAGACCTTCTCTGGAAAAAAAAAACAATTCAATGCAGTGTAGGATCATACAAAGTATATATAGTTCAGAACAGAAATGAAGCATAATATAGTATGGAAATTAAAGATATTTTTATATGTAAAAAAGAAATACTGGCTTTTTTGTAGCTACATTCCTAAATTCTTAAGACAACTCAGATTATACCAGAGCTCAGGCAGACATTTGGTCCCTCCAGTTGCAGGACCAAGCAACCACTGAGAACCAGGTGCCATATTAATATCCTGCTACTCACGTATAATTTACTCCTCAATAAGCCTTGATAGTGGGAGAGTCTTATGGGAATGCTTGGTGTTTCCAATAAGTGCTACTTCAAAGACTTCCCATTTGAAGACATGAAGTTTATTATCACTAGAGGATTTGGAAAAAACTAAAGAAATGTGTACAGATCTCTTTAATAAAATTTAGAAATTTTTATTAAATTAGTAAATTAGCAAAAAGTAATTAAAACAAGAAAAATAAATTGCATAGAGAATAACTTTGAAAAGACAGAAAACATGGATACCATACCATGGTATAATATAAGCCTATAGAGCATGCATGTTGGTAAGAACTATATAGTATAGTAATGTTAAAAACAGATAGATAATTTGATTTCAAAACACAATATGAAAGTACAAAAACTGCAGCAAAGATGTATGTAGAAATCAAAATCTAAAAGCACAGGTATAGAAATGTGTGATTTAGGCTATAACATAAAAACAAGGAATGTTATTTCAGAAGATTGTAAAAGAAAACTATTCAAGACTATACATGAAAGTTTTCTCAGAATTGTAAAATAAAAATTCTTAAGATATTTAGACCAGTATCTTATATCCCCAAAAATGTCACACATATTACAATATGCCAGACTCTCTAAAAAGCATCAATGAATATGATAACTGTCAAAACAGGTGTGGTGTTTTCTAAGCCAGGATTCAGCCTTACCATTTCGCATGTAGCCCAGTTTTAGAGAAACAACATTACAAATCAGAAAAAACAAAATAAACATTTTGTCTAAGTGTTCCCACACAGGAAGGCTACTCCTAAATCTTGTGTGCTACCACAATAAGTGAAAACATAAATTTAAAACAAAAGGGACTAAGAGAAAATAGAGTCCATTGTAGGTAACCTTTCACGATCAAAAACAAAATCCCAGGAGAGTAACAAAAGGAAATCACATCATGAGGCTTTCAGATATGTGCAATGGACCAAGGGAAATCTGTGCAGATCTGAGTGGAGGATGAAGGACTTCTCTGGGTTCGGGGGTGGGGGTGGTGAGAATTAGAGTCAGCTAGGGAGAAAGGGACTTTACAGTTGCATGAGAGGTTAAAAAGGGAATATTTGTAAATTTACAAATAATGAGAATTTCCTCTTTCCAGCGCTATTAGATACTTCAGGAAATGACAATAGAAATAATCACAGAAATGAAGGAGAGTGCTGAGGACATGAAAAGTAAAGAATCAATGGATGAAAGGCTTGAAATTCCTTCATCCAGTAAAGGGAAATGTTGATTTTATCTTTAAAGAAAAATTCTTGCCATAGTATCCTTTAAAACAGGTGGTCTGTCTCAGCTCAGTAATCTTTATAATGTCAAAGAATAAATCTAAAACTCTTCAAACATTATTTCTCTGATGATAAAAAGGTCTCTAGTCAACTTGAGTGCTTAACATATGAATCTGTGGTCTTACTACTAACAACCAGAAAATGTATGTTACTAGGATTTATTTTTGTATAAAGAGCTGTGGTTTCAGTTATGGTATCATTATCTACATATCTGTTACATGTAAATCATTGTCTTACTAACATGTTGTAGTGGCACAAACACTCTCTCATACAAATTGCAAGTTCTGGCACTGAATCTGACAAAGAATTTCCTGTTTTGAGGCATATCATTATTGATGAATTAATTCTAGTCATAAAATAACATCATAAATATTCTGTATTTCTCTTTATCTTTAAAACTATTCCATTAGTATCACTTCATCCTAAACAGTTTTGTCCCATATTTATCTGAGGTTTCTAATTTCTCGTGTTATAGCACCAATTCATGGAAATTTAAAATAGTTTATTACATTTTATATTTTAATTAAATTTAAATATTCTGTTACTCAATATGACTAGCAATGTAAGATTCCTATGTACAGTTCCTAGCCATACATTGAAGAGACCTGTAGATAGTAACTGAAAAGGACCAAGAATGGTGAATATAGAAATAATCCATGTATATTGCACTAAGAATATAAACTGAAGCTTAAAAGAAAGAAAAAGGCTTAATGAAAAGATCTAGAGCACTGGGAAGATGAATAAGAGGACTTGGTGAGGGGTATGAAATAACCAAGCTAGAATTATAAGGGGACAGATAGGGTTCTGTCCCTGTGACAACATGCTAGCTTTCCCTCCTGAAGTGCTTCAGGAACACATGAAAGGTATATTGTCCTTGCTCAAGCCCTTGCTTCTAATATAACTACTGTGAGAGAGAAAATTCCTATTAAGGATGATACTAAGAGGAAGCTTCTTTCCAGGAGATCCCTCCCAATCACTCCATTGATAAGGAACTAAGTACGAAGACCAAAAAACATTGCAGGTACATATTGGTGGAGGCGATAGAGTTAACTCTCTTTCATAGTGGTAATTCAAGTATAAAAACAAAGACAGCTTAGAGTTCTTATTGGCACTAGAGAAATTGCTAGAAGCTTGGTGGCCATGTTGACTAATGGTGACTAATGGCTAGCAGAGAGTCAAGGTGAGTAACTATCAAACCCAAGTGTGGACAGAGTGGAATTTCAGTCACCTCTCACTGCATAAGCAGGACATAAGCAGGGCACAGTTCTACTCATGGTTGGAACAACTGGGCATACATAAAAGGGGCATGTGTGCCTCCACAGGCTCTGCCCGTGATACCTCACATAATTAATCAGTCTCAATAGAACATCAAGTTTTGTTCAGTTTTTGCCTTGACCTTATACAAACCATAGAGAAAGGAGCTAGGCAGCGTTTTCTTCTCTTTGGAGCCTCATTGCTCTCAGCAGTTTCCGTACCTCTCCAAAATTTCCCATTTTTCTTCTGTTTTTACTTTCCTGTAAAGCTTAACATATCCCCACTTTGCTTACATCCATGCCAGTCTTAGTTTCTTATGTCACTGCTGTGAGACATTGTCTTATTGAACTCAGAGCCAGCATCTCAGCTGACCTTTGGTGACAATTGAGTGTCTAGCTCTTTAGGACCCTAGGTTGTATCAAGAAAGAAAATTCCTGCAAAAATATGATTGACACTGCATAAACAGATTCCCCCTTAATTCATTAAAGCTAAAATTTTTGTTCAAAGTGTCTTTCAATCAACCTCTTTTAAGGAAATGGTTAAATCACCTTTTCCATAATCATTGTTTAAAAATATATTGTTCAACTGAATTATATTTGATTGATGTCTTTATGTTCATGGGCTTGGATTCCATTTTCTGCATGATGTTGCAACTGTCAATTTGTAAACTGAGCGTTTCCTGGATTAGTCAGAATCAAGATGACACAAGACCTGTTAACCACTAAAAATAGATACATTTGTGATTCAGTGCAGATTCACAAATGATATATTGAAAACAGCTTACATTCCCTTGTTCTGGGGAGCACACTTTAATTGAAATATTGTTTGTAAATGAATTGTAGGCTTGTTAAGAACCAAGTGTATTATTATGATCGCTTGGTAAGCATCCTAACTTCTTGTATAGGGTATGTCTTTAGAGTACTAATTAATTTCTCTTAAGTAGGAGAATGTCCACACCCACCCATGGACACATTTTGTATTGTCAAAGCATAAGGATTTTATAAGCAAAGACTATTTCAAATAACCATGGTAAAGCTTCTGCAATATATTTTCTGGCTTTATTTGAAATCTTCTGCGGATAACACATACACTTCTAAATGCATCTGGTATCATCACCCTCTGACATAATAAGCAACTGTTTGCATTGCGGCACCAGCACTCAGGTGGCAAAGCTTGCTTGCGCATGCCTTCCTTCTGATTGCTTTCATTTTTCTTCCCACCCAGTGATCATTCAGAGATCAAATCTACCAGCTAACAATTTGCCATTAAACATTCTGTCAATAGGTTGTTCTTTTTATAGCTTGTTACATTTTAAAATGTGATTGAGCTAATTAAACACAACTGTGAAATTAAGTAACAATCTAATTAACATTCTTAGATGGTTTAGGGGAGGAGATTATTATTAACAAAAAATCACATGAAATAAATCAAAGCAAACCTAATGCATTGATCCAAGGCATTGGCTTTACTTCCGGGAAGACATCAGTCTTTTTATGTATTTATCCTTTTTATATGTGTCACAAATGGGTCGGTTTACACAGCTGTATCACAGACTGCATTGAGATATAGAGACTTTTTTTTTCCAATTTCAGTGAATATTGTCTGCCATGTAAATTCTTCTGTTGAAAATATTTGTTTCTCTCTTGTGGGAAGCATAATTCTGTCTTTTTAAATACTTTAAAGTACTGTTAATATGGTAAATATATTAACAATAAATATATTGGTTGTAAAAATCATCTAATTCTGTAATTTGGCTAGAGGAAAAAAATAAAGGAAAAACATAT
This sequence comes from Tokudaia tokunoshimensis, assembly GCA_036184795.1. NCBI lineage: Eukaryota > Metazoa > Chordata > Mammalia > Rodentia > Muridae > Tokudaia > Tokudaia tokunoshimensis. Next base: position 10,560,084 of record BTHU01000008.1, read on the forward strand.
TAAGAAATCTTCACATACTCTGAAATTTTCAGGTCTCTTGGATTTGTCTTGAACATGTGCCTGAGGATTTGCGAAGCCCAGCACAAGTTCAGGTGTAGGAAATTCTGAAGGCCATGAGCTATAGCTACTGCAGTGTTAGTTAGCAATACAACACAACTGTTACTGATGGTGTGAGCATGGGCTAGTTCCTTTTCTGAGGATTCACTCCCTGATTTCAGGTTAGTGTAGTGGTTTTAATTGCTCTAATCTTGTGCAACCTCTGTTGTAATCACTGTATACCCTACGCATGCTGAATTTTCGTCAAAAGTCTTGCTAACTTGTGTTTGTGTCTAATTTAGTTAATTCATGTTAATTAGATTAGTAATAAAGTGTTCGTGTGTTCATTTGATGTTGTTCCTTATAAGATTAGTTAGTAGCCATACTATGAAATATGATAAATATTTGATGATATAAGTTTTCCTTGATTAAAATTTACAAACTATCTGTGTATGTTTAAGCATCAAATTGAATCTAACAAATACACAGCAGGTTTTGTCATTAAACATTTTCAAGTCATCGTACCTATTACAACAGATTAATTTTACAAATGAGGATTCATAATGAGGGGTGGAGAGATGGCTCAGCAGTTAAGGCTGCTCTTTCAAAGGTCCTGAGTTCAATTACCAGCAACCATATAGTGGCTCACAACCTTCTATAATGGTATCTAATGCCCTCTTCTGTTGTGCAGGTGTACATAGAGATGGAGCACTTGTAATGATGTTTTTCATTAATGCCAACTAGTTCATTTCTATAACAAAAATCAGGTATTTGGCTGGTTTTCATTTCCTAACACTTTGATATTTTGTCAAACATAGAAATAAAGTTTTTGGAAATAAAAGATTGTGTATAAAAGTCAATTATTACCCTGAGTTATATAGAAAAGCTGAACTTATATTAAAAAATAAATGGTGTATTCCTATGGCAAGATGGTCATTTTTACTATATTAATCCTGCCAATCCATGAGCATGGCAGAATTTTCCATCTTCTGAAGTCTTCTTCAATTTCTTTCTTCAGAGACTTGAAGTTCTTGTCATACAGATCTTTCACTTGTTTGGTTAGAGTCACACCAAGATACTTTATATTGTTTGTGGCTATTGTGAAGGGTATTGTTTCTCTTATTTCTTTCTCAGCCTGCTTATCCTTTGAGTATAGGAAGGCTACTGACTTGCTTGAGTTGATTTTATATCCAGCCACTTTGCTGAAGTCATTTATCAGCTGTAGGAGTTCTCTGGTGGAGTTCTTTGGGTCGCTTAAGTATACTATCATATCGTCTGCAAATAGTGATAGTTTGACTTCTTCCTTTCCAATTTGTATCCCTTTGACCTCTTTTTGTTGTCTAATTGCTCTAGCTAGAACTACAAGTACTATATTGAAAAGATATGGAGAGAGAGGGCAACCTTGTCTAGTCCCTGATTTTAGTGGGATTGCTTCAAGTTTCTCTCCATTTAGTTTGATGTTGGCTTCCGGTTTGCTGTAAATTGACCCATTCTTATCTCCTTGCACTAAGCTCAATTCCAAGTGAATCAAGGATCTCCACATAAAACCAGACACACTGAAACTAATAGAAAGGAAAACTAGGAAAGAACCTTGAACATATGAGCACAGGGGAGAATTTCCTGAACAGAACTCAAATAGCTTATGCTCTAAGATCAAGAATTGACAAATGGGACCTCATAAAATTACAAAGTTTCTGTAAGGCAAAAGACACTGTCAAAAGGACAAAGTGGCAACCAACTAACTAGGAAATGATCTTCACCAACCCTACATCCGACAGAGGGCTAATATCCAATATATATAAAGAATTCAAGAAGTTAGACTCCAGAGAGCCAAGTAACCCTATTAAAAAATGGGGTACAGAGTTAAAAAAAGAGTTCTCACCTGAAGAATATCTAATGGCTGAGAAGCACCTAAAGAGATGCTCATCATCCTTAGTCATTAGGGAAATGCAAATCAAAACAACCCTGAGATTCCATCTCACACCAGTCAGAACGGCTAAGATCAAAAACACAGGAGACAGCAGTTGCTGGCGAGGATGTGGAGAAAGAGGAACACTCCTCCATTACTGGTGGGATTGCAAGCTGGTACAACCACTCTGGAAAGCAGTCTGGTGGTTCCTCAGAACACTGGGCATGACACTCCCGGAGGATCCGGCTATACCACTCCTGGGCATATACCCAGAGGCTTTCCCTGCATGCAATAAGGACACATGCTCCACTATGTTCATAGCAGCCTTATTTATAATAGCCAGAAGCTGGAAAGAACCCAAATGTCCCTTAATGGAGGAATGGATTCAGAAGATGTGGTATATTTACACAATGGAATATTATTCTGCAATTGAAAACAATGAATTCACGAAGTTCCTGGACAAATGGTCAGAACTTGAAAATATCATCCTTAGTGAGGTAACCCAATCACAAAAGAACACACATGGTATGCAGTCACTGATAAGGGGATATTAATCCAGAATCTCGGAATTCCCTGGACACAATTCGCATATCAATAGATTTCTAAGAAGATGGAAGGAGAGACCCTGGTCCTGAAAAGACTGAATGTAAGGGAATGCCAGGACAGAGAAGTGAGAGGGGTTTGAATGGGGAAAAGAGGGAGGGAAGGGGGCTTATGGGACTTTCGGGGAGGGAGGAAACGGGAAAGGGGAAATGATTTTGAATTTAAATTAAAAAAATTAGAAAATAAAAAAAAATCGATAATGAAAAAAATAAAATAAATGGTTTAAGTTGCCATTCCAAATTTATGCTCAATTTGATTTAAGTTATTTTCACGGAAGGGATTTCTTAGTTATAAGGATATGCAGATCAAAGAGGGTGTGAATGAACTCTTAAAAGGCTACAGTAAGTGACTTCAAGAGCCACACATCATAATTGGGTAGGGAGTATTTTCAAAGAATGGAAGACATTTCAGATAAACAGAAACACAGAGTGCAAGAATGAAATAAAATATAAAGAAACAAAATTCATCAATGTATTACTCATTAAAAAAATAAAACTATAAGGCTTGTAGCTTTCACGTTTATGTATTTTTGTTTAAACAAATTACCAGAGAAAAACTGAGTCCGATATGTAAAGAAATACTTCAGTTCTGAACTTATCAGGTTCAATTTAGGCATAGTCTTTATATTTTTTTCTATATGCTATAAGATAATAAGAGGCTGTATAGATCCCACATATTTATACAAAGTTTTGAACCAGCTTATTCACACAGAGATATATTTTGGAAATAAACTTACAATACAATACCAGAGGAAATCTTCAGGAAGTACATTAATATTAAAGAACACACAAGAACAGTCAGTGGATAGAGGAGAAAAGTGGATATTATAGGGAAATATTAAGATGATCTGCAGATAAACACACTTTAGAGCTAATAGAATTAACGTAATGACATGAAAAAAACATAAAGTGAATAAAACCATTCTAAATTATATACAAATATAAGCATAGTACCCCCAAGTCTGAATAAAATGTATACATTTTATAATCTCAAACGTGTAATAATAGACTATAAAAGCTATTACTAAAACAAAAGCAACACAATTTCTATATATAATAGGTGCATTTCTCATTTAATAAATAAAAATTAAAGGCACTATAAAAAGTACAACTTAAAAAATAAACATTGAGGGAGATAAAACAGTTTCTTTCTTTCCTTTCTTTCTTTCTTTCTTTCTTTCTTTCTTTCTTTCTTTCTTTCTTTCTTTCTTTCTTTCTTTCTTTCTTTCTTTTTGTGCTCAGTGATCTGACAGTAACAAACCATTTAGGTTATCTTCACAGAATCTGAGATGTTAATTCTAAATTTTGTAATTAAAGGATTGGGGGGGGACCTTAGATATAAATGACTTTTCTATCACTCTCAAGGCCTTGTATTTGATTCCTAACATTGATTAAAAAAATAAAAAATGTTTTTTACATAAAAGATGAAATAAATATGTTCCAGTCTAATATTGTAATATTATCAATACAGAAACTAAACTATTGTGACAAATACAATTTAGGTTAATAACAGAATAACTATTCAATGCCTGCTAATGATGATTGCTTAACTGTGGATATATTTTAAGGCAGCAGTCATTTTTTGCTATAGAAATTATGAACATATATATACATAGTATGTATGTATATATGTTCAATATATTCACAAATTAAGGAGCATACATATATCTGACTATATGATTTTAAAACATTAAAATTAACACAGTGGGCACGTCATTCATGAAAATTGTTTCAAAAACTGTACAATAAAAGTTCCAATAATTATCCCAAATTTGGATAATTTTAACTCAACAATGTAGAATTCCAAAACAGGTCTTCAATTTAATTCTTCTCACAACCGATTACAGGCACGTCCTGATTAGTCTCTTTCCTTCCTCATTGTTCTGGTTCTGTCTTATGACGCACACATGAATGCTTGCACTGAGGCTTCAGAGGTCATCGGAAGGAAGTTTGCTGCCTCTTCTTGGGCTCTTTAAATAATTCATCTTTTAAATACTTACACTGGAACCTTGCCGTCTGTTAGGTCTGACAGATCACTCACTGTTCAATTGTGCCACTAACATCATCATGACTAGTTGTCAATGTCAATTCTGACCATATGAACATTCCACATTGGTGCACAGCACCAGTTAGCCTTCAGAGGCCTCTGACTTCTATCACTGACTACACCTGGATGAGATACACTGAGCATGAACTGACTGAACACAACCAGCACAGAAATGTAAGAAATACTCCATACTTTAGGGGAATGTCAGTGTCACTGATGCCCCTTTCCTAACCTCAGAGGAAGTTCCCTGTCTAGAGGCATGTCTTGAAATTTTTGACATCAATCAACAGAAACTTCTCTTTCCTTTCTTCTCTCTAGTGTGTGTGTGTGTGTGTGTGTGTGTGTGTGTGTGTGTGTGTGTGTGTGTGTGTGTATTTTCATTGTGGAACATGATTGGAGGTCAGAGGACAACTTGTAGAAGTATCCTTCCTCCATGTGTGTTCCTAGTCTTGAATCCAAGCCATATGGTTTGGCAGCAAGCATTTTTACCCACTAAGCTGTCCCTCAGTTCCCCCAGCCCATGTCCTTCTCTTATAATGGTTACTTTTAGTTTTAGAAGTTGTACTACACTGACTGTCAGAAAGTTCTGTGAACTTGAGAGAAAGAAATGTCCATGCAATCATTTAAGAAAATTCAGTGATCCAAAGTAAGTCAGTATTCAAACATCAAAGTAAGTGATATTCAAATATCCCATAGTACAGGGTCAGAACATGCCATCCAGCTGAGAGAGCAAACTGTTCTCTGGCCTCACAACTGAAACAAATGTTAGGATTTGAAATCACTCCTCTCCTCCAAATCCCTGTCAGAAGGTTTGTCTTCTGAAGATGGCTTTGAAATACATCAAACCTACCTTGCTGGACAGTTAACCTCCTTTCCAAGGGACATTTAGGATTATAGAAAAAGAGATAATTTCACTTTTCTCTTTGCTATTTGGTCATACAACAACAACTACTAGCTATTTTATCAGCCTTTTTTTCCAGAGATTCGATGAATTGTAAAATGGAAGAGTGTTAAAAGCTGAGGGTTAGGGTCCAAGAATCATTGAAGGAAGAACCAAGACTCAAATAGTATACAAAGGCAAAGAGTATTTATTTTTCTGAAATTACCATAATGCAGGGATCAATTCATCAAAATAGTGATGGACAGATCACTATTTTGCAATAGTGCACTATTTTTGCAATAGTTGCAAAGTTGCTCATTGCAACTTTACTATGCAGGGTAGGGGAATTTTCCAGGTAACCTTTAATATGATGGGTCAGGAGAGAGCAGTGACATAAGTACAAATTTGTTTGGGTGCTCTGTCAGTTCCAGTGTAATTGGTGAGATCTTGAAGAATTTCAGAAACCATCCCTGTTCTGGCCCTGCTATCTCCTCCAGCTAGGTATTTCAGGAGCTGAGTCAGCTCTGTAGTGTCATCCCTTAGTCAGGGCCATCATTGACTAAAAGGCCCATTGTCAGTCCTTCTGTTGAGCCCAGTATGCTTCCCAGAGAATTGAAATTTATATTTCCTAGGGTTTTTTTATTTTTTTAACCTCAAAATAAGGCCGTAAGAGAACAGTTTGTTCCAGCCTCCAGCATGGCGCTCAATAATGTGAAGAAGAGCAAATGACCTGCAGTGTCTGAGCAGAACTGATGTAGTTACCAAGCCTAGGCAGAGGCTTTTCCAGACTGCTCTGTTTCTGAGTATTGCTTGGCCTCGTTTGCAGGTTTGATCTGATGTATTTTCTAGCTCATTGTGCTGGACACTTGTACTTTCACAGCTGACTGATGACTATCTGGAAAATATTGATCCCAGACTCAGGTGAATTCACGTTCACTAAAAGATGGGTTCATCAACCACCAGCAGCCCCACTCCTTCCATATTTTAGAAATCACACTTATTTTTAAATAAAAGTCTGTTTATCTGAAAACCAAACATAATTTAAAATCAGAATATCTAAATACATGCTGACGTTTCTGCAGTTTTAGAATTAATTCAGAATGAATATCTGACAAGCCAGTTACCAAACTGAAATAGTCAGTTCTAAGATAATCCAGATTTCCTAATTACTAAAGTGTCAAAATTCCCCAAGAAAGAGCAAATTCTGTGTGCTGTCTTTTCTTTTGTTTTGCTGAAGTCATATGTGTGCAAAAGCTTCATTTTTCCCTTTGTCCTTATGGTGAAAAACAGGTTATTGCTTCCCTTAGCTGCTAGGATTGGGCCTGATAAAATATGCCGTGTCTTCCTTGGAGTTTTCTCATCTGCTTTGCAGAATCAACCTCAAATTTCCTCAAATGAAAATCATCATGGTCAAGGGAACATGCATGCATATGCAAAGCTCTAGACATCCAATATACAGTATGGATTAGAAGGAGAGGCTTGAGAGACTACACTCCTTCCTGAAGATCTACTAAAACTGATGACTGCTGTGGATTCAAGATCGCTTTTTTTCAAGGGTATAGCCTCCAGTAGGTTGCCTGTCCAAATCTGTACATGTGGTCAATATGCAGTAGATATAGGAAAAGGATTACATGATATTGGGAGACAAATGAGGTAGTAGATGCTGGGAGAATTGAAGAGTAAGAATAGGATCAAATTATCAGAATCCATTATGTTTATCTGTAAGCTTCTCAGAAATAAAAACGTACTTGATAATAAAGTGCATCCTAAATTTTCTTGAGACACAGGCCACCAGGAGCATTGATGCAGTGATTAAAAGACATTCTAAAATTTTTAAAACTCTATTTTATACCACAAAATTATTCTACCTATATTATAAATTATTCCACAATGAAGCTGGAAAATATTTTCTAAAAGATATTACAAAATTAAAGCCATTTGGAATTCTCTTCTCTTCTCTTCTCTTCTCTTCTCTTCTCTTCTCTTCTCTTCTCTTCTCTTCTCTTCTCTTCTCTTCTTTCTCTCTCTCTCTCTCTCTCTCTCTCTCTCTCTCTCTCTCTCTCTCTCTCTCTCTCTCTCTTTCTCTCTTTTTTACAATGCCTGTATTTACCCTCTCTTTCCAGGGTTTGACCATTCCTCTTCTTCCCTAAATACAATTCAAAGTCAACTTTGAAGTACTGCTTGGGAGTGCTTATGTTTTGTACGACAAGTCATTTCTTGTGTCTGTGTTCTTTTCCTTTTTTATTAACAACTATATGAATGTATTTTTTTTATGCTGTGCACTTTCATCAGCAATATTTCAGTTATTTCATTCAATATAAAAACATGTCTTTTAGTAAATCACTATTGTCTAACACAATGTCTTCTCACTATAGACACTGACTTTTTTATTTTTTAATTTCTATATTTTTTATTTACATTCCCAATGATTTCCCCTTTCCTGGTTCCCCCCTCCCTGAAAGTCTCATAAGCCCTCTTCCCTCCCCCTGTTCCCCAGTCAGCCCTCTCCCGCTTCTCTGTCCTAGTATTCCCCTACACTGCTCCATCCAGTCTTTCCAGGACCAGGGGTCTCTCCTTCCTTCTTCTTGGAAATAATTGATATGTGAATTGTGTCTTATACAATTACAATGGTAATTTTCCATAGTTTTGCCTTCCTCTCCTCACTCCTCTCCCTGCTTCTCCTCATGCATCAAGAACTTCTATGTGGACAGTAGGATTGTAGCTAATGCATTGTCAGGAGATTGATATGCTTACAAGAAGAGTACCTATGTGTGTTCCCGGGAATAGGTTTTCTTATACTTTCTTACAGGATAACAAAGGGAACACACCAAGAAAAAGTTGATACTTGACATTCAAGAAATATATCCTCATATATGAATACTATCTACTTTTTCTTCCCTGAACACAACCTCAATTCACATTTTTACACGAGGATAGTAAATAAAGCACTGAACATAAATGAAACATGAAAAAATGTTATGTAAAATGGTGTGGAGACCCCAAAACAGAATACGGCCAAAGACACAAGAGGTGGTCTCACTAATGTATGTCTGTAACACCACCACAGTCCATATGCTAACTATGCAAGAATAAAGATGATGCAAGGCCTAATGCTACAGTGAGAACTAAGGAAATTAAATGATATACTAGTATTACTCTGGCCCAACTATTATTAAATAGATATTGGATTCAATTATTCCTTATTTCCATCTATTTTCCATTTATCTCTCTATATCTCATTCTTACTGCCCCTTTATCTTTTCTTTCTATAGCTATCCTAAATCTAAATATACGACTTAATCTCTGTAATTATTTTCAAACAGGTAAACAATTAAAGGAAAACTAGATATCTAAATATCAAACAAGATTGAATGTTGCTTATGCCATTAAGTTATGATTTAAAATGCAGTACAGTTTACAGTTCCTAAGACACAGTGTACTATTTTTAACTTTGGTTTTACATTTTCTTTTACATTTTTCTTTTACATCTCGGAAATAGATCTAAGATCAGAAGATACTTAGCTCTTCAATTTAACTAAGAAAAATCAGACTAATTTGCTAATTTGTTACATTGTGAAGAATGTCAATTAAAATTATCTAACATGTAGATGATTTCACTTACAGTTTTAGTACTTTTTTCTTCACTTCTGGTGATAGAATCCAAAACAAATGCTAATTCTCCTGTATATGAAATCTTATCACTGCCATTATCTGCACTCTGAGCTATTTGCCAATTTTCTGTGACCTATGTTTTTAAAGGACTTTTATATCTCCATTGTTAAAATGAATTGATTTCAAAGTCATTTCAATGCACATTTTCCATGAACTGCCAGGCATGAATAAAGGCTAATTGCAATGGATTGTTAATAGATGACTTGAAATCCCTGCACTGCAGCACAAGCTTTGAAGAATTGGTACAGTCCACTTTAGTGAGGTGGGCAAGCAAATTAAATCTGAATAAGTAATAAAAAATACCTCCTTTAAACCCGTGTAAATATGTCAAAGATGATAATTTTGAATGCACTATGAATTAATGAACTCACATCAGTTAATTTGGCATTTGACATATAAAGAATGCTCTTATATGAAGTTAATTTCCTGTTACTGCTCTGACAAAGAAACCTAGTAGCTTAAATAAATGTACTATTTACATATTCCAGGAGGCTCCTGGAATCTAATTGAGGTGTGTGTCCATGAGGCTGTGTTTCTTTCTGTATACTCACTGAATTTATTTTCTTGTCTTGCATCTTGTCCATCTATGCCATGCTTCATGCTCCTTTCAGTCTGGTGAATTCTCTGTGCCTTTCTTCTGGGTCTACATCTTCTTCGGACTGGCTGTGCTTCAGTTTTCCCCTCTCATTTTTAGTAACAAGACTGTTTCCATCATATCCACCTTAACACTTACTGTAGGTGGCTGATTGGCAACCTAAGCTTCAAACGCAACCTTCAATAATACCCTTTGTATGTTTGTATATGCAATTTAATATAGTTACTGATTTTTAGAATTTAGGATCCATGCTTTGTCTATCATACTAAGATACATTTTTATTGGAAAAATTTATTTTGGAATTTGGACAAAAGGGACATAACTGTGGGGATAGGGAATAGGAAGCAGATGAGGAAGAACACAGAATCTAGTGATCAGTCTGTGTTCAGGGGCTTAATTATTCCTGTACCCATGACAATCCTACATACAATTAGCAGGAGAGCTATCTATGCAAAGCAACTCTTTCACTGGTCATTCCTGATAAGAGCTAATGTTGATGTGGATTTCCAGGTGGGCTCCTGTTAGCTGAACAGGCTCCCTCACATACTCTGCTCTTTCTTGGGAGAAATGTTCTTTGGCAAAAAGTGGTCAGCACATGAGGCAGCTGTAACTAATTGTCATCATGCTACACACACAACACACACACACACACACACACACACACACACACACACACACACACACACACACAGGCACAGCATTCATTAAAAGATTAGGAAAGGCCTGGGTTCAGCTCACTGGTAGGATCTTGCTTAGGAAGCATAATGTTCCTATAGGCTGGATTTATACAGCACTGAATAACCCAAACATTAAAAACTAGAAATTCAACAAATGATGGTCTTTCATTTCTCATTTTTTCCTGCCAAAGGTAAATATAATAAAGATGTCTCTGAAGCCATACACATAGAAAATCTTCCATTAAAGCTGAGAGAGTCCGAGTTGTATTTTAGGTCTGTTGAACTAACAAAATATAGTTCCTGCAGACAGTTACACAGAACAATGTACCTGATAAGTTTTCCTAAATGGAAAGGGTACTTACAGCACTGAAATCCAGAGCTTTCATGACAATGTGCTTCTGTAGAGACATCTATCTATGACAGAACCAGTGGCCATGGATAACTGCCCATTTAAAGAGAGTGTCTATCCTCGGTGTGTGAGTTTTTAGTCTTAACAAGTGTAGAATGATTATGGTACCACATGATATCGATATATCTGACAGTTACAGTCATTTTAGCCTTACTTAATTTAAATTATCAAATATGGTTTTTAGGTTTGACAAAAACTAAAGGCCTTTCACTGAAATTGAAGAAGAATCAACTTAAAGCTCACCTTCTTCCAATGTTCATACCATTGTCAGTGTAATTCTTTAGTCTGCACAGGTAAAGTAAGTTCCCCTATCTAAGGGTGTAAAGCATATATTAAGAATATACATACATACATACATACATATATACATACATACATACATACATGGAGGAAGTGATTGAACTTGTGCTGGGGTATGTGTGGTGGTCAGAGAACCACTGTGGGATTCAGTACTCTCCTCTATTTGAATGGGCTGCAGGGATTGCACTCAGGCTTCGAAGCAAATGCCTTTATCTGCTGAGCCAAATTTTTGGCACTTCACACGTATTCTTACCTGCTGCAAACCATTACATACACAGTCCTAATCTCTACACATTGGACCTATGAATAGGATTAATTTTCAAATAGCATCTTATTATGTCCTATAGAATGACTTGGAATTGGCAATCCTCCTGCCTCAGCACATCCACTGCTGGGATTACTGACCTGTGCTGCCTGCCTGGCTTAGTCACATTACTTTTACTTTTACATGCCTATCAGACAGAGAGAGTTCCAGCAAAACAAGGCTACCAACACAACTTATTTTCTCAACAAGAAAATACTGACATCCATTATGTGGAGTTAATTTTAAAAATAATAAAGCCAGTGTCTATCATTGCTTCCTCCCTTTTTGAGTCTATTGTTATTGAACACACAAAACAGTTCACTTGACTAAAACACTAGAAGTATTGTAATAAAGTTTTTATTTCCAAAGCCTTGATTCAGTTTCTTTTTTTCTTTTTAGATATCAGTCATTGTCACTACAGAAATAGAATCCTGTTAAGTAAGAGGGGAGCATCCATAACTAAATGTTATTTTAAACATTTGTCCCACAGAGATTGCCTGAAATGGCTCTTGTTTTTCTAGGCTCTGTGAGTAACAATATTGAAAACATTCTCTAACCCACTCCACAATCTCTCTCTGTTTTTACTCTACTGAAAAGGTCAAAGTCATCATGGAAGTCAAAATTAACCAAGTACTAAAGCTGATAAGGTCAGAGACCCTCTCTGTAAATGTATGTCATGTGACTGCATTTTTCTTACAATTCTATATCCAGCATCAGTCAAGGATAGAGTGGATGCTTCCAGTTTCCTTTCAGTCAGGGGACTTTTGAAGTTGAAATTAAATAACTATATTAGTGCAAGGTAGGCAGGGAACAAATGAATGCACAGGAACTTACAGTTCTTGGGTGGGGAGGAATGCTTCCTTCAGTCTCTGCTTATATGGCCATGAAGAGAAACAGGCAGGACCAAGTGTGATCATCAGATATGCTCAAATGGTCTTCCATTTCAGGATGATTTTGCCATGGACCTTAGAAAGCTGAATGGGAAGCTGCAGTGCAGGTATTCACCAGTCGGATATTTAACTTCTCTCTAACAGTGAGTTCATAGATATCTCCACTTACAAGTGGGAAAAGCATTAATGAAATGAGATATGTGTCTCTGCTCTATCCAGTAATGAAGTGGTAGATTTAGGAATCAGGTCAGGTGCCCAACTCATGGTCCTTTTCTTTTTTTTTTTTTTTTTTTTTTTTTTTTTTTTTTTTTTTTAATTTAATTTTATTTTATTTTTTTAATTTACATTCCAAATCACTTCCCCTTTCCCGTTTCCTCCCTCCCCGAAAGTCCCATAAGCCCCCTTCCCTCCCTCTTTTCTCCGTTCAACCCCCTCTCATTACTCTGTCCTGGCGTTCCCCTACATCCAGTCTTTCCAGGACCAGGGGTCTCTCCTTCCATCTTTTTAGAAATCTATTGATATGCTGATTGTGTCTAGGGTATTCTGAGATTCTGGGTCAATATCCCCTTATCAGTGACTTCATACCATGTGTGATCTTTTGTGATTGGGTTACCTCACTAAGGATGATATTTTCAAGTTCTGACCATTTGCCTAGGAATTTCGTGAATTCATTGTTTTTAATTGCAGAGTAGTATTCCATTGTGTAAATATACCACATCTTCTGAATCCATTCCTCCGTTGAGGGACATCTGGGTTCTTTCCAGCTTCTGGCTATTATAAATAAGGCTGCTATGAATATAGTGGAGCATGTGTCCTTATTGCATGCAGGTAAAGTCTCTGGGTATATGCCCAGGAGTGGTATAGCCGGATCCTCCGGAAGTGTCATGCCCAGTTTTCTGAGGAGCCGCCAGACTGCTTTCCAGAGTGGTTGTACCAGCCTGCAATTCCACCAGCAGTGGAGGAGTGTTCCTCTTTCTCCACATCCTCGCCAACAACTGCTGTCTCCTGTGTTTTTGATCTTAGCCATCCTGACTGGTGTGAGATGGAATCTCAGGGTTGTTTTGATTTGCATTTCCCTAATGACTAAGGATGATGAACATCTCTTTAGGTGCTTCTCAGCCATTAGATATTCTTCAGGTGAGAACTCTTTGTGGAGCTCTGTACCCCATTTTTTAATAGGGTTACTTGCCTCTCTGGAGTTTAACTTCTTGAGTTCTTTGTATATCTTGGATATTAGCCCTCTGTCGGATGTAAGGTTGGTAAAGATCATTTCCCAGTTAGTTGGTTGCCGCTTTGTCTTTTTGACGGTGTCTTTTGCCTTGCAAAAACTTTGTAATTTAATGAGGTCCCATTTGTCTATTCTTGATCTTAGAGTATAAGCTATTGGAGTTCTGTTCAGGAAATTCTCCCCTGTGCCCATATGTTCAAGGTTCTTCCCTAGTTTCCCTTCTATTAGTTTCAGTGTGTCTGGTTTTATGTGGAGATCTTTGATCCACTTAGAATTGAGCTTAGTGCAAGGAGATAAGGATGGGTCAATTTGCATTCTTCTGCATGTTGACCTCCAGCTGAGCCAGCACCATTTGTTGAAAAGGCTATCTTTTTTCCACTGGATGGTTTTAGCTCCTTTGTCAAAGATCAAGTGACCATAGGAGTGTGGATTCATTTCTGGGTCTTCAATTCTGTTCCATTGATCTACATGTCTGTTACTGTACCAATACCATGCAGTTTTTAACACTATTGCTCTGTAGTACAGCTTGAGGTCCGGGATACTGATTCCCCCAGAGGTTCTTTTACTCTTGAGAATAGTTTTAGCTATTCTGGGTTTTCTGTTATTCCAGATGAATTTTTGAATTGCTCTTTCTAACTCTATGAAGAATTGAGTTGGGATTTTGATGGGGATTGCATTGAATCTGTGTATTACTTTTGGTAAGATGCTCATTTTTACTATATTAATCCTGCCAATCCATGAGCATGGCAGATTTTTCCATCTTCCGAGGTCTTCTTCAATTTCTTTCTTCAGAGACTTGAAGTTCTTGTCATACAGATCTTTCACTTGTTTGGTTAGCGTCACGCCAAGATACTTAATATGGTTTGTGGCTATCGTAAAGGGTATTATTTCTCTTACTTCTTTCTCAGCCTGCTTATCCTTTGAGTATAGGAAGGCTTCTGACTTGCTTGAGTTGATTTTATATCCGGCCACTTTGCTGAAGTCGTTTATCAGCTGTAGGAGTTCTCTGGTGGAGTTCTTTGGGTCGCTTATGTATACTATCATATCGTCTGCAAATAGTGATAGTTTGACTTCTTCCTTTCCAATTTGTATCCCTTTGACCTCTTTTTCTTGTCTAATTGCTCTAGCTAGAACTTCAAGTACTATATTGAAAAGATATGGAGAGAGAGGGCAGCCTTGTCTAGTCCCTGATTTTAGTGGGATTGCTTCAAGTTTCGAGTGATAGTGGCAAGCTCCAATTTGACAATGACAGAAAAATAAGTGGGTGTGTAGAAAAGGGAGGTTTTTGGAGTCCAGTATTTTCAGTGATGTAGTCAAAATATCACTTCTAATGAAGACTTTATGTATGCATGTCTGTATCTGCATGTCTGTATTTATGTCTGAGTATGTGTGCAAACATGTGTACATGTTTATATATATGTTTGTATGTGTCTGTAGGTGGTTTTTTGTATATATATATATATATATATACATATATATATATATGATCACAGTTGTATTGGTATGTATCTGTATGCAGCTATTTGTATGTATTTGTCTATGTATATGTTTATATATTTACACGAATGTATATAGGTATGTAGCTGCATCTATGTGTGTTCATGTATGTGTATATTCTTTACCTGTGAAACATAGTTGTTCTCAAAAAACATTAGAAAATATCACATTTTAATTTTGATCACATTTAATTTTGACCAGTGTTATGGAGTACAGATATAAAAATATAAGTAAGATGAATTTTGACACATTGGATTTTATTTATCAATGTATCCCAATGGTTACCTAAGAATTTCACACATAATTTGTATATAAAATACCTGTCATATGCATATATGTTTAGATATTAAAATTTTGTCTCCTAGTATATGTGTTTATATAGTTATAATCTTAATTGTTTAATAATGTGGCCAAAGGAAGTGTTGTGGATCATGCTAGCATTCATTTTTTGAGATTTATTAAGATGAACTTCTAGCCCAATGAAAACATATTCAGTTTTGAAAATATATTAATTTTGCTTATTTTTAAATACTATGTTAATATGGGCACTAGCTAGTCTGAAACCCACAGTGTACTCATTCTATCCCCAAAAGGTCTTTTTGCTCTTCTTTTTCTTTTACTGAAATGGGGTCTGAAGACCAGGCTATCTTTGGTCTCCTGAGGGAGAATTGGAATTCCTCATATATCTGCCTTGAGTTCTCAAGTGCTAGGATTGCACCAGCTTGTTGAGTTATAATGCTGGAAATTGAACCTAGGACCTGTCATGCTTGGAATGTACTCTGTCACCTGAGACACATACCCGGTCCCCAAAATCAATATCTACTAAATTGCAATTTAAAATGTATCCCCTGTGCTCTACGGTTTCAGTGACAATACAAATAAGGCAGAATTTTATCAAAAATCATAAATGCAAAGATACTTCAGTGGAGGCGTATTATATTGTAAAGACTTTTAAATTCTAGTTTGTTTATAATTTATATATACTCTACATATTCAGATTTTAAATACAATTATAAATTGAGACAATGCAAATTAATAAATGTATGACTATAAACACATATGGAAAATGAGAATATTAGCAGACAATTCATCAAGAAGAAATGTTAATGGTAAAGATGGGAAATACAGTTAATAATAATATAATTGCTCATGTTTAACTTCTTAGAAATAAAACAAAATTCCTCCTTTGTCAGGTGTTTTATATGCTAGCAGTCATCCAAGCATTGCTATAATTGTGAATACTCATAAATTTGGATTTATTGCTGAGCACCTGTGAAACACATCTCTGAGACATATCCTACAGAAAAGGAACATGAAAGTAAGACTCTTAATTTCTGGGTTATTTAGTTTTTGCTAGTCTATACTGAGATTAAATAGGTCCACAGTTACCATCAGTAACAAGCATATGAGTTATTCAGACATTACATTGGACCAAGATTTATTTAACCTAACTTAGTTTAGGAAATTCTTTGTAAAATAATTCTAAAAGATACATATTACAGATAAAATATAATACTAACTATAAATATAGAAATCTGATTCCATGCTAGAAGTTGTCTGGGGAGATGGATCAATAGTTCATAAGGTCCTGGGATGGACACAGCATCCCCATCTTGGTACATAAATGACTGTAACTCCAGTTCCAGACGATATGCCTTCCTGTGGTCACCATGGACACTGCACACATGGTAAAATATGGGCATGTAGGCAAGCACTTCTACATATAATATTAAAAGTATTTATCTTAAAAAGCTATTTAGTACACTTCAATAGACTTGTCAGACTAGCATGTACGTTTGAGCCATTAATAAAACTGTGCTTTCTTATCCTGGCAAACTGCCCTCTCCTCTTACTTGGTTGTGAATTCTTTGAGTTGTTTTTTATTTAGGGTTTTATTGTCAGTATTATACTATATAATCTACAGATAATTCAGTTTTTACTTGTTGTGATTTTAGTGATCATTTTAAAAGTTTTGTAGTTTAATGACTTTGTGACCAAAAAATGAACCTGTTCTTATTTCTTGGAACTCACTCTATGAGGCCTATCAAGTTATTGTTTTAGTTTCATCACTTCAATTTAGATGAAAGAAAAGTGATTAGAAGTAAGCTTGTTATATTGTATGATGGTACATCTGTATTTTTAATTGTTAATTCTGCACTGGCAAAAAGATAGATGCTGGCAGGATATTGGCAGGATAATTTCTATGGTCCATCACTAGCCCTATATTTGTAAATACTTGTCCCTCAGCAAATGCTCAGATACCTAAAGGCCAGACATCCCTTATACCTAGAAGCAATCTAGAATTTTATTGGAGGTTGTCTAACTGGTGAGTGATTGCAATAAAGAGCTTTTGACCAATATTTGGGCAGGCAGTAGGGTGTAGAACTTCCTGGAATGGAGAATTACACAGGGGAAGAAAGCAGGAAATTCTGGAGCAGAAATAGAGAAAACAGATATGGACAGCAGTAGAGAAGAAAGGTATAGAGCTAGCTCTGTGTCATGTATAGACTAGATAGTCAGGTGAAATTAGATGAGCTATTTGGGAGAGACTTTCAAAAAAAGGTCTAATCTTTAAACTATGTATAACACTGTCATTATTCATACTGATGGCAGGTCTGAGAAAGTTCTGTTATAGGATCCAAATGGTAGATGGAGAAAACCTACTTCTGGAAGTTGTCTTCTAATCTTTACATGTCTTATCTTACCTTAACTTACAAAATAAAATGTAAAATCAAATGTACATATTTTTTGAGAAGTTAGAGTTCACTTGAGTGATTCTACATTTGAATTTTTCTTATTCATTTTAAAACACATTCATTGTAAACACTTCTCCCTGAAAGGTTTTTTTTTCCTATACCTATATAAGAATATCAGTGTTTTGGCATTTTCTCCAAGCATTTATGAAATGTTCTTTCTAATGTTGAATTTACCCTCATTCAATAATTCTGTGCCACAGATGTCAAAATAATCCCTGTATAAAGGTTTTGCAGTTTTATTTTCTTTGCCATTGAATGGTGATATGCTTGCGTGTATACCGGCATTATATTTGATGTTGATATTTCACATTATGAGGGAGTGTTTAGTTTCTCACAGCAGTGTTCAGGGAAAACCTTGATTCCAATTTACACTGATGGCTTTTGAGTCAGAGTTTAGGAGATGGATTCAATGGCAGAGTCATTTCTCAGCAGTACTTTTCTGCTCTTTAGACATAGGTTATCATTTCTTAATTCGCTCTCAAGAAGATCAGGCACAGCTCCTGGTTAGCAAAGACTGTGTCCTTTATTAATTGCACTGCACAGTCCTCCCTATATACAACTAAAGGTCATACATGCTACAATCACCATGTTGCTCTGATCCCTTGCTTTCAGTTCCTTTGGTACTTCTTGCTTTGAAACAGAGTGTCATTCTGCCTCAACCATTCCAGAACCACATATCCCCTCATCTCAGCCTGCCATATGGTGAGACTGAAGGCATGCACCACGTCTAGCTTTGTGATTATTA
Organism: Tokudaia tokunoshimensis; assembly: GCA_036184795.1. Classification (NCBI taxonomy): domain Eukaryota; kingdom Metazoa; phylum Chordata; class Mammalia; order Rodentia; family Muridae; genus Tokudaia; species Tokudaia tokunoshimensis. The sequence continues at coordinate 10,578,631 of BTHU01000008.1, forward strand.
ACTGCTGTGGTCTCTGTCTAGCTCACTCACTTTGCCTTTGATTACCATTGCATATTTTCCCTCTTTGCTACATGATAGAAATTTAATTTTCATGCCCAATGCTATGGTAATATTGGAGATAAATTGCCAACACTGACTCTAGTCTCTCTAATGAGAAATATGGTCTTCAGCGAGAAATCACAATTTTCAGGAAATCCATAGCAAACATTTTGTAAACTAATCACTTCAGAGTTCACCTTTGCTGCTCCTGGACTGATAAAATATATTACAACCTGTGGTTGCCCATCCCACAATTATGGCAACCAATTATACAGTGAAAGAAATTAAAAAATTGTAAGAAAGAAAGACATTTGTACCTAACAGGTTTTTGAATCTTCATGGCCTGACTATTAATATATTTTATTCAAGTATTACACATGTTACATAGTTATATGCAATATAAAAATGATAAAAGTGTTATAAATTAATAAATAAATAAAATAAATAAATGCCTGAAGTATATGGAGACAGTTATTGAAAATCAGGTTTGCATTTTCATTTTAGTCTATGAACATCTGTTTATAGAATATGCAATTTTATATTAGTCTTAACTTAATGCAGAATTACAAATATAACAGTAAATAGTAAATGGCCTTCTGCTTTCAGTATTTACCAAATAGAGAATGTTCTTTTTTCAAAAAAAAAAAAATAATGGAATGGGGCCATATGGTAGGTGTATGTAGGATTCCCATACAACTTCACAAATTCGCTTTAACTTACCACTTATCCAGTATACCAACTACATAATGCATATAATGTATATCTTCTTTAACACATACAGAAGCATGGAAGATATTTATTTTAAAATTTCAAAACATAATTGTATCAGAGTTCATAATTTTAAAGTCCATTGCCCTTATGGTAATAATTTTTTTCTTTGACCCACTGATGTTTCAGTAAGAAGTTTTTTGATGTCTATGTTTTTGTTAAGCCTTCAAAACTCTATCATTGGTTTCTATTTCAAGCTCTTGTGGAAAAAAAGTACTTAATGTTTCAATTTTCTTTAATTGGTTGGCTTCTGTTGTGACCAGATTATAATGCTCTGACCTAGATATTGCTCCATGTATAATTAAAAACTTGCTCTGTTACTTTTTTTTATTAGATATAATCTTCATTTACATTTCAAGTGTTAAAACCTTTCCCAGTTCCCCCATCCCCAAAACCCCCATACAGCTCCTCCCACTCCCTGCCTCCAAGTATATGCCCCTCCACCCAACCCACTCCCACCTCTTCCCCTCAATTTCCCCTGTTGGGGCATCTATTTAGCCTTCACCTGAACAAGGACCTCTTCTCCTACTGATGCCCGACAAGACATTCCTCTGCCACATTTTTGCCTGGAACCATGTATACCCCTTCGTTGATAGTTTGGTCCCTGAGAGTCTTGGGGCATCTGGGTGGCCAACATCATTGTTCTTCCCATGGGGCTGTAAACCCCTTCAGCTCCTCCGGACTGCCCTCCAACTTCTCCAATGGGGACCCCACTCCCAGACCAATGGTTGGCTGCTAGAAGCCAACTAGCTCTGTTACTTTTAAGTAGAATGCTATGCATTACTTGTTAGAATTAATTGTTCTAGAATGAACTCTAAGACCACTGTTTGCTTATAAGTTATCCATCTTTTTCTTAATAAACATTTTTTTAACTCTTCCAAAAGTTGTATAAACACATTTTTAAATGCCAAATTTACCTTGATCTCAAAGTCAGACAAAGAAAGTACACACACACAAAAAAAAGTTATACGTCAATAGTCTTGATGAACACAGCTGAAGAAAATACTCAAGAAGCCAGATGAACATCATCTTCCAGGATAATACTTCAAGAGTAAGTCATATAGAACATAAGAAAAACCATGACTATGATGCAATGCAATGAGATCATGAAGGACATAAATTCATATAGTGAATACAGAGAAGTCATCAGATTGAAGTAAATATTTATCATGACAAAAATTCTCTACAGATTGGCATGAAAGAACTGCTCTGTAGCACCCGAGAGTCAAGTAGCACTGTTATCACACATACTCATAAAGATGAGCATTTTTCTCTAAGATCAAAAACAAGACATGGATGAATGTGCTCACTATGAATAATACATAGTAATGGATGCCCAGCCCAGAGGAAGTAAGCAACACAAGGAAACAGCTGGTTTCCAATTAGAAGGAAGAAAATAAATTGTGATTGATAGGAACTTCTACATAGAAACTCATGAATACTGAATCAAAACTTGTCAGAAGTAATAAAATAATTCAATAAGATACTAGAATATGAAATTACTGCAATCTTTACTGTTGCTATATAATAACAATAAAAATGTTTGAAAAGTTTTTGTTTTTAAAAAAACAAGCTGATTTCCAAAATAACATAATAAAACACTTCAGAATTCATTTGTGACCTGCATACTGGCTGCTAGGATAAAGATGAGAAGCAGGAGGTTTGCTCAGGTGAATTCAAATACCACCCGGGGCCATGAATGTTCTTTATTGATACTGTTACAATATGATTACTACTTTATATGAACTCCAGACTTAGGCTAATGCCTAGCAAATCTCCAATAGTATTAGTTTGAAAAATACAAAAAGTATGAAATAGAAAAGTATGGAAACAATACTTAAAATAACAAAGATTACCTGGAGTAAATGACTCAATACTGGCTGCATTTCACTTAACTACCAAAATTTAACACAACTAATAGTGATGAAAATTTCACAATAATCAATATGAATACAGAAACACACACACACACACACACACACACATGTAAGTCTGAGCCAAATCTTTCAACAGATCCTCACATGCACAGTCAACAGTTTCTTCCCAAAGAATATTGGATTTTCTCAAAATCCATACTCACAAACACACCAACCAACCAACCAACAAACAAAACGTCAAATCAAACCAAAAGAAAGCAAAACAAATAACCAAAACAAGAAATCCAACATGACACATTGAAGAAAACTAAAAAGTCTTGAAAAATTTAAAATACTGGAAAAATACATATTATTAAACATTTTGATGTTGGCCTTAGGACTTAGTGGTGAATTTTTAGTTATGAACTCACAAATACAGACAAATATGGGAAAACAGACAAATGGAATAACACCAAACTACACAGATTCTTCACAAAAAAAGAAAAAGATGACAGAAGTGAATAGACACTATGCAGTATGGGAAAGCATGTGTGGGATCACATACTTTCTCATAAGGGAGAAATGTCCAAAAGTCAAAGGGGATTCAACTCAATGTAATAAAGTAACCTAGGTAAATAAAAACTTGGGTAAATAATATACATAGACATTTCTCCAAATATGCATCATGAATAAAACTGGAGCATCTGTAATCACATGAGAAACTCAAAGTAAAACCAAGCTACATTAGGACCTCACACTGGTTTAATTTATTATCAAACAGGTAATAAATGTCAAGTGCTGGTGACGATGTGTAGGAAGAGAGTCATTTTATTTTCTGCTGGTAGGAATCCATTCAGTTGCTGTGAAGAGATGGATTCCTAAAAAAATAAATAAAGTTACCAACATTCAATCACTAGATATATTTCAGAAGTAGATAGGACAGCTTATCAAAGGAGTACATGGCTCATTGCAACATTCTTCATCACATGGGAGAGAGGACCTCAGCCTGTGTCACACACTGTTACTGAATGAGCACAGAGAATGGCAATATACATGGTGAGGGATGGCTTTGACTTAACTAGAAAGAAAGTCCACAACTTAATACTAACACTTTACTCAGAATACATTTGGTTAACTGAAATAAGTGAAACACTTATGACACCTACCACCACAGTTCACTTACATAAACTAAAAAAATGCCAACACAAAAATAAAGAGGAGAAAGTTCAGTGCACAGTGCTCAAGGTTAAAGAAGTCTGGTAAGATACTGATTGAATTATTTTTAAAAGTTCAATTAGCTATTAGAAAATCAAGGCCAAGATATGCATTATACAACATAAGGAGAACAGTTGCCTAATACAAACAAACCCTAACCACTGCTGTAGAAGACTTTGAGTTCTTGCCAAAGTCAGTGAGTGAGATACATATATCAATGAAAATAATGAAGCCATCTCATAGGGCATAGGACATACATTTTTCAAAACTACCTATTTATAAGAAAAATATATACACTTTTTATATTATAAATAAAATAAACAACACCATTATGATAAATTATTAATGTCAGGATGATAGTTATATATATACTTTGTAATCACTAATATTCATAAAATTTTCAAAAATAGTATTTCTGTCACTAACATAACTAGCTCTTTATATTATATCATGCTTCTGAGAAATATCTATGATCATGAAAGCTTTTCAAACTCATACTTGGAGAATTTTGAAGATTGTAATTATACATACTCATTACCTGCTATATGTGTGGCAGAACACAAAAACTAACAAGATATTGTACTTGCAGGACTGACTGGGAAAGCTGTCTGGAACACTCACAGAGAGACTAGAACACAGAGGAATATGACCAGTTCAGCAAGAGTGAATCCTGCTCATCTCTGAATCAGCAACCTTAACAACCTCATTATTGAACATGTAATACACACACACACAAACACACACACACACACACACACCAACATACATATCTACACTTTTAAAATATATAGTTATGAATATTCACAATTACACATCTAGCATCATTAACAATAATCAAAGTCTAGAATCATAATAATAAAAGCTTACAATAATAAAAGTCTAAAACCATTTGCTCATAAGAGACCCATCTGGAAAACTGCTGTATATTTCTACAATTAAGAACCCTTCAACTGTAAAATGAATGATACACATGTCCATATAATAAGAAAAAATGGATTTCAGTGTATATATGTGTATATTAAAAAAACAGTATTAAGTGCACTATTTTACTTTTTGCTAAATTATGTACAAGAGAAAAAGACAATATGGTATATGCATTTATATTCACTTGTATTTTTAATAATAACTACTTGAAGTATTAAAAAAGATAAAAAATATCATGTAATGGAAAATGTATTTAAAATAAAAGACTCCCTGACCAGACATTGTCAAGTCTTTGACATGTGTTTTGATTTGTATACACTCTATAGCCAAAATTATTTCATATTATTAAAATGGAAGTAGGTAGGGGATAATTCCATAATAGTATTGGAAAAAAAACCACCTCTTTAAAATCAGTGCAGTACAAGATATATTATGCTTGGTGAATCACTTTAAGTGACTTTGCAGTATCATAATTTAAGAATAAGGAAACAGAATTTCAAATAGGCTTCTGATAATTTTTTTTTGTATTATTGGTAGTATCTATAGTAAACCATTACTAGTTGAATATAAATTAAGAAAATAAATAAACCTCAAGATACTTACCACTAAAATACAAAGATTGAATAAATCAAAACTGCCATGATCCTATATTTTATTATAATGTTTATAATCTTATAATGGTTTCAGATATTTGTATATCACCACAGCTTCCCTCCCATTTAAGTAGAAGTCTTCTCTGACCAGATGAGAACACATATTTTAACTCTAGATTTGCTCTTTCATTGGGTCCATCCCTCCTTCCCTAATCAGGCTTGGGACTCCAGGGACCTGGAAACCGGATCACTAGTTCAGTTTATGTCTTCCACACCAGTGTCTTCACAGATGATGATGATGTATACCGTCTCTAGAAAACCACCCTACTATATGCTGTCTACTTCTTGTGTTAGAATCTGACTGGTTTGAAAAAGAGAAAATCTGTTTCTTTTCTTATTTCTTTTTAAATTTCATCTGCTTTGACTGTGATTTTCTTTCTCTTTCTCTAGGTTTGGGCGATGTGATAACTGTCAGTGCCTCTGGTAGAAGAAATAACAAAACATTGATATGCCTTTACAGGAGCTGGAGACATACCCCTTCTCATCCAGTGGCTCCAGCCTTTAGGTGCATATCACACACACACACACACACACACACACACACACACACACACACACACACACCTCTTTTATGTCCTGGTGATTCTTCAGTTATCATTCATCTCTGTGAGATTCATTTCAAGGGAAATTATTCATTTGATACAAAGGAAATATTTGAGAACTGTCTGTCTTTCAGTCTTCTATTCTATGTCAAGGATATTCAGCACAGGGATTAGAAATTAAGAACTCTGGCATCTTTTTGTCCATACACCCTCTCCTTTGATTGTTCCCCAAATGTCTGCGTTACTGATTTTGTGGTCTTCTCTGTGATTTTATACTAAAGCTTTCATTTTTCCTAAGGAGAGTATCTCCTTTCATTCTTTTTTTTTTTTTTAATTTAATTTAATTTTATTTTTTTAATTTACATTCCAAATCACTTCCCCTTTCCCGTTTCCTCCCTCCCCGAAAGTCCCATAAGCCCCCTTCCCTCCCTCTTTTCTCCGTTCAACCCCCTCTCATTACTCTGTCCTGGCGTTCCCCTACATCCAGTCTTTCCAGGACCAGGGGTCTCTCCTTCCATCTTTTTAGAAATATATTGATATGCTGATTGTCAGAACTTGAAAATATCATCCTTAGTGAGGTAACCCAATCACAAAAGATCACACATGGTATGAAGTCACTGATAAGGGGATATTGACCCAGAATCTCAGAATACCCTAGACACAATCTCCTTTCATTCTTATTGTATCTCATTAAGGAATGTGGCCACTGAAGAGTATGTTGTCTTTCATCTTTTTGTTTCTGGAGATAACTCAGGGATAGAAGGAAAAAGTCAGATTCCACATTTTCTTTAAATAGTAAGGAATATAGAAGCACAAGCCTGAATATAACCATTGAAAAGTCTAATTACTGAAGTTATTCTCACAAGACATTGTTATTTAATGAAAATTAGAGGCCAGGCATAGGCACTTCCCACATGTTATTGGTCAAGGAGAACTCAAATTAGCATAGTCTATAATCATGGCTCTTGTCCATTTAGAAAAATATGGTAAGAACCTATTGAGGAAGACACCACAGCTTTGTTGTAGAGCATAGGGAAATTGACCTCAAATTGTCAAGCAAATGTGCTCTCTGCCTTATAATTTTAATAGTTTTTAGAAGGTAGTGTGCAGGACACTAGAATTTGAGGAGGACAACAATGGTCTCACATAGCACTGGACCATGCAACATGCAAGCAAAGAAGCACCTCTTGAAACAACAGTGGCATGGATGTTATTGGGATACATGACTCTTTCTGATTTGAGGCTTTCTTCACAGAAAGGGTCCCTTGCTTGGTACTGTAATCTTGAACAAAAGGCCATGTGTGCAGAGATAATAGTTAAAAATATGAGCTATATGATTGTGTTGTTCTCAACATGGGTCTGAAAAGCTTAAGCAGTGGAATATAGTCGAAGAGATTCAAATAGTTCAAAGTGCTGAGAGTGAGTGTGAGTTTTCAGCCATAGATGGGATATTTGTATTAGCCTTCCCTACTCAATACTCAGGTGAAAGTAGGTAAGATGAATGCTATGGAATGCAGTCTTTTGCACATAACATGGCCATTGCACATCTGAACTCATAGCACCTGGGATTATTCACACAAGACTTGAACAACCAAGCCAAAGTTCCATCATGATTAGAAAGGGGACCCTGAGACCTCACCATTAGCCCAGGAGCGATTGTGAGTTGATAGCTTCTGAGGAAAAGTTCATCATTCTTTAGGGATCTAGCCACAGACAGGTTACACAAGCCCTGATGAATGTCCTTACGCAAAAGCACATATGGAGAGTACTAATTGGACTAACTGAATTATTTAAAATTGGACTTGAAGTAGCAGAGAGATGATTGTGTGCTTACAAGGAATAAGAACAGGAAAGATGGGAGAAGTATGGTTAAAATGATTTGTATAAATGCATGTCATTTTCTCAAGATAAAAATATCATTAAGGTAATTCTAGTAATTGGGGAGAAAGTACATAAAAATAAAAGCATATTTTATAAATAAGCATATTCCCAGTAAAGAGAAACAACTGAAGAAAAACCTACAAACATCTGTGAAAGGATATCATTGACTTCTACTATACATGGTGCTGTGACAGGAAATAATATTGAAGCATAAAGTGCCTCTGTTTTGTGTTGAAGAACGAGAGGTAACAGAACACTTCCGTCTATGGCTCATAACAGAATAAATTCAGAAAGGGAAGCCTGTAATGAAATGTACCTCAAAGGATATGCTGAGAGAAATTTAAGATGCAAATTAGATTTTATAGTTGTGTAAGTAACTCTAAGGAAATAAACTATTTTCCCCTTTCTCAGCTTTTGTACTGTATAAGGCACCTTCTACACTGATAGTATAGCCGGTCTTTGAATGTATTAATAACCCTATGTTTTCATGTATTATTTTAAAAATTATTTTATTTTTCTTCTTATTTTATCTTTCTTGGTTATTAACTAAAGACAAACATATCCTTTGAGCCCCCAAGCTTCAACTAATAACAAGGTTTGAAACATTTGCCCTAATACATGAACATAGAGATCTTCATTTTTGGAGCTAATGCTTTTACAGTTTTAACATGTACTTTAATAGACTAGAGTAGGAAAGAAGTCATTCAATGTATTTCACAATGATCTTAATTAAGGTCATAGGAGAAGAGTCTTTTTGGGATTTCACTAAGTGTAGCTTTGTGCAGAAAGACAATCTTTTATGAAGAAAATTTAGCCATTACCTTCGAGTTAAAAAGGTGCAAGCCATTTTATTTTTGAGAAATTAGTCTCTTTTACAAGTTATTTACACAATTATTTTAGTTCGCATATGGAGAAGACATTTTCACCTTCACATTTGGGTTTACTTTAAGATTTTAAGAGCCCTCATGGTCAGTAATCAATAAGTATTTGTTATCAGAGTGAGCCAAGTAATCTCAAGTTGATGATTTCTCTTCATCAGTCTGGTTTTGTTAGTCTCAACCCTAGCTATGCTCACCCTTCCCTGATATTCCTCCCAATGCGTGAAGATGTCAGGCCTCCTTTGATCAGTGCCCTTCAGATTTCCTTGTTAAAATTCCATTGCACTATTTTCTTTGTGTCTCAAAGATTGGGACAGCCTACTTACTCCATTTAAACTGATGACCTGCCTTAGTCTTACCTATTTCTTTACATAAGTATAGAAGTGTCTATTTTTTCCATCTTTATATAGAGCTGTCTCTATTGCTTAATATTAAGTGAGGTTGATTATTACAGTGACAGACTGTAAATCAAAATTTGAAACACAGTAAATGGGCTTTTTGTCCATGAGCTTGCTAAAAGTGTACTTCTCTTTATTGTAGTAGGTGCCATGCCTTTTAGTCACTGCTATATTTAGATGTTTTTAAAGCTCTTGTATGGGTTCTGGGGAGTCAGTTCAGTGGGTGCAGTGGGTGCCTTACAAGTGTGAGGACCTAAATTTGTATACACAGGACCATGGAAACCTTGCCACAGTAATCCATACCTGTCATCCCTGCACTACTGTGGAGGTGAAAACCAGACAATTCTGAGAAGCTTATGAGCCAGCTAGCTTGGGATAAGTAGCACAAAAATAGCACCAACAGAAACAAAACAACAGTTGAAATAAACAGAACAATAACTCCCCAATCTAAGAAACAAGGTGGACATAAATATCACACAGCTAGTTATGAGCTACCTAACATGGTGAAAGGAATTAAATATTTCCCTGGAAGAGCACCAAGAATTCTATGAATAGCTTAGACATTCCATAGACCTAATAAACACTGTTTTAATTAATCTCAGGGAATGAGATTAATTAAACATATAAATAATAATAATAATAATAATAATAATAATAATAATAATAATAATAAATAATAATAATAATATAATTAAACACAGCCAAAAAATAATTTTGTATACTAAAGTAAAATATGATGTGAATTGTCAAACAACATCTTAGTGACTTAATAGAAGAACTCACCATAATTAACAACAACCAAACAAATCACTGGAGGACAAACGTGATAGTCTTGGTTTCAGAGTTCATCTCTCTCTGGACCAGACCTCTTAAAGGGCACCGGGTTGTGGAGGTGTTCTACATATCCTATAACAGAGAAATCATGACAGAAGGTTCTGGGTGCGTGGCTTGCTATCACAATACTGCACCTGTAAAATGCTAATCTGTTTGAGCAGCTGAATTTTTATACATAATTTATTAGTGAATTGTTATTGAAAAAGAGGCCTCTGTGTGAGAAGCCACTCTGCCAGCTAATCCCCAAAGGAGTCTTTCCTGAGAATTACTACTTTAGTGAACAAAGGGCCCTTGTACGGTATAAATGTACTGTATAGGGTACAGTGCACCGCTCCTCAGCATTATCAAGCTGCTGCATGACATAATGATGTAAGCGGCACTCCCTGGAATTTGACACTCTTTGTATACGGCACCATTTCAAATGTTCACTTCCAAAATTGTATGAAAAAATATTGAAAAATTAATAGGAGAAAAGTGTGCCCATATTTTAAAAGGTACATACTTTCTGCCTGTCATGAAATATACTCACTACTACAACCTAAAGGTAAAGATGTTTTCAGTGAAAAGTGCAGTTCATACAAAGAATGTTGTTCTCTGACTTTAGGAACCATATATTCCCTATTATTTTGCATTCTTATTATATTACATAACCCAAACAATATTGAGATAAGAGTTCAACTTTCTAAAATTGTAAGGGTCTTGAGTATTATTTGAATTTGTTTCCAACTCCATGAATTCTTTAATGCATATTCAGGGAAACACCCCCAGAAACTGCCAGTTCTACAGCATCCTACTGGCTGATTTAGTGTAAAAGATAAAGTCTACACTTGAGTCTCAAAAACAACGGAGTGAAATTGAGATAAAACTCGGTATGACTGATACCACACAAGAGACAAATGCAAGGTTTATATGATTGAATCTAAGCTATAAGAACGCTATGATTATTATTTTTCTGTTGTCGTCAGTGAGCATAAAGAATATAACCCACTACAAAGGTGTAGGAAACGTAAATGTTAAATTACATAAAATGGGGGATGACTCGGTAGTTAAATGAGGACCAGAGTTCAGAACCATTGTCTGAGTTCTCAGAAACAGTGGTAATTCCAGGTCTAAGGCCCCTGGACCCTCTATTACTTTCCACAGGTAACACATGTGTATGCTTATTTAATCCCAGAGGCATGCACACATAATTTGTTTTGAAAAGTTAACTTTGTAGAAATATCTATAGAAATATAGTAAACCCATATTCTTTTTAATATTAATTTGAAATATAAAGATATTAAGTGAATTCATGACCATAGTACTGCTGCATATCTCCATGTACTTATTTCCCTCCATGCCTTCCCATAGTCATCTGCACAACTAGTTTCAAACTTCTTCACCTTATATGTTCATGGCTGGCACAATTTTGCCATTAAAATATATAACGTTAAATGAGTTTTTTCCTGGTGCAAAGACAATATTATTCAAGCATTTAATAATTTACAAGTACAGAAGTCGCTGTCTTCAAGAACACTCCTTGTCCTCTGATTCTGATATAGCACCATGGCCAATGAAGGTAGTTTCTCTATTAAATTTTTTCCATTTCTTTGATCATGTTCTCAACACACAAAATAAGTGCGATTAGCATCCTGGCTCTTGATCATTTTCTATGTATGTATGTATGTATGTATGTATGTATGTATGTATGTATGTATGTATTATTGGCTATTTTATTTATTTACATTTCAACTGTTATCCCTCCCTTCCAGGTTTCCCCTCTGCAAACTTCCTATACCATGCCCACTGCCCCTGTTTCTATGAGGGTGTTTCCCCACCCACTCATCCACTCCCACTTCACCACCCAAGCATTCCCCTACACTGAGGCATTGAGCCTTCACAGGATGAAGGGCATCCCCTCCCATTGATGTCAGATAAAGCCACCCTCTGCTAACTCTGAGTTTTTTTTGAATAAGAACACAGACATATTTGAAGAGAAACATTTGAAAACACAGGAGACAGCAGTTGTTGGCGAGGATGTGGAGAAAGAATGAAAATGATTTCTAAAGAGACAAGAAGACTCAACAATTTGTAATTTGTAATTTTCTTGTTTCAGCTGTGGAAGGAAGCAAATAAATAATTGTTTAGGGAGTCAAAGGGAAAGACATTCACATATGATAAGCAAGATGTGAAATGGAGATGTGGGTAGAAACGATGCTAGTTTAGAGGGTATGGCATTCTTACCAATGAAAAAGAAGAGGCCAGTGTCCAGGGATAGACACACAGCTTTGTCCTTGGCTGTTTTTTGTTTGTTTGGTTTTTTTTGTTTTTGTTTTGTTGTTGTTGTTGCTGTTGTTTTTGGTAGTTTTACAGTGGGAAGGTCAGAGCTGATAAATAAAGGGAGGTGGAAGAATAAAAGCATGTGGTTAAGAGTAAAAGTAACAAGGGTAGGTTAAGTTCTGCAAACTATGATTGGTGCCACTCAGAGATAAATTGGGAGCTTTGGGAATCTGAACAGAGTATTAGAATTTGATTTTGATGACTATGATTAAAATGCTCAGAGTATTGTGGCAGGTAGTTTGGAAATGGAAGCAGTGAGACCAATTACAAATTAATTATAAAGCTAGAGAAATAGTGGTAACCAGCCAATGTCCATCATAGAAAATATGATGAGAAACAGGACTGTGCACATGCAAATACCTGAGGATGTCAGAAGAAGGAACTGGATACTTTGGAAACATGTAGGTCTTGGGAGTCAGACTGGGTTCATTCCAGGTTTTACTGTAAAGCTATCTACAGTTCCAAGACTATAATATATTTTAAAGTATGGAAGTAATGATATTTTTTTGGTTACAACAATGTATAAGAAAAAGACAAGTCAGTAATGATTACAAATTTTTGTGACTGAATAATTCACATAAGTCAGTATATAGTAAGCATCCCAAAAAAGAAGATAGTAAGAGATGAAAACCAGGAAGAAATTTAAACAAGAGTTTAGTTGTAGATATGTCAATTCTGAGATACCAGTCATGCATGCAAATGATGAGCTCACATATGACATTGAATATGCAGATGTGCTCATACAGGACATTGAATATGCAGATATATCTCAACATAGCAATACATGCAGGTATCACCCATGTTGATGCCTCAAACGAGAGATTAAGGCTAAACAAATATGAGAAGGAATCTAAGTGAGATCACCCTAGGACTTTATTGTTAAGAAATCTGGAAAAGAACCATTTAAACAGAAAGATAGTTGCTAGAAGGAGTTCAAGAAAAATTGACAGCGAGAGTGAATTCCTGGACTAAGAAGAGAAAATTTGTCACAACTTGTCCTATGGAGAACTAGGAATGAAGGGCCAGTGCTTAGAGGAAGATGGGGAAGAACACAGTATATCAGACTCCAAACACTATCCTTTGATCCTCATTTGTGATCCACTGAGCATATAATCACACACAGCACACACACACACACACACACACACACACACACACACACACACACATACACACATACACACACACACACACTTTTTTTTTTAGTGTTTATAAATCTTTGTGGTAAGGAAGACAGAATAGTGAGTAATGGATGCAAGTGAATGATGCAGAGTTTACTGTGGATAGTCATTTAAGCCAAGCTGATAAAACTTTTTTTTTAATTATTTATTTTATTTTATTTTATTTTTAATTTACATTCCAAATCATTTCCCCTTTCCCGTTTCCTCCCTCCCCGAAAGTCCCATAAGCCCCCTTCCCTCCCTCTTTTCTCCATTCAACCCCCTCTCATTACTCTGTCCTGGCGTTCCCCTACATCCAGTCTTTCCAGGACCAGGGGTCTCTCCTTCCATCTTCTTGGAAATCTATTGATATGCGGATTGTGTCTAGGGTATTCCGAGATTCTGGGTCAATATCCCCTTATCAGTGACTGCATACCATGTGTGTTCTTTTGTGATTGGGTTACCTCACTAAGGATGATATTTTCAAGATCTGACCATTTGCCTAGGAATTTCGTGAATTCATTGTTTTTAATTGCAGAGTAGTATTCCATTGTGTAGATATACCACATCTTCTGAATCCATTCCTCTGTTGAGGGACATCTGGGTTCTTTCCAGCTTCTGGCTATTATAAATAAGGCTGCTATGAACGTAGTGGAGCATGTGTCCTTATTGCATGCAGGTAAAGCCTCTGGGTATATGCCCAGGAGTGGTATAGCCGGATCCTCCGGGTGTGTCATGCCCAGTTTTCTGAGGAACCGCCAGACTGCTTTCCAGAGTGGTTGTACCAGCTTGTGATCCCACCAGCAGTGGAGGAGTGTTCCTCTTTCTCCACATCCTCGCCAACAACTGCTGTCTCCTGTGTTTTTGATCTTAGCCATCCTGACTGGTGTGAGATGGAATCTCAGGGTTGTTTTGATTTGCATTTCCCTAATGACTAAGGATGATGAACATCTCTTTAGGTGCTTCTCAGCCATTAGATATTCTTCAGGTGAGAACACTTTGTTTAGCTCTGTACCCCATTTTTTAATAGGGTTACTTGCCTCTCTGGATAAAACTTCTTAAATCTTCCAATAATTTCCACAGTTTTGCACATGGTATGTACCTGGTTTGCACATGCAATGTGCATCCATCCTCCCTTGTGAACTAGCTCCAGGTTGCCAGTCTTATCATCTTTCCCTGATATATTTGGAATTGTTAACAATGATCCCTTAATTCTATTTCTAAAACTAATTTGGGCTCTTGTAAAAATGTGTTAGTCTATCCATCGGTTTAGATCAACTTCTGGGTGCTTGAGAGAAGATTGGGCACTGCAGTTCTTTACAGGAAAGAAATAGCACTTACTGCTAGTCTTCATTGTGGTCCATTGTCAGAACTGCTGCCGCATCATCTGGGCCTCACCTACGGCCTGTTCCCATACCAGGTCCCTCCTGTTTTCCAATGGATTCCTCCAAAGAAACAAAAAACTTCCTATGTCTTTTAACAGTAAATTCTAAAGCCTGCTAAAAGATGAACTGGTGTGCTTGTGCACTTACTGCAGGTTAGGTGAGTGACTGACCATTCACCATGCCTTCTGTTTCCTCCGCCTCTCCCTCTTCAGCAAATCCCATTGTTCTTTCTCTTACCAAGGGTATTGCTATATTTAATGTCAGTCCTTACACTGTAGTGTGCCACAAAAGTATAATGTTCATCATTATCAAAAACTCACAGTTTACATACATTTGATCTAATAACTATATTTCTAATAAGAAATTTTAATTTCCACATCAACATCAGGCATAACACAATGATGTTATTATAACAAAATATAGCAGGCAGGAAATTATTCAATGACTGGAATTGATGAGTTAATTAAATATACAATTTCATATATAGTGGAAATTAAAGTTACTAATGCATAAATGGTAATGGAAGGAATTTGCCAAGTATTTGAATATTAAATTATCCCCATCATAGTATTTCATGTTTGTAATGTTATTGAACAATTACACAGTGCTCTTTTTTCTTTAATTTTCTTTGTACAATTAACTGGTCTTTGAATGACTAGGGCTTGATTATAGACATGTGGAATGCTGTTGATATAGGAAAGAAGGAATTTGGGTTGTTACATAGATTATATGTATATTTTACGAATTCCCATAGACTGTATTCTCAAGGCAATGAGAAAATGAAATTCTGTTCATCTGAAAAGAAAATGAATCGATGCAGAAGGACAGAAAAATGTCATGACTGAAACCAAGGACACCATACAGGAACCCTTATATTAATAATACATGATATTAGAATCTTATAAATATATGTATATAATTATTTACATGTGCATATGGACAGAAGGGGAGTAGAGACATGGAAAATAAATGAGAAGACAGAATCATTAATCCTTATTGCTATTAACATTTTGTTTCTTGATCCTCTTTAGGGTAAACCCTGCAGTTTGAAACTCTTAAATATATCCAGAGATTCTAACACCATTGTTAGAAGAGATGGAAAATTATTGTTAATGACAACACCGGATCAAAACCAAATAGTAAAGGGACATTTGCAAACAAAACTCCACACTTGTTCTCCATTCCTCCACACAGGTTGCATTTATTTGCCATCATACTTTATGTATTTCTCTACTGCCTATTACATAGCATGCTAAAGTAAACTTATTATGAGTTGGTAGTTTTTAATATTCACACTAGTGATATGAGTGTCCATGCAGTCTACTTTCAATGCTGGAGCATTATGGAGACATCTGCTTGCCTTATCAATGAGTCCTACTCATCTGTCTTCAATTATTCTAATCATTATGTCTTTCACTTTGAAGAAGTCACTTTATCATTTGTTCTAGAACAAATCTAGTGGATATAATTTCTCTGTCTTTGTCTGAGAATATCTTCACCTCTATTTTTCAGAAGAGTAATTTTACTGGGTGGTGTACTCCTGACTGGCAGATATTTTTTCTTCAGTAAAATAAGCCTTACATCTCTCTCACAGACAGGGAGGGTTTTTTTTTTTTTGAGAGCCACATCTATGTGTTATTTATTGTTCTTCTCTTGCAGTTGTGAAACCTTGCCTCTTTATTGTTCCCCTTTTAGAGTCCAATTTTAGGATGCTTCTGAGTATATTTTGTTAATTCTGACCGTTGAAATTTCTGTCATTAAATATTTTGTCCTTCTCTATTTTGAAAATTTCTCTAGCCACCTGAACATTTGCTGTTGATACTATCCACCTATCTTTTATGCCTTCCACATGTATATTTCAAATACTTTCGGAACAAAATTAGTTTCAGAGATCATTCCTATAGTTTAAACTTCTGCTTGATCCTATTAATCTTTCTTAAACTTGATCAATCATGATATTGTTATTTGCATTGCACTTTCAGATCAAAGATTTGTGGGAGTTTTTAAATATTACTTTACCTCTTTGCTAATTTTCCATGTTAGAATATTAATCCATTTCTCATGTTTTTGAAGCTCATTGAGTTTTCTTAGCCATCTGTCTTAAATTTTGTCTGAAAGTTTCCCACCATGACTACCATCTGGTCAGTTTATCTTCAGTTAGGTCATGGTATCTGGAAAACTCTGATTGCTATGGGATTTGCCATCTGGAAGGGAAATGAGTGAGTTTTAAATCAATTCTTTCTAATCTGACTTTGTTTGTGGATGTCTTTTCAGAATTTTAACATGGCTTCTCACATTCCCTGGGCTTCTGGTGACATCGACTATGTCAGGACTTGGAGGCTGATGGTGACTGTGGTTTGCCAGTTTTCTGCTTTGGGTGTGTTGACACAACGTTAGTGGTATACTGCAATCTGCGTGTGCTTTTGAAAAGAAAGAGCCAAGAGAATATCTAAAATGGGGACTGTACAGAAAATATTATTCAGAAAATGCGATGACTCACTTCAATTGAAACTTATATATTCCTAGGTATAATCTCCATAAGGTCTGGTTAAATATGAGATAATACTATAATTTGAAATCTATATTTGGTCTAAATACCTTGTTTGAATTTGATTCTCAACATGAACACATTCAGTAATTCACTTCACAAAATATAAATGTCAAATTTGAACACAAAATAGAAATGTCTTGATGAGAGAGTTTAATTAAAATGAGAAATTTTTCAATGGTCTTAGTGACAAGAGAGGAAGACAACAGAACTTAATGATTCAATCTCAGCAATGTTCACAGCAGCTTCATTCATAATAGCCAGAATCAAAACAATCCAGATGTCCCTCAACTGAAGAATGGATAAAGAATATGTGGTATATACACACAATGGAATACTACTCAGCTATTAAGAACAAGGACACCATGAAATTTGCAGGAAAATGGATGGAATTAAAAAAAATCTTCCTGAGTGAGGTAACCCAGACCCAGAAAGACACACATGGTGTGTACTCACATATAAGTGAATATTAGTCTCAAAGTAGTGGATAAACATGTTACAATCCACAGTTCCCAAGAAAGTGAGTAACAAGGAAGACCTAAGGTAATTTATTAAATCTCACTGAGAAGGAGAAATAAAATAGAGATCAGAAGTGGATGGGAAGGGAGGAAGAGGGGGAGGGTTGCAGGAGGGGTCAAGTGTGGTGAAGGAGGGAGAGAGAACTGGAATCCAGGATGATTTAGAAACCTAGGACAATGGAAACTCCCTGGAATTTCTGAGGGTCACTCTAGCTCCATATCTTAGCTATAGCAAATATGGAACTTGGTATCTTTACCTCCTGTAAGTAGGCAAGACTTCCAATGGAGGAGTGAGAACGCCAACCCAGCAACAATTTGTTCTGCTTACAATATGTGCAGGGATAAAGTTGCAAGAGAAATTGAGGGAATGCCCAATCAATGACTGGTCCAACTTGAGACCTATGCCATGAGACAGAGTTCATTCCTGATACTGTTAATGATATTCTCCTATATTTGAAGACAAAGGCCTAGCATAACTTCATTCTGAGCGACTTCACTCAGCAGCTGATGGAAACAAATATAGAAGACCCACAGTCATGGAGTTTGGGGAATCTTGTTGAAAAAATTGGGTAATATTGTGGAAGGATTGAAGGAGTCAGAAAAGTTAAGGACAAAAGAAAGTCTACAGAATCATCTAATCTGGGCCCAAAGAGGCTGTGGTAGACTAAACCATTCACCAGAGATGAAACTAAGTCTTCTGCACATATGTAACAGATGCGCAACTGGGTCTTCATGTGGGATCGCAAACAGCAGGAGCAGGGCCTGTCTCTGCCTCTGTTGCCTGCTTCTGGATACTGTATCCCAACTGGGCTGCCTTGTCTAGCCTCAACTGGAAAAGACCTGACTATTCCTACTGCAACTTGATAGGCCTAGAGGATTGATATCCAAGGGAGGCCTCCACTTCTTTGAGGAGAAATGAAAAGAGGGTATGGGGGAGAGGAAGTGAGAGACAGGGACTGGGAGGAGAGAAGGGAGGGTAAGCTGTGGTCTAGATGTAAAGTAAATTAATTAATAAAAAGCTAAGGATTTAAAATATACACTATTTGCAAAAATAAGGCAACAAAAATTTATTTCTTTAAAATAACACCCTAGTTTACTTAGTGCTCAGTGTAAATTTAAATCATCATATAATTGAAATAATTGCGTTTTTGTTATTAGTTTGCTGGTCATCCATGACACTAATTTTAAGTAAGTATCTATGAAATAAATTTTAAATAAGGTTAAAGATGCAAACATGAAAGAGTGAATTCTCACTGTAAATAAAAATCAAATAATTTCAAAAGTTAAGTTGAAAATAATGAATTCCAAGTGAGGTAGGAAGAAACTGGAATACTCAGGTCCATGATACACAATGTAGATGAGAATAATGGATTCCTAACTTCCTAGTTTGAACATTTTTTTCTCTATTTGTCAAAGTTTTACTGTTGCTTTATGTTTTTATATTTGATTTTATAACATCTTTTAATGCTGGATGGTGACCTGATGCTACTTCTGCATGGTTCTATCACTTAGACATGATCACTGACTATTAGTACTGAGAAAAGAGCATTTTTAAAGAGGTTGAATTGTCTGTGTGCACCTGTAAAATGCTATGGTGGCAGCTGCCAGGAGCCTGCAGCCCTCTTTGGATTAAGGAGCAAAATAAAATTGAATGCACATCTTCTCAGCCTGACTTAATGGCTCATAAATCACTTGTAATAGAAAACAAGAAAAGCCCTGTTCTCTTTTGCAGCCTAGAATTGCATACTTTTTAATGATATCTTTCCTTCTGTTTCAACTTCTCTCAATAAAGAGGTTCATGACAGCTTTTGTAGAACTGAGAATCTGCTCTTTCCAAGGCAGTGCTGTAAGACTGAGAAGAAACAATCTTACAGGTCATTTAAAACAACCAACTTATACACTGTGAAGCTATGGCCCTGCAGAAAAATGTAATATATCCAATGTCACACATCTTCTGAGTTACAAAGCCAAGATCTCATCAACCTGCCAAAATGTTCTTGTCTTAATTAAAGGTCTTCAGTTCAATAACCCCAAATTTCTGGTAAATGGGAAAGTGTTAGATAAATGAGAGCGGTTGTGTTTGGTTTTGGTGCACCAGTCTTGGTTATCTAGCCTCATGGCTTGTGTTCCTACACAGTTCAGGCTTTATGCTTTTGATCGGCTTGTTGCTTTTGTGGAGAAGTCAGAACCCCTTTCAAATGTCACCAGCTTCACTCTTTAAGCAACTGAAGCAGCTCAAATTGCTCGCCGTTCAATTTTTTACTTGATGCTTTCCCCTTCTTAGAGGTGTGATACTATTCCAGGTACCTCTCTTTGATGACTGATTTGAAGGTTCCTCCTAGAAAATCAGGTGGCACAACAGTGCACCTGAGTTTCAACATAAATCATTTTAAAAGATCAATTCATTTAAGAGGCATGTGAGACCATACTGCTGCATGTTTCTGGAATACAAGCAGGACAGGCCTTCAACCAGTTCATCAGTTCTTCCATATCTGACTGGGTTCAAGCTTTCCAACATTCTCTTTGTTCAGCAGCCATTTCTTTACTAAGCTTGCCCTGCACTACCCTTATGGTAGAGGATAGGAATATGGAGATGAAGGAAACATACACCCCTGTTCCCAAGCTCACAGAGTCTGCTCTGCTCTCCCTGCTCCCTCCTCAACAGTTTAGAGCCACATTTGTATCAATTCCATGTGTTAGGACAAAACCAGGAACATCCTCTCCTCTACTGCAGTGGTAACCTCATCTTCAAACTCTAGCCTGGGGACCTGCTCTCACCTTATCACTCTCTTCTGTGTCTGGAGTACAGAGGGATCACAGTGTACATTCCAGCCAGCACTTGAGACAAACAGCATTTCTGTTTTGATGTGTGTTGTGTGTGTTACAAAATTATGTGTGTTAATGACTATTATGCAATGTAAATATCAGAAATATATAAATATTTGTGATTATATCAAATAAGAAGAAATTGTGGGTTTTTTGCATATATAAAAAGTACTTTGAGTACTACTTTTTAATATGTTATGCAGTTTATAATTTTTAAAAAATTATAAAGCTATTTTGCTGCAGCATTTATAAGATACTTAGTTGACTGCACTATCCATATCTAGAATGTCATATTTTCTATTATATTTTTTCAACAAGAGTTTATAGGCTCTGATACATTTGCTTTGTTTCTCTTATATTTACTATTGGGCTGTTTTAAATATTTCATATGTACATGCTTGGGGCCACACACATTTGTACTCACTAAATACACATGTGTATTCACTAAATATATGCCTTTATTTATATAGCTTATTGACTTCTTCCTTACATTTACATTTTTCTCTTTCTCTATGACTAAAACAGGGTTCAGGTACTACAGGAGCTCCCATGTCATCACCTGAATAGTCAATACACAAATATTGAGTCAAGCTCAGTCTTTGTCACACAAGAAGATTATTCCCAAACCATGATGAGATGCATGTGCTATGGGATCCAGTATTGACAGCCATGATTGTTTGTGAAACCCGAGAGTCTCCATTCTTTAACTTTCTGACTCAAAAAAATAAAACAAAATTCTGAGGTATGAATGCATGTTGGGCAAAGTTCTTTCAAATTGGATAGTCAGTTGTCCAAGGAACCCATGTTGCACTCCAGAAATGAATAAAAGAGCTTCATTCACTTCAACAGAGGCCACACACTCAGAGGCTCACATAAGAATTGAAGCCATAACTGTTCATTGGCACTCAAGTTCTGTGTTCACAAGGACAGACTTTCAGGTTTGTCAGAGACTATTTTCAACGTGTTCCTCATCTAGTAATGGCTTTCTAGTCCATAAGCATTAATAGGAGACTTTTATTGTCTGTTACTCAGGTTTGTCATTCCATTTGTTTACTGCCAGTCTTATTCTATATAGTTTATGATATTACATGAAAAATACAATATTTTCTTGTTGCAGCCCGGTAATGTGTAGTTATGATTCAGACTAAATGTCTATTCAAGGCTGGTATTTTTATAATCAAAATAAATACACTCATAATAAGAATTCTATTTTAAAATAAGTTTTTAAATTAGATTTTTAAATTTATGGAGTCCACGTGCATGTTTGTGTGGGTGATCATGTGCCATGGCCTTTGAATGGTCAGAGGACAATTCAAAATGTTATTTTCTCTTTTCACATGTGGGTCTGTGGGATTGAACTCAGGTCATCACGTTTGTTAGCAGACACTTTTTACTTGCATCCACCTCACCAGCTTTAAGGTTAGGGTTTAAATATTCATGTTGAAGATGCCACCTATAGTTGCTGATATGCAAAACCTTGTCTCAGGTTTTCTGGATCACAATAACTTCTGAGACGATGCTTCAAACAGAAAGAATTTGAATGAAACTATGTTGGATCTTGAACAATTATAAAGTTCCCCATAGATCCTGTATTAACACTAAAACTGATAAATTCATGTGTCATTCTTCTATAGCTGTCCCTCCCACAATACAAAACATGACTAAACTCACCATACACTATAAATCACAGAACTAACTCATTTTATCAATGAAGTTTTGCATTAGAAATACTCAACTGTACATTTGTATGATGCTTGCGTAATTATCTTCCAGTATATAGGTTTGTATGATCATGATGCATGCCAGCAGAGTATCTCTTAAGTATTTCAAATACTTAATTTTAATGAACTATGTAGCCTATATTTCTATTTAGACTCTACAACAAACAACTGTAGCTTCCTCAAAGAGATCCTGCTCAGAACACCCATCAGCAAGAAGAACTAATGCTTCTGTGAGTCTTGCTTTTTCATAAAGCTCTAGGATATACCAAATTGTCCATATAATTTCCAAGATATAATTATAAGTCCATTTATCAAATTTAATAATGTAGTTTAGATGTTACAGAAACACAGAGAATGTAAACCAAGAAAAAACTAAGAGTGAGTAAAAAGTAGGAGAATATGCTATGCAGGTTTTAATTTCTGTTTAGCACTAGTGGTTCATCCTTAATCGTCATTGTGAACTCCAGATATTGAAAACAAGAGTCATATATTTCCACATTTGACAAAGGAAACCAATGGCTTTGGTAAAGTGAACCAAGCTTTGTAAGCAATTAATGTGCAATGAAAGTGTGGAGTTCAAGTTATAAAAATGCAGTTGCATATATAGCAGAAGATTGCATCATCTGGCATCAATGAAAGGGGAGCCCCTTGGGCCTGTGGAGGCTTGGTGACACAGAATTGGGAAATGCTAGGGCACTGAGGCAGGAGTGGTTGGATCAGGAAGAGGAAGGGAATAGGGGGCTTGTGGAGGGGAAAATGGGAAGGGGTATAACATATGAAATGTAAATGAAAAATAACCTATAAAAAATTCAGTCACTAGTGTCTTCATAAATACATATAGGACATGGAAAGGAGTTTATGAAATCAAATCAAACGAAAAAATCTGGGGTAAGTACACAACTCTGCTCACAATATGATGGAAAAGAGAGATTATTTCAATTATATGATCCACTTATCAATTTTTATGGTATCACAAAAGTGTTAACTGACAATTTTTAAAAATCAGCACATGTTACAAGCCAAAGAAAGTCTAAGAACAATTGTGTCTACCACATACTCCTTCTGAACTGTACTCCTGAACATTTTAACCTCCCTCTAAGGTTTGGATTCTAAGGAAAGCTCCTGATGTACATTCTATTCATACAAAGGGACACATATTATTCAGAAATATTTCTCAATATTACTCCACCCAGGTTATAGGTTTAAGCCAGTTTTCAAAATCCTATCTAGATTTTTACCAGTAACTTTGGGGACAGCATGTACCAGAATCTGGGCAACAGGATGTGGAGTTGTGTGTGTTAAGAGATTCCAAAGAAGAGCTGTGTCTTTGACCATTCTCTCTGTGAATTCTTTCTTACCCTAACTTGAGACTCGAAGTAAACTGAGCCATGAATCATTGGATCAGCATGGAAAATGTAAAATCCCTGTGTTTCCCCAAGGCCATGCAACCTGGGAAACTCATTATCTCTGTAATGCTTCTTATTGTTGAAAATTGACCCGTTTGTAAATTATGCACATCAATTCAGTAATATGAAGTTAAGTTCTCTTCTTTATCCTTCAATACCCTAAAAAATGTGATTTCAACACAGGTATTCCCTTCTCTAAAGAATATAATGACTAGTAACTAGACTCTAATGTAAAATCAACCAATAATTGTCCAAGTGTAACTATGCTAAATAGCATGTTACAAAGGGTGTGGGATGTTGTATTTGATCCACCAAATAATAGCAATATTTAGTGATGGCTAGTAATTAGGATGTATTAAATTGTGCCTGAAATATTTATTTAATGAATGGTTTATTGCTTTCAGAATGATAGCCTACATAAACATAAACAAAGTAGCTTAACTTTCAACCACATTTCCCAAATCCTTATGAATGTCTTAACAAGATGGAAAACAATCACAACTATCAGATTTACAACCCCATTAACCACTGATTGGTAAATAAATGCTAATTGGCGTACTGCAGTAAATTTTAATCTAGTACCCAAAACACATTCATTAAACCATTAATGTAAATGAGATCCTTTAAAGAATCTTGTCAATGTATTACTCATCAACTATGAAAAGAAATATTGAAAAACTGAAACTTGTAATGTTATGGAGCCTCTGGAGGTTTTTCAAAAGAAGGGAGACATTTCATGTGTGTTCTTTTCACGAATATCTCAGACATAGACCAATATGCTTTCCTCCATACAGAAAGATTAGTGTTTTATATTAAAGATGATTATCTAATTTGCAATTGTTACCCTATATTTTTATTCCAGAAATGTTCACTGAGAATATTCTAGCAGTTCACACCTACTGTATACATACTAATCATGAAGTTAAAACTTTTGTTTCTTTAAACAATTCCACCCCTAATGGAAGCAAGCCTAACAGTAAATGTTTACTCTGAAGACAAATGTAGTATTACTTATACACCCATAATACATAAGTTGGAGGAGTTTATAAATGAACACCAATTAAATGAACACCCATATCATACTTTATTCTTAATTTCAAATTAGTGTTGTGCTGTTTACTCTTTAAATTAGAACACATTCGTTTCTGAACAGATTATTTTTAAAGGTGTTACTTTACCTTAAGGTTAAAACTATTTCATATTGTATATATTTCTGAAAAGCAAACTGAAGTTTTAAAAATCAAGATAACTTGTTATATAAGAACATAGAAAAATATCAATAAGCTGATTTAGACCTTATTTCACAGCTTTTTCCTGATGTCACCTTCACTTGGAAACTGTGCTAACACTGAATCACTTCTTACACCAGGTCATAAACTACATTTCGGATGGTGCATCCCATCTACTAACGTCAATGCAGAGCACTAAAGGCTAAACATTTTACTATTTTCTAGCTATTATCACAATATTCCAAAGATTACTCAAAAATTTGCATCAAAGGAGAGATATAAAGATAATCTTTACATGAAGAAATATATTAACAAATGTACAGACTCTAATGTTATTAAATATCTATTATCATACAGAGCCTAAAGGTTCTGGTTTTTCATTAAATTTTTACTGACAGAAAATTTAAAAATTATCAAATACAATTTATTTAAAATAACTAGAAAGAGAGTTTGAATATTTCAATGAATAGTATATGAATATGATTTTAATGAATAAATCGAATATTGTTACTTATATCAAAATCAAGCCAAAACAACAGATGGTTTTAAAATCTTTAAAATCTTTATATTTTGCTCCACGTGAGTCACATGAGCTATATTCTTTGGTCTGTGATGTCACATTTAAGTAAAAACTAAAAGTGAGGGAGGTGGGAGGGGTTGGAGTGGAAGGAATGGAGGGAGGGAAAACTGTGATTGCCAGTAATGTATAAGAAAAGACTATATATGCATATGTGTATATATGCATATACACAACTTATAATTAACAAACTTTCAAATTTATGAAAATTAATATAGAAACAATTACCAGTAAACATTTTGACAAGAATAATCCATATACTTTATTAATTTTTAGTCACTACAAACCACAATGCATAAGACGTTGAATCATTGGTGAGCTTGAATCACTGGTGAGAAGAACCAAGTCCAGTTGCCACCCTACTTGTTACAACTACCTTTTCAGGAAAGATAACTTTATGAAGCCTCAAAACACAATGTCAATGTCCAATTAAAGGCACTTGGGGCCCCCTCCACACACACCAATGACTCCCTTCTGCTTCAGATAACCTGTGGAAAGTTAATGATTTAAACTGACAAATGTGGGCCTTGGAACATTCCCATAGAAATTTGTCTATATGAATTATCTTTCTTTTCTGGTGAAAGTAATTGATCATTTATTGGTAAAATGTTAAGGAAAAAGAAAACTTGAACCACTAGTTGCTAAATAGATGTCAACAATAAATACAAGAATCTAGTTAGTTTTACCAAATTACAACATCAACCTCTAGCTGCAAAGAGCTGTTTGGATTGTTTTGCTCTTTGTACCTGAATAGCATCTGTGAATATTAGTAAAATATTAAAGAGAGTAAAGAATCTCCAGTGAAACTGTAATCATGTTTGCTCTGCATACTCTCAGAATGTTATCAAATGCAAAGCATTATTTAACACGATACTTGAAAGTCTAGAACATTCTTTCAAGCTTTGACTCACTGAGTATGACCCAGGAACTTTACGCCAGTGACATGGTGACATTTCTTATTTGGGTTTATTGCCTCATGGTCCCAAGATGGCAGTTAGCACTTACAGCTGCATTTCATAGTGGAGGCAACAGGTTTCAAGAACAAAGTTCACTCAGTACAAAGTTGCTCAGCATTCATCAATGAGAGGAAATGTTTCCAGGAAACCTCAAATAGACTTCTTTGACCTATTGGCAGAAGTTATGAGATGTGTAGAAACCTCATGTGACTGGAAGTTGAGGTGTAGGAAAGTTTCAGCTGTCAGGCAGTCAGGGTATGGACAAGCCTTAGCTGAACAGAAGCAGGCAAAAAGAGACTGCTGAAAGCAGATCAAGACAGATGTGATTGTCTGGGCCACAGCATATCACAGGGCAAGAAATATTAGCTTTTTAGAAAAATGGAAAAGACATTAAGAAAGCCTAGACAGTGTGGAGCTGGGGAGCTAGGCAGCTTTCACCATGCTTTCTCCAAATAGTGTGCTGGTGCCATAGCAAAAGAAACACAAGAAAGAGGATATAGTTCTCAACAGTAATGAGGCAAGAGGATAGTAAGCAGGGTGAAACTCAGAATGGATTTTGAAGGATTGGAGGTGGTAGACAAATCACAGCTCCAACAGTATCCTGAAACATTAGCAACAGTATCTTAGAAGACATTTTCATATTCTAAACATTCCAACATTCAAACTCTTCTATACCACTTATAGTGGTATTTAGCTCCCTATGTTGGAAAATAGGAACTCAGAATATTTAGTCTGTAAATAACAGGAACTTGCAAAGAATAGCTTAATCAAGAGGAAGAATTTTTTGAATACACAAGGATTTGGAATGTGACAGTCATAGGGATGCTACTGTGGTTTAGTAATGTAACTTTCAGGCTGCATTAATTTTATTTGGTTATGCTACCATTTTTTATTTTTTTTAATTTTACTTAACTTTTTTTATAGTCCAGATTCTATCCCCTTCCTGGTCCACCACTGACTGTTCCACATTCCATACCTCCTCCCCGCTTCTCCACGAGGATATCCCTACCTCCATCCCCACCCCGTCAGACCTCCCCACTACCTGGGCCCTCCAGTTTCTTGAGGGTTAGGTGCATTTTTTCTGACTAAGTCCAGACCTTGCAGTTCTCTGCTGTATATGTTTTTGGGGTCTCATATCTAGTGTATGCTACCTGGATGGTGGTCCAGTGTCTGAGAGATCTCGGGGTCCAGGTCAGTTGAGACAGTTGGTCTTCCTCTTTCTCATCTTCTTCCAGCATTTCCCTAACTCAACCACAGGGATCAGTAGATTCTGTCCATTTACTGAGTGTAAATATTTGTATCTGATCTTTCAACTGCTTGTTGAGACTTTAGGAGGCCAGTCATGATAGGCCCATTTTTGTGAGCACACCATAGCCTCAGTAATAGTGCCAGGTCTTGGGACCTCCCTTTGAGCTGGATCACAATTTGGGCCTGTTGCTGGACCTCCTTTTCCTCAGGCTTATCCCCATTTTTGTTCCTGCAGTTCTATCAGACCGGAACAATAATTATAGTTCAGGGAATTTTACTTTTGGATGGTAATCCACACTTGATGTGAAAGAGAAGGAATACTATCTAATTCATTCTACAAAGCTGCAATTATTCTGATACCTAAATTACAGAAGGACAGAACAAAAAAAGAGAACTTCAGATCAGTTTTGCTTATGAATATCAATGCAAAAATGCTCAATAAAATCTTGCAAACTGAATCCAAGAACCCATCACTGATATCCTGTCTTTTTTGGAGGAGGACTATACAAGTTCCCTCTCCCCACTGTAGGACATCTAAGGACCCTCCCTTTAAGTCCTGAGAGTTTCCCACCTCCCAGGTCTCTGGTACATTCTGGAGGGTTTTCCCCACCTCCTGACTCTGAGGCTGACAGTTTCCATTCTTTCTGCTGGCCCTCAGGGTTTCAGTCCTGTTCCCCCACCCAATACCTGATCATGTTCCCCTCTTCCCCTTTGTCACCCAGGTAACTCCCTCTCTACCCCCTCCTGTGATTGATTTCTTCTCCCTCCCAAATGGGATTGAGGCATCTCCACTTGGGCCCTTCGGCTTGTTAGCCTTCTTCAGTTCTGTGGATCATATCCTGGGTATTTTGCACTTTTTTGGTTAATATCCATTTATTAGTGGTTACATATCATGCATGTCCTTTGGGTCTGAGTTTCCTCACTCAGGATGATATGAAACAGAAGAAACACTACTTAATTCATTCTATGAAACCACAATTACATCAATACCTAAACTACACCAGGATGCAACAAAAAAAGGGAAAAATTCAGACCAATTTCACTTATGAATATTGATGTAAAAGTACTCAATAAAATCTTGCAAACTGAATCTAAGAACACATCAAAACCATTATTCACCACAATCAAGTAGGCTTCATCCAAGGGATGCAAGATTGGTTCAATATACAAAAATCTATTAATGTAATCCACCATATAAATAAACTCAAAGGAAAAAAATTACATAATCATCTCCTTAGAAGATGTAAAAGCATTTAACCAACTATGACACCTCTTCATGTTAAAAGTATTGCAGAGATCAGGAATTCAAGGCACATACCTAAACATAATGAAGTAATTTACTGCAAACCAGCAGCCAATATCAAAATAAATGGAGACATACTTAAAGCAATCCCACTAAAATCAGGGACAAGACAAGGATGCCAACTTTTCCCATATCTATTCAATATAGTACTCAAAGTTCTAGCTAGAAAATAAGACAACAAAAAGACATCAAGGGGGTACAAATTAGCAAAGAAGAAGTAAAGGTATCACTATTTGCAGATGATATGGTAGTATATAAAAACAACCCCAAAATTTCTACCAAAGGACTTCTACAGCTGAAAAATAATTTCAGCAAAGTGACTGGTTATGCTACTATTTAAGAAGAATGGTATGAGCCTGTGTGTTCACAGTAGGGCTGTGGGACTTTCAGCCCAAATGAACAATGGTCAAGGAACACCCACCTGCACCTGCCCCTTTAAAAGTCCTCATGTGAACACTTCCTCCTGTGTGTTCTCATTCCTGTGAGCACCTACACTTGTGAGCATCCACTCCTGTGAGGGTCAAATAGTGACTTCTGTTTTTAGTTACTTGTTAAGATCAAAAACACAGGAGACAGCAGTTGTTGGCGAGGATGTGGAGAAAGAGGAACACTCCTCCACTGCTGGTGGGATTGCAAGCTGGTACAACCACTCTGGAAAGCAGTCTGGCGGTTCCTCAGAAAACTGGGCATGACACTCCCAGAGGATTGTTATACCACTCCTGGGCATATACCCAGAGCCTTTACCTACATACAATAAGGACACATGCTCCACTATGTTCATAGCAGCCTTATTTATAATAGCCAGAAGCTGGAAAGACCACAGATGTCCCTCAACGGAGGAATGGATTCAGAAGATGTGGTATATTTACACAATGGAATACTACTCTGCAATTAAAAACAATGAATTCACGAAATTCTTAGGCAAATGGTCAGAACTGGAAAATATCATCCTTAGTGAGGTAACCCAATCACAAAAGAACACACATGGTATGCAGTCACTGATAAGGGGATATTAACTCAGAAACTCGGAATACCCTAGACACAATTCACATATCAATAGATTTCCAAGAAAATGGAAAGAGAGATCCCTGGTCCTGGAAAGACTTGATGTAGGGGAATGCCAGGACAGAGAAGTGAGAGGGAGTTGAATGGGGAAAAGAGGGAAGGAAGTGGGCTTATGGGACTTTGGGGGAGGGAGGAAACTGGAAAGGGGAAATCATTTGGAATGTAAATAAAAAAACTTAGAAAATAATAATAATAAAAAAAGAAAAAACTTTCCCAAATATTTAAATAAAAAAAATTAATGGTGAAAATCTTATAGATCTTATGCTCCCATTTCCATTAAACCACAACTAATACTATAGATCTTCAATAGGCATGAAAATTGACATTAAAATAAATATTGTAAAACTCTTCAAACACTAACAAACAAATGAGAATATGGAACTAATCGAAGTCTTGATTAGAAGTTAGCTTTATAATTGAAGATATTTAACAAGAGATTTGTTGAGTGAAAATTATGAGTTTAAAACTCTACAGCCAACCACACATTTAGAAACATGGCTCATATTAATCAAGCTTCTTGCTCTACTTATCATGGGGAACAGGGGGAGGGAAGAGGGCTTATGGGACTTTCGGGGAGAGAGAACCGGAAAAGGGGAAATCATTGGGAATGTAAATAAAAAGAATATAGAAAATTTTAAAAAAAAGCTGTTTAAATAAAAAAAAGGAAAGAAATCTGTCACTCAAAACAGTGTGAGAAATATTATCAAAGATGATGATGCAAAAGATTGCAACTGTATTAGAGAGAAGGAAACAGTCTTAACTCTGAAATTAGTGCCTGAGGTAGTGACAAAAATATTCAGTAATCTTATTTTGTTTGCAATGATCTAACTTTAAAATATCTCTCCATATAATAGCTATGCCTTTTATAATCACACCCTTTATTTTCTATTTAAGTAATTAGTTTATGATCAAACAGATACATATGAGCGACTCATGATACATGACAGTCAGGGATTCCTCTGCAGTATAGTGCAGTAAGAAAGAAATAGTGACTTCCATGTCTATGTAATTAGCTGGCTGATGGGTTAACCTGTTCGCCAGTATTCCATTAAAGCTTTTTTGTCTTCTAGATAGTGTTAGATCTCTCATAATCAAGTGCTCCATGATGCATGTGCCTATCACAGTACCCTTGCTCTACTCTTCGGCCATATGATATATGATGATTAATGCTTCTCAACTTGTTAGAACACCTGTTTAATAATCAGTTGTTTTGTCACTTTTGAGTCCCTTGGGATACATTTTTTTTAAAATGTCCTCCGGATCATAACTGTTTTAGAAGGATTATTATTTCAATCCAAGGCAGCATGTTGATGACTTGAATGAATGCTGACAATGATTAGTTTCACCTTAAGTCAGGTTAACAATCCGAGTCTTCTTTGTATCTTTGAAGGCTAGTTACCTGCTATCAAGCCTAGAAGTCATGTCTGCATTGTGGGGGTTTAGATCAATAATTATTCCCACTGGTTTCAAGGAACAATTTTCTAAAAAAAAAAAAAATACACAATTAGCAACTCAGTACAGAAAAACCAAATGTGGCATATTAAACACTCTAGTTGATAATGTGTGTATGTAGATGATAAAGTGTTAAACTGTAGCATGTAGTGTGGCTAATCAGAGTGTAATCAGTACAAGAACATGGCCAGTGAAAAAGCAACTCCTTCCTACAGACAGAACTTAGGTTCTTTAGAGAATGCTCTATGCTTTAAAACTTAAAACAAAGTACTACATATGACTAAACAGTATTCCCCAAGATATACCAATGTAATAGGAACTAAGTTGAATAAGATTCTCTTCCAAGACACATGTAAAAATAAAATTACTGGCCTACGTGATTTTTATTTTTAAAAACAAAATATGTCCAAGTTTTTCATTAAGCTTCATCAGGGAATATGAGAATGTTCACACTGGTAAAACAAGAGATAATCCATTATAATAACCATTGTTATCATGGATTCTGTGAATGCTCTCAATTTTGTTTAAATCCCATGAAAGCAAAACCTTTTCTTATTTTATTCTTCTGTCTTTTATCTGTTGTGCAAACTAGTTTATAGTACAGAGTTAAACTTTTACAAAATATCCAGTAATTTCAAATGAGGATTATTCTGATAACTAATGCTATATATGTAAAACTTAGGACTTAAGAGAGGATAACTTATAAATTATTAGAGATCTGAAGAAAATAGAGTAATAGAATTAGAAACAAATGGCAATAAAACAGATACACTCTTTATGTTTTCTTCAATAGCTGAAAGAGGCTAGTGTCTTTACAAGTGTAATTCAGTTTAATACTGTGTCATATGTCATAGAATTTGTAGTTAATGAATTTTGTATTGTAAAACTTGATGTCAGCATCATGCATTTGGGGAGTAGTTTTAGATGACTTATGCATTAGTCATTCTGGCCATGTTTCTGATGTCCGCTGAAATGAGGCAATGTTTAATGAGAATAACACTGTGAGTGTATCAGTGTAAGTGGACTTCACTTGACCAGGAATAAAGCTGCAAAGATACACAGTAGGAATGCATGATAACAAAAGATTTCTGAGTTATCCTGCTGGAGGATCATTTGTGGGAAGAATAGGAACTGGAGAATCAGGGACTAAGTGTGAACATAATAAATCCAGATAGCAAACAAATTAAAGTGGAGGTTTATAAATTCATGCTCTCACTGACCAGACCATGAGAATGTCAGTTCTCCGCTTCCTGCAGAAACTTAGTTATTAATAATTCCTTTTGTGGATGTGATAGTCAAAAGTCTTTTGCTTGTTTTAATTAGTTTTCATGATTTATGTATTTAATCAGAGATGAATTAGCCACCTAAATTTATTTTTTCTGTAGATTTCTTGTGACCACTGCAAATTATTGAGGTAGGACTGGTTCCTCCTTTTTCTCTATACCATTTGTTATTAATGACATTTCAAATATTAACAGTAAACACTTACAAGCTGTCTCTTGTCTATACTTATAAAGTGTCCCAATAAACTATTATATTTTTAATTATACACTGCTTTCATAATTATCTTTTCTGTGGTTTATGTTTTAATTACTAAAACCATTTTTTTAAATCACAGATAATAATTTTTCAAGGAATTTCTTTTTCTCTTATACTGTTATATCAATCTTTATGCAGACCATGTTATTAAGAATGGTTCAATGCATCCATTCTTCTTTATCATCAGTATTTTGGGGAACAATATGATTAATTGATTTTGAAATGCTATTTTTTTCATTAATTTAATGTTTATTTGTATATGGAAGAATCAGGGCTGAGTCCGTGAGGTGGATTAGTGGGTAGAGGTACACAAGCCTGTAGCTTCACATCCTGAGCCACATATTTAGATCCCTTGAGGAGTCTGTAGAGAATTGACCTCTGACCACATGCATGCTGAGGCGTTCCTAAGCATATTCATAGAAGTCATATACACAAAAATTATTTGATTGACTTTTTAAAAATGGAGTCTATTGTCTTCCTTGTTCAGTAGGCATTCCTGAAGCTTCTTTCAATCTAATGGTTTTATTGGAGAGGCAGGCTTTCAATTGCCTGTAAAATATTCTTTTCTGTAAAAACAATCTAAGGCTCCTGATACTCAGCTCAAATTATAATTACCAATGTGGAAGAACAATAAAGATTTTCATGAAGTGCAGACTGTACTGAGCCTTCTTGTTAATAGATCACAGTGACCATGAGATCATGTTAATGCACCAGGTGATACGTATATGATGATGAGTGATATCTGCATCACAGTTTTCTCAAACACAGACAATTTATGAGAGCACACACTGCTCATTTCACCCACAAACAGCACCGTCAGCTGTGCTGCTCCTCATTGCTCCACAGTGAATGCAATAGGATTTTTTTACAAGCAATGTGATTGGCCAACAAAGAAAGTGAAAGCAAATAATGAGTTACTTAATATTAAACATGAAACTGGGTGTGTGTAGCATTTAAAATGGAGAGAGCAAAGCAGAGAGAGAACCAGAACAGGGCCGAAATGAAGACTTGGAGAGAATAACAAAATACCCAAGAAAAGCATCACTTGATAAATCATACTCCAATACTTGCAGAAGTCTGTGCAGGAGGAATGTTGTGAGTTTGAGGCCAGACTGATATTATATCTCATAAAATCCAAACAAAGAACCCAGTCACCAAAGCACATAAAAATTGACTAGAGACCCATAGAGGTTTTCAAAAGAAATGTCTTTTTCCTTTATTTCTTAGAATAGAAATAGAGAATTGATTAATCATAATTATTAAAATATTGTTTGAAAGGCTAAAATTTAATATGGTTTATCATTATGTTATTTGTTTATAAAACAGGAAACAGCATTCTTTCATGATCGTTATTTCCTGATACAAAGGAACAAAATCCTCATTCTTTGACCTCTATGAATTGGTATCACAATGAAAATTATACAAAATATACATAACATAGTATTATCTATTATCCAATATTTCAGTTAGAAGTTCTAAATAAAATGTCTGGTTGCTTTACTCTTACACATAAGTAGTTTTCTTCCCCATTTTAATATTTTTTTCAATAAAAGGCAGAGTGTAACTTTTGAAAATGTCTAAGAGTTATGTGAGGCTAAATGTATTAGAATATTAGTCACTTCAATCAATTAATAGAAAAGATTTTTATCATTAAGGGGACTTTATGTAATAGAGTAAACTGATATTAGTAAAACTACCAATTTTCATAAAGACAGATGTCATAGCACAGTCACCTAATTAAAAAGTAATCATCTCTCTCTCTCAAACTTTCTCTTTCCTCCTCTACTCTTCCCCTCTCTCACATCCACCCATCCACATACCCACGCCCCCCCCCACACACATGCACTCATGCAAACACCCCCCCACCCACATGCACACCACACACACACACACACACACACACACACACACACACACACACACACACACACAGCTAGAACCTAAAGAGTTTGGAAGTGTTCATTGTCTGAAAGTCCAGTTTATAAACCAAGGTTAGCAAGCTTTATGATGGTACTCAATCCAGAAGAGTCGCCATTAGTTATTTGCTATAAGTTGAAGAACAATGGCTTCTGCTTCTCAAATACACATGTTTCCTTTTATACTGAGATCTATGTTTATGAAGAAATGTTTATAAAGAGGACAAATATTACACTTATTTTCTGGGTTCTTATTTATTTATTACCATTTGTCTGACAAATACATTCATTGCTCTCTGCACTTTATAAAAGATAGCCTTTTACAGATTTTTTAAACTAAACCTTTAAAAGAATTTTATTTCACGTGAAATCCTCCAAGCTTAATGATTTATCTCCAGGTAAATCATTGGTTCAGGGATATGAAGGAAAGAAAGTTGCCCGCAATGACTTAGTCTTTCATATTTTAAATATAAAGACTTCCTCTACTTAAAATGGTACTGAGTATGATTGCCATTTTTCATATTTATTTCAATAAGACCATTTTCACATTTTCATTTAAGCAAGTATAAAAATTCATGCCTATGTTTGATAATTCCTTCCCTTATATAATGTGGCTCCTTCACAAAAACAAAGCTGTAATAAGATTCAAGAATCCAAATCATTATTTGTTCTTTGAAGTGTGATTTTTGACACTAAGACAGAATGAACCATAATTTATGTCACTTGATCAATGTGTTGGTAAGGTCTGCATTATTGAGGGATATTATTACTAGAGTTTATAAAAGTATTTTATTTTCATTAACATCTTCACCAAATATTTGTAGGGACTAATAGAAACTGGGAATAGCTGTTCTACAAGGAAGACAGAGCATTCTGTGAAGTTTGTCACCCACACGAGTCAGGGAGCTCTATGACAAGCACAGGCAACAGTGGCAAATCCATTTATAATTCAAAATAATAGTCAGCATGCACCTCTTGTGGCAATTTCTAGAGACTAATTTCTAAAATATCACTAAAGAAAATTAACTACTTGTAAGTAACTTTCATTGTTAGTTTACACATGGAGCATGGTTTCTTATAATTACTATGATTACCAGTTACACTATTTATTTTACTTGAAAATAGTAAGCATTTACCAATCATGAAAATCTCAATCACTCTTTTCTCATACTTTACATTTTTATGCTCTCAAACCTTTGCTTAAATTCTGTAAATTGTCAGAAGGAACAAATCTTTACTATAGATAAACCATTTTTCAATTCAATGAATGCTGAGTATTCATAATATAAAAAAATTGTGGGTTATGAATTACTGGACTCAACTTCGGTAGTGAATATTAAATGTTTTCTGAGAATTGTAATCTGTGACAGTTACAATGTGTGAGTTTTCACAAGGAATATTACATTGTCTCGTACTTTAAAGATATATATTCGGTATTTAATCCTCCATGACTCAACAAGTAAAGGCAGTCACTTATGATGCGTTGATTATGAGGGAGATCTTTCTTCAATCGTATTTCTTACACAGTCTCTGAAATATTGGTATGTCACCCATTTTAACAGAGTTTCTCCTCTTTTGTGTCTTCATGCTCTGTCACTGATATGAACAAAAGACTTAACTTAGCACAGTCATGGAATCTCCACCACAGGATCTTGATGTCTGTGCTTGGCGTGAAAGTTTTAGAAGTGAAATGAACTCATTTACTAACAAATACACATGATTCCAAATGTTTGAAGGAACATTGTCATACATAACAACCTGATAGTTACCATACCAACTGATTGCACCATAGCAACCTTGTGAAAAACCATATCACATTGGTACATAAACAGAGACTTATAAAACCAATAGTAAACTTTGAAGAGAACATTTGTTCAACTATCTTTCTTTCAGTATACCTCACAGAATATTCTTCTTATTATTGCATTTGAAAATATTTCCCTTATTTTCATATGTCATTTGTATTTCCTCTACAGGGTTCTGCAATTCTCAAAGCAATAATTTTGTTTAGGGAATATTTTCATTTTTTTTTACAATTCAGTGGCTACAAGAATAGCAACAGTATACATCTTTATTTCTAACCAAGTTTGACATTTAGAGAATGAGTTAATTCTCCCAAATTATCTAGTAATTGAAAACTCAATGGGGAGAAACTTTCTGCTATTTTCTAATGTATGTATCAGTGTATAAAAATATTCATAAAGATTTATTTGTATATTTTCAATAGTATATTAAATCTGGGAAAGATAACATTGCTTCTAAAATAATAAAAAAATGAATATATTTCTAATTAGTAAATGTCAAAAACAAAGATCATCAGAAAGTCTATTATACTATAAAATATTTAAAAATATATTTATTGTAAACATACTATACAAGAAAGATGACCAAAATGCTCCCTACAGAGAAGATAGGATTCTAAGTGATGCAGAATTTTCACACAATAAAAGCATAATTATGACATCATCGGGTCAGAATGTAAGGTATTGTTTTTATATACAGTTTTTGCAACATTAACGTTAATGGCTGGTAGGCCATTCCAATTTGTGTTCTTTTGCATAAATAATTCTACTTCTTCAAATTTAGCATATATTGAATTTTACCCTCTGTAAAACTCATTGTCTGAACAAAGCTTTAAGAATGAATATACTGCTTTCTTTCACTAGGTGATTTGATTTTATGTGTCTGTTTTTATTTGTATGTGTCTCCGTGTGTATGTATGTACACACACACACACACACACACACACACACACATATATATATATATACATACATATATATATATATATATATATATATATATATATGTACAGTGCCTATGGCTAACAGAAGTGGGTGTTAGATCCCTTGAATCTTGAGTTTCAGGTAATAGTGGATATTTAACTGGGTGCTCACACTGAGCTTGAGTCTTCCAAAAGTACTTTAAACTCTCTCTCCCTTGCTGAACTATCTCTCTAGCAACTTTATATCTTTTAACTGACACATGGACATTATAAGAGACAGTGACGTCTCCAAGACTGCTTTATTACAGCAATAATCAGAACAAATTATTAAAATATGCTTTTTAATAACTAATCAGCATGGAGAGACTGACTTCCTGCTAACAGTGCAGAAATGACACTCAGCCGAGAGATGCTGATCTCTCACACACATAAGTAGGATCCCCAGCAGCAGAAGGGCTTTACATTTTGGCTCAAAGTCTTGAAGACAAGTTTGTTTCTCTTAGATAAACAGCTACATCTGTAAGAAACATACTGTAAGAAACAAAATTGTTGCAATGTCTTATGTGGGGCTTTACATCTGATTTATTTTTCAACCTTTAAAAGAATTGGGTGAGGGTGTTTGCCTTTTGTTGTTTTGTTTTGCTGTTTGTTTGTTTGTTATTGCTTTTCCCTACTATATCACTTTGCCTTTCCTGAAAGCCCCACTGTAGATCACATGCTAGAATTCTACAACTGTGGTCAATTTATTTCAAATTCTTGTAATTTCAAATGTGAGCACCTTTTTTTATGATTACTATCTTTAATTACGTAACATGTAAATCATTATAGGGACATTTAAAGTTTGTGTTGTTTTTTTATTAAAAATAAAACTATAATGTACCAAGAGGTGTGTCTAATATATCACTGTCAAAACTTTAGGAATTAAAGACATCTGTATAGAGAGCAAGAAGCCCTGTGTACAGAGCTGAAAAGTTGAATATGTATCTTTTCTCTTCAAAAGAATGACTAGCTTTCTGGTTTGCAGAGGATAGATGCAATTTAGAACCTGGTCATCTTTTGCTATCAATTGAGCTAGCTGCTACCTGTATACCTCTGAATATTTTACTTATCTGTACAGATTCTTTTGCCCAAAATATTGTGTGTTGCTTCTAGGCCACAAAACTTATTCTCATCAGTTATGTCACTTGTACTTTGCAACAACCTAAGTGATTTCTGTGTTATCTCAGGGCCAGGTCAATACAGACAGTCACAGATATGACCTCAGTCATTTTCCCTAGACCTTAAATTTGGGGGCATTATCTATGAGATTACAGTACCCATCTTTGTGAAAGGAGCCAGATGTAGTTCATAAAGAATTTCAGTATAAACATATTTTAAATTTACTGTGCACCTGGGACTGAGTTGTTATAAGAAAACTTTTCTCCTCCCAAATTGTGCTGTGCTTCAATATTTCTAAAATAAGACAATTGGTGTCAGACTCTTGAAGTTTGGCCCAGTACTAATTATCTAAATTGGGCTGAGCAGACTTTCTCTCTAACCTGACCCAGACCTTTCCCGGATGGCTGAAAAGCCTGTAGGGACCTCTGACACTCTGGATTCTATGACATTTACCTGAGGAAATGAGTTGGTTATCACAAAGAACTGTGGATTAATCAGCATCCAAATATAATCAGTTAATGACTCAAAGTCACGCAAGTGATAATTCTCTGGTTT
Organism: Tokudaia tokunoshimensis; assembly: GCA_036184795.1. NCBI lineage: Eukaryota > Metazoa > Chordata > Mammalia > Rodentia > Muridae > Tokudaia > Tokudaia tokunoshimensis. The sequence continues at coordinate 10,618,225 of BTHU01000008.1, forward strand.
GTAAATCTGCATCTCCCTGGGCTACTACAATGTTGGACTGAGTAGGTGTGGTCATTGTCTGAGGAGCTCAGAGTATGGCAAGCATCATAAAATGTGGTGCTCTCCATATATGTAGCAATACACAGTACCAAATAAGAGAATTACATGGAGAATATTGATAGATACATTTAATTTTAACTAAGAGACCATGATTGTGTGAGAGCAGAATAATTTGCATAAATTTGAAATAGAGAAAAATGTAAAAAATTTAAATATTTGGAGATTGATAATGAAAACAAATTTATTCCATTAGATTGGATAGCTTAGTATCAGTATCCAATGTAAAGATGTAATTTTAATTAATGTAATCAAGGTACTTATTAATTGATATCAATAATGCAATGTAAAATTTATAAAGTCTCAGCTATTTGATGTCATTGAGATATATTAAAATTTTCTCAAATTATTAAAGTATTTCTCAATATCTTTAACATCTGAAATTATTGATACTCATAACAATATGCACCATTTAGGAAGAACCTTGTATCATTTCTTGTATTTGTAAGTAAAATGCAGTCTAAGCCTTAAATCAAGTAGAGGTATTTGAAAATAATAAGATAATTATCTTCCAGATAAGAGTCAGTTAAAAATAACTTATGAATTGTTCACAAAGCTGTGGAAAATGCATGATGAAAAAATGTGCTAGTATTTAGACGTAAGCAGATATAATCCTGCAAACAGACACCACGTAGCATCCAGCTCTCCATCTAGGATTCCTCTAAATCAAAAAAAGATAAGCTGTGACTTTTATGACTCAGACTCAGTGTCTAGTCACAAAATTGTTTTAACTTCATTAAAGTTTGAAATTATATATACAACTTTTCTGTCTCCACAAACTTCAAATGTTTTGTATAAACATTACAAAATTTTACTTGTTAACTGTGCACAGCCTAACATTCTAGATTCCATTCTTTTCAAGTAACGTTAGTATCTACCCATTAGTCATGTGCCTTTGTCATGTTTCAGTGTCTGGGTCTCTCTGTCACTGTGTACCTGGGTTTAAAGTAGTGCTTTCTAGATCTTTTTTAAAATCTATTCTGCTTATGCATTTTAAATCCTACAGATAAATTATAATTTTATTCTATACTCTTTTGACTTAGAGATAAATGCTGAAATTGTAACTTTCACATATAATTGAACTAAGTTCTGATGCTTTTCCTTTTCTGATATGGATCTGAGACTTTTCCAACTCTAATATCACTCCTGTAGATGAATTATTAGCCTTATGAAGGTAGCCCTAGACTTCTTTAGCTATAGAACATTTAACATTCAGTGACTTGGTATATATTCATTTCACTACTGATGTCCCTTCTTAGGTTTATTCTGTAGCATCCTATGAATGCATACATTAGGGTGGAATACAGGTATCTAGATAGAAATTTATCCCAGATTCTTAAACAAAAATGAATAAAAATGGCATGTCATAAACATTTCACTAAACCGAAGGCAGTAAAACAAAACTTGTGATTCAGGCACTATTCCATGAAGAAGTTGTCTTGTTTAAATACCTGATAGGTTTGTAAATAAGTCACAAGCTGCATAAAAATTCACTTTTACTGAGTTTTCAAATGTAGTTAAATATGCTGGATTGTGATAAATAACATTCAGTAGTTCCTGATATCAGATACTGGTAACATCTTATCTTTTATGGGCTTAAGATACTCAAGTGTCTTGTAGAAAATGAGCTCTAAAAGCCAATGGTCTAGCTCACCTTCTCCCAAGTGTTCATCATCTTTTCAGACAAACTACAGGAAAAAGACATGTGAGAATAAATACAAATATTTTTGAGTGAGAAGGTCTGGTTCAAGATACATTCTTAATTTTTCAAAGTAAAGTTCTCCAAACTTTCAATATTTCAAGTGCATCTTCACATAGGAACTCATCTCTCCTCTCACATTCAGATTTCTACTCACAAATAATCACTTTTTACACTTTAATCTTCTTTCTGTAGTGTTTGGGGTGTGTGTGTGTGTGTGTTTGCATGAGCATTTGTGTGGGTGTGTCTGTGTGTGTATGCATTGGGTGGGTGCATTGCATGCATGTGAGTGTGTGCATGTGTGCATATGTGCATGAACATGCATGGCCGCACGTGTTTTTGTGTGTGTGTGTGGGGGGGAGGTTGTGGCTGTTTGTGGGTGTGTGCGTGTCTGTACTTTGACCTACATTTTTCAAAGCAGCAGATAAAAGACTTCACATTCTGTGTAGTGTTTTTCTGTTTGTGTTTATGCTGCTTGTTTCTGCTTTTTAGGAAGATCTGCATTTCAGATAATTCTAGAGGATTTAGTTTCACTAAAATTTTGGATTTCATTTTGTTTTATTTAAAGGACAAACTATGTTTCACAGGTTTTATTAAAGTATTTCTTGTCTGCACACTTTATGTCTATCATTAACATAAAAACCATGATATTCTGTTTACCTATTTTAGGAATTTTATTTTGATATAAAGATGTTTAACAATTAAGGTATGGAATTGAATTGATCACCACAAAGAAAGGAAGCACTGGGGTCAGGAGACTAACAAGATGGACTAGAGCCATGTGGTCTGATGTTTTAATTTCCAAACCAGAGGAGGATAATATCCTCAGTGTGGAATATCGGTCTGGTGTTCTTAGCCTGTATCGCCACCTGTAAACAATGGGATGATTCATTACCATTTTCAAAACTGAGTTTCTTTAAGCACATGTACTTTTAAAAATTATTTGTGTATAGCTGTGAGACATAAAGTTGTTAAATATAAATCTTATTGTTTCTGCAAAAACAATTTATTCAAGGTATCTTTCTCTACAAAGAAAGTAATATTTACTATGAAACTTTATATGAAAGTTAGGAAATATTAACATGTCTCATAATAGAAAAGACAGTATTGAAATTGGAGAATTCTGGACTTCCCTTTTCATTCCTTCTCTGATCTCTTACTGATGTCATATTGAATGACCGGGTCTCTGCTAATTAGTACTTTAAAATAAAACACACTGACACAACCATTTTTTTTCAATGTAAAGATCATACTAGAATGTATTTCAATGTTGTCCAGAACGAGGAGTGTTTTGCTTTAAGATATAGAAGTAATAGAATTCTTGTACCAATTTCAAAATGTAACAGAACTTGTATGTAAATACAAAAACTCACTCATTTCCATTAAAAATAAATGGCAAAACCTTGTACATCACAGCTGCCAAATGGAATTTTTCAGAGTTGTGCCTCTGTGCAACATTTCATCCATCTTCTTGATGGGTTTAGAAAGATTTATACCTGGAATTGAATGTAGAATGAGACAAGGTAAAACAGAAAAGCAAGGCTGCTAAAAATGCTAATAATAAATAGAAGCATCTAACAGCTATCATGTTGAATTGTGGGATGAGCATATGTATTGATTAAAATATTTCAGCAAGATATATTGAGACTATAAAAAGAATGCATTTATGTGGTAGGCAGCATACAATTAAAATGTCTCACATAAATAAGTTACATTTTGTAAGAAACCAGTTTAAAACTTCCAGGAGCACAACTGTGGAAGATTGTTAGCCCTAGCGAATTGTTTAGGAAGTGATTTTAATTAAATCAAGATCCAAATCCAATGTTAGATCACAAAGAGAATAGACTAGTACTGATAACCTATCTCTTCTGCATTTCAAGATCAAGAAATTATCCACTCACTCTCAGATATTCTCAGTATTGGACACAATATGGCAGGAGGTTTTTTCTAAAAGTATACTTCATGTAGTCCTAATTATAATATCTACAAAAGGAAAAATATCACAGGTAACATTAGGGCTGAAGACCTATCATATGTGTCTTGATTTGTTTAAATGTCAAGGAATCAAGTCTTAATATAAGAATGTGAAAATAATGGGCAGAAGGTAAGCAAGAGTCAAAGTGTATTCCCACATATCCAAATGTGCTTCTTCATGTCTTTAAATAATTTTAAAAATTGGAAATCAACTTAATGAAATATGATGACTTTCAACAATATTTCTACAGGTCTTCATAGGTTAATTTTTTCACTATGGTTTAATTAAAAGTGTTCTCTTTATATTTTCTTACCTGAGTGCAATGAAAACTACCTATACAATGAGTGCTAATTAGAGAGAGGGTGCAATCAGAGAGAAATTGTTCAGTATGTGGTACACAGTAACTTCATAACATAGAAATGATTTTAATGAATGAGAAGAATTTTAAATGTCTAGGGTAAAGTTTGGCTCCCCTTCAGAAGGTGTTTTAAAAGTAGCCAACTTTCTACTTCTTAACTTTAAATGGTAGAATTCCCAGCTGAGACATTTAATGATTACTTTACTTGCAAGTACACATTATGCATGAGGTTTTAGATACACAAATATGCAAAGCCTGAGTATGGGATCAAGTTCCCATTTAAAAAATTGAAAGAAAAATTTCAGGTCAGTGGATGTTAACAGAAATTGTCTCTATATTGTTCATTTTCTCCAATCATTCTTACTCAAGAGACAGCAGCATATGCCAGAATTTCTCTGCATAAATAAATATTCCACTTTCTTATATCTGATATATATTTCAAGATTTTTCCAGTAATATAATAAAATAGTTCATTCAAAATGAAGTATAAATATCTTTTCATGTGAGAGTCTAATAGTCATAATAAAAGCATAAATGAATATTAAATTTTCTGTGTTACATGATATTGACATGTGCCAAAAATCTATCAGTATTTGTAATAAATAAAGATATTCATCATTGGAACAATCCACTGTTTTATATACAGTTGTGCAGCTTGTGACAACTCTAGGAATATTCTACTTGGTCCCTTTCTATTCCTCTCTCTAAACTATTGATGGCTGATTTGCTAGCTTCAGGTTCAGAAAATCAACAGTAAAACAGAGACTACAGGCAAAAGACACAATGGTTACTATGCCTTGGTAAAGGGATATATGTACAGCATCTGAGGATTGGATTTCATCAAGAGTGGGTAGGGAAGACAACTGTACTGAAAGAAATCAGTCACCCAAAGGCAGACACAAAGACATGATGTTCTGGTTTTGATTATGAGTGACATAATTCACAGAATTTCTTCTGTAAGCAGAAATGCCAATTCAAGAGTCAAGGAGTCGTTAGAGTTTAGAAATGTCATTAAGAAATAGTGCACAGAACCAATATGTGTTAAGCTATATCAAGCAAGTTATGCATTAGCTATACTTCTTTTGCTTAGTCTCTACCAGAACATATAGGATAAGATTTTTTTTTCATTGCACCATGTGTATGATGTGGAAAACTTTGGTCATTAGTCAAATTGAAATCATAAGATCATCTGGGAAGCAGCTACAAGGATACAAGTGTTACACAATATAGTAGTTGGAATAATGGTAAGGTTGATATGCAATGAAATATCTAAGGCCCTATTATAAAGGAAAGAAAAAGTCATAGAATAAAAGCTTGAATTTTAGCAATACTTGGATGTGTTGGATGTATGTGTGTGTGTGTGTGTGTGTGTGTGTGTGTGTGTGTGTGTGTGTGTGTGTATACACATATGCACAGTTTCATCCATCCATTAAAAAATATGGCCATTCTTGGACAGTGTAGGCATTGCTCATTTTGTGAAAATGTGGAAAAATATTATGGGAAAAACTTTAGGTAATTGCAATCCCTTAGATTGCATGTTTTAGAAAGGAAAGGAGGGATAGTAAATGATGAAAACCATTAGTTTCCATAAACATTGAATGTGGTATAGAGTGGATGGAGTATATGTTTTGTGATTTTCAGGAAATGAATATGTCAAAAAACTGATTATATTCATTGACAGGTAGTTTGAGAAGTTTTATGTAAAAGATAAAACTTCCAATCAAAAAATAAAGTTATAAGTTTTATGTGGTATCCCCAAGAAGTAAGACACTGATATCCCCTCCAGCTGACACTTCCCTACAAACTACATTTCAGTCCCTTTGGCTTTCTCTTTTTAAAACAACTTAGCTTATGTTCACCTTAATTAATGTCTATGCTGTTGCTGTTTCTTCAGCTGGAAAGCCTTCTACGTGGTTGACTTATTTCATTATCAATTATAACCCATCATTTCCCCCTGTGAACAATTTTATCTCATATATTTCATTTCTGCATAACTTGTATCATAGTGGATAATATTTTGCTTTCTGTCTGCATTTATGCATAAATATATGTACCCACTTATTCCCTATTCTTTCCTGGCCACTGGAAATATAGAAGTGAGACTCCTTATTTGTATTATTTACTCTATTTAATCAAGATTTGGTGAATTAATGGGTGAATGAATAAAGCAATACACAAGAAATATGTGCATGTAGAAATTAGCAGAGAACTGCATGCATTGTATTATTAGGCTCCAGTTTCATGTGGCATGTATAGTTATAACAGAAAATCTTAAATTTGTAAAAATGGAAATAAAAATATTATGCTCCTGTTTGGATATTGCAGACTTAAGAGATTTTATATTTGTTATATGCCTTTTGTGACAGACATCTTATTAGTAGGACTTGTAATCCTCACACTGAAATGTGTTACCTAGATGTCGTAACAGTTTTCCTTGCCAATGGAATTTTCACATATTCATGTTGGTTGCTTTATTCTACTGTATAGAGTATCCACGGATGTTTATTGTGAAGGTTGATTATTGGTAGGCTTTTACATTTTAATAAAATTCTAATGGCATCTTCATATATGAGAGACCACTTCTACAGCCATTAGAATTCTTACAACTTTGAAGAAGTGCATAGTTAATGGTAATATGATCTTAGTGTCATGCTTATACTCTTAACGTATTCTGCTAGGTTACACCCCAGAATATTAAACAAATCATTCTTACACCAAGGGAAAAGTCCTATTTCCCTAGAAGTACTGCATGATCATCAACCACTGTTTATGGATACTGAGTAGCTCATATTGATTCAACAGGGCAATTTAACACCTGTGTAGTTCATTGCAGGTCCACTACAGAATCTCATGGCTACATTTTCATGGGGAAGAAAGTGGAACATATAACTGATAAAAATAGTAATAGAGGCTATAATTTGTCAGTCATCTCTTACATACCCCAGATATGGAAATACTTTGGGAAGTAAATGCAAATGATAGGAAGATGTGGGTGGAAAGTGGACCGGCTTTGTCAGTGGAGAGTTTTGAAACTGTGATAGTAAATGTCACAAGGCTGGAGTTATTAGGATGGTGGCACTGGAGAGGAGTGGTCAGAGATAGCATAGAGCTGGAGATCTTGCAGAATATTATGGGACAAATTGTGTTTTATGCAGACTTTTTAATTGATCTCATTGTCATTGGAGAAGCACACAGGCATTTAGGTCATTGGACTTAGTGTTGGGGGGAGGGGGTAGAGAAAGATTGGATGCAGAGGAACCCCTGGACTGAGAGCACAATACTAGGTCATTTGATATGCCTCAGAATATAGAGTAAAATGCTAATAAATGGTATTCTGGTCTGTGGTTTGCTATTTCTTATGGATAAGTATTATATCATTAAGGGAGAAATAAATTATGTATAGCACTTTATAATTTAAAAGGTGCCATTGAGTTATGCATTGCACAAGTTGTGTGTTACACAAAAAATTTCCACACAAGTGTGCATTTTATGATGAGCGTATTATCCATTGCCCTCTCCTTCCCAGGCCATTCCCGGCCATTCCCATTAGTTCCTTCCAATACTCCCAGACAGTTTCACTGCTACAGTGATGTCATATATACATATATGGCTATATATATCTACACATGATCTGGAAATCATGGTTGAGTAGACAACCATTTGTTTCTCAGTGACTTAATTTACTCTGTATGGTTACTTCTCATTATACCTATACTCCTGCACCAGACTTATGGCTGTGAAAAGAATGCTAGGTCTGTGTGTGTGTGTGTGTGTGTGTGTGTGTGTGTGTGTGTCCTTGTCCATTCTTCTGTAACTTCAATAATTAGGTTGGTTCAATATTTTAGATGAATTAGTGAAAAGTTCTGCAATAAAAACTGACTTGTATCTATCTTTTTGATGTACAGAGTTAGTGTCATTTGTTGTCAGTGTCCAGGAATAGTACAAGTCAACCACGTGGGAGACCTAAAGTTTTGGGAAATTTTTGAAGACCCTTAGCACTGATTCTCCTCGAGACTGGCAAGACTGCATTCCCACTGTTAGTTTATAGGAGTTGCCTTTGGTCCATGTCAGGACCAGCGTCTGTCACCCATCCCACCCACCTGTTTTATTTTTTTTTGGGGGGGGCAGGTATCCTGACTCAGGTGAGACGGAATCTCAAAACTTATTTTGTTTAATAAATTTACTCTCTCATTGGTGGAGTCAACTCTATCTAATCCCCTTCCTCATCTCAAATGTCCCTCTATACATTTAACACTATTCATTTACTGACCTGTTGAGTTTATTTAGGATTAATTATGGGTGAAGCACTATTCACCAGTCTGTGGGCATATAACTAGGAAAATACCTACACCCCATTATTACTTTCTGCAATCACAATCACCAAGAGATTCTTTTGGCAAGTTAAGGCCTCAGGACCCCCTTCTTAAGTTACAGTGTTGTAAGAAAGAGCAGAATCTTGGGTCATGGGTAGGTAATCATACCTGCTATGAATTCAGGAGTACAATGATAATTTCATGCTGTGCTAGGAAGATTGCATTCTGGGTCACACCACCCTTTCCTTCTCTAATAGGTTTCAAGCTAACATGTCTGGGATATTCCATGAGCTTTGATGCAGACATCCCATTTAGGGATGAAGATTTTTGAGTATTTCTTAGTTACCACAGGTAGGGGAGCATTCAGATCCATTGCTTAGATTCAACAGACAGGAAACACCAAATAGTGAATAAACCACTGTCCAGCCCACCACTCAAAGGACAGCTACAACTACAGGTTGAGAAGCTTTTCTTCACCATCTTTTCCTGCCTTTATTAGTTGAACCCATATCGTCATTCCATACATAGGCAGCAGAGAAGCGCTTCTATTTTACCAGGTGCTTGAAATAGCACTTGGGTCTGAGGTTCTACCAATGCTACCACTGTTAACATCTCACACTCTATTTCACTGCCCAGCCTGGCATGCACCTGAACACTAACATAGCCTATGAGACACTAATGAGATTAATTACAGGGCCATTTAGACTATCTAAGTGTTATGGAAAGTTTCTACTGAGTCTGTTAATGAGAATTTTCTAATAAAACGCTGGTAATTAAGAAGATTTTATCGCTCCACAGAACCTTCCCTTTTTAAAAAAAAATCCTTGTCCAGTTAAACTGTTACTACTGATAATCATAGCTAATAAGCTGCCAGCATTCAGAGTAATTTCCTATCTAATTTTTCTAAGAAGGAAAAAAAATCAGTACGAATCCAAATTCTCTATTTCTATATGAAAATGATCAAGCTTCATCTCTAGTTTTCATTTTGTATGTCACATATATATAATATATATAATATAAATATATTTAAAATATATTTGTAAAATTTTTGTTTTAATTACTTGGTATGATAACATTACAGGGAAAAATTTCAAATTAAAATGATAAACAGGGTAGTGGTGAGGAGGTATGGGAGGGGAACAGTCAGAGTGTGGACCAAAGGGGAATAAAATCTGGAGTGTAAAAAAAAAAAAAAAAGAAATGAAATGAAATAAAAGAAATAAATACTAAAAACAGAAAAATGATATAATTTTAAATGGTGTAGTTCCTACAATAGAGAAATATTTAATTTCAAATCTCTTACATATCTAGTGTGCTTGGACCATATTCAGGAGTAAAAATAGGATCACTATGACTGATGGCCTAAAAATACATTTCTGTATATCATTTATAGCTTACAATTTTAATGTGTTTAAACATTTCTGAAGGCAACCACTTTTAGTATTATATAATATATACCTTCTACACATGTTAGGAGAAGCTGAAATGAAAGGGTTTTATGTGCTATGCCATTGTCAGTAGTTTCAAAGACATTTCTTCCTTCATTGAAAACAAATGGGATTAATAAACAGTGACTATTGTTCCTGTATATAGCAAGATATAGTGAAACTCTGAATGGCCATTCTCAAACAATTAGATCTGTAGCAAGGAGGGGAAATCACAGAAATTCACACTTTATTTAAAAAGAATCATAGCCTGCAGTTTCTCCTGATTACTTTATAGATCTATAAAAAGCAGAATGTGAGTCAAGGCTCTGAGAGGTATTGCCCATGTGAACATGGAGACCACTGCCAGTGGTCATACTGGGTTTATTTGAATATCACATGTGACCACCATTTATGTTCCACAGCAAGACTCAGTGTATATTTTACTTTTAGACATCTGCTACCTTGCCCCAGAGATCTGCCCTGATTTTGGGAAAGCATAGTTTTGGGAAAGGTGTCCTCCTGGGTTCCATATCAGTAGGTGCCTCTGAGAGATGATTTCAACAGTCTGATGATCCCAACATTCCCAGAGATCCAGGCCTAAGTTATAGCTATGATGCTTTCTACTATTGTGTAGGAGAATGAACAAACTGTTAAATTTATGATCTATCGAACTGATTGCTCTGGCCACTCACAGTGGAAAGGAGATCAGGGCACTAGTGAGCTGTAGGAGGCTGAGTGTGTAGCTTGGGCTTTCTATGAGCAACACCATTCTTACTGCCTTCAGTAATCTCTAATGTGTATTTTATGTCTGTTTTTCAAATATGCATTGTGTGTCTGATACTAATTAGAGCAGTTATGCATGTGTGATGTTTAACTTCTTGTGAGGTCAGAATTTTTTTATACACTCAGAAATCTTGACAGATATGCTACAGGTCTGACGTCTGGTAAAAGAAATTTCAGGTTAATGCATTTGTTAATGCAAATAGATCATAGAGATTAAAGATTAAGATAAGGGGGTCTTAATAGGTAGTGTACAATTTTAAGTTTTTCTTTCTGAAAACTGGGGAGATGAGTCAGCAGTTAAGAAAGTATACTGCTCTTTCTGAGGACATGTTTGGTTCACAGCCTCCAGATAAGTTCACAGCCATGTGTACCACCTGCTTCAGGATGTCCAAGGCCTTTGATTTCTGTGGACACATGAGCTCACATGTCCCTATCCACATGCATGGACATGCACATGTAATTGAAAATAATGAAAATTATCTTTAGAAATTAAATATTTTTTTCTCATCAAATACTTCAGTAAAAAGTGTTTAAACATCCTGGTCATGGAGACTCATTTATATAGTTAAATAAATACAAACTAACAAAATAAATATTACTCTCTAAGAATAGAAATAATTAATGAAACATTTAAATATATTGGTTCTTTCTTTGAGGGGAGAAAGTATAATAAACAGATGAAGTATGAAAGTAGAAGAGATGGTGTCATGATGGCAAGGGTAAAGGAAGCAAGGAACAAGAAGTCAAGAGAAGATAAGAAAATTCCATGAGGAAACTAACTTCAATGTATGTTAATTAAAATGGAGAATAACAAGAGAGATGGCTCTGTGGTTAAGACCACTTAGTGCTCCTGTGGAGGACCTAAGCTTCCCGCACTAAAGTGTGGCCGACCATCATTACCTGGAAATCCAGATTATGGGGATTTCATTACACTGGCCCTTTGGGCAGCTGCATTCTAAGATACATATCCACATATATACATATCTCTGAACATAAAACAAGCCATCATAAAATGTTCATCTGGACTGTATTCAGTTTGTAGGGAACTCTCCTCTTCAGTGAATGTGGAAATACCTGATTATATGACTATAGGCTCCAAATATCAAGATAGATTGAGCTTTTGACTTTAACACTAGCATGTTTCAAAGAGGTAGAAATGTCATTTGTGATTTGCATGCCTCTGCACTCCCCAGAGCTATTCACTTATCATTTTGTAGGAGAGAATGGGAAGGCATGGGGAAATGGAAAGCATAGTCTCTAGAAGCTCCTTGTGGCTCAATCGGAAATCAGTATTAAACAAAATGTTAATGATGATCACATGGCAGACACTGGTAGTAAATTCAATCCAGTGTTAACAATGAAGTAAGCCAGAACAGTTCTGGGATGTAGTTTCAATATTGCTTTTACAAAATTGACATTAGCTGTGTGCTTGGATCCCTGGAGGGCACTTTGATATAATTTGGTTAACTATCCCTTTCAAAATGTAATGCCATTCATGGTCTTTAAGGTTCCCAGGCAGGGACAGATGCATTACTTCTGGGATTACCTTAGGCAATAAATATGCCAACAAAAGATGTCTGTGCATTCAGAATCTACCCACCTTTGTTCTTTTGTAATAGATGATTATTATTTATGTTTAATAAAGCTACATCTTGATCTATTAGAGGAGCCATACAGGAGAATGATGTCCCGAGACTTCTAATAGGTGGCAAACAAGTTCATTTTTAATAGAGGACATAATTCAGGCTAGGATATAAATATTTTGTCAGAGCTGGAGAGAGAAGTTGGCAATTTAGTACACATGCTAATCTTCCAGAAGACCCAGTTTGGTTCCCAATACCCACATGGCAGCCCACGAACACCATGTGAATGCTGGGATATAAAACTATCAATTGAACCATCACCAAGACCCAGAAACTAGACTTTAAATGTTCTCTTCTTTAAAATTCTGAAATATCTAAGGACTGTGGAGGAGATAAAGTAGTTAACAGTGCAAATCTTCTTGCAGAGGACCATCATCTCCAATATTAGGTTCATACCAGTCAGGAACTAGCCTTATTATCTGAGACCTTCTTCTTGATAGTACCACCTGCACTCATATGTGCACATAGTCTCCCCAAAACACACATACACACAACGCTAAGTGGTTCTAAAAATAAATCTTTAAATAAACAAAATCATGAAAGGAATGGCTGCTTTTCTAATCTCCATCCACATTACTCTCATCACATGATTATCAGATGCACTTACGGAAGCAAACATGCAAACATTTTATATATATAGCCTACATGTTTGCATATGATTCTCAGACAAAGGGTCAACTTTCCACAGACTCTAGGTACAGTTAGTAGGTGTGTGACAGGTGCAAGTATACTTGTATATATCAGTTGCTTACACCATCGTAATTGTTTTAAAATTCTGTGGACACTAAATTGATGATTTGAAAATTTTAGTAATAGAAACTTCCATTTTAATCTTGAATTGAGAAGAGAAAGTAAAACATTCTCTAGTTTTCTTCATGATGTATATGGAAACCCAAGATAATGATAAGTTTTCCCAGAAACCATCCACTTTTCATAAGCTAGATCATGTGAGAGTTAGGAGTATTGGTGACCTAAAACGTCTGTTCCTCGGGATGACAGGGCTGTATCCACCAGAGATTGCCTGGAAACTCTTGTGTTGCTTTATTATTCCTAAATTTAAGAATAATATTCTTAAATTTAAGAATAATACCTAATTTCAATGTATTTGCAAATATTTTACAGTAAAGCCTGGAACCCAGGAAGATTAAATAAGACACAGGTTAAAAAATATAAAAGTTCACTTTAGTTCAAGATAAAACTTTGTCTCTCAGAGGAAGACTGCCTACCCCCTTTTATCAATAGAGCCTTTATATTAATTTACTATTGGTAAGTAGTAGGCAAGAGGGGATGTTTATTCAAATGAAATTTGTGGAATTAAAATCGACTTGAAATATTAAATTGCAAATGATTTTGAATTATTGGGACCCAATAATAGCAAATGTACTACAGCAGGGTGGAACTCTCACAGGCATTGGGACCCCCAACGCCAACATCTCTCAGTATATCTGCAAAGATCAATTATATTACGACACAGACTGTGAACCAATACAGTGTTCAGCTCTCACTCTGGAATCCATCATGACTGGATTCCTGGTAATCTATTCATAACCTCAGAGGGAAGATTCTAACAACAGAACTTAGTTTCCAAGTATTATAATTATTACAGACTCTCTCCCCTTCACAATGGTCTTTCTTTTGTCTCATTAGCCTTATTACTTGAGTACACCTGCCTGTCTCCTAACAGATCACATTCATCCTTGTACAGTGTACCTCAACCTGCAGATACACTGCCTAGACTCGATGCAGCAGTGTAGGGGAATACCAGGACAGAGAAGCAGGAGGGGGTTAACTGGAGAACAGGGGGAGGAAGAGGGCTTATGGGCCTTTTGGGGAGGGGGGAACCGGGAAAGGGGAAATCATTTGGAATGTAAATAAAGAATATAGAAAATTTTAAAAAATAAAGACTTAGCAAAGTTACAGTTCTGAAGTAGTAATGAAACAATTTTATGGTTGGGATTCACCACAACTTGAGAAATTATATTAAAGTGTCACAGCATTAGGAAGATTGTAAACCACTGTCTGACTGTAAAAGGTAGATTCCATAGCAGATCTGCTTCCTGGGTTAAATATTTCTCTCCTGGAGTTCTAGTTTCCCTTTGCTGTTAGTATCTCAGTACACACATTGTGAAGTATGTTTATTTACTTGAAATGATCTTCATCAGACTTTGAATTCTTAGAGGGCAAGTGCCTTATTACATTGTTCACCATTAACACCATTGTACTCAGTACATCAAATATGTAGATTAAGTTTAATACATCAGCATATAAAAGATGTTAACTTATTAGAACAACTTACAGACTCATAATTTGAAAGTAGTATTCTTCATTATTTAATGGGATTCTATTTATGCAGGTACCCACACAAGTCTGGCTACAATAAAAGGAGGAAAGGAGTTGTTTATGCCAGCTTTTATTTTCATTACATACAAGAAAGAGTAGCAGTCACGTTTTACTGGAAGCCATTATACTTGAAGAAGCAATGTACAGAAGAGGCTGGGAATAAACTGATAATTCATATGTGGATGTGTCTATTACTACTGCTTCCCACATGATGTGCAATGGTCTTTAATCACTTGGTGTTCTTCAAGTATTCTGTATTTTAAAACTAAGAGCAATGGAACAGGAGGCATGTGCCTAATGTCAACTCAAGTTAACAAAGGCACTTGAAAGGTTGAATCAAGATGCTGTGAGACTGTGGAAAGCAAGTCTCTCATGGATCTTCATTCTTTTTTAGCAAAACAGTTTAGCAAATGCTGTGATTGCTACATGGGTGTATAGTAAGTAAACTTCCTGTTTATATATAAATGTGAAATAAACTCATTTTCCTTGAAGATGGAGAGATGATTCAGTGTTTAAAAATGTTTAACAACTCTCCAGACGACTCGCATTCAATTTCCAGTACCTAGATGAGGCTCATCACAGCATGTACCTCCAGCTCCTTGAGATCTGGTGCACTCTTCTGGCCTGCACATGCATTCCCCACATACATGTGTGACATACTCACAGAGAAACATACATACACATAAGCTTTAGAAATCTTCAAATATACATGTCCTAAATTATTGAAGACCATCAAAATTATACTACTTATTAAAAATAAAGATATTTCTCTTAGAGTGCAACATAGTGGATTAATACAGAAGAATAGATACAATCATATGTATAACCATTGCATTTATTACAAAGAGCTTATATTAAAGAGAAGCATATATACAACCATATACAATTTGTATGTTCACATATATGTGTACATGCATGTGTGCATATGTATTTATTGATAATAGGTGATACATATGTATATGTATAATGTATAAATAAAAAGTATGCATACATATTCATATATATAGAACCTCAGGGATCACCCATACCAGGCTCCTGACTGCAAGTGCTTCTTGGCCTCAGCAATAGTGTGTGTGGGGGGGTGGTTTCTGCAGATGGAATGAAGTGGTCCCTGGATGGTCTTTCCTTAAGTCTCTGTTCCTTTTTGTCTCTGTCTTTCATTTGGACAGGAGCATTTCTGGGTTAAAATTTTTGAGATGAGTTGGTGGCCCCATCCTTCGACTGAAGGCCGTGTCTATCTACTGGAGGTGGTCTCTACAGGTTCTAGCCCCACTGTATTAGGTACTTTAGCTTAAGTCATCACCTTTGTGTCCTGGGAGCCTCAAATTTCTCTTGAGTCTTGGATGACGTTCTAGTGCCTACCACCAGTTCTCCATCCCCCACTGCTTTATGTTTCCATTCAATTTTCTGACCCTCTGTATTTCTCTCCTGTCCCTTCCAATTCCTGATCCTGTCCCCAATTTTGAGAGATGGCTCAGTGGTAAAGAGCACTGACTACTCTTCCAGAGAACCTGATTTCAATTTCCAGCAACCACGTGTTGCTCACATCTTGGTTTTTATGTAGACATTCTCCTTATAGACTTTTCTGCAGTGAGACATTATAGCTGTTATAACTATTTTGTATCTTAGTCATTGTGCCCCATCAAAACTCAAAGATTACATTCCTTATATCATTTTACACTTACAAAATAAAAATGATTGTCATATTAAGAAAACAAATATTCTATCATTGTTAAAGCAAGGCTAAGAATATAGGGCCTCACATGCTTTCTAGCAAAAAAAGAAAAATTAGTTTTAAAAACCAAAGAATAATAGCAATTTTATCTAAATTTAATATTTCCATAGACACAGATTAATTAGATACATATGTATTATTGGCTGTTTTCTGACCTACTGTTATTCCAGTGAAGAAGGATGGAATATATTTCTTTCCTAGTGTTTTTCAACATGCTAGAAAAGTCACTTTTCAGTAGTCTTAGTACACATAATAAGAATTCCATTCAGGTTATGAGTTACAAGAAGGGCATGGATGATGAATGAGAACACTCAAAGCATTGCTTTGCTTACTGATGCAGTATTCTCCTTACACATCATGTAATATGGTTCTGCTCTATCCAAGTTGAGACAATATGTCGGTGCCTTGTGTCTTCTTTTATTTACCTAGATCTTGTATAGAAAATGACAAAATAAGCATATCATATAGTGTTTAGTTTTTATTCTTTTGTGAAAGTTCCTTTGAATCTTGTCATTCTCCTACTGCCCTGCAGGTGAGTCCTTGTCTAACAATTATCACTGACATTTAAGCAGAAATCTATACCAAATTCTGGATTCTGTCATTGATGGATGAAGATGCAATTTTAATTTTTATTTTTTTAGTTTATATTTTAATCTTTTTTTTAAGTCCAGACTTTATTCCACTCCTGGTTCACCCTCTGACCGTTACACATCCCACACCTCCTTCCCCTGCCCCATCTCCAAGAGTATGCCCCCAATCACCTACCCCACCAGACCTCCCTACTCACTGAGTCCCCAATACTCTCAAGGGCTCAGTGCATCTTCTCTGAGTCCAGATCCAGCAGTCCTCTGCTGTATATGTGTTGGGGGCCTCATATCAACGGGACTATCACCTGTTGGTTGCTCAGTGTCTGAAAGATCCCGGGAGTGCAGGTTAGTTGAGACTCCTGGTTGCCCTCCACCTCAGTTTCTTCCAGCTTTTCCCTAATTCAACCACAGGTGTCACCAGTTTCTATTCATTGGTTGGGTATAAATTTCTGCATCTGACTCTTTGAGGTGCTTGTTGGGCTGTTTGGACAGCAGTTATGTTCATAAGCTCTGTTCACAAGCACACGATAGCAACAGTAATTGTGTCAGATCTTGGAACCTCCCCCTGAGCAGGACTGTAATTGTGGCCAGTCAGTTGACCTCCTTTTCCTAAGTCTCGTCTCCATTTTTGTGCCTGCAGTTCTTTCAGAAAGGAATAATTCTAGATCAGAGCTTTTGACTGTGGGATGGCAATCCCATCTCTCTCCTTGATGCCCTGTCTTTCTACTGGAGGTGGATTCTCCAGGTCCCTCCCTTTGATTCCTAAGAATCTCTTACCTCCCAGTTCTCTGGTACATTATAGAGGGACCCCCTACCTCCTACATGCTGAGGTTGCCTGTTTTCATTCTTTCTGATGGCTCTCAGGGCTTCTTCAGTCCTGTTCTCAACTCAATAACTGATCATGTTATTGAGTTGCTCCTTGTTCCCTTTTCTACACAGATCTCTCCCTCCCCACTCCTGTGATTGATTTCTTCTCCCTCCCAAGTGGGATTGGGGCATCCTCACTTGGGCTATTTGGCTTGTTAGACTTCTTGAGTTCTGTGGATAGTATCCTGGGTATTCTGTACTTTATTTTTGGCTCATATCCACTTATTAGTGAGTACATACCATGCATACTCCTTTGGGTCTGAGTTACTTCACACAGGATGATATTTTCTAGTTCTATCCATTTGCCTGAAAACCCAGGATATTCTTGTTCTTAATAGCTGAGTAATATTCTATTGGGTAAATGAACCACATTTTCTGTATCCATTCTTCTATTGTGGGACATCTGGGTTGTTTACAGCTTCTCGCTATCACAAAAAGTTTCTATGAACATAGTGAATCACATGGCCCTGTGGCATGGTGGGGTATCTTTTGTGTTTATGCCCAAGAGTGGTATAGCTGGGTCTTCCAGAAGACCTATTTCCAATTTTCTGAGGAACCTCCAGAATGATTTCCTGAGTGGTTGTACAAGTTTGCAGTTCCACCAGCCATGGAAGAGTGTTCCTCTTTCTCCACATCCTGGCAAACATGTGCTGTCACCTGAATTTTTTTATCTTAGCCATTTAGATTGGTGTAAGGTGGGATCTCAGGGGCTTTTTGATTTGCATTTCCCTGACTAAGGACTTTGAACATTTCTTTAAGTGTTTCTCAGCCACTTGAGATTCCTCTGTTGCGAATTCTCTGTTTAGTTCTATACTCGATTTTCTGATTGGGTTGTTTGGTTTCTTGGTGGTTAGCTTCTTGAGTCCTTGGTATATTTTGGATATTAGCCTTCTATCAGATGTGGGGTTAGTGAAGACTTTTTCCCAATCTGTAGGTTGCCAATTTGCCCTATTGGCTATGTTCTTTGCCTTACAGAAACTTTCCAGTTTCATGAGATTCCATTTATCAATTCTTGATCTTAGAGCCTGAGCCATCGAAGTTCAATTTAGAAAATATACCCCTGTGCCAAGGAGTTCAAGACTCTTTCCCACTTTCTCTTCTTTTAGAAGATTCATTGTGTCTGGTTTTATGTTGAGGTCCTTGATCCACTTGGACTTGAGCTTCACACAAAGTGACAAATATGGATCTATTTTCATTTTTCTGCATATAGATTCCCAGTTAGACCAGCACCATTTATTGAATATGCTTTCTTTTTTTCCATTGTATATTTTTGGCTTCTTTGTCAAAGATCAAGTGTCTGTTAGTGTGTAGTATTATTTCTGGGTCTTCAGTTTTATTCCATTGATCAATGTGTCTGTGTCTGTACCAATACCATGCAGTTTTTATCACTATTGCTCTGTTGTATAGCTTGAGGTCAGAGATAGTGATTTCCTCAGAAGTTCTTTCATTGTTATGAACTGTTTCTGCTATTCTGAGTTTCTTTTTTTTTTTTTTTTTTGCTTTTCTAGAAGATGCAGTTTTTAAATGCAAACAAATAACGCACAAGTTCTGTTAAACATAATGTAAGAGCTGTTGACTTACTAGATATGTCTGATAGAAAACATGCCACACAACCTGCATTGAGTTTAATATTGCATGTTTTTATTGTGGTTCCATAAGATACAATAGTGTCAAGAACATTTATGACTCTGGTCATTAGTTCAGTGCACTTAGCAAGTTGAGAGCATGCAACATAGTCTTTACACAAGCCGTTTTTCAATATAAGATTTGGACTTGATCATCAGAGAAGCCAGTTCCCTCATTCAAGGGTATCATTTTCCTTCCCCCAGTCATGCTATTGTGAGAGCATCTTCCAGACCATCCAAAACACTTCACAAAAAATATTTGCAGAAAACAAGGACACTATTACTTTCACTCTCTTTAAAAAAAAAAAAAAACATAAAACAGTGCATACTTTTGCATCAAAACTCTATTTTGAGTTATAGAATTTCCCAAGACAGCAAATGACTTTCTTTTAATTTTGAAAGAATCAATTATAAAATATTATTTTCTCCTATGCAAACTAGATATTTATTATCCTTTGGGTTAAAGTATTTTGACTTCAAACAATGTGCGTCAGAATACATCAACCGACTAAGAAAATGGAAATAATAATGGGATAAAACTGCTAATGCTTGTTGCTTAGTTATCAAATGTCAAGTTTCCTTCTGATTCTCTGCCCCACACTTTATCCTTCCCCTTACCTTTGATTTAGATGTTCTTAATATCCCACTTACCAAGAAAAGTCATAATGAAATAACAAGGTGTAAATTATATTTTCTGAAAGAACATAGCTACAAAGGTTTCTGTGTAGGCATTAATATGATGTGAGAGTCTAAAAAACTACTGGCATCAAATGAATTCTAAGGCAGTGAATGTCTATATAAAGAATATATACAACATTAATATGTCTGTGTATGGTTGAAATCACCCTGTGGATGGATAGTAAATCTGTTAGAAAATTAAAGACTTTTTCATAAAAAAATATCTTGCAGTTATGTAGTTATGGAGAGTGGAAGACAAGCATATATCAGTTGAAGCCATAATATTTTGAACATAAAGATAACTGTACTTTCAAGTGACATGGTAGAGCATAGTCAAGGCCCATGAAATTTTAGGCCTTAAAATATCTTTCAATAGAATTTCATTTTAGAATGAATTGTTTATTATTGATTCATATACTTTTGGACATTATTTTATAAAGAATAAACCCACTAACTGAACCTGTTATTCACGACAAACTCTTTTTCATGTACCTGTTAAACTCATTGATTTTTCTTCTCAATGTGACACCCGAGGTCCCATTTGCTTCCTAAATTTGCAGCTGGTTCATGCAAAATAAGCCATTTTGCAGCCCATCTGTTGTAAGTAAGGGATCTGTGACAGAGCAGAGCTTTGACCTGTGTTACTTTATCACTTGGGTTGCAATTTCTAAATAGATTTCAAAAATAATGATGTTCAGTTTCTACTTTTAGATACCAGTGAGATAACACCTGTCTAGACAGATGGTCTTTGGACTGTGAAACTAAAGACAGCTGAGAAGCAGAAAAAAAAAATCAAGTTGGCGATTAGGGTGAAACCATTAGAATCTTGTGGAAGCCTTTTAGTCCTGAAGAACATTCCCTATTGAAGATGTTTGGGGAAACTTAAACATGCTCTTAACAAGAGGTGGAGTCCAAAAAAGTGGCCATGAAACCTGCATAAATAAAATATTGTAGTAATACATCTTTGTATTAAAACACTGCATGGCTTAAATAATACTTTACACTAAACTGTGAATGTGAGAGCAGAGACCACAGCAGTTGGTGTAGAAAAAACCTGTAGAAAGAGATTGATTTTCTTTGTCTGTCTCCTATGGCCTAGGGCACCCCATGGGGAGACTCTTCCCACCTGGTGTGACATTGTCTGCTCCTTTAGTAAACTTCTGTGGTTATCTCAAGCTGCCCCATATTGCAGGTTACCTCAGATGAAGGTTCTAATGCTCCATAGGTCTCACATTTGTCCCAACATCTTACTGGAAGCTTTAAAAAATGGGAGCCTCTCACAGGAGGCAGGCATAGCTCTCCTGAATAGCATTGCATTCATGGGGAAAGTCATCTCTACTAATTCACTAGGCATCCATGAATAAGGAGTTCATTTATATGTTTTCTGATTTAAAAAAATTTTGAGCTCTCTTGGTATTATTGAAGCCACACATGACAAAGTATTTGAGTTGACTTGGTAGAGTCTGCTGAAACACATGACAAACATGTTTGACTTGGTAGATGCTGTTGAATCCCGAAGTTAACAAAGGAGCCCAATATTTCTCTCTCAGGAACCAGCAGTGTAAATTCAGTGTACAGTTTTTCATTTCTAATCTCAATCTAGACATCAGATATAGTATGCATTAAAATCAAATATGGTTATCACTCAGAAAAAAACTGCGTAGTTAATATACATACTCAGTAAAAAAAAATTAATGTAATTTCCTTGAGATTTTCAGAATTTGTTATACTTATTTTATATCTACTTTCCTTTCCCAGTTCTTGAGATTTTTATTATTTGTTATACCTATTTTATATCTACTTTCCTTTCCCAGTTATACCATTTGAATATGAAAATTTAACTTTTACCTTAAACTTATAAACTAAAACTAAGATGATGAACAACTTAAATTATGAATGTGTTTTCTGTGGAAAAAATGATTCTCATCAGTAATATTATGCAAATATTTCCCTGCAAATAGCAAATATATTTCTTTTAAATCATCATTTCTAATATTAAGCATAAAGAAAATAAGCTGTTTTAAAACGGACTGAAATAACTGTTTAGTGTTTCAAGTGATAGTTCATAATGTAATAAATTAAACTATTTTAAAAAATCAGTATATTAAGAAATGGGACTTTCGGGGAGGGAGGAAACGGGAAAGGGGAAATGATTTTGAATGTAAATAAAAAAAACTTAGAAAATAAAATAAAATTTAAAACAAGGAATTTAAAAAAAATAATGGAGAAAATCATGAGCATGTGGTCCTATCTCCAGTCAGTACATCTAAAACACAAACCAAAAAAAAAAAAAAGAAATGTATCATATCTGTGATATTATAGATATTATAGTTGTACAGCACACTATTGTTAGTTGTTTGAAAGATATGAAAGAGGCTGTAAGATTTCCCTATGATCTTGTTCACAGCTATGACATACCAATAATGTGTAAAAAATTAAACTACAAAAGTTACTATCACGTATAAAATTTGGTACTATATTACCATTGTTTATATCTTTTCCATTACAGGTTGGACATATGTCCTCTCATGGCTTCTCTCCTTTTTCCTTGTTTTATATGATAAGCCCTTGACAAACCTTTATAACTTTGAACACTAAGAAAAGCTCCAAATGTATTGTAAAATGTTCCATTTTTGATACAGAATGTGGTACACCCAAAAAAGGGAATAAATGCTTCCCCCATTGTGCACAGGACATGAAACTTGGATAAAAGGGGTTACAAAGAATTTTCTTTACACATTCCTCTGAATAGTTTAGGATTAATCATCAAATTGAATTCAATAAAGATGGTTTGAAATATAAATTTCTACATGCATACATGCATATGTGAATATAAAGTAGATTCTTCTTGCCAATTTGCATATGTGGCAGTGTCTCCTTACATATACCACACTATGTACATATGCGCAAAATGTTCAACAGTGGCTTGGTAGCTCCCAGATAATAAACTATTCTTAATTAAGTTTGTAAATTGGGATATGAAAAACATTTGAAATAGTCTGAAATCTTTACTTATAAAAATTATCAAGAAAGCTATGGTTTGTCATGTAATAAATTTAAGCCTAAATATATACTCTTCAACCACTGAGATAGTGAGAAAAAAACAGTCCACCTGTATTTTGCACTTGAATGCAAATTGTAATTCCATGGTGATGTGTTATGTGAGGCATGAGTGTGTGTGTGTGTGTGTGTGTGTGTGTGTGTGTGTGTGTACACATATGCAACAACCACTATTAAAAGCAAGTATAGCCAGGGTACGAATGAGAAAGGCAGAAATTAGCCCTAATTCCAATCTTGAAGTCTTGGAGAAGTCATTGAAGTCTCAAGACATTTCAATATAACCTGCACAGCAGACAGCCTTTATTTTATTTTATTTTATTTTTCATCGAAAACTTTATACATATATACCCTGGTATCTTGATCTTACGTCCCCTCACTATTTTTCTCCAACTCCTGCCTTCCCTAAAATACCTTCCTCTAAGGATGATGAAGATTTTGTAAAATGCTGGCTTCTGTATATGACACGGCTTCTACACACAAAAACTCACAGCTGTGGCTATCTGTCCTAAACCTGAGCAAGATGAAGCTATTTGAAAATTCCAGTATAGTGGTGGTGGAGGATCTCAATATCTGTGCACAGCTGAGAGACATCATTATATTTCACACGAGTAGTTAATAAGAAATACTAATCTGAACACCCTTCCCGTGCTAGACACTCTCTTTAAATTTCTGACCTTTGAAACCTACAGGTTTACATTTACCGGAATCAGAAGCATCGCATGCCACCCAAGTCATAGCAGTGCAATTTATCTGACAGGGCCAAAAGAAATTGCATAGAAATGAACTAATTTTGTTCCACATTAGAATTTTTTTTCTAATTGTAATAGCATTTTTATCTACAACCAATTACTTTTAAAAACAAATAAACTTTAATGTATTTGAAATAATTTTGTCACATTATTTCCACAGTTGTATACACTAATTTAATCTATAGATGTTTTTCAATGAAATAAAAGCATATTTTAGTGAAGTTACTGTTAAGATATAATTCACCTAAAACATCCTTGTTTAGGCACTTATGTAAATTATGGACAGTTCAAATGTTTATGTTATAAAAATACAATTGGATGAATAGGATTGTAAATTAAAAATAATTCACATCAACTGAATAGATAAAAAAGGGGGCCTAGTGATATGCTGAAAGTATTGTGAATATTTAACATTTTTGAAAAACCTGATACTGCAATAAAATTATTTTCTCTGCCTTTTTTTGGAATAAAAATGTCTTTAATTTGCAAACATTTTTTATAGGTATAGCTACAGTTCAGAGCACTTCAATTTACCATTTCTGATTAATTTTCTAGTTATATCATGTGATTCCTTATTTTTATTAGATATTTCCTTTATTTACATTTCAAATGTTATCCCCTTTCCTCATTTCCCCTCCAAAAATCCCCTATCCGATCTCCTCTTCCCTGATCTGGCATTCCCCTACAGTGGGGCAATGAGCCTTCACAAAACCAACGGCCTCTCCTCTCATTGATGTCCACCAAGGCCATCCTTTGCTACATATACAGCTGGAGACATGGGTCCCTCCATGTGTTCTCTTTGGTTGGTGGTTTAACCCCTGGGAGCTCTGTGGGTACTTGTTGGTTCATATTGTTGTTCCTCCTATGGGTCTGTAAAGCCCTTCAGCTCCTTGGGTCCTTTCTCTTGCTCCTCCATTCAGGACACTGTGCTCAGTCTAATGGTTGGCTGAGAGCATCCCCATCTGTATTTGTCAGGCACTGGCAGAGCCTCTTAGGAAACAGCTATATCAGACTCCTGTCAGCAAGCACTTGTCGTCATCCCTAATAGTGTTTGCGTTTAGCAACTGTATATGGGATGGTCCCTAGGCATTCATGGTTCTTAACTATTACATTATAAAGACATGTAAACTTTTCAGCTAACACTTACCTGCCTCACAGCAGCACTGTAGCATATTATTTCACCTCCTTATTACAAAGTCCATATAAAATGTATCTCAGCTTCAAGCAGTACTCATAGGTACATACTCATTTGGTTCTCTGCTCCACTTAACTAGCCCGATGATATTGTACTTTTATGTCTCATCTTTCACATATATCTTAATCGCAATGTTCTTATGATGTCCTGGTTGATGGTGCAGAGCAAGTGAAAATGTAAACACAGTTTTAGATCATTTGGAAACCCATCTATGAATGAGATACAATCAAGTGGAAGCTCCTTGGTTTCATTTCTCTTTTTGACCATTTTGCCTTCTTGAGGATTGTCTATAAACTCACCTACATGGAGTCAAAAATATGAGACTGAGATATATTGCTTGGGGAAATGAGCAAGAGCAAAGGGCTCAAAATAACCAATCTGTGTAAAGAAACAAGTATTTGATATTATACATGATTTACATAGGTGGGGCTTTGATTTATTTTACAATATATTTGAAACTTCTTTTATAATTCAATATATTTAAAATTTTCAATCATGTGCGTCTGTGTCTATATGGGAATTTGTACACATGAGTGTGCATGCTTGCAGACTCAAGAACCAGGGGTTCAGATTACATAATTTGCAGCTTTGGGCTACTGCAAGCTTTCTGATGTGAATGCTGGTAACTGAACTTGACACCTCCAAAAGAGTGGTAAGCTCCTTCATTGGCTGGTTATCTCTCTGGCTCCCATGCCTGATTCTTCTTAAGAGCAGTTTCTCAAATTATCAGAATACACTTAGATTAACAACATCAACAACTAAAGGAATAATAGAAAATATATGGAAGAAATGTACCCGAAATCTTTACTCTTGCTATCACAAATCTCCTTTGTTTTACTTAAGTGGTTTGGTGCTTCATGTCAAACGATGTCACTAAATTAAAAGCATGAGACCCTTAGAGAATCTTGGAGGAATGCTGCATAAAATCCTGACTTCACAGTGGACTTCTGGCAATCTGCCTTGCTGCCAAGGCATGTGTGTTTAGCAAAGATCGGCTTCTTCTTTACCATTATAGCCACACCCTTGTTAATACTCAAGGATTTCATTTCATATATGATGTCTGTCCTGTCATATCTGCTACATGTGTAAACTGTCTAACCTTTTACAAATATTAGTTACTTCTGTGGTTCTCTATATCCCATGTTTTGAACATGAAGATACTATCTATCTTTTGAATGATATTTATTAAAATCTGCCCTTCATATATCAAGAAACCATGTTGAAATTTTTATTCACTTATTTATTAATTTAGGCCTTCATTTATTTCTAGTATATTTTACAATTTCAAATTGCTCATAATTATACTCCAGATTCCCTCAGACCAGATCAATGGTTTAGATCCACACTAAATTATACATGGGTAGTTTGGCAATAATGATGATATATTAATGAGATTAATCAATAATGCATTATATTGACAAAATATGGTTATTGTGCTTCTCTTATGCAAATTAAAAATATAATGCACAGAATTACTGACCCCCATAGGGATCAACAGAAAGTCAAAGAAAACACAGGTTTTTATTCCTGATGGAGGAATGGCATTTGACATTATAACCATAAATGATAAACACATATACTAACACCATCTAATTGTGTATAAAATATTAATTTTAAAAATACACCACCTAAACTTGGTTAACAACCTCATATTTTGTACCCATAAATTATTTTTAAGTGACTGTGATTAAACACAACCTCCAGCAAAAAAACAAGAGACAGTGTACCATCGATATGCAGAGGAGACTTCCAGTGTTCACAGCCACATCTTCTCCAGCATAACTGTGTTTGACACAGCCTGTTTTCCTTAGCTTGCCTTTACTGGCAATGTGAAATGGAAACAGAATGGTGTGTTATTCTGGAGAAATGTGTGCTGCTGTAAAATCTGTCTTCATTATAAAGTGTCCCTTACTTTGTCACTGTCAATTGTTTTACAACAGCCCTTATTGCTGCTCCTATACCTGCTTCATCAACTCATCAGACTACGTCACGATATTTTAACTTCAAATACCGCTGTCATTTGTTCTATCCAATACAGGTAACATTTGATGTCAAATACTACCATTGTCTATCTCTTCATTAGATATCTACCACACATGGACAATGAAAGATAAAAAATAATCAATAAAATAATAAGAAACAGCAACACATTTATATCTGGCTTGCCATACATTATAAATATAAGGCAATGAGTACCTCATGTGGTTCATGATTCTAGGTCTGCCTTGATGAACTCTCTGCCCGGGTTCTTACAAACAAGACTGCACTAGGGTTCAAAGTTCTTTATTATAGTGTGATGTGCTAAAGTTTAAAATTAACCGTATTTGAGAATTAAATCTGATTTTGATTTGAGTTTATTAAGTCTAAATTAGAAAAAAAAGTAATCTAATTGCAAACTAGGAATGAGGAAATAAAATGCCCAAAGTCATGAAGTATTTATTTTTTCAATCAATAACTGGATCTACAACATCCCCTAGACAGAAAACCAATATCAATAGTTTAACTTCAGATCATACAAAGCAGAAAAATCGTAGAAAAGCCATTTTACAAACACACTTGAAATTATTTTTTGAAAATTTAATTGCAAAATAATCTTGCTAAATACTGGGCAGTATTAAATGTAAAGGTATAAAATAAAAGTAACCCATAATCACACCAACTTAAGACAACTATCATTATATTTTAAATATTTTTCATAAAATACAAATACACAATAAAATATCATCATGTGTTGTACCACATTATTAAAGTTGTAGTCTACTGTGTCTAGACAGCTATCCTGAGCTGGACTCAAAACAGAGGACTCCTTTTTCTTAGCAGGGCTTCCTCTTCTTTACCTAATCTGGAGAGCCCAACCAACACTCTACCCAAGGAATAATACCTAATCCCTGAGGAAGTTTCAGGTCCAAATTCCTGGAATGCCTCTCTATGCAAATGAGGTGTCTCTAGTAACTTTATCAGTCAGTGAAACTTCACCATAAGAAAAACCCCTTCCTACTCTCTAAGGTTTAAAGAACCCTGGTTGACCTTGAGTAAGGTGTAGGTGAATAAGCTGTTTCATTGACACTCATCTATGAGAGACTGTTTTCAAAAGTATCTGTAACACTGATCCCCCTGCATTCACTGCAGAACCCTGATCCTACTCACCCCACCCAATCTGCACTTTGCTTCAATCCCTCCTCCCACATCTCCCACCCCCAACTTCCTGTGTGCAAGGGAAGACCTGGACCATGGAATTTGGTTCTGCTTCTTCCTTCCTGGCTTGGCATGTAGCAATGCCTGGACAGCCAATGGGAAAAAGTGAAAAGACCAAACCACAGCCATCATGTTTTGTAGTGTTTTTATTACTAAGTGACTTATTACATATAACTTTTAATATGGACACATGTAAATAATTTTACACTTTAATCAGTTTTAGTAATGTGTATTAAACTAAAGCATGTTATTAAAACTCATTAAATTGCTAGACGGTAAAATTGATTGCAATTTACCAAATACGGTAAACCTGATGTAATGAGCTTACACTCAGGTACCAGGCTTTTATGCTGCTTGTTTTCATAACTGTCTTTAAGTCACACTGGTCAAAATTAATTTGGAACTTAAATTGTAATGAGAAAACAAATCAGACATTGAAAATGTCTCTTCATAAATGTTAGAAATTTTGCTCATGTTCTATATAAAATGATAGACGTGCAATTTTCACACATAAGACAGATACTTATGAAACATGAACAATAAGCAATGTATTCTCAGGTCTGAGACATGTTCTAATACTTAACAGGTGGCTAGGATTTCTAATATGAATAGTTAAAGGATTGTCTTTATACTCTTCCTTTTCTCTGTGTGTGTGTGTGTGTTCTTGCCTGTGTGTACTTTATATCTAAAGCATTGACATTGGTACTATCTGTTGACATTGTCCATGAAGTATTGCAATTCTTACTAAGAGCTGTAAATCTTTTACTGAGAAATACT
This sequence comes from Tokudaia tokunoshimensis, assembly GCA_036184795.1. Lineage (NCBI taxonomy): Eukaryota > Metazoa > Chordata > Mammalia > Rodentia > Muridae > Tokudaia > Tokudaia tokunoshimensis. The sequence goes on from BTHU01000008.1 coordinate 10,647,327, forward strand.
TTTTAGAGGATTATTATTTTCTTTTTTGTTCATTTGCTCAAGTTTCCCTTGATAAAAATAGAGGACTATTATTACCATACCACTCACTGTATTCTAGAAACTTTAATTGAAATATTATTTTATTCAAGCTATATAAATGTTCTTAACATTTAGAAGGCATCACTTGAGTTGTAAAGAAAGACATGGAAACCAGGTGTACACACTTATCAACCTCATCAAGCCACATTACCTGGTGATTTTTCTCTGACTTCCCTGGTTTGCTGTCAAACACACAGGGCTGATATAAGTCCCTCAGGCTCACTTGTTAGCCTCTTGCTTCCACCTGGTGGAGTGGGTGGGTTCCCGTTTATCCTGAGCAGTGTCTCCAGCATGTTATGTACCTCTTCTATGATTTCTACTCTTCCCAGACAACATTGCTTTTTAAATTGGTTTCTGATAATTTGTAGAGACTAAGGATTAAAATATTTAAATTTTCCTTTTCTGTACAAAGCAAATTTATGCTCCAAACTATTACAGTGCACTTATTTGTAATGGGGTTGTATATGGTTTTGCTGTTTATCTGAATTTTACTTGAGAAATATACTTTAATACATTGAAATAGCCAGTGCATTGCTAATAAGTACACGGAAATGGATGTTGTTAACTGATGAGACTTCACCTGTGTAGCACTAAGTGATCTCTAGTACAGAATGTGGTTGAGCAAAACCACATTGACTTCTGACTTTGTGAGCTCTGAAACCCTTGGAAAAGCATGGAACATTTGCAGGCACAGTGTTCATCCTCCTGAATGAAGGGCTGAATGCTGGTGAATAGAACTATGCCTGACAAAGGCTTACCTAGAAAACAAATTCTCATGTTAAACTATTTGTATATTAATAAGGTTTTTGCAGTTATTTGTGCAAGCTGGTAGACTCTCCATGATGGTACACAGTTCTCAACACAACACTTGAATAGTAGGATCAGAAATTACAATTATGTTAGTGTTGTCATTAAAATAATAAATTTTAAGCAAAAGGCTCCTATTACAACTGAATTTATTAATAATGCATGAGATGTTGAAGGATTTTGAACAAGTAAAACTGGTGTAAAAATGGCTTCTGTCTTGTAAAGGTGTATATGTTAAGTTCCATTTAATATATCAGACTATAATTACTAATATCATCGATAACAATGTTAATTATAACATTAACAAAATATTTTAAGTAATTATTCTTCCAAATTAAAGCATATTATTTTATATTGACTGTTTTTAACCATCTACTAGGAAACATGTGACTATCTTTCAATTACTTTTTCCATTAATAAAAAGATCTCAACTGAGAGAGGTAAAGAAAACGTGACAGAAAAGCAGAAGATGGGATACTTGGAATGAGGAAGAACCAGCAGGATGGAGCAGGGTGATTGGGTTGGAGTCAGGGAAGAATCAGCAGCAGCAAACTGTGTTACAAATACTACAATCAAGCTCATGACATTTTTATGCTAAATTTTAAAATAAATAATAAAAAATTATTAAAGCCAGATATTGTTGTATCTACCTGGTATTAGTACTAGTGAGTTGGAGGCAGGAGAATCTAGAGTTGAAGATCGTCCTTAGATTCACAGTGAGTTTGAATTCAGCCTGGGCTACATGAGACCCTATATCTTACTTAGCTCACTGCTTTGGTCAGCCTAGTCAGCTACCTAGGGTTAGTGAAGTCATGGATCTTATAGAAGAACATAGAGCCACAACTTTACTAAATCAACATAATCTCTAACTACATTTTAAACATTGGTCCATATACCGTACATAAGTGTAGTCTTCCTTCCTCATCAAGAAAACTTCCTTTTGTGACAGAGACCATTACAGAAAACCACAACTAATCAGAATTGTGGAATCCAGTTCCAATGGATAGATCTACTAAAAACTCTTACACCTAAGGCTTACAGAATACTACAAAAGAGAAATTGTAAGAGCCAGAAGCTACAGACGTTTTCTGTGAGACCATGTATTCTAATAATGTTAGAAGTTACACTGGTATTATCTCACCACCATAACTGTGCAAATCTGAGTTGAACAAGGACAATAGATAAACCAAAGACAATAGGGGAATTTAGGCAAAAATGAACACATAATGACAGGACCAGATCTAGAAGGATCCTTTCAAATATGAAAAGTCCAGAAGAAAAAGCAAAAAAATTAGTAAGAAACTAAAGGAAATTATGGCTTAGTGCAAAACCACACTATACTTCTTTCTGTGCTTCAAGCCCTTAAAGCAGGACCCAGATAGTGCAGAGGAATCTCAAGGAAGACAACATCCTTCTCTTGCATTTCAATTAAACAAACTTGTTCAAGGCTCTGCAGCTTTTATAGAAAAGGCCTCATCTTTGTTGATAATAACAGGAAGTTACTTCAACAGGGGCCATATATATTATTGAAAGAGACAAAATCACATACCCAGACCCAGAGAAAATGTGAACATAACTAGGCAGAGTTGGCATACATTGACTCCAGGGAGGTGTGAGAACCCTGCAGCGCTGCACTGGATTTCAGAGTCTTCCTACGTTTATGTACATCCATCGTCACTGTACTTGTTTGTCTATCTCACAAGCCCTCAAATCTTATTTGTCACAATGTCCCAGCAGCATCCATTGTGTGGAATTTACAAGACCTTTGAGTATTTTTATTTAATTAGTAAATAAATGATTCAGAGAAGAATCATATGGAAGTGATTCTATTTTTTTGCATAATTAAACAAGAACACTGCAGATATTGAACCATTTTCTTAGTGGGCTGGACTTCCATCACACACAGCTCATGCATCCATCTAATCCTCATAGTGTCTGAGTGGACACGACTAAAGAATGCTATGACTTTTAGAATGATGTCCTCTAATTCTAAGTTTATAATATTTTGATAACATAGAAACTCCTGATCCTATAAACTGGGCATAAAATCTCATTTTTACTTCCTCTGTGGCACTGGGCTTCCCTTCTCCATAAATAATATGTGAACAAAGTAAAGACCCAGCATAGCTCACTTGTAATGTTTCTATGGAGATTATGTTTGTTCATACATTGAAGGTAGCAGAAACTACCTGTCAAGATGTTAGCATGTTCCAGTGTCCATAGTTATTGTTAGCACTCCTCCCATCACTTAGTCGTACCAATTTCATGCTTTAATTTCCCATTATGATTTCTTTCCACAGTCTATCAAAATAACTCTGACCTCCATCTAACTAACAAACCATGTGTTCCTGGAGTATTGAACTAATTCACTTTTGGTAAAACATTTACTGAAGTACCAGATGAAATTTCGAACCTAAATAAGTAATGTTCTGGTTGGATAATGCTTAAATAATTATTTCAAATATATATGTCTAATATGTATACTCTTACTTGTTCATTTATTAGAGTTTTCCTGACTATGGGTAAATAGTCATATGCTTGTGTCTCTCCTCACATATTTTAACATGTGAGTACAGTGTGAATTAACCGATGCATTGAGTTACAGAGCACGATATCTTTATCTAAGTGAAGTTGAGAAAAGAATTATAAAACAATACAGAAATCAGTACTTGAGACAAATTAGTATCAGAATAATCAAACTACTTTAAAGTAACTGAGACAAGAAATTGATATCTGCCAGCTGTTATTTCAGGTGTACTCTTTTCTCAAACATTTGAGTGAAGCTTATAGACTTACTGCGGTAGGGAGCTAATTCTTATCATAGCTATGAAGGTGTAGGAGCAGCATTTTCTTGGTTTCTTAATATCCAAATAATTTGTTTCTCGTGTAATGTAGGCAATCATCTTTCTCTAAAGCCTTATTTTCAGAAGCTTTCCTGAACTACAATTTATTGTTTCAATTAGATTAAACAATATGTTGAAAGAGCAACAGTTCCCATATGTTCCTGGTGACAGTGTTTGGCTTCATCAGAGAAGTAGTCCTTGTTTATACCTGATTGGCTTGGCAGTTCATATCCTGTTCCACACCTTTTGCTTACCTTCCTCTATTCCAGTTCCCTACATTTTAATTTTAACACTCCTTTTAGCTGAAATAGTTTCTTTCACTGAGTCATAAGAAGACTCATAAGCAGAATAAAGTCTTCAGCATAGATCCTTTGTTCCATCAAGCTGGTGACTTTATAATAAGCAGGGTCATGAAAATATCCTGTAGCTCAGAGTGCCCAGTGATAGGACAGCCTTGTACAAAAAGAGGAGAGAGGCTTCACCAGAAACCAGTGCTGCTAGAACCTTGGTGTCTAACCTGCTGCCTCCTGAATGCAAGATCACAAATTTTTGTGGCTCAAGTCATCTAGCCATTTTGTTGCATTGTCTGTAGTTTTTCTCATAATATTTTAAAAAATAATTTCTTTAACATTAATGTGTCGGTATGTGCTGCCTTAACAAAAATGCACATATTAAGTTGACAACCCACAGAAACTTATTTTATTGATTTGGATTTTTTTCTTTATTTTTTTTTCCTTTTTCTTCCCCTCAGCCACCTTCTCAGTATCCTGAGTGATGGAGGGTGGCTTCCTGAGGTTGCTCAGGATTTCTTTTCTGTCTTTGTTCTTATTTCATTTTACAAGAACTCCTGTCAGATAACCTCAGGTCTTACCCTAGCATCCTTACTTAACTTAATCCCTTCCCTTAGGAGCCTTGGTCCACGGGGTCCCATTGGAGCATAGGATGTTGACATATTTGTTGTTGCTATTGTTTTAACAGAGAACACAATTCATACCAAGGTTCACAACTGTCTCACAGATTTCTGAACTAAAGATTCTTTTCTTTCTTTGGCATAGAAAGTGTCAAATCTTTTATATTTTAAATTTGTATTTATTCTATTTCTCACACTCATTGTTCTGGAACTCATTTTGGAGCAATCTTGATATTTCTGATTCTATGCATTTAGTTCTGTATGCTGATAGAATCTCTCAATTGATTTCTAGCTCTGCTCTCTATATCTCTTCCGGGCCAATTCTTCTTGGTAGATCATGGTTTCTACTTTGAATGATCAACTCTGAATTGTCAAACCTTTGACAAAATGTGGTTTTGTTTGTACAATTTTTACTTAACATTTTTAATGTATTAAATATGTTTTTTAACTCAAAAAAAAGAAATCAGAGAAGAGACAGGGACAAGATTTTACATGTTGTTTATTGACATTGTGGGGTTATTTTTAAACTCCTAACCCAAATTTCTCCAGCAAACAGTAGGAAATTATCTGTACTTAAATTGCAGAGAGAACATAAAAAGTGAAACCAAATATGCAAATAAACATGAATGAGCATACAGATAATATAAACACATTTAAAATATAAATAAAATTTCATATCTAAATGGTAGAAACTCATAATTATTACAAGTTTAAATATGCCATATAATAGTACATTTATATATAGCATGTAGCACACACAAATCTTTATAGAAAATGTATTCAAATACTTAAAAATAAATATTTACATAAGTTAACATGGTTTTCTCACTATCTAAATATTGTCAGGAAAGAAGAAAATCCTGTTAGTTCCACTTAACACATTTCCCTAGTTGAATAAGTCAACAGTCTTATGCTTCACAGAAAGTTTTGAGACAGAGAAAAAGAAAGTGAATAAGCTCAGTTATAAGAATTCCAAACTTTACAATAGAAAATAGAAGCAAAAAACTTGAACCTAAATACAATACTGAGTCACATTTGTGATTTAATAAGAGCTGTACATGGAGCACGGCTTTGTCAATCATCACCAAACATCCTTAGCAGCTATGTTTTTCACATGGTATGAAATGGTTTGAACTTTGTCATAATATGGTCCTATCATCTTACATGCCCAATCCTTTTAAAATTTTATTTATTTTTACTCTTATTGATTTATTGGATGATTTTAGTTATTCACTTTGCAACATGATTGCTGTCCTCTCCTGGTCCCTCCTCCCATCCCCTTTGCCCTTCTTCTCTGAGAGAGTAGAACCCTCCTTGGCAATACTCCCACACTGGCACATCAAGTCTCTGCAAGGCTAGGGGCTTCTCCCACTGAGGCCAGACAAGACAGCCAAGTTAGGGGAACAGATTCCTGAGACAGGCCATAGCTTTAGGGATTTCTGAGTACTTTTTTTACCTGATAAACTATATCTTTAAAACATCATGGTAGAGGAACAAACAAGTCGCAGACTTTTCCAGGCATTGAAGAGCTTCTTGGATAGATACAGATCTCATGGCATTGACGAAGACATTATACTATGTAGACATAGACATAGACATTTATCTAAAAATGTTAAACATAATTCTTATATATATACTTCATGCATTTCCATAAAATATTCACTTTCCCTTAAACAGTACATTTTGGATGATGTCTTGTTTGTCCTCTGGAAAAATACTTAGGCTGTCTTTCATAGTAAAAGGACATCAGTTACCCTAAAGTTCCAGTTGATGTAGATGCTTGAAACTGCAATAATTGTTATTTACCCTGCTACATTTGACTCATTACATCAATTTTTAAAATTACTGTGTGAATTGTTTGTACCATGTGTGCATTTCAAACAGTTGAAGGTTCATTGTTCTAATTCCAGCACCAATACCTGGTTTACAGGTCTTACAGAAAGATTGTTGTTTTCCTTTTTTTAGGGGGTGATTCTTAAGGCAGAAAAAAATACACACACACATATATATATATATATGCATATATATACACATATGTGTGTGTGTGTGGTGTGGAAAAGGAAACTATGCACTAAAAAGCATGATTTTTAAGAATATGGTCATAGACAAAGGACACAGGTATCCTATCTTACAGTGGTCTATGTGAAGTTTTCATAGGTGGAAGCATCAGTAAGGAGCTAGGATATCATCTTGATACCACCCTTTTGTTACAATGATTGACACTTCTAAAGAAAATACAGTGATGATTGTTTTACTCCTTAGTTACATATTAATTATAGTTGGAGAAGGAAATTAGATCAAATTTCCTGAGAAAACAGAGAGAGCATCATTAATGTTGCAGTGAGATGACGATTTAAAATTTAGAAATGTTTTCTGTGCATCTGCCGATGCTTTATGCTTATTGAAGTGAGGCTATTTCTATATTAAATTAATGAGGGTGCAACTTCCCAGTTAATTCTAGAGTTCCACTCAATAAAAGCACTGAACATACTGAGGCGATTGCTAGAAGGGAATTTATTGCCTTGAGAAGTCAGCCTTTCCCTTTTGTTGAGAAATGACAAAGAACATATGTTAAACTAATTGAAAAAACAGAGTGCACAGGAATGCTCTGTTTGCAAATACTTTAAAATTATTGCATGAATCACTGTTTATATACCCAGCAATCACATAGACATTTGAAAAATAAAATGTTCTATTTAAAAACATATTCATGTGTATACCTATATGTTTGTTCTTTCTTTCTGTAAATTTGTCAGCAAAAGTTTGGAATTTGTCCTAAACAGAGCTATGAAGATGTCTCAAAGGACAATTGTATTTCTCAGTATAAGTAGTGTTGCACATCTTCTTGCTTCCCACTGTCTCTGATCTACACCCTTCGTGGATTGTTCTCAAGCATGTATCAAACATATTCTACTGATTTTAAAGCAGGCATTAGAAAGAGCTGGTTTCATACTCAGTACATTTTCTTTGCTTTTCTTATCTCCCTCTTTCTGGTATAATACAAGGATAAATGAACAATACTGCTATATCAATTGTATCCCTATTCTTGACAATTGTTGTCACTTATCTCTGGCCACCTAATAGGTTCTTTTTACTTGTTTTTGTTTTGTTCTGTTTTGTTTGACTCAGGGGTTTCCTCTGCAATCCTAACTGGCCTGGAGCTCACTATTTAAAACAGAGTTGAGGGGTGTGTTTGTTTCTGCATCTTGACTGCTAAGATTAAATGTATTTACCATCATGTCAGCTTGTTAAAGGTTCTGAAGAAAACCAAGTGCAACATGTACCCTCACAACAAATACAATAAATTAAAAACAAACAAACAGAGAAGATGCTTCCTCTTCATCTCTCTAGATCACATCTGAGGCTTTAAACCTTGACCACAATCTGAACTCTCCTCGTGTTTGAAAGTTAATATCCTGAAGACAAGGACCTTATGTGAAGAGTCAACAATGAAACAAACCTGGATTTGACCATATAGCCATATCACTGGTCCCAATTTATCCTCCATGTCACCTCATGTTTTGCTGCTGCTGGACAAACATAGCGGTGTATGCACAAATCTTCCATTGCCATGTTAATAACCCCTTTACTTCGCTTAAACTCCTCTACATAACTTACTAAAAGGAAGTAATTGAACACTGCTTCTCTCAAACTTAGGATGAATGCAATCATCTTCAATTTCTCTCCTCTATGAATTTTCACGGCACTTATTTTCACTAATGTATAGGTTGTCTGAAACATGAAATAAAATATGTTGGCATTCTGTGTTTTTAGATGAACTTTATGAATGTAAGCAACTATATGCCTCAGGCTTAGGGCTATGAACATAAACCTCAAAACAGAGTCTGCTCTTCCCATCTACTGATACTTAAAGGTTAGAAGGAAACATGACCACAAAGAGAAGTGATGTTATTATTATTTCCCCAGCGTTGAATGTGGATATAGCCAAATGGCATGGTGGCAGAAAAACAGAGACCACAGGTGTTGCATGAGGAGAGTAAGAGACTGAACCATGTCTTACAGGATGAGTTAGAGTCCACAAGGTTGACAAGGGAGATTAAAAGCTTTATCATCAGAGAGGGCTGCACCGAGACAAGGTAGTGTGAAACAGAATAACATCTTCAAGGATCTTAAGTTAATTTGTTTGGTCTCAAGGCTAAATTGCCGGGGGCGGGGAAGGAGCTCATAAATCAAGTGGGAAATGTAGGAAATGAATGCATAACGAGGTATTTATGCTCTGGGTTTTTTTTTTTTTTCTGCAGTTAAACTCTAAGGCCTCTTAGTTATTGTAAACAGGGTGCTTTGCAAAATTATATTGATTTTGAACCTTGTGTATTTTTAGCCCATATCCTTGAACTATTCTGAAAAGGTGCAACTAGTCTTAAAAGGTGTCCTGATATAGAAAATATCATCATTGATGTCTGTCTCATTATGATCAATTATGCTACCTAATACTCTTCAGTATATTTTATATGTCCTCCAGCTCTCATAGATCCTTGAGTCAATTATCTGCACAGACCAAATTAGTAAAGTTTAAAGGGGCTTTACATAATATTTTACATATCATTAGCTGTCAAAGTGAATCTGAGGACTGTGTTTTTCAGAATTTCCTTTAAATTTCTGTTTCAATTTCACAAGGCATGAAAATATTTCTCAAACCAAATTTCACCAAAATAAGATGTGGAAACTTTATCTAAATTATAACATACATATTATTGCTAATCAAGATAAAAATCTATACAACATTACCTTTTGGAGTAATATGCCCTGTCTGAAATCAGCCTTAAATGTGCAAGTTCAGTTATCCTTCTACAGTCCTCTTGACCTCTTCTGACCAAAATACAGAGCTATATTACCCATGAGGTAGGCATACAGAGTGAAAGCATGCAAGCCCATTTTCATATGCATGTTTTAAATCATCACCATAAACTGACAAGGAAAGTAAATTTTAATAGAGTGCTAGCAATGAAGGGAACCGTAGATCACACCCTTCTTCATGTGAACTTTGCTGAAAACCAGCAAAAATAAGGCACTTTCGCTAATGTACTCAGAACAGATGCATGTAAAACCACACGGAAGGAAGGAATGGTCATCTGAATTTCTGTCACCAAGGAAAGCCACAAATAAATTTTAAATGTGTATAGCCAAGGACTACTATACTAAATCACTTAAAACATGTATCCAGAGCCAATGGATCCTTTTTAATCTGTCAGACTATGTTCATCCATAATTATTTGTCTTCAGTTACATTATTAAATATTCATAAACCAATGTTTTAGAAAAAATGAATACATACGTCTGTCATCTCCATTACTCTATAAGTGCCGATAGCATTGTGGCGTAACATTTGTCTCTTGAGTAATGTATTGCATTACTTTTGTGTTAAATTTTTATCATTTGTTAAACCTTCTACTCTAACAGCATTAACACAGCAAGATATCCCAAATGCCTTCTCCAAAATATTTGAATGTGAGGATTAGGCAGGCCACAAAAGACACAAAAACTCAATACCATCACGAAGTTTCATAAAATGCAATATGCTAGCACAGCTTTCACTCTCTCTGGAGGCAGAAGTGAAACCAATTGCTCACAGGCACCAGAGCCATTGTGGCACTCAATTCTAATTGGTAATCTGTGTGAAAAATTTATGACTGCTTCCGTTATAAGCGGAAAAATAATAAAATAAGCAATCCTTAGAGAGGATGGGGAAATTACACATAGTTTAAAGGGGAGAAATACGCAATAGGCTACAATTTTCATTCACTGTGAAACTGAGTCATTTCCTTAGGCTCTCCAGCAGTCCTCTTGCTGCCATCTTCCTTGCTGAGAAGTCCATACACATGTGTCTGTGCTGCCAAATACCAAAGAAAATGAGATGCTGCACTTCGCACAGAAAATGTCAGAGTACCTTGTTACCAATCACTTACTATATTAGAGAAGACATGTAATTTCATTTTCATACTTGTGAATTTCTATGCAATGAGGCACATTTAAGTAACATTTTGATATTGAATATCCAGAAATTTGAAGAGGCAGATTATTACATTTAGTATTTCTTAGATAGAAAAAGAGAATATTTCTTTTAAAAGTTTTTTTGTTTTTTTTTTTTTTTGACTGGGTCTTACTTTGTAGTCTAGCTGGGCTTGACTCACTATGCAGTCCAGGCTAATTTAATGTTACAGACATTGTTCTACTTTAGTATTCTATCACAAGATTTTAATCTCTATCATTAAGAATGTTGAGTGAACACATGGTGTTTGTCATTGGACTTGTGGTATATGCTTGTGTGAGAAAGTACATGGGCCTTCTCCACTGTGTATGGAGGCCAGATGTGGATACCAGATGTCTATATCATTTTCTAACTTACTTATTGAAATAGAGTGTCAGCAATACTTGAGCAGGCTGTTTCTTCTAGCCTGATGTTATAGCAATGTCTCTATTTTTCCCAAGTTAGGGTTTCATGATGTCCAGTTTTACATGGCAGATAGGATCTGAACTCAGTCAGGTTCTTATGAATCATACACTATGCCTCCTGAGCCATCTCCCCATAAGCAGGAAGTACTTTTACCAATAGTAAGCATGTTCTCAAAGTAAAACACTTTTTATCAAGAATAAGAATGATGGTTTACGTCACAAATATGAATCCCTGTACACGATACTCATGTTCCACAAACGGCCTGCAATTTAACTTCAGGGTAAAACAGTGTTCTTAACACCATAGCCATCTCACTGTGAGTATTTAAAAAATGTCTTTATCAAAAATCAAGTGTCCATAGATGTATAGATTTATTTGTGTCTTCAATTTGATTCCATTGATCAATATGTCTGTTTCTGTACCAATATCATTATTGCTCTGTAGTACAGTTTAAGGTAAGGGATGGTGATTCCTCCTGAAGCTCTTTATTGTTCAGTATTTTTTTTGACTATCCTGGGTTTTTGTTTTTACAGCTTTTTTTTTGTTTGTTTTGTTTTGTTTTTTTTGTTTTGATTTTGGCTTTTCAAGACAGACAGAATTTCTCTGTGTAGCCCTGGCTATCCTGGAACTCACTCTGTAGACCAAGCTGGCCTTGAACTCAGAAATCCACCTGCCTCTGCCTCCCAAGTGCTGGAATTAAAGGCGTGCGCCACCACCGCCCGGCTTTTTTGTTTTCTCATATGAAGTTGAGAATCACTCTTTCAAGGTTTATAAAAAAATGTGTTGGAAATTTGATGGGGATTGCCTTGGATCTGAAGTTTGCTTTTGTTAGGATGGCCATTTACACTATGTTAATCCTCCTTTCAAGATCATGAGTGATCTTCCTATCTTCTAACCACCAAACAAGGAATGTACAGAGGCTGGACCTAGGCCTCCCCTGAACATATGTAGTAGATGTGCAGCTTGACCTTCTTGTGGGTCCTGAACAACTGGAACAGATGTTCTCCCAAAAATTGTTGCCTGTATGTGGGATATGTTCTAATAGCTGGGCTGCCTTGTTTGTCCTCAGCGGAAGAGGAAGTACCTACCCTTGCAGAAACTTGAAGTGCTAGGGTGAAGTGCCAGAGGATACCCTGGGGGCACACACCCAGTCAGAGGAGGAGAGGGGTTGGAGGAAAGATTGTGGGAGGGGGTCACCAGGAGGGTACAGTTAGTGGGATATAAAGTGAAAACGTAAAAAAATAAATAAATAAAAATAAATAAATAAAATTAAAATTAAAAAAATCTCTTAAATATAAATATTCAATGCATGCAACTTGAGTCTTTGGTTGCTAAACAAGTTAAGGACCTAGTGACAGTACCATAATATACTTACAATCTTAATCTTAAACGAGAGTTTTATTTTTTGATCATATGGTGTTTTATGACAATTCCCCTAATAGTTGGCAGTATGTATTAAAGGGAAATAATGTAATAAACCTGTTAAATAAATAATATTTATAGACAACATAAAACAGGAGAGTTCTTTTGGTCCAGAGGAAGGTGATTATTAATTTCTGAGGGCTCTGCAGCTTTGAAGTAGATCCACACTGAAATGTTGTTTTCAAGTTCACATTTACATTTGTTTTCACCAACACTTTTAATTCTAAGTTTATATCATAATCAACTAAATATAAATTTGCTTTTAAAATACAAAATTGACATTTATACTATTTGTATTATAATCACTTGTTTAAGATAAATTTGGGTTATTTTCTCTGCCTAGTATTTGTATGTATTTTCAAATGCTCTGGTGATTTATATAAATATACTTCTACTATTATTAGACCTATTCATGAGAAAAATATGCCAGCCTTATTTACACATTTATGTGTATATGTACCAAATTAAAATAATTTCATTCTCCTTTAGTTACAGAAAAAAATATTTTCAAGGATGTTATAACAGAACTTGAAGCAAATCTTAACAGTTTATTGACATGGTGCTCTAGAGGCTGCAAGAATAATAAATAATACATGAAGGTTAGACTCTGTAGCAACCCTCTGCTGTACATGTCAGAGTCTTCCTAGATCATATGTAGATGAGTGTGAAGTCTTAATTGGTGTGCATACAGCATGTTGCACAAAATTTTTTCTATCTTTGCTAATTTTTGTGGGGGTTTTTTGGGTATGTACTTTGTATCATGCCACTTATTTAAGTCCAGAGATGCCAGTCTGTTTTCTGGTGAGCATTGGCCCCTGTCATGTGCCTTTTTTTAATCTTCTTAGTCTATGCCTCTTCCTTGGTTCAAGGTCTGTTTCTTATTATCATTAGAGCACAGCTAATGATTTTATGTTCATTCCTTAGTTGTTACTCACATTGCTGCTTTTCTACATCTCCTGTGCTAAGTGCATGGAATTTGAGCATGAGGATTAATGCAATGTCAGTGATGTGGACAAGAGTAAGCATAGAAAGAACACTGTGATTGGTATATTTAAAGGATACAAAGACTTTACATTCTATTCACATGAGAACTAGGTATAGCTTGCTAATTCTTGCGTGATTCTGTTTAGAGAGAAGGTCTGGCCTGTTTTGTATTTTTTATTTATTTTCTCTCACCCTTCTGTTTTGCTTGTAGTTTTCTAAATGCAGAGAAAACATTTTAGGAAAACAGCTAACAAATTTATGAAAATTTAAAAGTTTCTTCTAAGTTCCCTTGTGTGCAAATTTCAAGTGTGGGAGTGGAGAGGTAAGCAAACAGGATGGAAGAAAAGGAGGTTCATCCTAGGAGAAAATGAATGCTTCTGGAATCCCAATGATGAGGAGTTATTATGAAAAAGGCATTGCTCTGAGAACAGCAAGGATGGCTCTTAATGGAGCCAAGTTTATGCCTGTGGCTGCTGAATTCTCCCAAGCAGGCTATGCCCAGCCCTTCAGCAGAGGTAACTGGGAAGGAGTAGGGCTGAGTGACTGGGCAGTTCTCATCAGCACAAGGATAGCTCTTTTCCCTATATGTCAGGAAGTTAAGCAGCTAATTAAATCTTTCCCTGCTGAACCCAGAAAGGAGCCCTTGAGTCTCATCTTAACTGACTGCACTTTCTAAATAGAGGGTTACTGTGCAGGGATTTGCTGACTAAGCCACACCCATGAGCTCTGAGTGTTTAGTTAGTTCTTCCTGGAATCCAAGAAACATAAAAAGATAAGAAACTGGGATTTATATAAAAACTGTCATGTTGAGGTTGTCAAAATTATTTTTCATATAAACCAGTCATGCTGTTTTTTGTCAAACAAATATTTACTCAACACCTGATATATGACAGGTGGTGATGTGGGCTGTTAGGAGGAAACTTATAAAAATACCCAACGCTTGCTCATTAGAAACTTAACTTTCAGTGGAGAAATTGATTTGTAAATAAACTGCAGAAAAGTGCAATCAGCAGAAATTGATAGTTATATAGCAGCATGCAAGGGTTTCAACATAGAGGCAATATTAAACCATCAAGCAATCAGATATCCCCTCTATCAACTGTGATTTACAAATATAGAATGGCAGATTTCAGGAATGACTCAGTGGATTAGAGAGCTTGCTATCAATGCTGATCTCCTCTTCAAAACACACATGGGAGAACAAGGAACATACTCCGCAAACTGGTCTTCTATGTCTACATATGCCAACCCTTCAAACACAAAAGAACAAATAAATACAAAATAATAAGTGTAAAGTAAAATGGAGTATATGAGATATAACATCCTGAATTCTACTTTCAATTTTCTGTAATCTGCTATTATTTTCCTGATTATAATTTATTTTTCGCCTGATCTCTTATTCCCTCAGACTTTAATCTTAGTGAATTCTGTCATGAAACAGACAAACCAACAAACAAACAGAGTCCTTGCGTCAAAGAAAAGTGGACATGGCCTATTCTGGAGCCCAATATGAATGAACATAGATTTGGTTACTTCAAATATTATGCTCCAGTATAGTAACCATTTAATGAGTTCACTGTAATAACAGAACAAGGAAACTGTAAACCAAGACACTTCAAACACATTAATGGAAATGTGAAGTAGGAAGGGTCTAATGGATTAGGAAATCTCTCTCTATTATAGACCTTAGAGGCTATTTGATGACATTCTTAAAATTTAGTAGAAGCTAGGAGAATCTACATCTCGCAAGAAATTGGCTGATTAGTCACAGGATATTATCATATGCACAGATCTGGCCAAAAAATGGCTATTAAGGGACAAAGATAGCCCAAGATCATTTTGTCTTCCAAACTGTATCATTCAAAATCCTAACTTAACCAGTGACCCTTTAGAATCTTTAACATGGGCCCATCTTGGTTGCAGATCAAAACTTTAAAATGCTATAAATAATTTCAGTAAGTAATTTCAAATGTTTGCCTACTTACTACTGCTCTCCAAATAGAATCTGAGTAAGTGATTACTGTCTACCTTAGGGTGTGCCAAGTAAGGACAAAGTAGAGTATGGGGAAAGGTTTAATACAGGGGAGGCACTGGAGTACTTCTCATTTCTACAAACTCCTGGAGTCATTGTCTTTGTTTTCATGAGGTTCCAACTGAGCACATTCAAATGATCTTTCTAAAAAAAAAACTCAGTAAGGGTAGGACTGTTATCAAAGTTCTCTTGTAATCTTTGAGGTTTAAGAGTGAAACCCTTGTTTTCTAGACTATGAGACTGCCTTTTCAACTGCACAGGCACTCACCGTGCTTTCCATCCCACATCTCATGCTCAAGGCCTCTGGCCCCTGATAGCATAGGTCCTTAAATCAGTTGCTTCTGATATGTAACCCTGCTCTAGAATGTCCAGGATAGGAATATCTTCATGTGTTGCTTCATCTGAAAGTCTCCGCAACTCTTCTCTCATGTGAGAATAATTATTAATTCCTCATTCATACCCAATTATGTTCTAAGTATACCAAGGACTAATCTCATTATGAAACAATAAGTGATTTCCTGTCATACATTCTAGTAGGAAATTTGCCTATAAGGAAGTAGGTTTGGAAGAGTCATTATGTAAATGTTCAGTGACTTAACTAATGACTCAGGATATTATGTTTCCACTAAGATATCATGAATTATACAACATACTATTTTTTGGCAGAGTAGACAGGAAAGTCTTTTGAGATTTATTTTTACATATGTGCATTTGTGGTAGTGGTAAGGTATATATAAATGAGTGCAGATGCCTGAAGAAATCAGAAGATTGGGACCATCCTAGTTTTGTCATTATAGGTGTCATGAGCTGTTTGACTTAGAGGTTGGGGTCTCAATTAAATCTCCTTGAAGAGCAATGTCTGCTCTTAACAACTGAGTTGTCAATTCAGCCCAGAATTGAAGTCTTAGAATGAAGATGATTTTCCAAAAGTTATCTAATGATGTTTATATTTCAATTCTTGTTTTTATGTTGTTCCTTTGTAAATTCTCTCAAATACCTCTTTCCAATGTCATATTTTCTTTCTTTATGACATGTCCCTACATTTCTCTATGGGTCATTTGTATATTTGTATGTGTGGTATTGATGGTAAAAATTACACTGAAATAGATTTCTATTCTTTGATCTTTGAAGAGTAATTGAACTTTCCTTCAGTTAACAGTGATTGTTAATTTCCCTGCATAGCTGCCAATGTCTCCACAGCCAGAGCTGCCAATGTTTACACAAGAAGAACAAAAGAGTTTCCTTGTGCTGTATCAGGAGTGTGTATCTTAGTACCATGACACATTTCTAACCATATATCTCAATAATGCTATATGATAAGTGATGGTTTTTAGTGCTAAATTTAAAATCTATAGAGAGATAATTTTCATTGCAACAGAATTTCAAAACCTCTATGATGTTTGGATTTCTTGGGAAAGTAAGAGGAATAAATGACAATTCAGAATGAGAGGTTAACCAGGCCATGCTTGATAACTGAAGGGAGATGGGAATCAGGAGTCTAAGGAGGTGACTGACTCACACAGCGCTGATCTTTGTAAACCAGAAATTGAAGTCATTTTGGAGAGAAGATCTGAGACTTTGTGGGAAAGTGGTGGCAGTCTTCAGGAGTAAATGCTGCATGGGCTGGCTCATAACTGTGGCACTTAGTGTTGTTGGGAAGATACAGGAAAGAATTATGATGGAAACTTGCTATAATGCTAGATTGCAGAGCATAAGAGCTCCAGAAGTTAGCCTTTATACTCAGGCAAAGAGACAAATATGCATGGCTACCACATGTCACAGGCCTGAAAAGATTAAGAGATAGACTTTTTAAAACAGTTGCAAAAGAAGAAAAGCTTACGACAGTGTACTCCACCATCTTTGCTCCGGCAACAAGGCAATTGGGACCTCCAGGCACAGGGACAATCAAGCATAATATCGCTTAGGTCTCAGCCAGCTTGTGTGCTCTATGCTCCCAAGAGCGGGGCAGTTCTGTGGTCACCTATGCGCCAGCTCTGCTGTGGGACATCTGCCCTACAGAGGGACCCTCACTGAGAGAGAGCGCACCCGCACAGGGAGGGAGTGCACCAGCCTCTCCTTGGCGACCTCTGCTCTGGAGATCTACTACACTGAGCCTTCAGATGTGCAGGGATTCCCCAGTATAACATCATTTGGGGCAAGGCACATCAGGGCTCCAAAGTCACTCAGGAGCCGGGCAGACCACAGCAATCGGTGACAGGGGAATTCTGGGAATCCGGGGGGGGGTGGCAGAAATAGCCTCTTGCAGGCTCAGAGGAGGTCCAACCAACAGCCAATGACAGCAGGACTAACTAACACCAGAGGTAACCAGATGGCAAAAGGCAACGTAGGAACATTACTAACAGAATTCAAGGCAATATGGCACCATCCAAACCCAACTCTCCAACAGCAGCAAGTCCTGGATACCCCATCACACTCAAAAGACAAGATCTGGATTTAAAGTCACTTCTCATAATGTTATTAGAGGATTTTAAGAAGGACACAAATAATCTCATAAAGAAATACAGGAGAACATGAATCAATGGGTAGAAGCCCTTACAAAGGAAACACAAGAATCGCTTAAAGAAATGCAGAAGAATATGGATCAACAGAAGGAAGCTCATGAGGAGGAAACTCAAAAATTGCTTAGAGAAATACAGGAGAATTTGGGTCAACAGGCAGAAATCCTGAAAGAGGAAATGCAAAAATATCTTAAAGAAATACAGGAAAATACAAACAAAAAAGTGAAGGATCTCAGCAAATCCATCCAGGATCTAAAAAAGGAAGTAGAAACAACTAAGAAATCACAAAGGGAGACAACTTTGGAGATAGAAAACCTTGGGAAGAAATCAGGAGTCATAGATGCAAACATCAACAGTAGAATACAAGAGAAGGAAGAAAGAATCTCAGGTGATGAGGATACCATAGAAGGCATCGACTCAACAGTCAAAGAAAATGCAAAATGCAAAAAAACGTGTAACCCAACACATCCAGGAAATCCAGGGCACAATGAGAAGACCAAACCTAAGGATTATAGGTTTAGATGAGAGTGAAGATTTGCAACTTAAAGGGCCAGTAAATATCTAAAACAAAATTATGGAGGAAAACTTCCCTAACCTAAAGAGAGAGATGCCGATGAACGTACAGGAAGGAAGCCTACAGAACTCCAAACAGAGTGGACCAGAACAGAAATACCTCCCATCACATAATAATCAAAACACCAAATGTACTGAACAAAGAAAGAATATTAAAAGCAGTAAGAGAAAAAGGCCAAGTAACATTTAAAGGAAGACATATCCGAATCACATCAGACTTCTCACAAGAGACTATGAAAGCCAGAAGATCCTGGGCAGATCTCATGCAGACTCTAAGTGAACACAAATGCCTGCCTAGACTACTATACCCAGGAAAACTCTCAATCACCATAGATGGAGAGACCAAGATATTCCATGATAAAACCAAATTTTCACAATATCTTTCTACAGACCCAGCCCTGCAAAGTATAATAGGTGGAAATCACCAATACAAGGAGAGAAACTACAGCCTGGAAAAAACGAGATAGTAACCTTCTTGCATCAAACCTAAATGTAGATAACCACTCAAACATGAAGATAATGTCAAGAATAGCAGGTGGCAATAATCACTATTCCTTAATCTCTCTCAATATCAATGGTCTCAACTCCCCAATAAAAAGACATAAACTAACAAACTGGATACATACCAGGACCCAGCATTTCACTGCATGTAGGAAACGTACCTCAGTGTCAAAGACAAACACTATAGAGTAAAAGGCTGGAAAACAATTTTACAAGCAAATGGTCCCAGGAAACGAGCTGGAGTAGCCATCCTAATATCAGGTAAAATTGACTTTCAACCTAAAGTCATCCAAAAAGACACAGAAAGACACTACATACTGGTCAAAGGAATAATCCACCAAGAACAACTCTCAATTTTGAATATCTATGCTCTAAATACAAGGGCACCATCATTCATAAACGAAACTTTACTAAAGTCAAAGCACACAACCCACTTCACCCCGCTCTCTGAAATGGATGATTCAGGAAAGCAGAAATTAGACAGGGACACAGTGAAACTAATTGAAGCCTTGGACCAAATGGAACTAATATATATATATATATATATATATATATATATATATATATATATATATATACTTTCATCCTAAAGCAAAAGAATATACCTTCTTCTCATCATCTCAGGGTACCTTCTCCAAAATCGACCATATAATTGGTCACAAATCTGACCTCAACAGATATAAGAAGATTGAACTAATCCCATGCCTGCTATCAGTTCACTATGGAATAAGGGTGGTCTTCAATAACAACAAAAACATCAGAAAGCCCACATACACGTGGAAGTGAACAATGTTCTACTCAATGATACCTTGATCAAGGAGAAAATGAAGAAAGAAATCGAAGACTTTTTAAAATTTAATGAAAATGAAGGCACAACATACCCTAATTTATGGGACACAATGAGAGCGGTACTAAGGGGAAAACTCATAGCCCTGAATACCTCCAAAGAGAAACGGGAGAGAGCATATACTAGCAGCTTAATGACACACCTGAAAGCCCTGGAACAAAAAGAAGCAAATATACCCAAGAGGAGTAGAAGGCAGGAAATCATCAAACTCAGGGCTGACATCAATCAAGTAGAAACAAGTAAAACTATACAACATACAGAAGAATGCAAATCGATCCATTCTTATCTCCTTGTACTAAGCTCAATTCCCAGTGGATCTAAGACCTCCACATAAAACCAAACACACTGAAACTAATAGAAAGGAAACTAGGGAAGAACCTTGAACATATGGGCACACAGGAGAATTTCCTGAACAGAACTCCAGTAGCTTATGCTCTAAGAACAAGAATTGACAAATGGGATCTCATAAAATTGTAAAGTTTTTGTAAGGCAAAGGACACTGTCAAAAGGACAAAGAGACAACCAACAAACTGGGAAAAGATCTTTACCAACCCTACACCCGACAGAGGGCTTATATCCAATATATACAAAGAACTCAAGAAGTTAGACTCCAGAGAGCCAAATAACCCTATTTAAAATGGGGTTCAGAGCTAAATAAATAATTCTCACCTGAAGAATATCTAATGGCTGAGAAGCTCCTAAAGAAATGTTCAACATTCTTAGTCATTATGGAAATGGAAATCAAAACAACCCTGAGATTCCATCTCACACCAGTCAGAATTTTTAAGTTCAAAAACACAGAAGACAGCAGTTGTTGGCAAGGATGTGGAGAAAGAGGAACCCTCCTCCACTGCTGGTGTGATTGCAAGCTGGTAGGACCACTCTTGAAAGCAGTCTGGCAGTTCCTCACTGCCACAGGTACGACACTCCTGGAGGATCCTGCTATAGGACTCCTGGGCATATACCCAGAAGCTTCCCCTGCATGCAATAAGGACACATTCTCCACTATGTTCATATCAGCCTTACTTATAATAGCCAGAAGCTGGAAAGAACCCAGATGTCCCTCAACGGAGGAATGGATTCAGAAGATGTGGTATATTTACACAATGGAATGCTACACTGCAATTAAAAACAATGAATTCACGAAATTCTTAGGCAAATGGTCAGAACTGGAAAATATCATCGTTAGTGAGGTAACCCAATCACAAAAGAACACACATGGTATGCAGTCACTGATAAGGGGATATTAACCCAGAATTTCAGAATACCCAAGACACAATTAATGTATCAATAGATTTCCTAGAAAATGGAAGGGGAGACCCCTGATCCTGGAAAGACTGGATGTAAGGGAATACCAGGACAGAGAAGCGAGAGGGGGTTGAATGGGGAACAGAGGGAGGGAAGGGGGCTTATGGGACATTCGGAGAGGGAGGAAACGGGAAAGGGGAAATCATTTGGAATGTAAGTAAAAAAATTTAGAAAATAATAATAATAAAAAAAACTTTCCCAAATATTTAAATAAAAAAATTAATTGTGAAAATCTTATAGATCTTATGCTCCCATTTCTGTTAAACCCCAACTAATACTAGAGATCTTGAATAGGCATGAAAATAGACATTAAAATAAATATTGTAAAACTCTTCATACACTAATAAACAAATGAGAATATGGAACTAATCAGAAGCTTGATTAGAAGTTAGCTTTGTAATTGAAGATATTTAACAAGAGATTTGTTGAGTGAAAATTATGAGTTTAAAACTCTACAGCCAACCACACATTTAGAAACACAGCTCATATTAATCAAGCTTCTTGCTCTACTCATCCTTTGTGTCACACATAATAAGAGCCAGTCCCAAACAGGCTCATTTTGTGATTTTATGTCTGTAAGTGTAGGCTGTGTGGATTTCAATTTGTGTGATTTAAATGTTTTTCATAGAATTATGTAGACTCTATGATTCATTTTGACTCTAAGGTTAAATGTATTCAAATGCTGTACTGTACTTATATCTATGACACTGTGGCTGGTGGAACTGATTTAGGAAATAAAAAATGAAATATTAATTAGTAGTTTGAAGGGGTATAGTGCATCCAAATAGTGAGGAGAGGTGTCCAGAGAGTCTAGAATGTGAGACAGATGGTCCGATTGCACCCAGAGGGAGGAAGTAGAGATATATAGGTGCTGTCCTCAGCTTTCTCTGTTTTATGCAGTCACGGATTCTACATAGAACGTTTCTGCTTAAATCAAGCTAGTACTTTGTTTCACAGTTAATCCTCTCTAAAATCATTCTTTGGATACAATTAGATGTTTGCCATTTAGGAGATTCCAGATCCAGTCACATGGACAATGAAGATAAAGCATGTACGGATGCTGGCAGTAATACAGCCTGCATGAGGAGAACGGATAGTCATGATCTCCATCAGCCACTATATGTGATCACATATCAAGTGGGTGGTACGGGAGATTCTTACATATGCTTGTAAAGATAGAGAGGTGTAGGATCTTGGGTACTTGTAATCATTTCCTTGTGCTTGTAAGACCTCTTCCCTTATTGTCCACCTTGTTCATTCTTTTATAGATAGTCATTGTTGGAATTTATTACTAAAATATTCATTTAAAGTAATAATTCTACATTATCAGAGATAGTACATTAAACCGACTTTGTAGATTTCCACATGATTATTGTGAATTTGTATAAGGTTTCTGTTTTGTATTCTTTTAATGTTCTATAAATATACTTGCTTTGCACTAATATTTCCAGTCTATTAAAAATATATTAGTAAAATTGGAAATAAAATTTTCGTATTGTTCTATTTTATTGTTTTCTATTGAATACAATGAGGTACTCTTAATCTTTCTAATATTTTTACTCTATAAAGCAAAACAAAATGCAAGACTGTTTTTTACTAGAAAATTATCATTAGGGTTCTATGACTCACATTCTGAAGTTCATTGCAATTTACTCTGTAAGATTAGCAGTTCTTTATTTTATATGAAACACACACTGATTTCAATACTACAAACTTACATTTGCATAAATTATTCCATTTAAATATAACTTTAGAAATGATATTTGACGAATGTAATACAATCTGATTTAAAGGATTTTTTATTTTTTATTTTAAAGAAGAGAGAGGTTCTTGTTTGATGTCATTTGTTTATTTTGATACCATAGGCTTTATGGTCAGTATGACTATTTTCTTTTTGGGATGGTAGACATCAAACACAGGGTCTCCGGTGTAAGTCACCTGTACTCTGTGCCACTGAGATAAGCACCTGGTTCCTGCAAGTGATTTTAATATACTCACAAGTAGATAAAATCATCCCCAACACCTATGGTAAGTTTGCCTGAATTTAATTTTGATATATTTTATTGCTACTGTGTCACAATGTTTATGGTAACCCTAGTCAGATGCTGTCTGGCAGTGTGAATAAGCCTGTGTCACTCCTCATGGTTTATACACAAAAGGCTTCTCAAGCATGCTTGAAGATTGACTGATATGTTCTCTGTGATTATGTTTCTTAAGAAAATCTTTTTCGTGTCTGAGATGAAGACTTCTCAAATAATTCACATATATTTCTGGTTTAGACTATTGATCCCCCATATATTTCATAGGGGAATCCATCATGTCAGGATTTGGTGTATATCCCTCTGCAGATGTATGCAGAGACAGAACTGTGAAACAGGGTTCAAGCAGCAGGTATGCAAAAGAGCAACATACTCTTAAAGATACAAGAGTAAAAGCAGGAGAAAAGACAAGGGTAATGCAAGAGTTCGCATGCTATCAGTTGGCTTAGAAAGACTGCAGAGCCTGCAAGACATGAAGATTAACCTAATAAATGGTAACTCCACTTAGATGTCTGCCTTCAGCTGCTCTTGGCTAAGGGGTCAGTATCACTTCCCTGCATTTCTATGCAACCCAGGCAAGTTTAACTAAAATGTATGACTAGGAGAAATGCCACTGCTATGGAGGGAGAAGGCCAAGCCATGAATGAAGCTCTTGACTGTACAGAGAAGACATATACACTGCAGTTTTTAATGGTGACATTGGTTGCTGGTTTGAATTGACTGGATCTGTCTCCCTTAAAGGAAACTCTATAGGAATCTTCAGACTTAGAGGAAGATTATACAGTACCTAAGAACACAAAATGTCCCAAATTCTAATTCTCATGTTTTTATTCAGGTAACCTTGAGAAAGTCAAGTGAGTCTTTTAAGACTGTGTTTATTCCACTTGTGCATAAGAATAGTATGCTAACAAAGGAATAACTCTCGTGATTGTTAGCATAAATCACATTTGAATGCACTCATTCTGACTTTAGGGTTATAATATGCTACATTTCTCAAACTTCTGGCAAAAATAAATTTTAAAATTATATACAGTTATGCTCTAGCTGCTATTTATCTTCATTCCTTTCCATAATCATTAATGATACTAAACATACCTGCCAAGTTTAATTTTTTTTTTTGTCAGAGCATGCTGTGATGCCTGATCTTGTTGGTCAAGTAGATTGGATGTCAAATTTACTAACAAAACCACTGACAGACCTGTGATAATACTGTCAGGAAGGGTCAGGAGGGGAGGGAGTACACCTTCCTCCAGACTGGAAGGTATCTTCCTGTAATGACCTATATTTTCATACCAAGTGATCACATGGGAAAAAAAATGCTCTGTATTGCCTGACTTCACAGTTTGCTGGTGTGTGGCAATTCCTGTTGTTGCTGCTGCTTCGGTACTGTCCTTGATCTCTGATTCTAGCTTCTTTGACTTTCTAACACAGAAAGACTGTATCTCTCCAGTAGTATTACTGGTCTTCAGCACCGGACTGGAACTGCAAAGACTCACAGTTTGTTATGCTATGAGTTACAGGACCCCAATCTCTCCAGTAATTATTGGTTAGTTATTATTGGCTCCCACAACCCCTATGGGCTATATGCCATTCTAGTATCTCCATATGTATATCTGTTTCTTTAGAAAATCTTTTCTAGCACATACAGGATATGTGTAGTAGCATAGGCAAAATAACTAACTTTTCTATACTGAAAAGCCTATCTGCATAATTATAACCGAATGCTAAAATATTTTCTACAAAGTTTTGTTATCATGGGTGCTGCATAGACGACTATAGAGCAATGGCTGAAAAATATGGTATATGCGATAAGCTGCCCTCTTTGAATTTTCATAATGAGATCATCTTTGTTGTTTATTTGTTTGTTTGTTTTTGTAGTTGTCTGTTTTCACTGTTAGTATAGCATCCATGATACTTAGATCCACTGGAAACAAGGTATAAATAAGAATGTGTTCTTAACAGAGAAATTTTCTTCAAAATTGTAATTAATTTTTTCTGTTCTTTAATAATTCCTACTAACATTTCTGAAGTTTCTACCTGAGCCCATTGTGATCAGGAGTCATGGGCTTTAATTAATGAATATGCCTCTAGGTTACATAACTTTAAGTGTCTGTGTTTGTATGCATGTACACATACCTATATGTGGATACGGTTCCCGTTCATGCTAGAAGAATGTGTTTGGTCTTGCTTTTGCAAACATGAAAATAGTACTTTTCCTGTCTATCTGATCAGGAGCCTGAGAAGTCCTGTTCTTGAGGTTCATCATTCTCAGCCTGAAATGATGACAAGGCCTGAATGTTTACAAGAGCAAACTTAGAAAGCCATAGTGTACCCACACAGAAAATGCAGTTTTTATCTCCTGTGCCCATAGGGTGCCTCCCCAGGCTGATTCTGCTTGTCTCTGCTCAGGTGGGCTGAGTCTTATTGTTATTCCAAAGCTCGAAAAATCTTGACCTCTTTTGTTCTCTCACTGCCTCTTCATCTTCATTGTTTCACATTCCCTTTCCCTGAGGCATATTTTAGGAGTTCTTTACTTAGATGAATAACAATTTCATTACTCGTGCAGGCTGTTTACATTGAAAATCAGTATGGGTTGTTATAGCTTTCCTCTATAACTCCAGCCATCAGGTCAGTACTTATTGTAAAGTTTGTTAGCTATGAGATCCTTTACATATGGTACCAGAAAGGTGAGGGGAGAGAGAATAGACACCATTTCCTACCCCCAGTATTTAACCTGATTTTCATGTACGAGAAACTATGTAATGAAGGAGAAAGTTTTAAAAACAAAACAAAACAAAACAAAAACAAAAAACCAAAAACCTCAGGACTGAGGTATGCCTATGACTTAGTGGGAGGGAAATATCCAGAAGTTAGGCCTGGGGAAATGGATGTGAATGTGGATTGGAAGATGTATTCATCTCTAAAGTAAACAAGTGTTAACAATATCTATGCATAGCACACATGGTTTTCTCCCTGAAGCCCTTCGTTGAGAGACCTAGCACATCAAACTACATCAGGGTCCAGTTTTTGCTTTTTCGTAAGGCAGTAACATTGTGGGGACAAAAAGGTCTAATTTCACTGGTTATATATTCTAAAAAACATAGCTTTCAGCTTCAGCTAATCCTTAATGATAATATTATCTGAGTTCTTTTTCTCTGAGCATACACTCCAGAGTAAATTGCTTCTATATAGTGAAAAAAATCTATATATCAAGCTCATTTTTCCCCTTCTTGTCTGTGACTAATCGAATCTTCTATTACCACATCATCTTAATACTAATGAGAGGGCTGGTTATATACCAATTAATTATTAATCTGAACATATTATGTTTCAAGTATGATAGCCTCAGTCACTTGGGATTTAGTTCTGTGGTGTGTGGACTTTCTATATTCTGATTTTTAGAATAACTACAAATAATATGATATATTCATATATACACATATATATATTTACAGACTTTCAAAAATTTTCACCAGCTGTTTTATATTTTCTACAACTCCTATGTTATGACATCCTGTTGTTATAGAATAGAATTAGATTTATATTGGAAATAACAAAATAAAATTCTATATTTCCTGCTCAATGGCTTATCTACTGGTCTATAAATGCCCATTTCATCATCAGAGAACACAAACTACCCTCTTACATATTTCTGATATTAACTAAAAGCTTTTAAAAAACTAATTCTAATGTCAAAATTCAATATAATAGTGCAATTTCAAATTGGCAACTGGATTCTATGAAGAACATACATCTAGTTTTTGAATTACATTTGAATGATAGCATAATATTAGTGATAGAAAATGTTTAATCCTCTTTAAAGAAGAGTGGTATATATTTCTGATATATATAGATATAGATATAGATATAGATATTCAATATATATCTATACATAGATATGGAAAAACTTGAAAAAATGTAAGTTACCTGTGCTAGCATACCTGAACTTTAAATTATTATATATTGTGTACACTCTGCACTTCAAATTATTATATATTATATAAAATAAATTATGTAAAGATTATAAATTTGTAATGTATAATATGAACCATTATTTCTATAATTAAGTGAATTTTGAGCAACCATTATGATCAAAAATCCATTTTTTATAAATAACAATATCTGAAATTATCTTCAAACTTAACTTTTCATAGAGTTAGAACACTAGAAAACCTGGATTTCTTAATGATCAAAAGAATAAACACATTAGAATCGGTTCTCTTGACATTATTATTAATGAGAGGCCATGAGAGTACAGGGATATTAATAGACGTATTAATAGAAGACTGGAAGCTTGGTGCACATATTGTAAATAGCATGTTACAGGAAAGTCAATAAAGCTTGGCAGTCATGAGTCTTCCAAAGCTTTTAGTGGATGTAAGTTGTATGAGTGCCCTGAGAAAATCTCTCCAGTCTATGGTCAGAAGTGCATTTTCAGACGATGCAACCTATTTTCTCTCAAAAACCTGTATGCTGCTAAAAGGGGATTATGTATTATTCTGCATATACATTCTTCTCTGAGAAATTGCTTAAAATACACTATTAATTCAAAACTAGTTTTCATGCCATTAACGAAAGTGAATTAGCAACTCTCATGGTGCATCTTGAGTATGAAATGAACTCAGTTCTGCTTTGTGCTAAGCAATGCTTCAGTCATTTTTCTAAGACATTTTCTCAAATAATGAAGGGCAAGGCAATCAACTGAAATCTATGAATAGGGGTCACTATTAATATAATAAATCTTACATAATTCATCCACTTTATTAAGTAGCCTCAGACGTCCACTGATAAGTGTTTTATTTCTGAAAGAACGAAAAAAGAGGGTGGGAAGGAAGGAGAAGAAGTAGAAGGGGAGAGAGAGAAGGAGGGAGTGTGAAAGGAAGAAGAGAGAGAAGGTTCCAGAGAGGCCCCTGCAGGTGGGGGAGGGAAACGTGGAGGAGATAGGGAAGACTCACCACCTAAACGCTATGTTAAGTGAACATGTGTCTACTCCAAGATTCATTAAAAGGATCCTTAACTTGAGTAAATGTACTCATTCTAACATTTCTGCTGTTTTCAAATGTAAAGATGTGCTTGCCGACTTATACAACTATGTATTTGGTAGAATATAGGTGATAACACAGGGGCTCACAATTTATACATGTATTTGGAATTTTCTATTTGACATTTGTATCTTGTGCTATATCAGAACAATCTGTGCAACATCTGTGTTATAAATGAAAGGAATGTATCTAAATTCACAATTCTCTGATGAGAGGATCTGGGGATAGATCTGGAATAATAATTTATTAGCAACTTGCATGGTCAGGAACTTGGAAAGAGCCAGACTTATTGGATTTAATTTAATGTGTCAAGTTTGTTCATTTAAGCTTCCACTTCCTCATCTGAATTTCATGAGAATCGCAAGCCAAGCTATTTATGAATTATTATGAAAGCTCTAATCACCAGATGATGACAGTTAATTGGTGGGATAAGGGAAAACTAAAGGGTCATATTTTATTTTGTCTTTTGAAAGCCATACAATGCTAGGTTGCATAATGACTTATATATTTATGCTTATTTTATGTCTCCTCTAGTAATCTAGGTGTAATTTTCTTGGATTTTGTTAATGTAACTTAGCTGAAAAGAAAGAAAGCCAAATCACTGTCTCCATTCTTAAAAAGAAATTCATACACAAATGTAGAATTATGAGCTGCCCAACCTAGTAGTCTCTTCTCCTCTGAATCTTCTAAGACACATCTAAGCAGTCTTGAACTCATTGTCTATCTGGGCTCTGTGGCACCTCACCCATACACACTTTGTCTTTCCCCACCTGCACAGATGCCTGGAAGTGTGCAGTATTCGTTTAATGACAATGAAGGAAGTTAAGGAAAATAAACCAAATGGGGACAGCAAGGAGAAGGGACAAGGGGCAGAGTGGAGAGAGTTACTAAAATGCAGAGCTCTGCCATGAATACATTGTGTGTTCTAATGCAAAGATGAAATCCTGGGGCACATTACCCTACGTCTGTGAACACAGGTCCCTGGGCATGGAAAAAAAATCTGTAGCTTCTTACTATGAGAAAATAGAAAATTCAACCACCCACATTTTGTATAGTCAATGTTCAAGGAAAATATGAAGCAATAAATTATAGTATTGTTATTCCTGTTTGTAACACACACACACACACACACACACACACAGACAAACACACACAACACATGCACACATACTACCTCAACCAACACCATCATCACCAACACCAACAACAGACCAGACTACTCCGCCAAGTTTGTATATAACATTAAATACTAACTTGACATATTTTCTTAGCTTTCTAATTCTTTTTTTAAAGATTTATTTATTTTATTATATGTAAATACACTGTTGCTATCTTCAGACACTCCAGAAGAGGGAGTCAGATCTCGTTACTGATGGTTGTGAGCCACCATGTGGTTGTTGGGATTTGAACTCAGGACCTTAGGAAGAGCAGTCAGTGCTCTTAACCGCTGAGCCATTTTTCCAGTCCCCCCCCCTTTTTTTTGGTTTTTCGAGGCAGAGTGTCTCTGTGTAACCCTGCCTGGAACTCACTCTGTAGACCAGGCTGGCCTCGAACTCAGAAATCCGCCTGCCTCTGCCTCTGATTAAAGGCGTGTGCCACCACCGCCCGGCAGCTTTCTAATTCTTAACTCAAACCTCATTTATCAAACACCGAGCTTCATTTCTAAACTTGCTCTTCTTTTCTCTAGTGTCAATTCCATGGAATGATAACTATTTCTCCCTTTACTGAGAGTGGCAATTTAGGTTCATCCATGATCATGCCCTCAAATACATTAACACAGTAACCAAATCTTGCAAGTGCCATTCCCATAATACACCCAGCATCCCATACCAGCTACTATCAGCAAATTGAGTTTCTCAGTGCTTGCTCAAGCATCTCTTGTCCTTTTCCACGATTCTGTGGGGCACTATACTTTCTTGTTACCCCAAGCATCCCAGAGGAGGAATTGTGGAGCTACTGATGTGAATCAGAATGTACTCTTTGGATTGAGTCAAGAGAGGAACCTCCTGTCAAATCCTTAAATTTTAGCTCAATCCCTCAAATCTACATGGTACCAAAAGAGAATCAACACCCAAAAGCTGTCTTTTCACCTCCAAATGTAAATCATAGCATATGCATGCCAGTGGTGTGTGTGTGTTTGTGTGTGTATGTATGTACAAATTCACATACTCAAAAAACATGAATAAAATGAAATAAATTTTTCAAAGAACATAATCTCCAAGGTCCAAAGGCTTATTCCAGACTAAATCACAATGACTATTGCCATTATTTTCAAGGTCTCTTTCTGAGTTCCTCTCTTCAGCCAACCGAAACATCAACTATTACAAGTTTTCAAACAATCATGTCTTCTTGATCTTGGCAGAGAAATGGCTAACTCCTACATTTTGCTGCCTGTTTCCTCCATCTAGAATCTCTCCTCACATCTACTCACTGTACATCCACACTGTCTGTATTTATTTTTGTTACTTCCTCTGCTGATGCTACAGAAAATCTTTCTTCTCTCCCTTTCCTAATATATCCAAATCCCTCCCTAGTTTAGATTTCTTGTCCAATTTATGAGCACATATACATTTATGCTTTTCTTTTTAATTATATAGCTCAGATAGCTACTAGACGTCAAGTCTCTTCATTTGCCTGTGTTTTGCTTTGTTTGTTTTTTGCTTTTCATTTTGTTTATACACAATCTTCGTAAGTTTCTCTGTTTGTTCTTGAACTCTTAATTTTGTCACAGTCTCAGTGGTATTAGGATTGTGGCATGTACTAAATACTTGGCTTCTCTCTCTCTCTCTCTCTGTCTGTCTGTCTCTCTCTCTGTCTCTGTCTCTCTCTCTCTCTTCTGCACATTCTCTTCTTTTAGAAGTACATTTAACAGAAATGAGTATGGTTAAATATTTGCCAATTGAGAAGATGTTTCTTAACAAAAGCTTTACTTCAGCTTATGTTCAGGAAAAGACACCATGATCCTACTCTACTTGTGTATTTGTTTCTCTGGCCTATGCATAAATGTGGATTTATGGGTTTCTCTTCTCTCTAAAACCATGCCCCATACATTTTCAAAGCATAGTCAAGAAGGGTTCACATGAAATTATGTTTCCCTGAAATACTCAAATTGTAGCATTTATTTTAAACCAAAAAAAAGTTCATAATGTTTTTAGAGGAAAAAAAGATGCCAACATATTCATTGAAGTTATCCTGTGAACTGACCAAGTTCCTGAAGATACTAGAATCATGTGGAATTTGTCAAGCATTTCAAAGGCAGGCCAACCATCAGACTCAGGAGATACACAATCTAAAATATCTCTGGTCAGATTAAACTGTGCTTCTCAAAAGTGTTAATGCTTGTCAGTTTAAGGTTAATGACAAGTTGAAATTTCCTGAAGGTAGTCTCCTCTGTTTGAAATCTCTTGTGGGAAAGTTGACAACCAAGAGAAAAATCTGGGAGAGACACAATTCAAAATTTCTTTTGTACTGAAAGGAAGGTTAATTCACAAGTGAGCACCTCTCACCTGTGTTCACTTGTAAAATGTTTGTATTACCGATGACCTTTGGGGGCATGATTTTGAAAATGAAATTCAAACCACTGCTGCTTCTTAGAGTCTGTCATCATGGTCATCAGCCTAGAAATTAAGGATGTAAGTTTGTATTTATACACTGTTCTGACAGGTAGCCATCATAGCATACATGCAGATTTTATCATTTAGGATCCCAGCTCAAGGGATAGTGTCAATCACATTGAGAAAGTGTCCTTCCTATTGATTGAAAAAACTCAGAGACACATCCAAGGGTGTCCCTTACCTTCTAGGTGTTCCTCAAACTCATAAAGTTGACAAAAAATTTAACTATTGCAGATGCTGAATATACAGCTTTGAAATAAACTGCAGTATAAAAAATGAATTATAAAATAATGAATAACTCTAAGAGGCCTTATGGAAATTCTTAACAGGGAAGGAGGGGTCAATAAAACAGTGGGGCATATCGATATCACGAAAAGATGACCAAGGAAATATTACATTGAGAAGTGTAAGGCAAAGGATCTTTAAAGCCTAGTACAGAAAAAGAAAAGGGAAAGCAGAGGGTATAAAGCTTGTAAGCCTTGAAATGGAAATCAAAGCAAATAACCCTAAGGCATGTGTCCCTGAAGGCCCCATGATCAGGATGAAGGACTAGGTAGAGCTCAGGAACAAACCCATTCAGGCCCAGCAGTGAGTTAAAAGGAGCCCTTCAGGGCAGGACTCACTATGATTTTGAGAATGGCTGCCTTTAGTCTGTGGGCACTAAAGGCCAGAATCAAAAATGTGGGTAGCAGGGTACAGTTTTAGTAAGATGAACGCTTCTGGTTGGTAAAGGCTGAAGAACAGAAAACATTTAAACGAGCATCGTAGAATTGATGAAAATATTAGACTGTAAGAAAGGAAGGAATAAAGAGAAGCAGGGGCAGCAGACACTAATACCAAATGCATTACATCTATCACCAGAAGCATGGACCACTGAACTCATCCTCTCAACATGTGTGTGTTCACACCTATTGACTGATCTATTTTCACAATGTCAAAAGAATCTAGAAAATCAGAATAAATTGTACTCTGGTAAATTGACATTGGCTTGATAATTACCATTACAGAAATCTCATTTCCATTTGACTTAACATGAAGTTGTCATAGCTTAAAATTAGTTATGCAGAACAGGAAGAATCTTATTTATTCTTATCTCTTAAGGAATAAACATCTCACATGTTTCAAACTGACAATTATGAGCAGTTTTGTGAGAACTGTGTTATCCTTCATAGTTATATTTAGTTTCTAGGAATCCTTCATTAACTACGAAGCTTAATGGAGTGAGTGAGTAAACCCATATATGTCAACAGTCTTCCAATCATTTAACAGATCAAAAAAGAAACGCAGACTCTAAATGCAAAAGTCCGGGGTTCTGCTCGAATGTATTTAATTCTGAAGACAATGTCTTCAATAAGTCTTCCAGGTGGTCATGATCAAAATAGAGTGCAAAGAATAAGAAACTGTGGAGTGTTCTGTTCTAAATCTTACTCTATCCCCATAATGTTCAGGAATCTTAAACGACAGTATGAAAAACTAGTAAACATGAAGGCAGTGAACATCTATACTGAAACAGTGTTTTTTTCAGGCATAGCCAGCCCATTGTGCTCATGAACTCACAGAGCTACATGTGCATACATTAAAGCTACACAAGATCATGTTAGCCAAATTCGCAGCACGCATTGAGGAGGAACTCATGCCAGACTGAAGCTTGTATGTTAAACTATGGTTAATGAATGGCTTTTGGGGGAGGCAGGGTTCTTCAGGTATGTGGACTCCTGAGAGGCTACCAATGCTCAACTACTTAGTCTGACATCAATGTATATACATGCAGTGATAAGTAAAATCAGATAATTTAGAAAAAAAGAAAAAAAAACAATGCTGATGTGGCTGGATGGGAAAAATAGGAATGGATAGGGAAGTAATTGCAAGAGAGGAAATGGGATTGGATTTGATCACAACACAATATACACATGTATAAAACCCCCTAGCAGAACACAAAATAAATACTATATTAACTTGCATGTTTAGGCAAGTTTGCCATCACTAAGACTCAGCCTGTAATTGATCACCTCTAAAGTGTTGTGTAAGTGGGTAAACACTTTACAATTCAAAAGACTATGATTTGCTATAGTTTTTCTTTATACATCTCTAAGTGGAAATCTTAAGGAGACAACAGCCATAGGACCTTGTAAGCTTATCACTAAATCTAACTCTTTCTTGGGTGAACATTTGCCACATTCCTTCTATAAAATCTTTTCTGCAGATTTTCTTTGCTGTTCCTCTAAAAATCCAAGTCTATCTTTACCCAAATGCAAAACAACTCATACATTCATAAATTCTTAAAGTAACAATTAAATGAAGAAATCAGCAGATTTTGGGGACTACAATGGAAAAAAAGCATGCAGCTGAGACTTCAGACAAGCTGTGGCTTCACTAATTTCATTCAGTGTTCCTCTGCACTTCAAGCTTTTGTTCCAATAGTCCCTAGGATACACTTGCACATTTTCATGTGTTTATAATTATGTGCATGTTCATGCATGAACATGTATGTTATAGGTTCATGCATGAACTCTGTATGTTATAGGTTATAGGCACATGAGAGTGGGAGCCCAAGGAGGCCAGAAGAGGACATCTCTTCTCCTAAAGTTGGAATTAAAGGAAGTTGTGACCTGCCTGACATGTGTAATAACATCTGAACTTGGGACCTATGCTAAAGCAGTGTACCTCCTTTACCTCTGACCTATCTCTCTAGCCTTATTTTATTTCTATTTTTACTTTTTCTGGTACTGGAAATGAGACCACATATCTTATGCGTGCTAGGCAAGAGCCCTAAAAATGAACAATACCATTTAACATATTTTCCCTTAGCCCAAATATGCTTTTACCAAACATAAAAGAGATTTACAGTAAGAATTTTAAGAGGTAATATGTAGAAAAATTGTTCATCTGAAGGTTCAATAACATTAGATTAAACAAACACAGTGACTTCTACATCTCAGCGACTCTATTCATGTGATAAAGATGTTTCTCAAGAAAGTTCCTGGTCCTTAAAGTTTCTTCATAATGTTCCTTGGCTAAGGCAAGTAAAAAGGTGAAAAGTTGCAGTTTATGCTTGGCTGCTCCAAACTTACAGCTTAAGCTTTTATCTTTTATAAATTGTTTTAAATATGTTATTACTTTTGTTTACATATGTGTTAAATGTGTTCTATGTGTTTATGTGCATGTGTATGTGTGTATGAGTGGGTGGGTGGGTGCTCATGCTGTGCCATAGACAGAATGTGGAGGTCAGAGGACAACATCTAGGAGTCAGTTCTGTCCTTTCACCATGTGGATTCTGGAAATTGAACTGAGGTATCAGGCAGCAAGCATCATGTACATTCAGAGCCATATTGCCAGTGCAAATATTTTTATCCTGTTTTCTTTGGGCTAGACCATTGTTTTGGTGGCCTGCTCTCCCAAAGTTTAGGTATATCTTAAAAGCCCTCTTTAAAATAGAGAAAGAATCTTATGCACAAAATAAATCCCGAGCAGGAGGAGAAACCTGGATAAAGAGAATAATTCCAGGTACACTAAAACTATAACTACATCTATTAATATTCTTGGATCCTCAACTGCCAATGCTAACACAGGGGCAACCTCTTAGGAAATGATTGCAAGCTTCTCTAGTCCTATAAGAACTGAGATGGATTTAGAGAAAGAAATGTATGCTTCACAGAACCTTCTTAGTGTTTTCAGAATTTCTGTTCTCCGAAAATATCTTGGTCTTATTATCAGTTTATGAATGTATCAATTTAATGGAATTTATCCAATAAATTCTGGAAGATTCTAAGTAGAAATGGCTGCAGCATTTTCTTTATGGAATAACAATAACATAAAAAAGGAAGAACTCTAATGTCACAGATAATTTATTTTACATTTAATTGTACAGTAACAGTAATTCATTGTGGTATTCATCGGCTCTATCAGGGACTGTAATATCAGATGGGAAAAGAGACCTATTTAAAAGCAGATCTTACCATCTTATTGCCCTGCTCCCATATTGTTAATTTTCATTTGATATGGTATGCATGTGCAACCGTGTGTGTGTGTGTGTGTGTATGTGGTGTGTATGTGTGTGTTTCTGTGTGTGTTTGCATGCACGCATATGTGAAGCTGCATCTGCATGAAGATTAGAAGGCAAATTATTTGGCAGTTTTTCCTTACATCATGGGATTCAGGGATTGAACTTGGATAGCAGGCTGTGCTTTTACCTAGTGAGTCAACTCTACAACACTAATTTGGAGTTAGTAAGTGTTGCATGTAACTCTTAATCAGATTGAAGAACTAGAAAATATGATTTTTGATAGTCCTGTGGATGGACTGGAAGAACTAAAGAATGGCTGCAAATGTTATATCCTCTTGACTTAAGAAGGAAGTATTCCCTGAATTCACATGTCAGTCCAGTTGTCCTTTTCCACCCACATTCATCCATGACATTGATAAAGCAAAGGCATGATTCAAAGGGGAGTGAGTACCTTCACTATTCTATTGACACTGGTTAAGTTTGATAACTATCCTTAGTTAAGCATTTTGTTTAAGGCTTTTCATCTGTTTTGCTCAACTTGGTCCATCTACTGATACTAAGCATTTCCTCTTTCTCTCCTTATGTGTGTGTGTGTGTGTGTGTGTGTGTGTGTGTATGTTTCTAACATGTTATATTCAATTACATCTATACATGCAAATGTATAATTGCACATGCACCAGTGTTTCCAGCTACTCAATATCACTTGTGCTAATCTGCCATGGTAAGTGCCATCATTCTGTCTAACCTTTGTTTATTACATTTTCTGCACTGAATGATGTGTTCGTCAATTCCAGCTAAAATCATTGTGTGCTTTGAAAACAGTCTACTGATATCTGTTCTGGTTCTGCTCACCCAACACTTGTCGTAGTAAAACATCATTTGCCTATTCTGAAGTGTCGTCAATATGGTCTGCCTGTGGACTGTGTGTTTTGAAAGCATGAGCATCTTTGTATAATTATGAAAACTCGGGTGGTTTAATAAATAAGAGGCTAGTACACAGTAAACTTAAGTGAAGAAAGATAATGAATAAAGACTAAATGAGTGGGTTTACTGATGCCTAATCATTGCTATAAAATTTTCCATTTCCTCTCATTAAATGATACATACACAATTCTCAGAGGAAATATTTTATTTCCTGTGCAATGATTTCCGCACAATACCCAGCATCAGGCTCTCAACACAGTGGGCAATCAATACCTGCTGTGGACTGTGGAAGTAAAATAAATTTGCAAAAATAAGCCAGACTTGTTTCTTGTAATAGAACTTCCCTTAGGGATTTTTGGCATTCTAAATGAAATCACCACAGGAAAGTTTATGAATGACGGTGTTCAATGTTGCAAATGAGTGTTGTATTTTAGATGTAATACTAGTGGATGTGATAGTTATAGATGGTGAAAATCATGCATATCTCAAAACGGAGTGTGCCATTAATGATGTAGTTAGTTTCTTTACTTTTGAGGCCAAAATTACAAGTGACATTGAGGTACTGAACAAAATTGCACAGTTTGAATTGCCTTTCCTGAAATACCATTGTTATCAGGAGCTCCTGCAAGTAATTAGTAAAAGTTAAGAGATGCAAAGAAAAAGTACATCTCAAGTGTCTTTAGTTAGGAGCTGAAGTACATGTTCTATTAACTTGCTACATTTTAGAGGATGATTTAATTTCATTCTTTCATAATTACTTTGACTATGTTAATGTTAGTCTTTGGTATAACTCCTTAAAACACTATTTGTTATATATATATATATATATATTATTAGCATACATATGAAGATATATGTGTATATTTGAAGGAATTATACTGTTGCATAAAAGCACATATATGATATTAACATACACATGCATGATATTCATAGTCTTTAAGCACTGAATAGTTAAAAGAGCAAACAAGTTAACTATGTAAACTGGAAATTCTGTAAACAAAAGAAGAGAATACATTTGTTCCTAGTCTGATCATTTAAAGAACATGAGATAGAAATTCCTAAATACTGAGAAGCCAGAAACTTTATTTCTAAACATGAAATGCACTCATATTATTAGGTACATAGAAAATAGCTTAAAATATATTCAGTTATCACTAAAAGAGCCAACTTTTCACTAAGCTTATTTGGAGATATATATCATGAAGACTTATTCTTTCAGTTAAGAATCAACATCTTCTTCTGCATGTTGACCTCCAGCTGAGCCAGCACCGTTTGTTGAAAAGGCTATCTTTTTTCCACTGGATGGTTTTAGCTCCTTTGTCAAAGATCAAGTGACCATAGGAGTGTGGATTCATTTCTGGGTCTTCAATTCTGTTCCATTGATCTACATGTCTGTTACTGTACCAATACCATGCAGTTTTTAACACTATTGCTCTGTAGTACAGCTTGAGGTCCGGGATACTGATTCCCCCAGAGGTTCTTTTACTCTTGAGAATAGTTTTAGCTATTCTGGGTTTTCTGTTATTCCAGATGAATTTTTGAATTGCTCTTTCTAACTCTATGAAGAATTGAGTTGGGATTTTGATGGGGATTGCATTGAATCTGTGTATTACTTTTGGTAAGATGCTCATTTTTATTATATTAATCCTGCCAATCCATGAGCATGGCAGATTTTTCCATCTTCTGAGGTCTTCTTCAATTTCTTTCTTCAGAGACTTGAAGTTCTTGTCATACAGATCTTTCACTTGTTTGGTTAGCATCACGCCAAGATACTTAATATGGTTTGTGGCTATCGTAAAGGGTATTATTTCTCTTACTTCTTTCTCAGCCTGCTTATCCTTTGAGTATAGGAAGGCTTCTGACTTGCTTGAGTTGATTTTATATCCGGCCACTTTGCTGAAGTCGTTTATCAGCTGTAGGAGTTCTCTGGTGGAGTTCTTTGGGTCGCTTATGTATACTATCATATCGTCTGCAAATAGTGATAGTTTGACTTCATTCTAAGTGGATCAAAGATCTCCACATAAAACCAGACACACTGAAACTAATAGAAGGGAAACTAGGGAAGAACCTTGAACATATGGGCACAGGGGAGAATTTCCTGAACAGAACTCCAATAGCTTATGCTCTAAGATCAAGAATAGACAAATGGGACCTCATTAAATTACAAAGTTTTTGCAAGGCAAAAGACACCGTCAAAAAGACAAAGCGGCAACCAACTAACTGGGAAATGATCTTTACCAACCTTACATCCGACAGAGGGCTAATATCCAAGATATACAAAGAACTCAAGAAGTTAAACTCCGGAGAGGCAAGTAACCCTATTAAAAAATGGGGTACAGAGCTACACAAAGAGTTCTCACCTGAAGAATATCTAATGGCTGAGAAGCACCTAAAGAGATGTTCATCATCCTTAGTCATTAGGGAAATGCAAATCAAAACAACCCTGAGATTCCATCTCACACCAGTCAGGATGGCTAAGATCAAAAACACAGGAGACAGCAGTTGTTGGCGAGGATGTGGAGAAAGAGGAATACTCCTCCACTGCTGGTGGAATTGCAGGCTGGTACAACCACTCTGGAAAGAGTCTGGCGGCTCCTCAGAAAACTGGGCATGACACTCCCAGAGGATCCGGCTATACCACTCCTGGGCATATACCCAGAGACTTTACCTGCATGCAATAAGGACACATGCTCCACTATATTCATAGCAGCCTTATTTATAATAGCCAGAAGCTGGAAAGAACCCAGATGTCCCTCAACGGAGGAATGGATTCAGAAGATGTGGTATATTTACACAATGGAATACTACTCTGCAATTAAAAACAATGAATTCACGAAATTCCTAGGCA
Source organism: Tokudaia tokunoshimensis (assembly GCA_036184795.1). Lineage (NCBI taxonomy): Eukaryota > Metazoa > Chordata > Mammalia > Rodentia > Muridae > Tokudaia > Tokudaia tokunoshimensis. Next base: position 10,687,036 of record BTHU01000008.1, read on the forward strand.
AATGGTCAGAACTTGAAAATATCATCCTTAGTGAGGTAACCCAATCACAAAAGATCACACATGGTATGCAGTCACTGATAAGGGGATATTGACCCAGAATCTCAGAATACCCTAGACACAATCAGCATATCAATAGATTTCTAAAAAGATGGAAGGAGAGACCCCTGGTCCTGGAAAGACTGGATGTAGGGGAACGCCAGGACAGAGTAATGAGAGGGGGTTGAATGGAGAAAAGAGGGAGGGAAGGGGGCTTATGGGACTTTCGGGGAGGGAGGAAACGGGAAAGGGGAAGTGATTTGGAATGTAAATTAAAAAAATAAAATAAAAAAAAAAAGAATCAACATCTTCAGAAAATGAAAAGGTTTAGTTGGTAAAGGCACTCATTGCCAGAATCAATAACCTGAGTTAGAAATCAAGGGATCATACAGTGAAAGAAGAGGTATTCTTTACACATGCTGTCCTTAACCTTCACATATTTGCTCTGTCATAAACACACATGAAACACACACACACACACACACACACACACACACACACACACACAGATACACAAACAGAAACCATAAAGTGTAAATTTTATTAGGATGGATTTTTTTTATTTAAAATTATTTGATTTACACTTGGAATATTAACTGCTATTGATGAGTTATATCATTTAAATAACATAAGAGTTTATATTATAGCCATACAAAATGTGAAACCCTGTTCCAATTTATTTATTAAAAGCTTACATTTCAAATAATAAACCTATTATAAACATATCTTCTTTGTTTTTGTTTCTTTAAATATAAAAATTCATCCATAACTTTGTTCCTTGCAATTACATTATCTAAAAAGTTTATGCCGCTCATATTTCCATTTTCTACTTTTCTTCTTTATAATAAAGTTTCAGTCAGCATACTTCATCAGGCAGATGTCTTGCTTGGAAATAATTCTCAATATTGGAGAATTACAGAGGCAATCACATTCTCCGAAAACATATCTCTACTGGCTTCACAGGACTGCATTTAGGTTTCCAACTTATGAGATTTTAAATTAATGACTCTTTTGTAGAAAACAAAAACTAGTTATCACAAAAAATAATTAATTGCAAAAGCCTTCACTATTCACTAGATTCATGCAATCAATGGGCATTCGGAGATCAAATTAGAAATAGTAAAATCAAGATTTAATTCTTTCTTTCCAAATGTAAAGTACAGGAAATGAAGGTGATCAGAGTCCTAAGGAAATTTGACAAAATATGTAGAGTTCTCTCTCAAAATATATAGTGTTAGTCTCTCAGCATCAGTCTTCCTCCTCCAGCACAGAATAGGGGTTAAAGTGCCAGATAAATGTGCAAGTATTCACACTGGATTCGAAAACAATCATTCTGTCATTAGTAACATGTTTCCTTCCTTCCTTTTTTCAATCTTTATTGGGGGAGATTCATGTAAATATTCATTTAATCATGTTCACTTTATGCAGTGGTACCTCAGTTGTGTTTGTTCCTAGAGTGGTTTGCAGATGAAAGAGGTAGATGAAAGAGTGTCTATGGATATCATTTAGCAAAGGAGAGAAGGTAAAATTCAACTACATTACAATGACTAATATAAGATTTCCATTAAAATCTGAAATTTGGAAATTGCCTGTCCTCTTAGATTTCTTTATTTAGGTCCCTTGGATAAGTGGATGAAGTTGACTCAATTGCTGCCATCAAGTCATAATCTCATGTTTATTCAATTTTACAAGCAAATTTCACTTTAACAGAACTTTGTGTTATATGAGATCCAAAGTGGATTAAGTAATGCATAGCTCATATGGAATGTCATAAGACAAATCCTCTTAGAAATATAACTTTTTTGGGTTGAAATATCAACTATGGAGAATTTTAATAAGAATACATATTTATTCCTCATAGAAAATAACAAAATTGCCTTCTTTAATTCCTGTCCAAATGTCTCACTTTACTTTCATTTTGATCTTTTTTTTCAATATCCACATACCTACAAAGCCTTATCACAATAGTTTGAAAGATATTATTCTTATCTATTTCTACTCTCCTTTCTCTTTGATATTCAATAATAGTCTACTTAGTAAATACTTAATGAAGAGATTGATTGCTTGTTTACATATGATATGACATTAAAGTGGCATGATATTTTCTAAGTAAATAATAAAAGTATATTTGCTTTATAAGTCATTGCCAAAGTCATCACGATAAATCCATCAACAAACAAAATGAAAATAGCAATATATTCATTATCATTTATGGAAAACATTTCTTTTGTTTATAATACAATTGAACAATTCTAATTTTGCTCTAAAATACAGCAATATTTTTAATATATAAAAGATCAATTTAAATTTGTTATTAGTCAATAGGCCTTGTATTACATTGCATATACTTATACATATAGATGGGCAATGATAAGTAATGAAGAAAGAAGGTTGAAGAATGAAGTAGATTGAGGAGGGATATATGGGAGGGTTTGAAGAGAAGTAAGGAAAGGGAATAATATTTTAATTATGCTATAACTTCAAAAATTCAAAAATAAGACACTTTCATAAGATTACTTAGAAGATGTAGTAAAACTCATAATAAAATGAAAGAAGAAAATAATTGAAAGCATGAATATAGCAAAATTAGAATTGTTCAATTGTATTATAAACAAAAGGAATGTTTTTCCATAAATGATAACGAATATATTGCTATTCTTATTTTGTTGGTTGATGGATTTATCTTGATGACTTTTTATTACACGTTAATGTCTAAATTTCACAGCTATCTTGAAAAAAATTTGTAGAATTTTTCATAAGGGTATTATTAGAGACTATTTTAGCCAAACTCATCCAATGAACACATTTTAAGCAATCTAAGTATGAGCCAGGCCTAGTTTTCAGAAAAGAAAATGTTTCTGGTGGAGATATGAGTTTACAATGCAACTAAATCATTGTTTTTTCTTTTTTCTTTTTTTTTTATTGAAGTATGTTTGACTTTGTTAGCTAACAGATATAGAGTGTTATAGGGGAATGGCTTTTAGTTGGAAGCTGCTTTGCCAAGTTGAATATGCAGAACAGGTGTTACACCAGAGTTGAAAACCTCAGGTTCACACAGGCATTATAACTTATTAAGAAGGGCAGTAAAACACAAGCAGTATATATCCTAATGAGTCAACTAGTATCTACTTAGTATTTAGTAGTCCAGCTAATGATATTTGTGTGAATTTGTGAAATTTTGTCATTGAATAATGACATTTGAATATTCTTTTAAAAACATATTTTGGTTATGATTATATGTATACAGGTATTTCTGTATGCAGATATATGTGCTTCAATGCATGTGCCTGCAGAGTGCAGAGGATGTCAGATTTCAGAGTGCTGGAGTTACAGACATTCTTGTGAAAGAACAGCATGTGATCAAAACTGCCGAACCATCTCTCTTTCAGCTTTTTCCCTAAGAATTTTATTATAATGTATGGAGTATTAGAAGTAAAGAAAAAGTGAGAAAATATGAGTCTTTGCAACACTAATTGATTTTTTTTAAGTTGATACCCATTCCTGTTTTTTTCTTTTTTAATGGCTGCTACCATGCCATGTAATGCCAGCCCAATTTATCACCTCCCTCTGGTACCCTTGCTCTGCCTTATGTTGTCTAGTAGCACAAAAGCAATTTAGAAAAAAAATTCAAAGACATTCCACTGATTCAATGTTTGAGATGACCTTCTAGTTTTTCTGTAAACTGACACCATGACTTGATTTATTATCTTATTAAGACAGGTGTGTGCATTCACCATGAAGCCTTCTGGACAAACTACTAATAAAAGGGAAGAAATTCCAAACTGATTTAAATAGTCCATGAGAGATTATTTTAATCTTGGAGTTATATGTGCCCATGAATCAACTCATTTTGCTTTATTTTATATATATATATGAATTATTCTATTATTCCTTATTTAAAATTTGGAAATATGCTAATGCATTCAATGAATCTAGATAAAATCTGAAAATATACATTGTTTTCCACTACCAAATAATTTTGCATCACTTACTACAATGTAAATAGGTTTAAAACATATATATGACATTTGTAATTTTTCCGAAGCATAATGAGAGTATGTGTACACATGTCAGAACTGCTGTCATTGTGATATTTTAAGCTTAAGATTTAATTGTTAAGGTAAAGTCTCAGATACTTGTAGACAGTTTTATGACTAAGCCTGGATGAATTTATTAGCATTTCCTGTATTAATTGTTGTACATAGTATGACTTAGTATTTTTGTCTTTGGAGTTGGGTAAAAACTGTAAAATTATTTATCACACATTTGTGACTGTAATTTAATACCCTATTTTAAAAGACTTGCTGAGTGAGAATATGTGTATTTTTCACTTTCTCTGGCAGATCAAATTATAAAATCAGTATCATAATTTACATTTCTTGATTTTAAAAATTTTATGATAAATATATTTAATTAATATAAGATGAATGAGCAAGAGGCAGTGTTATAAAAGCCTAAGAAATAGCTACTTTCAATAAATAAATATCACCTCTAAGTTTTGGTAATTTATATACTAAAATATATGTATATATTAAAACATGTGTTTACATTCATATATTGGTTAAAGTTTTTATAATCCATATTGACTGTCATGCTTGGGTGACAACATTTTTTCTCTGTGTTTGTAGGTCTTTTTTTTTTTAACAGAGAAATAAGAACATTAGAGAGATGAGTACTGATGTGAATTAATACAAAATACCTACTTTGGACATATGAATTTATTTTTATACTAAGTAACATTTAAATCTTTCAATTCTACCCCATTTCCTGATATTATTTTTTGAGACAAAAGTGGAACATCATCTATTGTGTGTGCGAGGTTAAAGTAGTAAATTTTAGTTCTTCTTGACAGCATTTATGGTCTGAGAATGGACGTACCTTATTGAAATATGAGTGAAATTTGATTTTTTTCTAATTATTTCTTTATTAACATTATTAATTATTAACATTATTTCTACTTTTTGAGCTTATATCCATTTTATGTATAGGGAATAACTAGGAAAATATTAGGAGTGCAGTAAACCTACCTTAGTTTAAGAGCTTTGCATGGGATATAAGAAAAAATATTGCATTTTCTCCATCCATTGGGTAAATCGAGGAGCAATTAATAAATACTCTTAGAAAATATTTGTATTAAATAAATAATAAAATTGTAGCATTGTATCTCCTTCAAGGAAAGGGTCACCCACAACTTTAACTTTTAATGTACATTATTTCTCTGAGATATTTATTAGATGATTATACTTTACTTTGGACTTGCATGAAATGTGTATTTAATATACCTTTTATATAGTTGTTTTGATGAATCTTTGTTATAGTAGGTTTTGCTAGTATCTATTACTGTAAGACTTAATGAGTTTCCTTGGTATTTGGATGCAGACATGAATACAGTTAGACACATAGCAGTACTTTTATCATTTGGGTTGTTTTACTGTCATAATTCTTTTCCTACTGTAACAACTTTGGCATTTTCTCCAACACCATGTTCTGTGTAAGTGTCACCTTGATAAAACAGTGTGAAGTTGCCCGATCCTCATTCCACCTTTCTGCTGTTGAGAAAGTACTTATATAATTTTTTTATCTGATTGTCATAGCCTTGTGAGACTGTAACACTGTGCAGACATAAGTGTCTGTTACCCAACAAATCATTTCTCAATAGACCACTACCTAAAATAATGCAGCAAAAAATGTATAAAATTCATTTTATTTCTTAAAAATATTTTTCTTTGATACTTTATGATGATAAGCATTCTTTATATCATGGCAATTGTATTCATGAATGTGTGTATGTGTGAACTTGAAGGACTGTGAGAATGTACAGTGTAAGCAGGGGGAACTCAAAGGTCAATATTTGCATCTTTCTCAACAGCAACCTACCTTACCTTTGGAGAAACAGTGTGTCACTGTAAGGGGAGCTTGTCAGTTTGTCTAATCTGACTGGTAAATGAGCTTCAGGAACCCTCCCCTCTTCATCTCGCCATCATTTTGATTGTAGTTTTGAAATTTGGCTTATGTTGGTACTGAGGACTGAACTCAGGTTCTCCCGCTATTGCAACAAGCAGTTTATAACTGAGACCTTTCCCTGCTCCCTGCACATTTCTCAGAAACTTCCTCATAGACATTTGAGGACACAGGAAAGCATTCCTTTTCCATGGATACTATAGAAAGATTCAGAAGACCCACTTCTCAACACAAAGCCCAAAGAAGCAATAATCAGTTTCTTTATTGCTTTGCATCTACCAACTACTCTGTAAAATCAGAGTGAAAAGGTGAGTTCAATGCTGTGACACTGGATGTGTGTGACCAGGGCTTATGATTTTGTGTCTGAGAACTTAAAACATGCTATTTTCCCTTGGTTTCAAAAGGAAGTTTTGGTCTTTGATTTCACATTTGCTATTTCATGTTTTTTATTGAAGCAAAAAGAATGCAAAGAATAACACCCTACGTTTCTATAGTGATAGAAAAATAAGAGTGGAGAAAGGCTGATTCTTGATCCAGTTCAGTGGTGCTCCCTGTTGATAACACTGAACTTCTATTCAGAAGGGAGTGACTGAAAGACTAGTTCCTTAAAGCAGAGAAGACAAATGTAGAAGGCTAAGAAAGGGCTTAAGAGCAGGCTGTCAGGCATGAAGACACAGTGGACTCAAACATGGTATTCCTTTCAAGATAACAGAATCAGTTTCTCTTTCAGAGATTTCTCATTCTGTCTCTGTCTCTATGTCTGTCTGTCTCTTTGTGTATCTGCTTCTCTGTCTTTTTTCTTTAAATGGCTCTCTGTCTTTCTGTCTCTGTCTGACTGTCTCTCCCTCCCTTTCTCCTTCTTTCCTCTTCTCCTCCTCCCCTCCCTTCTCTTTCTTCTTTTGCTCTTTGCTGTTTACAATTATTTTCTTTTCATGAAGATGAGCCATTGAGTTGCTGGGCCATATTTCATCAGAACAGAGGCTGGGAAACACTTAACTTTTATGAACATTGCAATCATACTTGACTTAAAATTCTTTTAACTCAGTTTATCTAAAATAAATTTTAAATAAACAAGGCATATCCACTCAGTTTTCTTCTCTGTTATTAATGATAATTTTTTAGATAATAAATTAATTATGATGTTTGGTTGAATTCAAAACAATAGAGCAACAATTTTTAAATAATATTTAGCTAGTTCCAAGTATAAAATATGTGCTAGCACAGGTTCTTCATACATACTACTTCAATTTCTAAATTATAAAAATATAAATCACATAAATTACTCAAGACAACCCCAAACTTATCACTCATACAAGAATATGTACTTAGAAAATGTACCTTGTGTCCTACTGTAATAAAAATAATCATTTCTTATTTACTGGTTTATAATGTTGATGTATTTTAGGCATTATATTGTGTAGATTATGTTGTATTAAAAACAATAGTTTGCTGAACTGAAAAATCTTGGCATAAATGTTATGCAAATACTTTGTAAAACTGAAAAAATACCTGGTAGAAAAGTCAGTTTATTTACATTTGTTTACTGAGACATTGGATGTATCAGATAGTGGAAAACAAATATTGTCAACAGATGTAAGAATCATGGAATCTAATGGAACTACCCAACTTGCATGACTGTAACTTCTCTGTTCACATTTCTACTTCCTCATGTCCTTATGCCCTTTCTTTTAAAAATAATTTATTTATTATTATTGTTTGTGTGCTGTGTCTGTGAGCTTGAATGAAAGTCAGAGGATAGCAGAAGCATCAGGTTTTACTTCCACCTTATGTGAGCTAAGAACTGAACTGAAGTATCAAGATGAGTATACCATGTGGCTTGTCAGCTGAACCACCCCAGCAACCCTTATTCTCATGCTAACAATATTTCTTCTATCATTTGACTAGCATTTTTTCATTCTATTTTGTACCTATGATTTTGAGATATTTTAAAAAGCATCTCATGTATAATATAGGTGACAAAATAATCTTTCTGTATCTGTTTTATTTTACTTATCAAAACGTTGTTTAACATTGTCTAAACTGCAGACCCCCATCTCCCTTTTCAAGCTGAGTAACATGTATAGAATGTAGACAACTCAATAGCACAATAATATACAGATGGCAAAGCAGAGAGAAGCCCTGAACTGACATTTTGTCCCCAAAATGACACAGGACAGGACATAAGACATTTGAAAATGTAAAAGCAGAAATTATCTATTATCAGGAAAAAATGAGTCAAAATCATGAAGTAGTGTTCCTTCACATGCACTAAAGTGTCACACATGTATGTAATAAGCAATGCAAGGTACTGGCAAAGGTGAGAAAAAAGTAGAGCCCTAGTGCACTTTATAAGAAATGTTAGTTGATGTGGCCAGGACTGAAAAATACACAAAAGAAGGGCAATTAAGACATTGGAACCAGATTATTGCATGACTCAAGCAGTCTCTTTTCAGCTATCTCTCCAAATAAAACCATATAAAGCTGTCTGCATTCTCACATTTCCCAATGCTGGTTATAGTTAATAACACACAGGAAGCCTCAGTTGACAGTTACTTAAATAAGTAAGGTAAAAGGAGATGGAGATAGCACTGTTTATTCATTTAGATGTCTTCAACTATGATTGAGCATATGTGGTAGTCAGATTTCAACACCCTTGACTGTAGCAGAGCACTCCTGACTTACAGAAAAATCTGGAGATCCTACTGAAACCGTTCTATAGCATCAAAACCATCTTAAGTAAAGCATTAGAAGAAAAAGATTATTATTTCTTATTTTTATTTCTGGAAAGCAATTCTATGAAATATTGTCTTCCATCGAATCATACATAAAACGGTATCTGTACTATTTTTACTCTGAGAAAAGAAACTAAGAAGATGCATTGATTTCTGGGAATTTTCTTTTCTTCATTTACAAAAATTTGAATTCTCCTGGAGTGTTGGAGATAGAATGGTAAGAGTTTCTAATAAGGTCATTCCTTCAGATGAGAGAGCAATTTGCTTCAGATAGACAACTTCATTCATTACCAGCTGCAGAAAAATACACCAGGATTTTTATTAATTTAGAAAATATGTCTGTTAAGTATTGTTATGTGGAAAGAGTTGATCATTTAAAAGCTTTGAAGGTGAAATAATTGAATGAGAAAATAGAACAGAGGCTGCATCTTTCTTCACATAATTCTGTCTCAGTAATGGTATGCTTACTCTGAATGTGTGGTTTTTAATGCTCAAATCAGAAAAAAATAAATGGCATATTTAATTCTTTAAATCATCTCAAAAGACAAGTCCACTTAAAAATACAACTTTGGTTTGCCTGAAATACCAATTGCAGGGAGAATTTTAATAGCTCATGATAGGACTTCCCACTGAATCGTTGCTGGTCATAATAAAATTGCCTCCTTTAATTCCCCCTCCTATCTGAGTGTCACTTTCTTTACTTTGATTTTTGTTTCCTTTTTTTCAACATCTTCATACCCTATAAAGCTTTATCACAGTTGTTTGAGAGAGATAATTCTTATTTTTTTACTACTCATTTCTGTTTGATATTCTATAATAGATTACTTAGTAAATATTTGATGAAGAGATGGATTGGTTGTTTAGATATGCTATGCTATTAAAGTGACATAGTATTTACCAAATAAATAATAAAGTATATTTGCTTTACAACTCTTATTGCCAAAGTCATCAAGATAAAGTCATCAACAAATAAAATCAGGATAGCAATATATTTCATTATCGTTTGTTAGCAAAATTTTTTGTAAGATTTGTTTATGCTCAAACAATTCTATTTTTTGCTCTAAAATTTAGTAACATTCACCATGTAAAATATAAATTTAAATTTGTTGTTAGTTAATCTGCCTCAATTTCCATTTTACATATTTATACATATAGACATGCAGTAACAAATAAACAAGGAAGAGGCCATAAATTTGAAGGAGAATGGGAAGGAATATATGGGTGGGTTTGAGGGAAGAAAGCAAAGGAAGTAATATTTTAATGAGTATAACCTCAAAAATAAAAGTAATTAAAATGACTCTTTCATAAGATTACTGTAAAAGTAGTAAAAGCCATAATAAGAAGATGGAAATAATTAAATGCATGGGTATAGGCTGCATCATTTTCTAATTACACAAGATGCAAACCATCTGCCTTTTCCTCAGTTTAGAATTTCTGATGTCAGTAATACTTAAAAAGCACATAAAGACCTAATTTTTATGTTGAAAACAACTAAACAACCAAAAGAAAAAATGTCCAAAGAGAGATGATCTCATTCAACATGTGCAAATATAATTATATCATGAGAAGCAAAGACATAAACTAAGGTCATTACCAACCATTGTGGGTGGCACAAAAGGACCTAGTAAAAGCGGTTTAACTTCAGAAAACTAAAACGCTAATATCCATGCAAATTTAGGTAGAATTAAATGTTTTACCTTTTCAAACTCTAAGCAAAATCTTGAACTTGCATGCATTTTTGACTCAAGATAAAAACAATTCATAACTGAATCCCCATAGTGCTCCTTTTGTGATTTATGAGTTTGTTGGTAAAGTATGTCATTTCTGAAGAGATTTCTTAACTCTCATTTCTGTCTTACTCTGGTCACAAGGCTACTATCATTTTCCTCCCAGAAAGGGAAGTATGTTTTCTGTGTGACTAAGAGAAAGACACTGAAAAGCAGTTGTGCCAAGTTCAAACCTGAGCCTAAGAAGCCAAATGCTCTCTCTGAGCACACCAACTATACATTTGGCTTGTTTATGTCAGAGCAAGTTCACTGTGCTGTTGCAGTACTCTCAATTCTCTCCCTCCTCAACACCTCCAAATCCAGAAAGACATGAATGACACTGAATCAAAACCTGAACTTCTCAAATTCACAGCATTAAATTTTCTGAGGGATTCATAAAGAGAGGGAAAGACGTGGGTTGTCAGTTTTATAGTAAGGGAATAGAAGGGCTAATATTTTATAAAATGCCAACTCTTGCTGAAAAAGACAGCATCTCATTTACAACAAAATCATCCTTCTCTGGTTGTCCTTTTCACATATCAAAGGATGCCCAAGAAGGAGGAAGAACAATGTATGGATACTCTGGTCCTTCGTAGAAGGGGAAACAAAATACCCACAGAAGGAGATACAGAGACAAAGGGTGGAGCAGAGTCTGAAGGAAAGACCATCCAGAGACTACTCCACCTAGGGATCCATCCCATATACAGTTACAAAACCCAGACACTATTATCGATGCCCACAAGTGCTTGCTGACTGAAGCCGGATATTGTTGTCACCTGGGAGGCTCTGCTAGTCCATGAGAAATACAGAGCGGGTCACTCTCAGCCAGTGTCATTGAACTGAGAACAGGATCCACAATTGAGGAGCTAGATAAAGGACCCAAGGAGCTGAAGGGGTTTGCAGCGCCATAGGAGAACAATAATATGAGCCACTCAGTATTCCCAGAGCTCCCACGGACAAAACCATCAACCAAAGAGTACCCATGGCTCCAGACACATAGGCAGCAGAGGATGGCCATGTTAGACACCAAAGGGAGGAGAGACCCTTGGTCCTGGAAAGACTCGATGATTCAGTGAAGAGGAATACCAGGACAGGGAAGCGGGAAAGGGTTGATTGGGGAAGGGGGGATGGCTTATGGGATTTTCGAGGGGGGGGAACCAGAAAATGGGACAATATTTTAAATGTAAATAAAGAATATATCTAATAAAAATGAAAAGAAAAAATAAAGGCTTCCTATTCATTTATCGAAAGGAGCTCACTGTATTAATGTTTTCCACTGTTTTATGATTATGACCCCTTTGGATTTTTCCACAATTGCTAGCTAATAGCTGTCTATAAAACCGAGATGGTCAAGTGTTAATGCTTCCGTTTTTCTAAGGAGACAGTTCAAAGCATCATCACATTGCACATTTCTATTTGCACATAATCCACACAATGGACAATATTTTCAGAGATAGCATTGAAAACAGTTTCTTTTCTTTCTCTCCCTCATCCTGATCCTCTACCTCAACTGTACCCCTTCTCCTTTTTCCATTCTCTCCCACTTTCTCTTTATTTCTATTTCTGAAACATTGTGTCAACAAATTCGGGCTGACATAGAACTTTTCATGTAAGCCAGAGTCAACCTAAATTCCTCCTTCCCCTGCCTTCATCCCGGAAGTTATGGGGCACAGGAATGTACCACCTTACCAGGTATATATGGTATTGAGGACAGACCACACAACCTTGTGTCGGCTAGTCAACCGCTCTACCAACTGAACAGTTTTTCAATCATGCTAATGTATGGCCTTGATTTTGTTATTAAGCTATTTTATTTCTGAAGGGTTTCCCCTTTCTATTTAAAACATTACTGTCGAGTTAAATTATCTGAGTACATAATCACATATATAGATCAGCAATTGATTGACACGCAGGCTTTAAAATGTTTGGCAGTCCCTTCAACAGTGATCATACGGTCACAACCCAAGAAAAACAGGGCTTTTCCATAGTTTTAAGCTACAATGAAAATTAAAATGTCATTATAGATATGTCATAGTGATATGCTATACATACAGTATTAATAATCCTAAAATTCTCATTTTGTGATTTATATTTATTTAATATTTTGAAAATAACAAATGGACACTGTTATCATGTGACAAGTAAGACAATAAGGATGTTTCAATAAATTATATCATATTGCTTATGCACTATTGTCTAAACAAAGTCCTACAATTCCAATTCCAAACCTTCTATGCCTTTCTGTTCATTTATATTGGTTAAGGGGATCTTAGAACAACATAGTAATAAAATAACTTAGATTCTGTGAAGGAAACACAGCTAGCACAGAGCTGGAACCCACATGAAATAAGCCAACCTCAGGGGTTCCATGAAGAAAAATTATAGCAGTGTCCAAATAATAATCAGGGAAATTCACTTGTCTGTAGCCAATTAATGTGGACTCATCATGCTCCCTCCCTCCAAGCTTCATCCACATATTGTCCTTTCCTTTTTAGTTAGAACTGCACCTGGACACAGAAGCTCAGGAGAGTAATTAGCACAGAAGCTTCTTAAGAATAAGAGAGCTTTTCTTGATTCCGGCTCAGCATGTTGTACAGCTACAATGCCCCTGAAAACATCAGGAGCACATTAATACCGTCATACAATTTAAAATAATCTATATTGCAAATTTTCATAATATCAAACTTTAGTGGATGAATTTAAATCTCAAGTAGGCAGTCTTACTAAGATGACTGAAAGAATTAAAACACATTTTAGGAAATAAGTCATCAAATTAATAAGTCAGAGAATATCAAGGTTTGCTCATTAATTGTATCTGAAGTATATTTTATAGTTTCTACAAGAAGTACTGACAAATTTTAAATACGTATTTAGATTCCAAAAGCTTGGCGTAGGGCAGATAAATCATTTCAACAACACCTCCTCACATTGTCTATAATACATTTAGATTTTGAACTTCTAGATATTTAATATTTAAAGGACAAAAACACCTAAAATTCAAATTAATTCTTATCCACACCTATAGACATCTATTTATCATAATCTGAATATTAAAGCTTCAAGACAAGTCATCATTAAAATAACATTATGTGAGAAATCCTAGTAATTATTAAAGCTATCAACTTCACTGTACTGAACAGTTCTTAGCACCTATATTCATCCTAAAATAATTTCTATTATCCAGTTAAACAAGAACTTTGTTTCAGATAATAGCTAAATATATTACAGATTCATCTTTTTGCATTTTATTACCTAGCATTGTAATAGTAAACCTAAAATTTATATATAACTTAACCTTTGAATTCTAAAACTCGGGAGAAAGAATTCTTTAAGAGGTATGCTTACTGGTTTGTTATCAAATGATACAATAACACTATTATTCCAAAGAATTCCCAGTTTAACTAAACATTGATACTACACTATGATATTTTCTCACTTTCATTTCTACCTATTTTCTGTGTCATTGAGTCACATGCTGGGCATTTATTATTATAAAATCTTCCTAAGTTTCTTAGACAAAATTTCTAGATTTTCTTATACGTGAGGTCACTTTTGAGTGCCTCATGAGTTCACTGACAAAGGTTTCCACATAGCATGTAAGGTCTCCTGTTGGTTTATCAACAGTCTCCCTCTAAGTTATTGAATTAACATGCTAACCCTTCAAAACTTAAATATTTCTAAGGTAATCAATGAAAATGAGGGAAATATATATATATATATATATATATATATATATATATATATATATATATATATATATCATGTTAACCTAATTTGATGCTACAACATGCCTTGTAATATAACTGGGTCCTAATTGCATCTTTTAGTCCAGCAAAGTTAACACTTCAAATTTTCTGTCACCATTAATTTATCTTCATGATGGGCATGTGAACAGGAGCTATTCATGGATCCTTCCAAGACCCAAGGACATTAATCTGTCATGTTTTAATGTGCTCTCACAGGTTGATTTACATCAATAACTCAAAATATTTGTCATTGTTTAAGGAAATAGTCACTTTAGCAATAGTAATATAATAATCACCATCCAAAATTTGTCATTAGAACTCCACCAATGATCTAAGAGATGAATAGTTTTAAAGAAACTGTCTTAGGTTGAGAAGATGAAGTTCCAGATTCCCTATAAGGCTGTAACTTGAAGTACTTGTTGAAATAAATTAAATTAAATTAAATTAAATAATGTAAAATGATCACTAACCAATTATTTTGTATTTTCCAAGATAGTAGGAGATCTAATTAAGCTAATTGGTTAGAGATTTTGAAAAGCTATATTTCAAAATAACAAATAATTCAAAAGACAAACCTGTCTAATTTAAACAGAATGTTTTATAAGTTTTCAGAGATAACACTTAAGTCAGATCATTTGCCCAGTGAACTATGTAACATTTAATAAAGATGAAATGTTACCTAAACAAAAATGATTTTCCAGTAATATAAGAACTGCTTTTAAAATTCCTATTGTCACTTACTGTGTCTTCTCATTAGTATTCATTTTAACCACAGGGAGTTTGTGGATAATTCTGTAATGTTAAAGCTGGAGGTACAATAATATCTCAGCAAATACTGTACTATCGAAAGGGGCATTTTCATATGAAATCGCATGGGAAAATCTAGGTGAATTCAAACAGATTGCTTTCACTGTCCCACTGTTATGTTTACACTTGGCTTATTTAGAGAAGAACATCTTTTTAATTAAAACATACCTTCGAACACAAAGCTCAATATCGGTAAAAGTACAGATGAAATTTGATATAGTGGAGAGTATGTTTCTCATAAAGTAGCCCATTTATTCCTTAGTTCCTGTCAACATTGTGACAACATGAACAGAACAGGTAGTGACTAGAGGCATTATGGGGGATGAGGAGGTGTTTCTAGTTCTTGTCAAAAACTGTCTCCACTGTTCCAACTCCTACTGAGGATTTTACTAACATGATACCAAAGTAAATATTTTGATTCACCTTAACCACTTTCAACATCATCCAGGCCCAAGTCTAGCTGCCTATAACTCAGATAAGTTTCACAAGACTCCCCATGATGGAAACAGAAACAGGTTCATACTTCCTAAAAGGCACAGGGATCATTAATCTGTATTAGTATGAAAACACATGAACTCCAAAGCCATTCACTCTCCCTATTTCTTCACTATAGCACTTGACGTCCTAGCTAGAGCAGTAAGATAGCTAAAGGGGATCAAGGGATACAAGCTGGAAAGGAAGAAGGCTGATAAGCTTCTAACAAGACCTAAATTCTTTAAGTCTCTGCATTCTGAGGTGTGAACCATTTGGAACATGAGATTCTGTTCAATTGTTATGAAAAGCCTAATGAAAAAATTTTAAAAATGATAACCCAGGAATTTTGAAGAAATTACTGAATTTAAAATCACAGGGAAAATTAGCTTCATAACCTTGCACTTGATGTCACCTAATGAACCTTTATTTAAAACTGTTTAAAATATGTCAGGGATTAAAGCAATCTCATATTGAATACCATCCTAAATGAGATTAATGCTACAGTTTATAAAGATTGTAACAGATGACACATTCACACCACTTTACAAGATTAAGAAAGTATGTTGCCATAGACATCATTCCCATAGATAGAGATTTGTTTTTTAAGAGACTGAAGAGCTTTATAGTCTACAGTGGAGTAGGAGAAGAACTCCTGCTTGTTAACCACAAGTTTGGCTTTCTAAACAATGCAGAAGGAACTTCACGGGCAGACAGAGGCAGCATAATGCTTCATAGTATATCCTCAAATGTTTTGCATTTTAAGTTCTGAGATCAAAGGTGATAAAAATCACCTAAATTTGACAAAGCAATTTAGTGTGTAGCACAATAGAAGTTTTATAAAATAGTCTTTGAAAAACAAGTCCAATGCATTTAACTCAGTGAAAATAATTTTGACTAGAAAATTTAAGTATAAACCATGGCTTTTTAAAGGCTTAGTCTTTATAAACTAAAGCCTTTTAAAATTATCCTAATAGCCACTGCACTGAAACATGATAATTTGTTTTATTGACTTTTAATAGAAGTCATTTATTAAAAATGTAAGTCTAATACTAATTAAAAAAATAATATATTCTATTTATCATAACCTATTAATCACATACATAGGAATATTCAATACTCTTAAAGAGCAGAGAGATTGGAAAAGTTTGTAATGGTCTTTAATCCAAACTCAAGTGTTAAGGAGCTTTATGAACTTCATTATTTTTAAAGTGAACCAGCTTCTAATGTGGACTTATTGATCACAAGGGTTCAGGAAATAGACCTTCAGGGATGTCACAGCTCTGAGCTTCTGGCCAGCTTCTCTCCTGCTTTAAAGCGCTGAAAAGTTCATGAAACATCTTTATGTAGCCCATGCACTTGTCTATAAATAATAGCATCTCAGAAACACCCAACTGGGTTAGTACAGGTTTGTATTTTTTGGGAATAAGAAAGAAAGGCCTATACATAAACTTTGGATTCCAGAGTTTGGGAATCTAAACATATAAAGACATATATGTCTTTGAGGAGAAATCACACATTTCTCTATGTTCTAGTAAGAGTATGCAAATCTATTTCATTGACATTAATAGATAGTCAAGTATGTGTGATGGTGTGGATGAAGTAAACTGTAATCTTGCAGATATCTTAGCTTTATAGATTATAGAATGGAGAGCTTTTGATTACATGGCTTTAATTCTATCTGTTATAAACTGTGTTGACCATGCCTAAATTCTATTTACCAAAGTCATCCTCACAATATCATAGGTAGACAATTTGTCCTGATTTTTTTTTAGTCTTTACAGAAATGTATCTTTTGTTTCATCTACAAGTAAAGAAAACTTCACAATGCCTTTGCCAGAATACCACCCACTTGCTACCTTCCGGTCAGCTCTCTGCCCTTCTCTGGTCCCAATAGCTAAGTCAGCTTGACCAGCAGGCCACACACCTACCTGCTACCTTGAAGGTAGTAAAGGTTTCACAAATGGTCAAACAAAAGGACACTTAAAGAAACATATAAAGTTACATTTTCCACTAAATTAAACTAATTAAAGTGCAATTTTAAAAATATTTTGGTGCACAGCTATAATGTTTAAAAAATAAATATGGTCTATTTGTAATTTTAAGTTTTTCTTTCTGATTTATTACCCAGTCCCTACTAGGTTTCAGGCCCCCTAATGGCCAAACTAATTTTACAAACCTTGAGAAATGTTCAGGTATATCAGATATCCATTTAAAAATCTCACAACGCTTTTCCAGATACTTTCCAAAAACATTCTAATGTACATGAAACTCCCAACTTCAGGCTAAAGCATAACATTTAGTTCATCATCGTAATCATTTTCATTTTTTAACTTCTAAGTATTCTAATTTTCTATTTGCTTGCATATGAAATTGGAGAGGGGTCTAATACAATTTTTACTCTGGTAGTTTTCAGAAGTTTTAAGTAAGATTAAGATTTTTACCCATCCTTACCTCTAAACATCAGTCTTTACACTGAGCAGTCTACGGTTTATACAACATCTTTTACATCTGATGTTCCAATTAAGATAACTAGTCCAAAATTTCTTCTATATTACACTTACTGTTTTAAATTTCGGGTCTTAACTGTATTCCTTCTACCACTAATTAGATTCAGTTGACTTTTTACATAATACGTCCATTATGTTAGCTACTTTGCAAAATCTATTTGTATGTTGTCATTGACTGTTTATCGTCTCATTAGTATAAGCCTGCCTGCCAAGCTTCGGTCTCAGGCTTTGCGCTGTGAAATACTAAAATACTTCCTGCATGAAATGAGAAATTACAGGAAGCCCCACAGGTGAGATGCTCACCACTGGCCACTGACACTTTGTGAACATTTCTTCCTGTCTTAGTCTCAGTTTAGTCTTGGTGTTATTCAGAATACAGAACTTATAGATTGCTGTGACATTTAGAGGTAATTCTGAAGGTGTGTTGCAACCCAGTAACAACCAATTACATTTACAACAGTTTGTAAACTTAATTCATTATTTCTTTATTTTGATACTGCTACTTTAAGGTTTGCTACTGTTTTCATTTCTTTTTCAAGGCTAAGATTCGGAATCGGAGCTGAAGAGCTGGATTACCTAAATGACTTTCTTTTCATGAACTGCATATGTGTAAAGCCTCACACAGAGAACACTATCAAAGTTCTCTTTCAAACCTGTCCTAAAATTACCATGCTTTTGTCTTACTCAAGCTAATTTTATATAAAATTAATCTGAAATATTAGTGAATTCTTTTTTTGGAATAAAATAAATTTAAGCAATCTAAAAATTTTCAGGTTGTCATAGCAATTCTCAGCTTACTGCCCATCATAGTCATAGAATTTCAGAAAACACTCTCCCCACATTCCTATAAAAATAAGAAATTGGGAACATGTAGTCAGCAAACATCTCTGCACAACACCTGGGGTAGATCACTCAGCATAATTAAAGGTGCCGATTTTCTCAGTTTCCCAAACTTTGCAGAACTCTACTTGCATCTCTCCTGAATTTTAGCAAGTTATTGCACCACTCCATGCCCAGGTATTCTGTCTGTATTCTCAGTTACTCGGTCGGTCTATGAGAGTCTCAACCATGACCTGAGAACACCATTTCATTTTTTGTCTTCCCAAACATTTTATTGCTTTGGTAAAAAGCATTTCTATCCCTCCTGACATTTGCCATCCAAGAAAATGTACTTGCTTCTAGTTTTTTCCTCTTGTTTCTGGTAGCTTTATGAAACATACAATAGGTTTTATACTTGCTTCAACTTTTCAACATCAAATCTCAGCAGAGAAAAAAACAAAACAAAACAAAACAAACACTGTTTTCCTCATCTTTAAAGAAGCATCATTGAACAGTTTTTACCTCTGGCAACAGTAGGAAGGATGGCGTTGCAGAAGTGATTGTGTCAAAACCCCTAAGTGGCTGGGAACTGAAGTGCATCATCACAGGGAGCAGTCACCAGCAAAGGAATGCCAGCCACTTACCAATGAGATGCCAGCTGCCTCTGTCCATTTCGGTGACTCTCAATCCTTGTCTCCCATCCTCCTGCCCTGGACACACCTCAGGTGGAGCAGTTCCTTGGGTGCTCCGCAGCCTGTGACTGAAGAGAAATCACAGAGTTCTGAGTCCTTCACTGGGAATTCTCCTCTGGCTTGCCCTACCTCTCCCAGCTGAGGGGACCCAGGTGAGGCATCCTCCTGGCTGCCAGCTTTAATGGCACTTGGCTGCCAACAGTTACACGGGGCGGAGGAGTTGAGAGATGCAGGCAGGTGCAAGTGGGCGCCTCCTCCCGCCGTTGCTCGGGGCTCGCACGGATGCTCCAATGCGTCCACGCGCCCCGCTCCGCGCGCCCTGACTGGCTGGGTCCCTCCCGAAGCGGCCGGCGCCCCTCCCGCTCCGCGCTGTCACCGTCGCCAGGCGCCTCACTGCCTTGTGCTGCAAAGGCTCATTTAGCATGTCCCTGCCTGTAAAAGACTGTGTGCCTCAAGCAGGGCTTTGGATTTCTTTCTTTTCTTAAAAGGTACTTCACTGGCATCACTCGCCAACCGATTTCCTCCCCATCTTTTTCTCTCCAAAGTCATAAGGGCTGTTCCCTACCTGGCCTCTTCTCCAGTGAGAGCGAACGTGCTGGCTGGAGGATACACCAGGAGCTGGCAGACTCTGGGTCCTTTCCTCCCTTGGCCTGCCACTGTCCCTGCTGATTGCCTGGCTGTGTTGATAGCTCAGACAGCCAGAGGCTCAGACCCAGGCATGCATTTATGTGGCTCCAGAGGGGAACTGAACTGACACTTGGGAGAGTGTGGTCCGATTCTATCTAGGAGGTGATTCTCTTTTGTGAGAATCAGATGAGAGTTTCATCTGAGAGTGTTGGGATTGGGGGTGCTATTACTTGTCCTTGAGGGTGGTGAGTGGTGGTGGTCGTGGTTTAGAGTCAGTTCTGAAACAGCAAAAGAAATAGCAGTTTATTATTCTTGTTGTTGCTTTTTGACTTGTTTTTGTTTTTTTCAGAAATTTTCTATCACAATGTCCATAGTTGAAAAAAAATAGCCTAGGTAGTAAATTTGAAGTGGCAGTATTATTGTCATTGTTCTTCAGATTTCTCCACTTTCTCTGTCTTTGAGTGCTCCAGTTTCATGTGTGTGGTGGTAATCCAGTATTTATGAAATAAATTTTGTTACATGCATTTGCCTCCAACTTCATGCGGATTGCACCTGTACATGACAAGTCTGGAATCACACACACTCTTCTCTGCCAGCCTGTCTACACTTGCAGCTCTGTGTGAGCTTTGGGGTGCACCTGTACCAGGAGGCACACGCTGTTCACACATGTGTGTGTCCAACCCAAGCCTGCGTTCATCTGGATGGATCCTCTACGAATGGCTTTGGCCCCCAGTGGTTTCAAGAGGCTGGAATTGGCAAGGTGCTCAGAGCCGGTAGCTGGAAGCCAAGATACCGTTGGAGCTCTCTGATCCCATTCTTACAGCTTTCCTGGTAATTAAAATTAGTGGTTTTCCTGGTCCTTGGCACTTTTCACATGTTATGCAAGCATCAAGACTTCATTGAATGGACACCCTCAGGATGTAGACTGGCTTCTTTCTCCACAGCAAAGACAATTAATGTGTAGTTGCATTTAATGCTTCTCTACCCTTCCATACTTTCTATTTTCTTGTTCCTACTTTCCAGTAATTAGATTATTTTCCTTATGTGTTAGCTGAGGGATTGTTTGGGAGAGACAAGTTTTCTGGGCGGCATTTCTACTATGCTGGCCCAATGCCTACAGTAGGCTGTTGGTTAGGGGAAAGAATCTCCAGAGTTTTATAAGCTCTTCAAATGTATTGCAAAATAGATTCAGAGTCTAAAAGCTTTAAAGCTTTTTAAAAATTGTACAATGAGGTTTTAGGTTACAACATGTGTTATAATTAGACACATACAGTTTTCAGGTCTTGGAGCCTGAGCGTGAGGCTTCTTCTCTACTGTCCACTGTGGGTGATATGTTACCTTTGTTACCTATTTTTGAGTCATTAAATCCTTTATTTTATATATCTGCTTTCAACTAGCCTTGATCCAGAAAAGATGAAAGTTGACTTCTAGAAATGTATTCTCTAAAATATAAATACTGTACATACCCCAATAAATCAAGGTATGAGATCATGAAATACCAGAAAGCAGGAGAAGATTTGGTAAGGCCAGAAAGGATACTGATGAGAAATTTAATTTGGCTTTTCTTACAAAAAATACCTAGTTTTTCACACATTACCAGACACTAATGGTGAGAGGGACATATGCAGTCTCACAGTAGATAAATAACAAAATCTGCCTCTCAAAAGATGGAGGTGAGCCAGGTTTGGGGTACATACCTATAATTCCAGCACTCCAGGAGCCTGATGCAGGACAATCATGATGAATGTGGTTCCAACCTGGACTACATAGCCAGGGTCCATCCTGGACTACATAGCCAGGCAATTCTCAAATTAATCAATTAAATAAATAAAAAAGAATGAGGTAGATGGATTAAATCTGACTCCCACTAAGCACAATACATTTGTAAGTTTGACATACTGTAAGTTATTGTTTAAGCATAACTTAATAATGCAATGTGAGATAGCATTCTTTCCTTTTGAAATCTTCTGATCATTTGAGAATGAGAACGATATGGGAGTTTGATTAGTTAGTGATGCAAGATTTCTTTCTCTTTGTTAAGACTGAAAATGACGGTTTCTAGTCATTACTTGGGACAGACAAATTTGCTCAGCTATGTTTCTTCAGAATTATAGAGTCTATACTGATTTTCACTTCTTTATTACTTATACTGTTTAACAAATATATTGTATATTAATATGCATATATCTACACATGTAATACACATACATATTAATCTGTCTGACTTGATCTTTCTGAAGTAAAGCTTAGAATTTTGGTATCATGTAACATATTTTATGTTGTCTACTTTCTAATATTATAAAACATCACATCTCTCTATTTCATAGGCTCAGCAACAATTTGGACAGATAAACCCATTAACCTTGATAAAATCTTGAGCGCTGAATGAATTAAAAGTATTGCTTGTGAAGGGGCTCGAGTGCTAACAAAGCATCCAAAGCCTCCCTTATAGCACCTTTATCTAGCTGTCATGCTGCTTTTCTGATCTTGTTGTCTAACTGCCTTTGTGTAAATGTCTTCATCCTTTTGTCTCCTAGTCCCCAGTGTGTGAACAAACAGATGCAGTGCAGATGTGGCCTCTCTGCTATGCCCAAGCTCTTGTCTTGTTTGTACTAAAAATATCTTATTTTACACCACACCTTCCTGTATTGCTCCTTACAATGCACTTGCTTATGTGAGGTCCTGAGATCAGTTAAGTGATCAAAATTGTTAGTATATACTACCGCATAGCACTACATATTGGCAGCAAGCAGGTCTCTACTCACTTAATCATGTAGGTCTACAGGTCCACCAGCTCTGCCCTTTATGACAGTGTTTTCTATTTGCGTTGTCTATACTGTTGTTGTAGTCTGAGTAATGTTGTCAGTCAAAGTGGAGGACAGACGTGCTCAAGGAAAAATACAGTTAAGGAAATAAAATAATTACATTATCAGTTTATAGCAGCTCCATCACTAGGTGTGAATTAAGTCAACTTTTATTTTAAACGAGCAAACATTGAGGCTTTTAATTTTTGTTTAGGTTTATAAAATCAGCTGTCCTGCTAATGGGAGCTGATTTCTGGAAGCAGAATAGACAAGTCTTAATCAGACTTTCAGAGTCTGTCTGTTTAATTAGCAGATGCTTCAGCAACAGCAGCAAAGAGCATTGCCTATGCTGTGACTGTCCAGATATCAGTTACAACTGCTATTGTAAGAGGAGTGATGGCCCAGCCCTCAGGCCAGCACTCTGCTGGCAGAGTCCTAATTTCCACATACAAAGGAAGCAAACATCATTTCTCTTCCTCTGGGTGGAATTCATGATCTGTGACACCATGGTCTACTTAAAAATATTCCTCCTCAAAAAACAGGAGGAGGAGGGGAAGGGGATTGAAGAAGCAAGACAGAACGATAGATGCCCCTAAGATGTTGGGAAGAAATGTTGACAGACTACTAATTTGCAGTTTGCTTTTTACTTTTAATTCAGTAGCATCCTTTGATGTTTCTTTATTCTTGGGACAGTTTTCAATTTCACAGTGCCTATCAATCTTCATGTATTGTTGCTGGCTGTACTTTTTGTGGAGGCAGGGATTCAGTCTATATCCCTGGGAAGATTTGCAGTTGCTGTATAACTCAGGCTATCTCAGATCCTCACAACCCTCCCACCTCATCCCTTCAAATGCTGGGATTGCAGGTGTGCTCAACCACACTTTGTTTCCCACGTTTATGTTCAAAGGTGACTATGTTCTACTTCTTATAGAATTTTCTCATCAATATCTTCCCATATAAACCTGTCTCAATATAGGGAGAAATCGTTTGGGATCCATATGCCCTTAATCAAATAATTTACCAACAAGCTTTCCCAAGCTGGTGTGAAAGTCTTCAAATGTTTCCTGTATCAGTCAAGTTTTATACCAGGTGCCTAAGGGCTGTCACATGAGTGTGGGTACATGGCCCTGTTCCTTTACTCATGGAGTCTTCAGCAAGCCCACCCCCATTTCATCTCTTGACATTTTGGTTCACTGTAAAACAATCTTACATTCAAAGATTCACTGCCACACACTACTCACACTGGTGAGTCTTTCTTAGTCGCCCTGTCTACTGTTTCATTTGCATTCAGGCTCTTGTTCTTTCTGGTCCACAAGAGAGTTGTCTTTCTAATGTTTATGACTTTTTGTATGGAATTAAAGGGTATTTCCCAGGAATCTGAAACACTTCTCTCTCTCTCTCTCTCTCTCTCTCTCTCTCTCTCTCTCTCTCTTTCCAGTAAGCATGTAGTCGCGATCATGACCACTAGATGTCAGCCGTGTTCCAATTAGGAATGTCATTCCTGTCTTAACCCTGGGGACATTCTGATTTATTTTTATTTTTTTATTTTATTTTATTTTTTAAGCAACGGAGTAGACCCCCAAATTAGAAGATGATGGTACAAGAACTAGCTACATGATTTTACCTGCAGCATTAACAAAGCACACCAATGGCACGCAAAATGACAGACTATACTGTGGAGATCAGTGGAGATCGCTCACTTCCTGAGAAATCCCACATCCATTTGTCTATTAATGTAGACAAACACATCTGAATTGGTTCACCAATGATCTAACAGAAGACAAATTCAAGCATACTGCCTGCCCTTGAGTGTTTTGATGAACAACCAGTCCTCTGCCTGGTAGAATAAAACAGTGATACCATAGGGAAAGGAGCCTGTTCGAGGTAGGAAGCTGACCTTATCTGCAAAGTTTCTCACAAGGTGCAAAGTAATCTTCCTACAAATGTACAAGAAGATTCTGTGACACAAAAGTGGATGAGGTGGCAGTCTTGCTCACTTCCTGTATGTAAGGCTGCTCAAGTGGCATTTACAGGAAACCACGGCTCTGTATCATTACAAAAAAAAAAAAAACAAACTGAGTTTTAGTGTCTAGTTTTATTTAATTGTTTTTGAGACCAGGTATCTGTCTCGAGCCCATGCTGGTCTGAATTTTGCTACACACCCCAGGCTTGCCTCAAGTTCATTGTAAGCCCCACCCCTGCTTTTGCTGTCCAAGTGATGAGATTTCAAGTTGTCTCAACACTCAAGGATGAATACATTTAAAAACAAGAAATTATCAAAAAAAATTATACTACAGAAAGTGAATTATACAGTAACCCATCATTATATCATCTAGCTTGAATAATTAATTGCTTAATAAGCTAATAGACAGGCCAGAAGACATATTCTGAGAGGGCTGGCCTCATCTTAATAGTAACTTCTATTCTCTGCAGAAAAACTTTTGTTGTAGTCCATTTGCTTGGGGTCAGATTTATTGATACCCAATTTCCCGCCTTTGTATGTTAAGAACATTTGTTTCCTGTTCCCATATAAATTTTTATTGGCACTCAGAGATGGAGATGCCTTCCCCTTACTTTTTCAACAGCCTCATATAGGTAATCGGTAATGTCATGGGTATTAGTCCTCTGCTGGTAACCGTTTAGATCATGTGAGGAACAACTCTTTTGAGTTTGCTTGCTTACAGTGGTAAAAACTTGCTTTGTGTCGATGAAATCTCAAGATATAAATTATAAACCAAGTAAGTGCAGACACAACACACATATTTTGTGCTTAAATAGCACCTTTGTTGTAAGGATCTCGAGCCTGATTCGTATGGCAACAAAAATTAAGTAATTTCTTACAGCTCTCTGACACTTCTTTTATACACATCTCATTATTTTCTCTTACGCAAACTTTCCAGGAAAGGAACAAATCACAGTCAGTAAGGACTTTCATGTAGCTGGTGACAGCAGCTACTGGTGCAATGAAAATAAATTATTTGTGGTGCCAAAGTACAAGAGAGTACAATTTTTTTATTAGCTGTTAATTGATCATTAATTATCATATAGGTTCATAAAGGGTTGACAGTCTCCTTGTGGCAAAGAGGAGGAGGTTATGTTGGATAGTCCCAAAGAAAGTCAAAGGCTGGGCAAGGAAGCAGCTTATTGCCTGGGGTGCTGGCATTAAATGATGCTTGCTAATGAGGTAGCAGATAGTGAACCCAGCAGCAGGAGAAATCAAACCAGAAAGCATTGAAACACAATCTCTGATGAGAGGAAAAAAAATAAAACCCACAACATCAGAAATATTTGTTAGAAAGAAGTTGTTGCCAAGTGACTAAACTCACAGTCAGATTTAATGCCACCCACAGTGAGAAGCCTTCAAGTGTGGCCAGTCTGGATATTCTACAGTAGGAATATGGACAGTTAAGGAGAGACTTCTATTGTATTAGTGAGCACTCTGTGCTTGATCAGAAGCTTAGAAGCAAAGGCAGCAAGTCATTAAACCACAGCTGTGTATTACTAGAATAAGGGGGAAAATAATAAAAAAATTAAGTAATTTCTTACAGCTCTCTGACACTTCTTTTAGAATAAGGGGGAAAATAATAAAAATCTAAATAACCCAATTTTTAAACTAATGAGAGAGTCAATAAAAGGGATTGAAACTGTGTAGTCAATTGCTACTTCAGGAACCACCATTTCTTTCTGAGTCTAGTATGCCTTCTTTGAATCTTTTGTGCCTGTTCTTGGCAAATTGATATGCAGGCTATAGTTCCCTCTCATCTCTCCAACCCATGGCTTACTTTACATGATCATGATTCTCAAGTGAATTAAATTAAATCTCGACCCACTCAAATTCTCAGGCTGATTGGCGTAACTATGAATACTAATTATATTGCCTGTTTATTTTAATTGTGTTAGTCACTCCAAAGTAAAATAAAGTAAACAAACAAACAAAAACAAACAAACAACCTTCTCTTGAAGTGTGTTTGGAAAGGAATTAGACATTATTGACACCTCTGGTATTGAGAGAGAAAAAAAATGTTTCAAACTTTACTATAATAAATAATATAAACTTTATAATATAGAGACAAACTCATGTGGTCTGATAAAAGAAGATATTGATCCTGATACCTGTTTGCTGTCTTCATACCAAAGTCAGTTCTTGATTTTGGAGGACAAAATAAGCTACTCCTTTGCATCTGTCTTCCACTAATGACAGTTTCTATTTTATTATGTATTTCTGAGGCACAAAATGAAGTGTGTTTCTGTATTTATATAGCAATTATATAATCAAGTATATCAACTTATTCAATCTGCGCCACAGTTACAAAATGTGCATTATGGGGGAGGGTAGATATCTGTGAAACTTAATCTCAAAGTTCCTCTCTTCAACAAGATATAAAAGGTATATTTCACACTATGAATTGGGTGATACTAGACTTACTGTGGTCCTCATCTGTGTCCCACCATGTCTGTCTCCAGTTGGCCCCTGGCAAGCCACGTTTTATCATGGATAGAAATTATCGCTATTAGACACACACAAAAGATACACATGCTAGGTATTTGCCTGGGTGTGTGACTTATTTGATTTAGTAATAGACTCTTTTACTTCCATTATAAATGCAAGGTAAGACTAGGTCAGGCAAAATAAAACTTCCTAAACTATCATTTGTAATTTTCGATAAAAGAAAAAGATATATACTATATGTAGTCTAGTATGTAATATACATATATACACATACATACTTTACTGGAACATCTTTCAGAGAAATTTGAATTTTAATTAAAATAAAGTTCTAAACAACAGAAGCTTTTTTAATACAAAACATTCTCTAAAATTGACAAACTACAAAATTGTAATATAGAGGTCCTCATCTCTGAATTTTATATGACAGAATGTCTGTCTTTTCTATGGCCTCTCTGGGCAATGGGAGTGCTTTCCAACAACACTACTCACATAGAACTTATATTTAATCAATTTTATATTTTTCACTAGGCTTTTTAATAAAATGATAATAATAATTGAAATTATTTAATTCCTTCTTTCTTTTAAAACAGTTTAGATTTATTTATTTTATTTTATTTTTATTTGTACACATCTTGCATATATATATGAACCATGTGCCTGTCTGGTAGTCATGGAGAACAGAAGGCAGAATTATATCCGTTGGGACTAGAGTTAATGATGGTTATGAGCCACCATGTGGGAGATGGGAACCAAAGTTAGGTCCTCTGCAAAAGCCATAAATGCTTTTCACATTGAAGCCATCTCTTCAGGCTCTAGTTTCTGCTTTTTTTCAAGAAAATAATGTTAAATAATTAATTTATTTATTTCCTTTAGATCCCAACTGCAGTGTTCTATACTTCTCTCCTCAAGTCATTCCCTCTGACCTCCAATTCTCCCCCATTTACTCCTCATAAATTTCTCTTCAGAAAAGGGGGGTCCTCCCATAAATATCAACCAGCTTTGGCATATCAAGTTGCAGTAGGGAAAGGCAACCTTCTCCTGATAAAGCAGCCAATGAACTCAGAGGCAGTTCCTGCTCCCCCTGCTGGGAGTCCCACATGAAGACCAAGCTCCACAACTGTTACTTATGTGCAGAGGGCCTAAGCCCATTCCATTCATGCTCTCTGGTTGCCAATTCAGTCTCTGTGAGTCCCTACAAGCCCAGGTTAGTGGATTATGTAGATTTTCTTGTCAGGAGCTATAATGGGACAAGTTAAATACTAGCAGGTGATCATCCTGAAATGGCATGCTTCGTGTTATCATCTGTGACAGCTGAACCCTTATTAAGTAAAGCTGTAAGGGACTCATTTTAGGAAAGATTACTGCTACTAATATGCTTTTTCTGTTATTATTAAACATATACAGTAATCAATAAGTTATAGCACACCCCTTTGGAGCAGATCTCTGCTGTCCACGAAGATGTACTGTCATATATTGATGATATGTAAACAAATAGATGACTTAAGTTTTAATGATGATCCTATAAGACTTCCTAAAATTAAATCTGTGATTAGTTACCTCTTTTATAATGGGACCTTATATTAGGTCCTTTTCTGATAGTCAAAACTGCAATGAGAATTCTGCCAGTCTTCCAAGTATCACAAGTTAATTGTTCTTAGATAATAACTAGACTTTCTCCTACTCAGAGCACATTCCAAGAGGTTGTAAAATGATTAAGCTAAGGTCATAAAAAGGGAACTAATGATTTATTATAGGTGCTAGGACAGAATATAAAATATTGACTGGGTTTATCTATACAAAATATCACTTATAACTCAGTTATGGTTTTGAAACTTTTGGTGAACCTGTGGACCTCAGTCAGCCGATGGAAGGTTTAGTTAGATAATTACTCTTCTTTACTCTTCTTTTTTTTTTTTAATTTTCTAAGTTTTTTTATTTACATTCCAAATCATTTCCCCTTTACCGTTTCCTCCCTCCTCAAAGGTCCCATAAGACCTCTTCCCTCCCTCTTTTCCCCATTCAACCCTCTCTCGCTTCTCTGTCCTGGCATTACCCTACATCCAGTCTTTCCAGGACCAGGGGTCTCTCCTTCCATCTTCTGGGAAATCTATTGATATGAGAATTGTGTCTAGGGTATTCCGAGATTCCGGGTTAATATCCCCTTATCAGTGACTGCATATCATGTGTGTTCTTTTGTGATTGGGTTACCTCACTAAGGATGATATTTTCAAGTTCTGACCATTTGCTTAGGAATTTCGTGAATTCATTGTTTTTAATTGCAGAGTAGTATTCCATTGTGTAGATATACCACATCTTCTGAATCCATTCCTCTGTTGAGGGACATCTGGGTTCTTTCCAGCTTCTGGCTATTATAAATAAGGCTGCTATGAACATAGTGGAGCCTGTGTCCTTATTGCATGCAGGTAAAGCCTCTGGGTATATGCCCAGGAGTGGTATAGCAAGATCCTCCAGGAGTGTCATGTCCAGTTTTCTGAGGAACCGCCAAACTGCTTTCCAGAGTGGTTGTACCAGCTTGCAATCCCACCAGTAGTGGAGGAGTGTCCCTCTTTCTCCACATCCTCGCCAACAACTGCTGTCTCCAGTGTTTTTGATCTTAGCCATTCTGACTGGTGTGAGATGGAATCTCAAGGTTGTTTTGATTTGCATTTCCCTAATGACTAAGGATGATGAACATCTCTTTAGGTGCTTCTCAGCCATTAGATATTCTTCAGGTGAGAACTCTTTCTTTAGCTCTGTACCCCATTTTTTAATAGGGTTACTTGGCTCTCTGGAGTCTAACTGCTTGAGTTCTTTGTATATATTTTAGTTTCTAATGGATAGAATCTGGATAGCTTATACATTCTGCATACAAATGAAAAGTCCAGTACAATATAATCTTGCTTTTTATTCATTCCAATTAGACTTAATTTATAGAAATTATGTCTGCTTAACAATTATCGTGTCATATATACAACATATATAATTGTATGTAAAATATTGTTGCCTGTTTAACTATAAAGTAGTATCAGTTACATGTTCTTTATTGGTATTATTAAGCTTATAAATAATAAAATTTAAAAGTTTAAATTATTGTTGACATAAACAAGACAATCTATATAACACTGTATAGGAAACAAAAGTTAGAATTATCCACTCATGACTTATTTAGATGTAATTTCCTAAATTTTGAGATAATACAACATAAAGAATGTTATGTCAAAGGTTTGTTCTGGGACTTGCACAAATCAAATTAACATATATTTTAAATATTTTAAGCAAACAGAAACATTGGTATTTGAAGAGAACAGTATATACTTATCCAATCCATAAAGAATGCTTTGTGAAATCTGTATTTTCCTTTAAAATGTTGATTGGACATGATCAGATGCAACTTCACAAAGAAAATGGCAGCCTACAGATTGTGAAAAGATTTTCAACAACTCCACATCTGACAGATGGCTAATATCCAAATTATATAAAGAACTCAAAAAACTAGACACCAACAAATAAGCCAATTAAAATGTGGTAAAGCTTTAAGCAGAGCATTCTCAATAGATGAATTTCTAATGTCTGAGACACTTTTTCAGCATACCTAGCCATCAGAAAAATGAAATCAAAGTTCCTTTTAGATTCCATCTTATACCTGTCAGAATGGCTAAGACCAAAAACACAAGTGAAAGCTCATGCTGGTGAGGATGTGGAGAAAGGGGACCGCTCCTCTACATGACTGTTTCTCAGAATCAATTTGCCTCAAGATCCAGATCTACCACTCTTGGGAATATACACAAAGAATGCCAATTCTTCCACAAGGATATTTACTCAACTATGATCGTAGCTGCCTTATTCATAATACCCAGAAACTGGCAACAACCTAGATGTTCATCAACAGATGAATGGATAAAGAAAATGTGGTGTATTTACACAGTGTTTTAACAGCTGTTAAGAACAATGACATGAAATTTGCAGGGAAATGGATGGAACTAGGAAAAAAACATTCTGAATTACATAACCTATATCCAGAAAGACAAACCAGGAATGTACTCACTTATAAATAGATATTAGTTGTTAAGTAAAGAATAGTCATACTACAGTCCACAGACCAAGAGAGGGTAAGTACTAAAGAGTTCTCAAGCCACAATGCATGGATCTCCTTGAGAAGAAAAAAATAGAATAGACTTTGCAGGTGGGGATAGGAAGATAAGAAAGGTTGAATCTCACTTAGAATGGATAATTAAATACTCATAAGAGGCAGATGGAGGGAAATGGAAGGGGGAATGGGGAGGAGAATGGGGTTCAGGATCAGGTTGGAGAAGGACAGAGATGGCTAGATGATTATGAAAATGAATGTACATCTGTGTCTGATGAGGATGAGGAGATTCGGCCATCTCTAGGATGAGACAGAGACCTGAGATAACAGAGGTGCCCAAGATCAATGGGAGTGACCTTAGCTTTGACTTACTACATTTGGGATATGGAACCTGAAGAGGGTTCCTCATGTATCCAGACAGGAACCTTAGTGGAGTGATAGAGACACCAAACCACCCACAAAACTTTCGATCCAAAATTTATTCTGTCTACAAGAAATGTAGGCATAGGAGACAGAGTAGAGGCTGAGGGAATGGCTAAGCAATAACTGGCCAAAGTTGAGGTCCATCCCAATGTCAGGTACAGGTCTCTAACACTAGTAATGACTCTGTTATGCTTACAGACAGTACTAAGTTGTCCTCTTGAGAGGCTCCACCCAGCACCCGATTCAGACAGATACAGACACCCACATCCAAAGAGTGGGTGGGTGGAGCTTGACAACTCTTATGAAAGAATAGGAGGTAGGATAGCAGGCACCAAAGGGGAAAGGAACTCCACAAGAAGACCAACAGAGTCAACTCACCTTGAAACTTGCAACTCTCAGAGTCTGAACCACCAACAAAAGAACATACATGTACCTAGGCCTCCCCACATATATATAGCAGATATCCAGCTTGGTCTTCATGTGGGTCCAGAATAACTGGAACAGGGGCTGTCCAAAAACTGTTGCCTGTACATGGAATATGTTCTTCTAGCTGGACTGCCTTGGTTGGCTTCAATGAGTGAGGAAACACCCAGCCTTGAAGAAATTTGAAGAGCCAGAGGGTGTGTGGGATACACAGGTGGGCCCACCCACTCAGAAGAGAAGGGGAGCATGGAGGGAGGGTTATGGGAGAGGGTGACCAGGAGGGGGGGCAGTGAGTGGGATGTAAAATGAATAAGTAACTAAAATGAATTTAAGTTTAAAAAAGAAATAAAAAACTTGTTTTTGTAATTTTTAATTTCTGTTTTGATCAATTTATTTGATATATCAGGTTTTTGAAAATGGAAAGTTGAACATTTCTTCTTGAATTTTTATGTATATGTGGAACAGTAATCAGAATGCTCACTTTTGTTTTGGTCTGTGCTTAAATACATGAATTTTAATTAGCTCAACAGCAGTTGATGATAAAATTATTAGCATGTAAAAAGTGTGTGACTGATAGAAAAGGCCCTAAAGGCAATTAGTGAATTTAAGCCTATTTTCTACTGAGAAAAACTATCATCAGTGTGAAATGTGTATTCCAGTCTAATCATGGCAGATATCAGCCATCACTCATAGTAATATTAAGTTATTTTTCCCAGAATAATGGGCTCTAAATAGACATATTGTTTTGATTTCAGGTTGGCATTGGAGACTATTAAAGTTTGCTGTGACTTATGTATATACTATATATTTTGAGATAGATTTTTTTGGACATATTTAATTAGATATTTTCTTTATTTACATTTCAAATGTTATCCCCTTTCCTTGTTTCCCCTCCAAAAACCTATCTCATACCCCCTCCACCTGCTCACCAACCCACCCACTTCCACTTCCTTGTCCTGGCATTCCCCTACACTGGAGCATTGAGCCTTCACAGGACCAAGGACCTCTCCTCCCTTTGATGTCCAACAAGGCCATCCTCTGCTACATATGTGGCTGGAGCCTCTTTGGTTGGTGGTCCCTGGGAGCTCTGGGGGTACTGGTTAGTTCATATTGTTCTTCCTATGGGGTTGCAAACCCCTTCAGCTCCTTCAATCCTTTTTCTACCTTTTCCACTGGGTACCCTGTTCTCAGTCCAATGGTTGGCTGCAAGTATCCATCTCTGTGTTTACCAGGAACTAGCAGAGCCTCTCAGGAGACAGCTATATCAGGCTCCTGTCTGCAAGCATTTGTTGGCATCTACAATAGTATCTGGGTTTGGTAACTGTATATGGGCTGGATTCCCCAGGTGGGGCAGTCTCTGGATGGTCTTTCCTTCAGTCTCTGTTCCACACTTTGACTCTGTATCTCCTCCCATGGGCATTTTGATCCCTCCTCTAATTATGACTAAGTTAGTTAGACAAGATTAGAATATACCTGTAATCCAGGGTAGTCTTGCATTTAGGATCATCTTTCCTTTGCCTTCAGTAGCTGAGAATATAACCCTGTACTATATTGGGATATGGCTGTCTTTTAAGTGGAAATTTCATGCACTTCTGTTCAAGGTAACAAATACTCCTAGCCAAACTGTTAATAGTGCCATCATACAGCATATTTTCTGAAGTTTTCTTTTTTTCTCCCTGTCTTGCATTACGTTTAAGTGATTTGTTCTAGCAGCTATGCCTTGATTCTTGAGCCATTATCTTTATATCCATTGTAGTTTTTGATCTGTGGTTGTCTAAAGGATTGGAAATCACCTCTTGATTATAGCAAGCTATCAAAGTGGAAACAACATAACTACAAACAAGATCACAAGAAAAGATCAAGAGATTAACACTAATAAGAAAAATCTAAACTGGCATTTAATTTCCACTTGCCATTAGGATTTTAAAATCCCACTTTTCAAATTTTTAAGCTTCCCATCAATTATATTTAAGTACCATTATTTTGAAATAATATTTTGACTTTTAATTATCATGATAAAGATGGTAGTTGTCTACATGCCATGCTTTCAATAGACATACTAAATCTGTTTGTTTGATTATTATTATAATACAGTCAACATGTAAGAACACCATCTATATTGTACTGAATATTTCCTGCTGAGATGGTCTAAACCTTTGCAGTCATTTGGGTGTTGTCATTTAATAAATATAGTCTATGAACACAGAAAGTCCCCTGTAATTGCCATTGTTCCTAAGGTACTAACATCAAGTAGACCTCGAAAGGTTGGGTTTAGAGTTTTACCAGGGATTAGGTTTCATTGGCCTGGCACAAAGTTCCAGGACAAAGTTTTGGGTCACAACAATGCCCTCCTTCCATGTACCAAGCTGTTTTCTGACTAGAATAGTTTTAGTGAAAGAAGCCCATTTCCACAGAGGTGTCAACATTAAACTGTACAACTTCAAAGACTTGAGTACTCATAGAAACAGTCAAGAATTCACAACAGATGGGATTGATAGGCCATATCAATAGAATGCCATACTGTGTACATGTGACTTATTCTATAATACTAGTCTTTTCATGCATATCTATGTTTCTCTGTGTTCTCTAAATGCTTT
This sequence comes from Tokudaia tokunoshimensis, assembly GCA_036184795.1. Classification (NCBI taxonomy): domain Eukaryota; kingdom Metazoa; phylum Chordata; class Mammalia; order Rodentia; family Muridae; genus Tokudaia; species Tokudaia tokunoshimensis. The sequence continues at coordinate 10,721,987 of BTHU01000008.1, forward strand.
CTCCTTATTCCCCCACAGTATTCAACTTAACATATACTTTCCATGATTCAAGTCATATTTTAGTATACATTTAAATTAAATGATATATGCAACACCATGACTTATTTGAAATTTGCATGTACTTCAGAATATAATATGAAGGGAGAATGAGTGTATTTAATGGTGGGTAGATGCAGGGAGATTGACCAGAAGAAAGGATGAGATAGTGAGGGATCTAGCAGATAATACAAAGTGCTACATATATATGATGAGAAAACTGAGACACATGCTTCCTTAATTAGGTTTTACATTGCTAAGATGAAACACAATGGCAAAAAGCAACTTATGAAGGAATGGGTTTATTTGAGTTACTATCATAACTCAGAGTCCATAGAGGGAAGATATGGCAGGAATTCATCTCAAACCAGACAGGAACCTGGAGACAGGAGCTGATAGGCCTTGGATTAGTGCTGCTTTCTGGCTTAGTCCTAATGTCTTACTCAGCCTGCTTTCTTGTAGAACCCAAGACTACCAGGACATGGATGGCACCAGCCAGCATGGGTTGGTCCCTCCCTGATCTATCTCTAATTAAGAAAATGCCTTACAGAATTGCCTGCAGCCAGAGTTTATGGAGACATTTTCCCAGTTGAGGTCTCCTCCTAGGAGGGAGATGACTTCAGCTTGTGTTGACAGTGACTGTGACTACAGTGTTCAGACTTGAAGCCCCAGGGAGTGGGGAGGCCTGGCAGAGTGGGATGGGGTGAGGGGGTTAGGAAGACATTCTCTTGGAGATGGGGGAGGAAGAATGGGATGAGGAACTATCAGGGAAGACTGGGAGGGGGATAACTACTGAAGTGTAAATAGAGGATTGAAGATAATTAAAAAAAATACAGTCTTTTTCTAAAGCTTAAGATTGGAAAGACATTAAAAATACATCTTACAAAAATGTTTCTCTGTGTTCACTGTATATAAATTAGCAATTCTTTTACTGCAATATATTATTTATGATAAATATTTAGATTTTAAAGATTGATGCAATAACACATGAGTTGCTCTTATGCATATTTTTATGTCTTTGTCTTATATTGAAAATAGACTTTTATACAATATAGTCTTACTAGAGTTTTTGCTCTCCCTACTCCTCCAAGTTCCTCTCCCCTCCCCTCCCACCTGAATCCACAGCCTCTTTCTTTCTTTCTTTTCTTCCGTCCTTCCTTGCTTCCTTCCTTGCTTCCTTCCTTTCTTTCTTTCTTTCTTCCTTCTTTTCTTTCTTTTTTTTTTTTTTGTTTTTGGTTTTTTTGGTTTTTTTTTGTTTGTTTGTTTTTTGAGACAGGGTTGATACAGGGTTTCTCTGTGTAGCCCTGGCTGTCCTGGAACTCACTCTGTAGACCAGGCTGGCCTCGAACTCAAAAATTGCCTGGCTTTGCCTCCCAAGTGCTGGGATTAAAGGCGTGCACCACCACTGCCAGCTGCCTGTTTCTTATTGGAAAACAAACAGACATATAGGCAAAATAAAATAAGATAAACCAATAACATACAAATTAGAATATGACAAGAGCCAAATAAACAAACAAATAAGAAAAAAAGCCAAAGCCAAAGCAAAAGAATATCAGAAACACATAGGCTCCTCCATCCCCACCCAGGAATTAAATAAGAATCCAAAACTAAATGCCAGGAAATACACATTTCTGTAGTGTAGAAATATAATGCCCAGTCTTACCATTATGAAACAAGGAACCTCAGGAAATTCCATCAAGCTCATTTTGTGTTGGTTAGCTACTGCTGGACATGAGGCTTACCCTTAATTATTTAAAGACATTTCATCATGTCTACAGACAAACTGTTCAAATTTATGCTTCTTCCACAATGGTTGAATAACTGAAAATGAAGTAGTATCTGAAGATTTACTATAAATTCATCTAACAATCTTTCTTTAAGGTCTTTTGTACAGAAGTCATCTCTTTTGTGATTTAACACTTAAATAGGTTAAGATATTAAAATTTTGAAAATATTAGCAATTAAAGAAAATAAAAGGAATGCAGATTATATCAGGATCATTATTATTTAATGATCAGGTTGACATTCTCCTTCAAACTATCTAAATATTATACAGACAAGCCTTCAATAAATATCAGCTACATGCCCTACTGACATAAGCATTATTTCTGTGATGGGTAACTAGTTATTGTGACATCAATGATAACTTACTCTTCTTGTCTATTGAAAGTTTCATTTTTGTTTCACAAGAATGCCATAGTTTGCTTCAGCTAATCACAGCTATTTCCTTTTCTGGTTTCTCCTCCGAAAACACCCTATTCCATTCCCCATGCCCCTGTTCACCAACACACCCAGTTCTGCTTCCCTGTGCTGGCATTCCCTTATACTTGGGAATCAACCTTTCTCAGGACCAAGGACCTCTTCTCCCTTTGCTGTCCAACAAGGCCATCCTCTTCTACATATGCAACTGGAGCCAGGCCTCTTCTTCTAATAGTGTTTAAAATTGTCATACAAGTCCTTTATGGTAGCCAACAAATATCTTAACATTGTCTCAGAGATTTCAAAAAGAGATTCTTCTAGCTGATGAAGGGTATAGATTAATTTTGTCTACTCACATTGCTCAACAAAGGTAAGTTCAATTATCTACATCATTTCTTATCTGTCTGTCATTGTGTCATCAGCAAGCATGTGAAGTGGGGAAATGGGTAAAGTAGTTGGTTCAATATCTTCCTGTCTGTTGAGACTCTAGATAAGCCAAGAACAAGGGGGGGTGATACTTGTTCTCTATGCATACTGAATCATTTATCTTCATTTGCTTTTAGGTACAGAACTTATATTTCTCAAGCATTCCGATGTGGGATGTGGGCAGTGGCTCACTCCTGATATTTACATCCTGACTGCTCCTCAGCCTTCCTCAGGACCATAGGACTCCCAGGTTTTGCTTGCAGTAGGCAGTTGTTGGTTCTCTTAGTTTTTATCATTCTGTGAGTCAATATCCTTTTGTCCATAGTGTTATTTAGATGTTCTGCTGGTTCTTTTATTTGGAGATTCACCACAGCACACAGACAGTGGAAGCGTGCTAGCTAGCCTTCTGCTTCCCCCAAGAATTTAACACATTTAGTGTAGTGTGATTTCTGTAAATGTTACATTTATCTCACAACTCTGGGACACAACTTTGAGCAGTTTTCAGTCAGTCATCTTCTGATACATCACCAAAAGATTATAATTACACAGAATGCTTATGAAGCACAAAAACATATGAATATTAAATAGAGGAAATAACTATGTAGCATCTTATTAATCAAGGCAATGGGTGCTATTATTATATAATTTCTTTTGCTTATAAAATCTATCTGGAAAGGGATTCATCTTATGAAGTTTATAGTTAAGACCTGTTGACAAATATCTAAATTTAAAATAATTTAAATTAATATAAAATGTAATAATCTTAATTCCAAACCCTATTAAATCCAATAATTTAGAAATTGGCAATTGAATCATTAAGTTTCTACTAATTACACAACTGGTTTTTATATAATGGTGCAAAAAATCCTTTAGGCAATAAGCCATTAATTAAAAATTCTTAAATTAGTAACTAGGCTCTAATTAAATTATTTATTTTTGGAAAACAAGATTATGATTAAAACATGCCTCAAGGATTCTTCATTCCCCCTGTTACACAATAATGTAATTTCATAATTAGTAATAAAGTACTTATAATTATATAAGGGCTTTAAGTTCAAAAAAATTACATTGCCTTCATGCTAACAATTATTTTCTCCTATTTAAATTATTACTTACTGGGATGATGAACGTCTTTTTCACTTGTTGTTTTGTTGTTTTGTAGCCAGTACCTAACACAAAGGATCAGATATCAATCAGAGTGCTTGCCTGGAATTCTAGCAATTAGAAGGCTACTGGGAAATGTTGACAGCAGCTTGTGTTTCACCAAAGGTAAATCTTACAGATCATGCCTAACCTTATGATATTTCATGTGGTGGCACAAATTTTAATCCCAGCATTGCAGGGGGATACCCTAAGGCCAGCAAGAAGGGTTACTTAATGTTTGTGAGAACAGCATGTGACACACACACAGACACACAGACATACAGACACACAGACACACCGACACACACACACACACACACACACACACACACACACACAAGAAAAGAGAGAGGGAAAGGGAGGGATGGAGGGAGGGAGAGAGAGAGAGAGGGAGAGAGAGAGAGAGAGAGAGAGAGAGAGAGAGAGAGAGAGAGAGAGAGAGAGAGAGAGAGAGGGAGAGAGAGCGAAGGAAGGAGGGAGGGTGGGAGGGAGAGAGAGAGAGAGAGGGAAAGAGGGAGGAAAGGAGGGAGGGAGGGAGGAAGGGAGGGAGGGAGGGAGGGAGGGAGGGAAGGAGGGAGGGAGGGAAGGAGGGACAGAGATACACTGCAGTTGCCCTTCATTGAACTACTATACAATAAGACAAAAGTCACAGAGAGAGAGAGAAGAGAGTGTAGAGAAAAACAGATGGAAGGAAGAAGGGAGGAAGGGAGTGAGGGAGGAAGAAAGGGAGACAGAGAGACAGAGAACACAGGAGTATTCCAGTTGCCCCTCATTGAACTACTATACAATAAAACAGAATTCAAGAGTGTGGAAGGTTTCACTACTACTTTTGTTCTTCACTTTCCTTGTGTTCAGTAATGCAACTCTCTCCAAACAATGAACTAAAAGTGCCTGTAAGATCATGACTGAAAAATCAGATTTCTTAATCTACCTTTTAAAATTTACACAATCACATTTTTTTGTTTTTAGTATACACGTGTGACATAGAATTTCATTTTAAAGAAATCTTTGATCATTTTTTTGAAATTTAAATTTCATGAATGCTTTTATAACTTTTAGATGTAATAATTTGGTTATATATTTCTATATACTTTTTTCAGAATGTATATTTTATTTGATAAATAATCTCTTTATTATAATTTATTATAGAAATTTTCCTTTACAGTTGACAGTTACAATTATTCACTGTTAATTATATGATTATGTATTTGATGATATAGACTTCAGTGGTATCCTATGCATTTGTAATTTGTGTTTCTTGTAGCTTTGGTTGTTTTTAAAGGTATGTGTTCCACACAGAGTTATTATTAGGTGATATTAAGTATGAATATTGCTAGTGTATATTTTGGTATATTCTATTTTTTTACCTTTTTATACATTTCTTAGTCACACTATTTGTGCAGTACACAAATGATTTTGCACAGATTTATGTAAAGCGTCTGCAAAAGGTATTATATACCCCATTTTTTTCTGTGTAGCAATTAAAAATTGAACTTTTTTATTTTAAATTGTTTATATTTCTTCAAATTAGTTAGATATGTATATCTTTAACAATAATCTTCATATATTTATTTTCGTTTCTTTAAATATGTGTAAATGTATTTATATTTATTCACACATAAGTATATGAATTTCTTTTTATATAAATAAATATACATATTTCTTTAAATTCTTGTATTTATATATTCTTAAATTTCTTCTCTGTAGACTAAAATGCTAACTGCCTGGAAATACACCTGCTGTTTGAAGGTAGATGTTTGTGTTGCTTCCTTTATATTCTGTTTTTATTTTATTTCTTTCACTTGCCTTATCAAATGAGAGTATACATTGCTTTCTTACTGTTCTAAGGGGAAAAGGTTAATTCTTTCCATTTGGCTATAAAGCCAGTTATGGATGTTTTGTAAATGGTTTAATGGGCTTGAGAATGTTTTAATATATTCCTGTATTATCTGATAACTGGTTTTGGTATATTATGACTTTTAAAGATTATTTTTACATTGACAAATTATATGATGCATATTTTACTTAATATCTTGGTATGATGGAATACCTGTATGAGCCTTTGACTACTGTGACTGAAATAAATTCTACTTGTTAATTGTGTATCCACTGTTTTATCTTTTTATTGCATTTTTTATTTATTTGTATGTGAGACAGTGACTCACATATCCAAGAATGGCAAAGGATGACACTGTATGTCAGATCTTCCTTTCTGAAGCTCCGAAGTAAAGGTTTAACAGGCTTGTACCGCCATGTGTAAATTATGTGTCCTAGAGGTTAAACAGAGAGCACTGTGCATTATAGTCAAGTAGTTTAACCAAAGGGCTATAAACTTCATGTTTATAAAGAGTATCTGTAAGTGCCATGTTTGATACTTTTTGAAAGAATTTCATACCCATATTTGTGATAGAGACTAGCACGTACTCTTATATGTGCATTAGCAAAATATAGTATTACAGTAAACTATGAGGCTAGCTTTAAAAATAAATTTGAAATAATTTGTAATTCATTATAATGAAGTTTTAATGATTAAAAGTAAATGTATCTCATCTTTTATTTTAAAATGCTTGCATGAAATTAGTGCTATTTTTAATATTATGTTAAAGTTTCCATAATACCACATGCATTCGAAATGTCTTTGTTGTAGAATTTTAAATCATAATTTAGTAATTCTTTACAGTTGCAGCTTAAAATAATTAAACTTATATTCTGTATTACTTCGAAAATTATTAATCTCTCTATGTATATATATATATATATATGTGTGTGTGTGTGTGTGTTTGATGGTGTAGCTCTTGTTTATAATTTCAGCTGAGGGGTTTCATTTTATGATTGACAAGTTTCCATCATTGTTTCCTTTTAATGATATATGTTATTACTTTGATCTATTTTTTTGCTTTTTTTCTAATCAAGGCAATATCTAATATTATTCATTTGTTGCTGTTATCTGCCATGTACAGAAATGAGACAATTCTTCAGTTTTATCCTTTGTCTTCATATGAATTTTTATTATTTTTTTAAAATAAGACCATTATTTTGTTCATTTTTTAGTCATTGTTTTCCCATTTTTTTGCTGTTTTATTGCATTTTATTGCTGTTTTATGTCTATGTAAATACAATTATTATTGAGAGTTTTAAAAAGTTTGTGTGTTTCTGACTACAAGATATGGCTTAACATGAGGGAGAGAGCCATCCTTTTCCAAGAAGGAGTCTTGACTTTGGTTATCTAATTCCTAGTGTTTGGCCAAGAACATATGTGTATGTTTAAATAACACTAAATGGTCTCCAAGGTTGTATTTATATGTAATAATTGCAATTAAATAAGAAGAGGTCATGTATTTAAGAGATATTTCCCTAGGGGATTGAGTAGAAATTGAATTGTGGAAAAGGAAGTGTAAGAATGATGTAAATATGGCAAGCTTGTATGAAATTCTCAAGTAATTAAATATATAAATTTAAAAAAATTAAGAAAATAACAATACTTCACTATTTGAGTAGTACACAAATATTTTTCATTGTTGCTCTGTGTTGTATGTGATGGTCTCCTTGCTCATAAAGAAATAGAGACAAATATATTAAATACATAAATAGCATAATACAGTTTTCTGAAGGAATAAATACTGCCAGAAATTATTGTAAAGAATGTTTCATGTTTCATGACAGCTGCAGCAGAATGCAGCATTTCATGAAGGGTACAGATATATCCCATCACATGGGGACTGGATGGCTGAGAACAGCTAGCCCACTTCAAGTAAAAAGACCATCAAATGAAGCCCAAAGGATCAGTCAGTCCCTTTTACCCTAAAGACATTTATTAGTCATAAGGGCATTAGTTGTAAAAAGTATTTGTTAGGTGTTAGACATGGAGCCAAGAGTCTAAAGTTTCATACAGCAAATTCTTATTTTTTTCTAAGAAACCCACAGAACACTTGTTGCTTCTAAATATGAATATCCTATAGCTGAGCTCTCGAAAAGAAAGATAAGCACTTAAGCTGTTCTGTATCTTCCTGTAACACTGCCTGCTTCAAAAAGAAAATTATTAGAGCATTACTTGATGGATCATTTTGGCTTTCATAAATCCACTTATGCTGTATTTTCACAGAGTTTGAGGTATTGCATTAATATTGAAGATTCATTCTTTTTTTTTTAAGATTATATCTTTATTGTTAAAGTTACACGAATTTTACAAAACTCCACAAACCATTGGTGTGTTTTTACTACATGGAATTGATGCCTTTTCATTCTTCATTTCTTTTTTTTTTTTTTTTTTTTTTTTTTTGATTTTTCGAGACAGGGTTTCTCTGCGTAGCCTTGGCTGTCCTGGAACTCACTCTGTAGACCAGGTTGGCCTCGAACTCAGAAATCCGCCTGCCTCTGCCTCCCAAGTGCTGGGATTAAAGGCGTGCGCCACCACTGCCCGGCTTGCCTTTTCATTCTTAATACACAGGCCATATGATTGATAATTTTCATTTGCGGAGTACATTCGTAATAGAAACCCAACACTTTATCTATAGATCTCAAATCAAATTCATTAGATGGCAAAAGTCATTAATGATTTGGTTGAGCATAGGTTCTCAGGATTGCTTGCATATGATTAAAAATTGATTGTTTTCTACTAATAATGATCAATGAAGTAGAGTTTCGGTTCAAATACTAGGTAAAATCTAGTAAAAACGTTTGAATTGTCCAAATGAAGATTTCAAAGCTATATAGTTAAAAGTTATGTATGCAAAAAGCTTTGGAAACTTGTGAGTGTGTCATATGAAATAAGACCCTCTCAAGGCTGAAGAAATCAACACACACACATTTGATATTATTCCCTGGAAGGATTGCCTAGTCTATTGTGCCAAGTAGTCTCCTCTGTCAGGGGTGTAGATTAAGTAACGTAAGTGTATGAAAATCTGCCTTAATACATTTATTTTATTTTATTTTATTACTTTTTTTTAATTTACATTCCAAATCATTTCCCCTTTCCCGTTTCCCCCCTCCCCGAAAGTCCCATAAGCCCCCTTCCCTCCCTCTTTTCTCCATTCAACCCCCTCTCGTTACTCTGTCCTGGCGTTCCCCTACATCCAGTCTTTCCAGGACCAGGGGTCTCTCCTTCCATCTTCTTAGAAATCTATTGATATGCGGATTGTGTCTAGGGTATTCCGAGATTCTGGGTCAATATCCCCTTATCAGTGACTGCATACCATGTGTGTTCTTTTGTGATTGGGTTACCTCACTAAGGATGATATTTTCAAGATCTGACCATTTGCCTTAATACTTTTTGTGGTTTGTATGAGAATGCTCCTCACAGGCTCATATACTTGAGTACCTTGTTACTAGTAGTGAAACTATTTTTGGAAGCATCAGAATGCATGGCCTTCTTGAAGGAGGCTAAACTGTGGGAGGACTTTGAACTTTTAATAGTCCATGCCAGGCCCAATTTCTCTCTCTCTCTTTCTCCCACCCTCCCTTGCTCCCTCTCCTGCTTTCCTTCCCTCCCCTCCCCCCTCTCTCTGCCTGTAACTTTTAGATAGATGTAAGCTCATTGATACTGCTCCAACACTATGCCTGCATGTTGTCAGTCTTTCCACTATGATAGTCATGTTCACAACCTGTGAAACTATACACTCTATTTTGTTTATTTTAGAAATAAAAAGACAATAAACTATCAAAACTGCTATTTCCAAGTGTTTATGATACATTGTCTTGTCTTCTACCTTATAATGCATATATAAAACAGATATAAATTAAATATGTCCAATTTATCCATATACTCTCTTCATATCCTTTCTACTTCAATATACAGAAAAAGATGATCTACTAAAATTATTAGTATTATGTGAAGTGTTGTTGTGATCCTTGTTGCTGTATAGTAAGCAGTATGGTTTCTTATATGATGGTTTCATGCATGAAATAAATTCTGTATTGTTTAAAAAATGATTAGTTTTAATGAGTGGTTAAAGTATTACGACAAAATATGTTGTTTAATGAGGTTGACATTTTATTATTCTTTGAGAGAGATGACAGAAACTTATTTTGTAACATTAGTGTTCCCCTAGGCTGTGTCATCGAGACTCCACAGGACTAAGGGTCTCCCCTCCCACTAATATCAGGTAAGGAAATCCTCTGCTATGTAATCAGCTGGAGCCATTCTCCCATCTATACTCATTGGTTGGTGGTTTAGTCCCTGGGAGATTTGGGGGTCTGGTTCATTGATATTGTTGTTCTTCCTATGGGGTTGTAAACCCCTTCAGCTCCTTCAGTCCCTCCCCTCACTTCTCCATTGGGCTGAACACACTCAGGCTGTGTGTATCTGCATCTGTATTTGTCAGGGTCTGATAGAGCCTCTCAGGAGACAGCTTCTTGGCAAGTGCTTCTTGGCATCAGCAGTACTGTCTGGATTTGGTGTCTGTAGATGGTATGGATCTCTAGGTGTGGCAATCTCTGGATGACCTTTCCTTCAGTCTCTACTCCACTCTTTGTCCCTGCATTTCCTTTTGACAGGAGGAATTCTGGATTAATAATTTTGAGGTGGATTGGGTGGCCCAATCCCTCAACCAGGGACTGTTCCTATCCACTGGATATGGTCTGTAGAGGTTCTATCTCTCCTTTGTTGAGTATTTTGGCTAATTTATTCCCTGTTGGGTCCTGGGAACATCTTCCCCCAGCAAATATGAACCAATGGGTGTTGCTTTGATCTTTGACCTTTAAACAGTTATGTCAACTTTCAGTTTCTGAAAATAGCTCTTATGAAAACTGAGTGTTGAAATTAGCCTTCTTTATTGAGAGAGGTGACTTTGTGATCGGACAAAGAATGTACAATTGGGACTCATTCACATTTCTCTAAAGGGAATGAGAAAAGGATGACTTAGGCATGCTTAAATTAGTATCTCCTTTCCTGGTAGCCATATGTAATAAATGAGCATGTAAATTAAGCAGGGTCTTTTTCTGAGGTGTGACCTTTTGATTTAGTGCCCTAAAGAGGGCAAATAAATTAGATATATTCTTTATTTACATTTACATTTTTTTATTATTATTATTATTATTATTATTATTATTATTATTATTATTATTATTATTACTATTATTATTATTATTATTTTCTATATTCTTTATTTACATTCCAAATGATTTCCCCTTTCCCGGTTCCCCCCCTCCCCGAAAGTCCCATAAGCCCTCTTCCCTCTCCCTGTTCCCCATTTACCTAAGAATTTCATGAATTCATTGTTTTTAATTTCTGAGTAGTATTCATTGTGTAAATATGCATGGAAAGTATCTCTGATAAAATTGAAGAAATATATAGAAAAACATGTTAACATTGACTATTTCATGGAAAAATTATACAGATAAAATGGTAGGCATTAAAATATTACTAATTTGATTGAAAGTGGAATTATAAACATTTTCTGATAAAATTGAAAATCTACAAGGAAAATATTTCTGATAAAACTCAAGAAATATATAGAAAAACACGTTAAAACTGACTATTTCATGAAAAGTTATGCAGATAAGATGGTAGGCATAAAAATATTCCTAAATGAATTGAAAGTATAAGTAAAAACATTTTCTGAAAAAATTGAAGATTTACATGGAAACTATCTCTGATAAAATTGAAGAAATTTATACAGATAAATTGGTAGGAATTAAAATATTCCTAAGTTGATTGAAAGTACAATTATAAACATTTTCTGATAAAATTAAAGATTTACATGGAAAATATATCTGATAAAATTGAAAAAAAATATGTGGAAAAACATTAAAATTGAAGATTATCATGGAAAATTATACAGATAAAATGGTAGGCATAAAATATTTCTAAGTTGATTGAAAGTGAAATTATAAACATTTTCTGATAAAATTGAAAATTTACATGGAAAATATTTCTGATAAAATTGAAGAAGTATATAAAAAACGTGTTAAGATGTGAGTATTAAAAATGGAAAAATTATACAGATAAAATGGCAGGCATGAAAATATTCTAATTCCACCCCCCCAAAACATAGTCTAACAGAGATGTTTTTTCATGTGGGTCTTCAATTTTATCAGGAAATGTTTGTGACTCCTCTTTCAATTTAGTAATGCTTTTTTTTTTTCAAGCATCTCTTGTAAGTCATTTAAATACTTAATGAAACCACCATAAACTCAGCTAGCAAGATCTTCTTTTACATGTTTTCTTTTCTTTTTTTTTTTTAATTTACACTCCGAATGATTTCCCCTTTCCCGTTTCCTCCCTTCCCGAAAGTCCCATAAGCCCTCTTTCCTTCCCCTGTTCCCCATTCAACCCCCTCTCACTTCTCTGTCCTGGTATTCCCCTACATCCAGTCTTTCCAGGACTTTATTATTTTCCATGATAATCTTTAATTTTAACTTTTTTCTGTGTATTTCTTTGATTTTGTCAGAGGTGTTTTTCATGTAGATCTTCAGTTTCGTCAGGGTGATGGTGTTTGTAGTTCCACTTTCAATCAATTTAGGAATGTTTTTGTGCCTACCATTTTGTTGGTATAATTGTCCATGATAATCTTCAATTTTAACGTTTTTCTTTATTTTCTTCAATTTTGTCAGAAGTATTTTCCATGTGGATCTTAAATTTTATTAGGCAATGTCTATAATTTTACTTTTAATCGACTTAGGAACATTTTTATACCTTCCATTTTATCTGTATAATTTTCCATGTAATAGTTTTAACATGTTTTTCTATATATTTCTTGAATTTTTTCAGGAATATTTTCCTTGTAGATCTTCAATTTTATCAGAAAGTATTTATAATTCCACTTTCAAAAAACTTAGGAATATTTTTATGCCTAAAAAGTGCAATTAAAACAGAACAGTTAAGCTTACAATTGATGCCACCCTCCCACACACATATGACAAATTTAAGTAGTGTGATGTGGAAGCAAGATGTGAAGTTGAGAAGGTTCAAAGACAGATATGTAAAGGTTAATACTATGGACTTGTTTTTCCTGAAATTAGTTGCTTGTTGACTTCTGATGGGAAAGTGGTACACAATTTTCCCAGCAGAGCATCTAAGTCAGAAGAAGAAAGAGGCAGACAGGCAGACAGGCAGACAGACAGACAGAGAAAAAATAGAAGACTTTTATCTAAGGTATTTTTTTTTTTTTTGGTTTTTTCGAGACAGGGTTTCTCTGTGTAGCCTTGGCTGTCCTGGAACTCACTTTGTAGACCAGGCTGGCCTCGAACTCAGAAATCCGCCTGCCTCTGCCTCCCAAGTGCTGGGATTAAAGGCGTGCGCCACCACCACCTGGCTTATCTAAGGTATTATTATTATTCCAATCTATGGTACTAAAATAGTCACAAGGCCACCAATGGATCAAGTAACACAGAAACACCCAAATGAGTCTTAATTACATCCATTCTATTTCTCACGATATTTATTGGATTATGTTTTAAATATTATCAGTTTAATACATTAGAAAATGTCTAGTTTTGTTATTGTACATTTGACAGTGATGAATTGAGTGTTTAAGTATGTGTAGGTTTATTGCTAAGCAAATAAATACAATCATTTTGGTATTTTTGCACAAAGAAAATCCTACAAATTTTTCATTAATATACCAAAAACTACAGATGATAAGCAATAATAATGGCAATAATAATAATAATAATAATAATAATAATAATAATAATAATTCTCTGTGGCAGCATTAGTGTAAGACCATGACATACATATCATTCTCTCATTACACATACCTCTTAAGGCATGAAAAATACCCTTTATTCTAGAAGTAAAGCTTTTAATCTAGTAAGTTAATTAGAGTCAAGCTAACAGCCACATACCTAGGGAACTTGTCCTGAACTCCTAGCATATACCTGAATTCATAGATACCCTGGTACTCATCACTATTATTGAATGTCCATACTTAAAAGTATTGCCTTGTCTGTTTTTATCTCTTTCACCAACATGAGCCTGCTTAGTATAAATAGCCAGTCTAAGTATTGGCTTTTAGAAGTCAACCTCTGAAGTCACCTAATGAATATATTGTTCAGTTCAATTTTGCCTGCTGAGACAAATACAAAGTTTAATTTAAAAGCAACCTTACTAGGCTTGCCTGCATTTCTGGTAGGCAGATAATGGTTCTTGAATTTTCTGAAGCTGCATAAATGAAAAATAGCACAGGAGTTATGACTCACCTGTTACTAGTATAACAGTAACTCCTATTACTATTGTAGGCCTCCTGTTGTCAGAAGAAATTAGTTAAACTAGGATAATTTGTATCTGTTTTTAAGCAGAATTTTAATTAGCCAATGAACCTTGGCACATTCTTCTCTGTACTTTATGTTTTAAGTCTTTATGCTTACTCTATAATCATAGGATTATTACTAATTTTAGCATAAGAATGGAGTTTGTTTTGTTTTTTAAGATAAGCATTCATGTAGATGAGGCTGTCCTCATAATGACTTTGTAACCAAGAGCAACAATGAACTGATCCTCCAGCTTCTACTTTCTGAGTGCTGGGATTAACCTCTGTGACACCAAACCCTGTGGGAAATTAATCCAGGGCTATATTTTTACTATGCAAGTATTCAACCAACTAAAGTATCATGAGTCTGTATATTATTTGGTTTTCAAATAAAAATGTATTATGAGAGATGAATTCTTTGGGACTTAGTACAAGACTCACATTACTCTGAAAAAGAAGCAAAAGCAAAAGCAAAAAAGAAAACAGATAACACTACCTCAAAAAAAGCTACAGTGCAATTTCCTTGATTAACTAACATAAAATATTCTCAAGAAGAAACTGAAATAACTGACAGGTAAGAGTAACGCCCTCTCGATGGTGTAATATGGCAGGAGTTAAACATTATATGAATACTGGAAAGTTTGGGGTCCAGGAGTTTGTCCACAAACCTTCACAAGCACTAATTTCAGTCAGACAGGGATAGTTTATTTAGCATTTACCCAAGATCAGGGCCATAGACCAGACTCAGAAGCTCACTATGAACCTAAGCAAGCATTCTATGGAGCTTTGTAGACTAAAATCTGTAAACACCTATGCAAAGTTATTCCGCAAATCAGAATTTAGGGATAGGAGACTTCCTTATATCTTTATTATGCACTTATCCTATTCCCATTCATTTGGGTTATACAACTCTGTCAGGGGAACTTGCAATTTTGTCTTAACTTGCCAACCAGTATGTCAGTTATGTCAATTTCTGAAGAGATCTTTGGAACTTAAAAACTTTGCTTGACCTATACTCAAAATGGAAGTCTTATTTCCAACGACTTCTTTTATTGGTGCATGTTCAGGTCTGTGGTGGTTTGAATATGCTTGGCCCTGGGAGTGGCACTATTAGGAGGTGTGGCCATATGTAGTAGATGTGGCCTTGTTGGAGGAAATGTGTCACTGTGGGCATAGGTATTGAGACCTTTCTCCTAGCTACATTGAAGGCTGTCTTTTCATGTTTTCCTTTAGAATAAGATGTAGAACTCGGAGCTCCTCTAGTACCAAGCCTGCCTGAAAATAGCTGTGCTTCCCTATGATGATAATGGGCTAAACCTCTGAACCTACAAGCCAGCCCCAATTAAATGTTGTCCTTTATAAGTTTTGCCTTAGTCAGGGTGTCTCTTCATAGCAATGGAAATCCTAACTAAGACAGAGTTCATCCAAGAGTAGCTTATTGTATACTGATGCAGAAAGTGTTAGGTGATTGGTTCAAGTCCAAGTTTAGTGTGGCTAACTATCCAAAACAGTTCTAACTTATCTCTATTGTGATTGGTTTCCAAGAAGAACCAAGCACAGAATATAACACAGTATGCAGTCAATTGAAGCATGTTACTAGCAGTAACAGCATAAAATGTTGGTCTAGAGAGGCAGCTGTTACACAGGCCTTCACATTTCTTCCTTTGAGTTGTTCCTGTAAGTCAAATTCTTGACACAGTTTTTTCTTTGAAGTGGGGGTTATATTGGTTCCAGAGTACCATAGGGTGGACAATGGAATATACTTCTTAAAAAAGAAATTACAGCATTAATTATGTAAGGTCTACAGGTAAAGACCAGAAGGGGAGCCAGATAAGGAGGCCAATCAAAGCAGTTATTGTCTTAAGCTAAAGTATCTCTAATGACTCCAGAATGGTTACCATAGAAACAGCATTGTTCATCTATTCTCATATTTCCTTACAAAAGTAGTTCTTAGGTAAAGGCGAGACCCAACATAATTCCCAAAACATGTTGACAAGTCTTTACCCAAAAGATTTTTTTCTTTGTTATCCTTGGCTCTGTATTTGGTGGCTTGATAGTCAGGATGGACAGCTCCTGTCCATTCAAGTGATGGGAGGAGGATACCAGTTAGTCATTGTTTCTTGTCAGGAAGTTTCCTTTTGACTTATCATTTCAGCCAATGGATGTATTCTTCTTTTGCAACTGCTTCCTGAAGCATATGTAAATTTTAGTTTGCAAAAGGATGTATATCAGTATTGACGTCCTTATTTTAGAAAAAGCAGTTAACAGGTGTTTGTAGAGATATTTTTGTCATGATAAGTAGCACCTTTAAATTTATGTTCAGAGGACAACCAAAAGAAATTTAAAAATCTTGAACTTGTGAATGAAATGTAAGCACCCAGTGCTTCATCAGTTTATCAGAATTCCATTGATCAATGTTAAAATTCTGAACTTAAAAATCTAGTACAACAATAACGTGTGGGTGGGAGAGATGAAACATCTCCTATTTTTATAGGTCTTAAACCATTTTTATATCTCTAAATTTGTACTTATATATTTTGAAACATATTTTAGACCTTTAAATATTATATGTTTTTCTACCTATTTACCATGACATGCAGATAATTGGTCACTTGGAGTAATCATTGTGAAGTGAGTTCCTTTAGATAACGTTACTAAAAAATGTCACTTCATTTATTAGAGGGTGTTCTGTCCATCTCCATGACAACAGGTGATGAAGGAATTACGGGACCTGAGTGTAAAGCTAAAACAGAGCAGACAGCCCTTGTCTCTATCAGGAATGAGAGGGACATACCCTCCCTCTACTTGCAGCTTTATCCTGGGTTTGGCAAGGGTGATAGAGGTCATTGAGTGTAGGAACTGTCAGTTGTCCATCAGGCCAAGGAGTTCAAAGGCTAGAAGGTCTGCAGTGTCTGCACTGGATGGCCCCTTGTGATTTTACATAAAAGGCAAGTCCATATATGGCATTCCCACTTCCATTGACCAGACAGCTGGCAGGCAGCACAAGACTTGGTGAACTGCCATAGGTTGGAGAAACAAGTCACTGGCAGAGTTGATTTAGGCTAGATTCAGGCAAGATGAGGTATGGCAGGCCTCCTTTGTTTCCTCTGCTGGGATGCCATTGGCCTCAAGGCAACTGTTAAAGCTTGGGCTTGGAGCATAGACTTCTACTCTGGCTGAGCCTGTTGTGAAGACTCAGTTGCCTCCTCTCAGAGGCTTAAGGACCATCTATTTATTTCCAGTATATTTGAATAGACAAATGTAGCTTGATTTTAACTATCTATCCTAGGCTGAACTGTGAAAACATATACCTTGTAAACCTGAAACATAAATCTAAATAAAGCTTAATCTTGTAGTTAACCACATCAATTCTTAGCATAAGTTCAAATATATTTCTGAACATATTAAAGAGTCCAATCACCTTCAAGGCTACTGACTACCAACTTGTCTTTCTTTCTCTGTCTCTGTCTGTCTGTCTGTCTGTCTGTCTGTCTCTCTCTCTCTCTCTCTCTTTCTTAATTTTAAATTATTTTTTTACTTATTCACTTTAATCCAACTCACTGCCTCCTTCCTAGTCATGCTCTACACAC
Organism: Tokudaia tokunoshimensis; assembly: GCA_036184795.1. NCBI lineage: Eukaryota > Metazoa > Chordata > Mammalia > Rodentia > Muridae > Tokudaia > Tokudaia tokunoshimensis. Next base: position 10,739,568 of record BTHU01000008.1, read on the forward strand.
ACAATCCCTCTCCCTTTTCCCCTCCCCTTTTTCTATGAATGGGTGGGGAACCCATGGGTCTTCCCCCAATCTGACACTTCAAGTCTCTGCATGGCTAGGTGATTCCTCTTCCACTGAGGCTAGACAAGGCAGACAAGTTAGAAGAACATATCTCACTCCAGGCAACAGCTTTTGGGATGGTCCCCTTTCTTGTTGTCTGAAACCCACATGATGAACACACTGCATATCTACTAAATATGTGCTGGGAGTCCTAGGTCTATCACATGTATGTTCTTTGATTGGTGAATCAGACTCTGGGAGCCCAAAGAAGTCCAGGTTATTTGATTCTATTGGTCTTCCTATGGAGTTCCTATTCACTTCCTGTCCTGCAAACCTCCCTCCTATTCTTCCCTAAGAGTTCTCAAGCTCTATCCACTGTTTGGCAGTAGGTATCTGTGTCTGGCTGAGTCAGCACCAGGGTGGAGTCTCTCAAAGGACAACATGATGCTGTCTGTATGGTCCAGGAGTCTTAAGTCTGATGAAGGTACTGGCAGAGACAGTTGGAGAATGTAGTTCACACTGGGATAGCAGACTTCGCAGGGCAGATTGGCTTGCCCCAGAGGGCTCATAGAGCCAACTTGTATTTCTTAATTAGAGTAGCTTTCATGAGAGTAGGACATTAGGTTACATCCCTGTTAGGTTTGAGCCTTAAAATAGCAGTTTTGATTTGAAACTCATCTGGTATGAAAATAAAACTTTTAAATCTACAAACATAGACCATAAAGAATCCACTGGGGACATTTTAACCTTTATGTGTTATGTCATTATTGAACATAATAGCTTCCTGTATGAAACTCAGTTTATAATAAAGGCAATAGTGAATGCTAGCAAAAGAGAGATTAGACATTTATCCTTAAATCAGTCTCTGTTTGCCTGAATAGAACTTAGGTAAGGAGAGATATATACATAGACAAGTGATTCTTAACCTTTTCAATGTTGTAAACATAATTTTCAGAAGGAAAAGCCAAGTTCTAACTGTGTAAACAAATAAGTGTTTCTAAAGTCAATATCAGGAGGATTATTTTAATATTACAAAGTTTGGTTCCTAGCAGGAAAAGTTCTTATATTTGAATACATGGAGGTCCAGCTTTAATACCTCAGTAAAGAAAAATTGTTTTCAAATCTGTTTTTTGTTTGTTTGTTTTTGTTGTTGCTTTTGTTTGTTTTCTTGTTTTTATTTGTTTGTTTTGTTTGTTTCTTTTGGGGTTTTTGTTGGTTTTTTTTGTCTTTTTTTTTTTTAAGACAGAACAGGAATTGCTTAAAAACTTTATCCCAATTTAAAGGTATCTTTAGAGACATGTTTCTTTGGTCAGATCATGCCATTTGAAGTTTCCCAAAATGACTCCAAACTTGGGTTGTTTAACTTTTTCTTACAGATGTTACAGAACTTAAACATATATAGTAACTTGTAAGCCAATAATCTATAATCAAGACATATAAAACCTAGTAAACTTATGCATTTAAAACCAGTAAGAAAAAAAGATATATTGGCCATGTATACTCTGGTGGTTTGAGAAAGGATTAGTGGGTCCCACCTAAGTAGTTGGTGGGACGTGGAGTGAAAGCTAAGAATGTTTCTTCCATTGTGGGTTCAGGAAGTGGGGGAAGGTGATTTTTCAACTATTTAGGGGGTTGAAAAGAAGAAATTGCCAATCATAGAGTGAGTCTAATCAAGGTGTTCAGTACATATGCGAACAACCTATATGGGAGGAATCAATGTCTCCTGAGAGTTGAGGCAGGAAATAGAGGCAATGGCAACTTAAGAGAACGAGAGAGAGAGAGAGAGAGAGAGAGAGAGAGAGAGAGAGAGAGAGAGAGAGAGAGTGAGAGAGAGAGAGGAAGAAGGAGGAGGAGGAGGAGAAGGAGGAAGAGAGGGAGGAGAGGGAGGAGAGGGAGAGGGAGAGATTGATTCTCTGGGTCAGTTTTAGGTAACATGTTGCAGGTGAAGGCAGAATGAGATAGAGAAGAAGAGGGAGCCAGAAGAATACAACAGATTTCCTGTATTAGTTTGAGGCCAAGCAAAACAATTACTTTATTAATTTTACAAGTAATAATGATCAGGAGACACAAATACAAAGAACATCAAATCAGCAGTGTAATAGAAGCAATGAACTAGTAGAAGTAACTAATGTTAAGAACTAGATAGCTGCTGCCTTTTTGACATTACTATAGGCATTTTGTTTTACGCCTATAGCCATCCAACTTACATTGTTACAGAGAACCTTTCTCATGCTTACGTTAACCATTGACTCTATCTTTTGCTCTTTTATGATTTGGACTTCTTCAAAATTTGTTAGTCCTTGCCTTTCTTTAGAGCCAAGTACAATAAAGGTCAGTTAGAACTCCTTTGTATAGTCACCTACATTAAGTTTTAACCCTAACCAACGACCACAACCACCAGGCAGCATTTCCTGCATCTGTGTATAAGCATTTATGGTTGCTATGAGATTTTTGGTTTTTTACCTTTATAATCTTCCCCTAGGAAACCTTTATGATTGCAGTTTCAGTTCCCGAGTCTGATCTGCATCCTTGATTAATCAGTCCTGAAGTGTATGTTTAATAAAATATCACTGTTTGAGTGAAATTAATATCTGAGTGGTTTGTGTGGTGAACAGTTAGCACCAACCAAATGTAAATTTAGTGAGAGAAGCACCAATCCCGTACCTGAAGACTACCAAGCAGAACCCCCAGAGCTCCCAGGGACTAAACAACCAATCAATTGTACACATGGAGCTACCCATGGCTCCAACCGCATAAGTAGCAGAGTATGGCCTTGTTGGGCATCAGTGGGAGGAGAGATCCTTGATCCTGTGAAGACTCGATGCCCCAGTGTAGGGGAATACCAGGGTGGGGTTACAGAAGTGTGTGGATGAGGGGGTGGGGAGTACCTTCATAGAAGCAGGGGGAAGGAGAATGGGATAGAGGGTTACCAGAGGGGAAACTAGGAAAGGGGATAGCATTTGAAATGTAAATAAATAAAATGTCCAATGATAATAATGATGATGATGATGATAATGATGATGATAAATAATAATAATAATAATAATAATAGTAATAATAGTAATAATAATAATGAAGAAATGTCAGGTGACAGATATAAAGATCATGACTCTGTGGATCTGTATATAGGAAACTTGAAAAGTACTAAAGAGTTTCCAGTGCTTACGGCACATGGGCCTTAGGATTTTAGGACCCCATGAGCTGTTACATATATTATGTAGAGCAGAGGGTTCCAATGTCTAGGACATGTTTGGGACCTGAAATACAAGAAGATGTGACATACTGCTCATTGTTGCTTTTTACAGTTTCTACCTACTAAAGTTGGACCCTGAGGATTGTAATAATTGCCAAGTTGAAGCCTTAGAAGCAGTTGTTGGCGAGGATGTGGAGAAAGAGGAACACTCCTCCACTGCTGGTGGGATTGCAAGCTGGTACAACCACTCTGGAAAGCAGTCTGGCGGTTCCTCAGAAAACTGGGCATGACACTCCCGGAGGATCCGGCTATACCACTCCTGGGCATATACCCAGAGGCTTTACCTGCATGCAATAAGGACACATGCTCCACTATGTTCATAGCAGCCTTATTTATAATAGTTTTGCTTTTTATCTGACAATATTAAGGATTTTTTGTTGAACAAAGAAATACAGAAATACATAGTGAGGTCACCTAAGTTCCTGGGATAGCTCATTTTCATTTTCAACCTGACAGGAATGGAAATCTCCTGGTAACATGTCTCTGTACTTTTCTTTGAGCGTGTTTATAGAGAGATTTAAATGAGGAGGTAAAGTGTACCCTTAACGAGGTGCAGCACTATCCCATGGACTGGGATTCTAGACAGAATAAAAGGGAGACAAGGAACAAGCCAACTGAGTGTCAGCATTTTCTGGTCTCAGACGTGAGGAATCATGGTAGCCCTGCAATCAAGATTCTGCATGTTTACCAACCATAATGGACCATATGCTATTAAGTCATAAGACAGAATAAATTCCTTCCCTTAAATTGCTCTAATTGGGTATTAGGTTATAGCAAGAATAATAATTAATGTGGAAACTAAGATGGCACTGTAAGAACTCTGTGGTCTGCAGGACCTGATCAACTGTATTCAGATGTCATTTTGTCTCTGTCTTCTCTCAGAATCTGAGTATAACACTATATATCAACGTTAAGGGTTATGATGTTCATAGACTAAAATGCTACAGGTAGAATACTTTAAACATCAACTAGAATGAATTTGCATGTTTTTACTTATATGAAAGTGGAATGTATATCTGTTTACTAATTGTTATTGTAAAGCTTTTTACACCATTAATAAAACATGTACTCATTCTTTTTATTTTATTTTACTTTAATTGGATATTTTATGTATTTACATTTCAAATGCCATCTCCTTTCACAGTTTCCCCTCTGAAAATCTTCTATCCCAACCCCCTTACCTGCTTCTGTGACGGTGCTTTCCCAACAACCTACCCACTCTTGTCTCACCTCCCTTGCATTCCTCTACACTGGGGAATCAGGCCTTCCCAGGACAAAGGGCCTCCCCTCTCAATGACAGATAAGACCCTTCAGGTTATTCAGTCCTTTAGCTACCTCCTCCATGGGGGTCCTTGTGCTCAGCCCAATGGCTGGCTATGAGCTTCTACATCTATACTGGTCAGAATCTGGCAGAGCCTTTTAGGAGACAGCAGGATCAGGCTCCTACCAGCAATTCTTAGCATCAGCAATAGTGTCTGGGTTTTGTGTCTGCATGTGGAATGGATCCCTAGGTGGGGCAGTCTCTGGATGGCCTTTCCTTCAGTCTCTGCTCCACTTTTTATCCTTGTATTTACTTTAGATAGGAACAATTCTGGGTTAAAATTTTGGAGAAGGTGGCCCATCACTCTACCTGGGGGCCATGCCTAAACTTGGATACGGTCTCAACAGGTTCTCCCTCCCATTTATGGGGTATTTCAGCTAATGTCATCCCTGTGGGGTCCTGGGAGGCTTTTACTTTCCTGGCATCTGTAATTTTCTGGTTGCTGCCCACAGTTCCCCATCCCCCATTGGTACACACCTCTATTAAATTTCCTGACCCTCTGTACATCTCTTCCATCTCCTCCCATTCCTGATTCTTCCTCTCTTCCCCTTCTCTTCTTTCCTTCTACTTCCCTTGGTTATTTTGTTCCACCTTCTATGTGAGACTGAAGGATCTAAGTTCTTCGCCTAATATCCACTTATCAGAAAGGATATACCATTTGTGTTCTTTTGTGATTGAGTTACATCACTCAGGATGATATTTTCTAGATCCATCCATTTGCCAGCAAATTTCATGAAATCATTGTTTTTAATACCTGAGTGGTATTCCATTGTGCAAATGTACACATTTTTTGTATCCATTCCTCTGTTGAGATACATATGGGTTGTTTCCAGTTTCTGGATATAAAAATATGGCTGATATGACATAGTGTAGCATGTGTCCTTGTTACATGTTGGAGCATCTTCTGGGTATATGCCTAGGAGGGTAGAGCTGGGTCCTCAGGTAGTACTATGTCCAATTTTCTGAGGAAATGCCAGAATAATTTCCAGAGTGGTTGTACCATCTTGTAATCCCACCAACAATGGAGGAGTGTTCCACTTTCTCGACTTCCTAGCCAACATCTGCTGTCACATGAGTTTTTGATCTTAGCAATTCTGACTGGTGTGATGTGGAATCTCAGGGTTGTTTTGATTTTCATTTCCCTGATTACTAAGAATGTTGAATTTTTATTTAGGTGATTCTCAGTCCTTTGAGTTTCCTCCATTGAGAATTCTCTTTTGAGCTCTGTACCCCATTTTTAATAGGGTTTTTTAGTTCTCTGGAGTCTAACTTACAGTCTGTTAGTCTTTGGTTTTCAATTGGGGAATTGAGTCCATTGATATTAAAAGATATTAAGGAAAAGTGATTGTTGCTTCTTGATATTTTTCATGTTAGAGATGGAATTATGTTTGTGTGGTATCTTCTTTTGGGTTTGCTGAGAGAGATTATTTTTTTGCTTTTTCTAGGGTATAGCTTCGCTCCTTGTGTTGGAGTTTTCCATCCATTATCCTTTGTAGAACTGTATTTGTGGAAAGATATTGTATAAATATGGTTTTGAAATGGAATATGCTGCTTTATCTATGGTAATTGAGATTTTTGCTGAGTATAATAGCTTGGGCTCACATTTGTGTTCTCTTAGGGTCTGTATGACATCTGCCCAGGATCTTCTAGCTTTCATAGTCTCTGGTGTGAAGTCTGGTATAATTTGGATAGGTCTACCTTCATATGTTACTTGAACTTTTTCTCTTACTACTTTTAATATTCTTTCTTTTGTGCATTTAGTACTTTGACTATTATGTGACAGGAGGAGGTTCTTTTCTTGTCCATTCTTTTTGGAGCTCTGTAAGGTTCTCATATGTTTGTGGACATCTCTTTATTTAGGTTAGGGAAGTTTTCTTCTATAATTTTGTTGAAGATATTTACTGTCCCTTTAAGTTGAGAATCCTCATTCTCTTTTATACCTATTATCCTTAGGTTTGGTCTTCTCATTTTATGCTAAATTTCCTGGATCTTTTGGGTTAGGAGTTTTTGCTTTCTGTATTTTCTTGGACTATTGTGTCAATTTTTTTCTATGGTATCCTTTGCACCTGAGTTTTTTTTTTTTCTTCTATCTCTTGTATTCTGTTTGTGATGCTTATGTCAGTGACTCCTGATCCCTTTCCTAGGTTTTCTATCTCAAAAGCTGTCACCCTTTGTGATTTCTTTATTGTTTCTATTTCCACTTTTAGATCCTGGATGGTTTTGTTCAATTCCTTCACATGTTTGTTTTCCTGTAATTCTTTAAGGGATTTTTATGTTTTTTCTTTAAGAGCTTCTACCTGTTTTCCCGTGTTCTCCTCTATTTCTTTAATGGAGTTATTTATCATCATGGAATGTGATTTTAAATAAGAATCTAGCTTTCTTGGTGTGTTGGGGTATCTAGGTCTCCCTATGGTGGGAGAACTGGGATCTCATGATGCCAAGTAGTCTTGGTTTCTATTGTTTATGTTCTCACCCTTCTCTTGCTGCTCACCATCTGATAATCTCTGGTGTTAGCTGCTTTTGCTGTCTCTGACTGTGACTTGTCCTTCCTGTAAGCTTATGTGTAAGCATCCTGGGAGACCAGTTCTCTCTGGGAGAAATTTGGGTAATGGGAGCTGTGACACAGGGTCAACTCTGGGGCACAGATCATACTCATTTTTTTAAATTTGGGATTATACAATCAGATTCTAGTAACTAAGTAAGAAATAATCCTTAATTGTCAGTTTAGAATGATGTTTTGTTTGCTTGACTTGTTTTGGTTTTGTGAAGTCTTGATTCTCTGGAATAAAACTGAGGCTATGAGCATTGTAAGCACATGGCATATTGATGAGCTACATTTCCAGCTATTAGTATTTCATTGTAATTTGACAGATTATTGTTTTGAAAGAAGATAAATGGTCAAACATTTGCAGTAGTTCTGATAAATGTATTTTTTGCTTAAAAAGGCATTTAACCTTTTCCTTCACAGTTGGATTTATCTCATCTTTGATGTCTATTAACATGGGTGGTACTGATAATCAACTTAAAATGCCACATAATGATTTATTAGCAGCTCGTTCTGGGCCATTACATTGAGTTTTAACAAAACAGAGAAAGTACCCTCAAAGAGCCTATCTTTTATCTGAGGATTACTTCCCTTTTATTACAGATTAATTTAGTTTCTCTCCTGAGTGCCAGAATAACTCAGGTAAAAAAATTTTGCTGTAAAATTGTTCTATGCATAATAAAAATAGAAGCTAATATCTTGCACATTTTGAATACATACGGATAGTTTAAATAATTAATTTATGTTATACTTACTCTTTTTAATAATTGGATCGGTATATCTGTGCATGTTTCTCCACTGCTAAAGTATATGTACTAACATAGTGAGTTTTAAAAACAATAGAAAGTGCAAATCAAAAGCGACAATGCAACATGTGGTGATTAGCCTTGGGAAAGTACTAAGAACATTGGAAATTTCAGCACAAAATGATCATTATTTTAACTAATGGATATAATAAATGCTCAAAATAATTTTCTTTGAGAGCAGATAATAGTTATGTAATCAGCAACTAATTATATGTGTAAAAATTAAATGGTAGAATACAAAATGACTAGATGGTCTTAAGGTAAAATAGATGCCTACTTAAAATAAACTTGAAGACACCTTAAACATCAGAATAAACATTTAAAAACAAACCTAGTCATTCTTCTTTGTTAGCAGAATTGCCATATGTTTGAAGACAGCCAGAACTATATAGTAAGAACATGTTTCAAAATAGAAAAAAATTAAAAGAATAAAATATAATATGATATTGTATAAAGTCAACTTTTTGTGAGATTGACAGAGTACGATTCAAGTGGTAATTTCAAATATTATCACCCAGAGCACAGTGAATTAAGCTATGGAAAACACTCAGGACTACATTGCTGAACTCACAGCAATTTTAGAAATATAAAGAATAATGCATTTATATGACTGTTGCTTCCTGAGAAAACAAATTATTGGAATCAGCTGTTTACACTTTTATATTTTATTTTGTGTGAATGTGTGTATACACGAGAGGTTCAGGAATGCCATAGTATATATGTTAAGGTCAGAAGACAACACGTGTGTGCCTGCTCTTTCTTTTCCCCTTGTGGGTCTCAGGGGTTAAACACAAATCTTCAGGTTTGTAGGTAGGAGCATACTTGTTGAACTATGCTACCAGTCCCAAGCACCTAGATTTTATAGAGTAATCATTCATTCATTCATTCATTCACTCTTTTATGAGGAAAGTTAATGAAAAAATTGAGCCAGAATAAAGTTTAGCTATAGTTGTTATTGAAGAAAGTACTGATCACAGAGACCATCAGAATGCTAGAGCTTGACATCATTTGCCCAATTATTTAACAAGTGTGGATTGCTAGTAGGGCTGGCACCATTACCACATTTGTATAAAAAAGTCAATTCTTTTATTAATTAATTTTTTTACACTCCATATTTTATTCCCCCCACACACTGTTTACTCTCTGACTCTTCCACATCCCATATGTCCTCCTGATCCAGCGGTCTACATGTGGACATCCCCACCCCCGACCTCTAAACTCCCTGGGGCCTCCAGTCACTAGAGCATTAGGTACATCATCTCTGAATGAACACAGAACCGGCAGTCCTCCACTGTATGTGTGTTAGGGGCTTCATATCAACTGGTGTATGCTGCCTGTTTGGTGGTACAGTGTTTGATAGATCTTGGAGTTCAAATTAAATGAGACTGCTGGTCCTCCTACAGGAATGCCCTTCTGTTCAGCTTTTTAAAGCCTTCCCTAATTCAGCTACAGGGGTCAGCTGCTTCATTCCGTTGGTTGGGTACAAACATCTGCATCTGACTCTTTCAGCTGTTTGCTGAGTCTTCTGGAGTGAGGTCATGCTTGGTCCCATTTTGTGAGCGCTCATAGCCTCAGTAATGGTGTCAGGACTTGGGAATTCCCCTTGAGCTGGATCCCACTTTGGGTTTGTCTCTGGACCTTCTTTTCCTCAGGCTCCTCTCCATTTCCATCCCTGTAATTCTTTAAGAAAGGCACAATTATGGGTCAGAGTTGTGACTGTTGGATGTCCCCCCTCTCCCTCATTTGATGACCTGTCTTCCTGCTGGAGGTGGGTTCTATAAGCTCCCTCTCCCTACTGTTGATCATTTCATCTAAGGTCCCCCTCCCGCTTTGAGTCCTGAGAGTTTGTTACCTCCCAGGTCTCTGATACATTCTGGAGGGTCCTCCCAACCTCCTGTCTCCCGAAGTTGCTTGTTTCCATTCTTTCTGCTGACCCTCAGGGCTTCACTCCTTTCCCTCACCCAATACCAGATCATATTTCCCTCTCTGCCCCGCCACTTCGGCCTCCCCCTGTCCACGTTCCCTCCCAGGACCTATCCTCCTTCTCCATTTGTGATTATTTTGTTCTCCCTCTGAACTGGGACTAAAGAACTCAGTTCACTTGGAAACTTGTCCTCACCTAGGAACTTCATCTTGTTGTTCTTTTTGAGTTCTGTGAACTGTATCTCAGGTACTCTGTACTTTTTAACATCCAATTATTAAGGAGAACAAACTATTCTTTTCTTTTGGGGTCTGAGTTACCTCACTCAGGATGATATTTTCTAGTTCCATCCATTTGCTTGCAAAACATAGGATGTCCTCATTCTTAATAGCTGAGGAGTATTGCATTGTGCAAATGAGCCACATTTTCTGTATGCATTCTTCTCTCGTGGACATCTGGGTTGTTTCTAGCTTCTGACTATCACAAATAATACTGATATGAACATAGTGGAATATGTGCCCCTTTGGCATGGTGGGGCATCTTTTGAGTATATTCCCAAGAGTGGTATAGCTGGGTCTTCAGGTAGATCTATTTCCAATTTTCTGAGGAACCTCCAAATTGATATCAAGAGTGGTGGTTTGCAATCCCACCAGCAATGGAAAAGTGTTCCTCCTCCTCCACATCCTCTCTAACATGTGTTGTCACCTGTGGTTTTGATTTTAGCCATTCTGATTGGTGTAAGGTGGAATCTCAGGGTCGTTTTGATTTGCATTTCTCTGATCACTAAGTACTTTGAACATTTCATTAGTACTTCTTAGCCATTAAAGATTCCTCAGTTGTGAAATCTCAGTTTAGTTCTATACCACATTTTTTTTTTTTTTTTGGATTGGGTTGGTTGGTTTTTGGTGATTAGTTTCTTGAGTTCTTTATATATTTTGATATTAACCCTTTTTGGATGTGGGGTTGGTGAAAATTTTTTCCGGATTGCCAATTTGTATTATTGACTATGTCCTTTGCCTTACAAAAGCTTTCCAGTTTCATGAGGTCCCATTTATCAATTCTTGATCTTAGAGCCTGAGCCATCAGAGTTCAGTTGAGAAAATATCCCCCTATACCAATGAGTTCAAGACTCTTTCCCACTTTCTCTTCTATTAGATTCAGTGTATCTGGTTTTATGTTGAGGTCCTTGATCCACTTGGACTTGAGCTTTTTGCAAGGTGACAAATATTGGTCTGTTTTCATTTTTCTACAAACAAATAACCAGTTAGACCAGCACCATTTATTGTAGATGCTTTCTTTTTTCCATTGAATATTTTTGGCTTCTTTGTCAAATATCAAGTGTTCATGAGAGATTGGTTTTATTTCTGGGTCCTCAATTCTACTCCATTGATCAATGTGTCTGTCTCTGTACCAATACCATGCAGTTTTTATCACTATTGCTCCGTAGTAAAGCTTGAGGTAAGGGATAGTGTTTACCTCAGCCATTTGTTTATAGTTAAGAATTGTTTTCACTATTCTGTTTTTTTTTTTGTCTTTCCAGATGAATTTGAGAATTGCTCTTTCCATGTCTCTGAAGAATTGTGTTGGGATTTTGATGGGGATTGCATTAAATCTATAGACTGCCTTTGCTAGGATGGGTATTTTTACTATGTTAATTCTGCCAATCCATGAGTGTGGAATAACTCTCCATTTTCTGAGATCTTCTATTTCTTTCTTGAGAGACTTGAAGTTATTGTCATACAGGTCTTTCACTTGTTTAGATATAGTTACCCCAAGATATTTTATATTATTTGTGGCTATTGTGAAGGGAGTTGATTCCCTAATTTCTTTCTCAGTCTGTTTATCATTTGTATAAAGGAAGGCTACTGATATATTTCAGTTAATTTATATCTGTCCACTTTACTGAAATTGTCTATCAGCTGGAGAAGTTATCTAGTAGAATTTTTGGGGTCATTTATTTATACTATCACATCATCTGCAAATAGTGATACCTTTATTTCTTCTTTGACAAATTGTATTCCCTTGATCTCTTTTTGTTGTCTTGTTTTATTGTTCTAGCTAGCACTTCAAGTCCTATATTGTACAGATCTGGGGAGAGTGGGCAACCTTGTATTATCCCTGATTTCAGTGGGATTGCTTCAAGTATATCTCCATTTAATTTGATATTGACTGTTAGTTTGCAATAAGTTGCTTTTATTATGTTTAGGTTTGGGCCTTGAATTCCTGATCTCTCCAATACTTTAAACAGGAAGGGGTGTTGTATTTTGTCAAATACATTTTCTGCATCTTAGGAGATGATCGTGTAATTTTTTCTTTGAGTTTGTCTATTTAGTGTATTACGTTAATGGATTTTCATATATTGAACCAACCTTGCATCACTAGAAAGACTCCTACTCCATCATAGTGAATGATGGTTTTGATGTGCTCTTGGATTGGTTTGAAAGAATTTTATTGATTATTTTTGCATCAATTTCAGAAGTGTGATTGGTCTAAAGTTCTCTTTTTTGGTTGGGTCCTTTGTGGTTTAGGTATTAGAGTAATTGTGGCTTCATAGAATAATTATGTAGTGTTCTTTCTCTTTCTTTTTTTGTGGTAAAGTTTGAGAAAATTGGTATCAGGTCTTCTTTAAGGTCTGGTAGAATTCTGCACTAAATCCATCTGGCCCTGGCCTTTTTCTTTTCTTTTTTTTTTTTCTTTTCTTTCTTTTTTCTTTTTTGGCTGGAATATTTTTAATGACTTTTTCTATTTCCTTGTGCAATATGGGCCTGTATAGATAGTTTACCTGTTTCTAATTTAACTTTGGTATGTGGTATCTGTCTAGAAAACCATCCATTTAATCAGATTTTCCAGTTTTGTTGAGTATAGGCTTTTACATTAAGATCTGATGATTTTTTTTGAATTTCCTCGTTTTCTGGTGGTATGACTCCCTTTTCATTTCTGATTTTGTTAATTTGGATACTGCTTCTTGGCACTTTAGTTAGTTAGGGTTTATCTATCTTGCTGATTCTGTCAAAGAACCAGCTCTGATTTTGCTGATTCTTTGTATTGTTTTCTTTGTTTCTATTAATTTTTTATTATTAGATTTTTTTATAGAATTTATTATTTCTATTAATTTTGGACCTGAGTTTGACTATTTCCTGCCTTCTTCTCCTCTTGGGTGAGTTTGCTTCTTTTTGTTCCAGAGCTCTCAGGTGTGCTGTTAAGTTGTTAGTGTAAAATCTCTCCAGTTTCATTATCTGAACACTAAGTGCTATGCACTTTGCTCTTAGCACTGCTTTCATTGTGTCCTATAAGTTTGTGTATGATGTGTCAAAATTTTCATTAAATTCCAGGAAGTTTTTTCTTATTTCTTACCTGACCAAGTTATTGTTGAATAAAGAATTGTTCAGTTTCTATGTGTATGTGGGCTTTCTGTAGTTTTTGCTGTTCTTGAAAACCAGCTTTAGGCCATGATGATCTGATAGGGTGCATGGGATTATTTCAATCTTCTTGTATCAGTTGAGGGTTGTTTTGTGACCAATTATAGGGTCAATTTTGGAGATAGGGCGCATGGGATTATTTCAATCTTCTTGTATCAGTTGAGGGTTGTTTTGTGACCAATTATATGGTCAATTTTGGAGAAGGTACCATGAGGTGCTGAGAAGGTGTATTCTTTTGTTTTAGGATGAAATGTTCTCTAGATATCTGTTAAATCCATTTGTTATATAACGTCTTAGTTTCACTGTGTCTCTGTATATTTTCTGTTTCAATGACCTGTTCATTGATGAGAATGGGGTGTTGAATTCTCCCACTATTATTTTTTGGGGTTCAATGTGTGTTTTGAGCTTCAGTAAAGTTTCTTTTATGAATGTAGGTGCTCTTTCATTTGGGGCATAGATGTTCAGAATTGAGAATTCATCTTGGTGGATTTTCCCCTTGATGAATATGGAATGTCCTGGAGAAGTGGTTAAGGGTACTTGTTGTTATTCTGGGTGAGTTGAGTTATACTATATATACCTATGTTTAGTTTATCACAACCACCTACCACCTATACATACATGTATAGGAAATTAGACACCCTCTTCTGGTCTCTACTGGCACTGGCTGAAATGAAGCACATACTTACACAGCCTTATAGAGAAAATATCTTGTATATTGTATGCATATATCACCTGTTAATTAAAAACCCTATGACTTAAAGGAGAGGATAGAATAGAAGGTGGGATATCCAGGAGGCAGAAACATTCTGGGAGAGAACCAGCAGCAGGGACAGTGTCCAAGGAGATATGAGTAGGAGCAACAGATGGACCTGAACAGAGGTAACTAGCCGTGTGATGGGCCTAGCTATGTGGCCTAGGTATTTGTAAATATAGGATATTTATTCCTATAACATGTTTCTTTTATTTTTACTTTCAATTCTTATTCATTTATAAATAAAATTTTCCTTTAAAAAGTCAGTTCTGACAGTTCAACAGAGCTTCAGCATAGTGCATTAACAGAGTAGAAAGGTACATAGTCATTGAGTACCCCAAATTATATATGCATGTATAGTGAGAAAGCTTATCTCTTATTTAATCAATAAAATGGCAAAGTTAGAATATCCTCACATAGAAACCCATTACCAGTGAAACATAAAGGAATGGATAGAGTCTAGGTCAAACTGGGAGGAGGTATGGAAACAAATCAAGTTCATCCATGGAGAAGGATTGGTGATTACAGAAAACCTAGAAGAGGTTATAATGACAGAAAGGTATTTTGAAGACTGTGCTTTTGATCTCAGATTTTATAGGCTTAAGATAGCAATGGAGTCAGACTTTCTCATGAAAATAAATAGATAAATAGATAAATAAATAAATCCAAATGAACATGGATGTAATTTTTAAATTTTTTAGATATTTTATCTATTTACATTTCAAATGTTATCCCCTTTACTGGTTTCCCCTCCCCATGCTTCTATAAGAGTGCTTCTCCACCCATCCATTTGTACCTCACCACCATTGCATTCCCCTACACTGGGGCCAGATATACCATTCTCTTCTACATATGAAGCTGGAGTCATGGTTCCCTCCCTGTGTACTCTGGTTGATGGTTTAGTCCCTGGGAGATCTGGGGGTAGGGGTATGGATGGTTGATATTGTTGTTCTTCTTATGGGGTTGCAAACCCTTTCAGCTCCTTCAGTCCTTTTTCTAACTCCTCCATTGTGGTTCCTGGACCATGTATATATTAACAGACCAAATTCTAAAAGAAATTTTAAAGGAAGAACAACTCAATAAATGAAATGAAATGAACTAGCATGACTTGATGTAGGAGTTGAAAACCTAGTCAGTGGCTATTATGCTGTTAAGTGATGACAGACAGAATGTGAGATGGGTCAATCTTATCCAATTCAGTTATTTAATTGAAATACTACAAAATCATGTTGCGCAACATAAAACACCTGCAATGGACACCTGACTTGAGAAGAGTTTAAATTAATTCATATAATCAAAATATATACAATACACATCCACATATAAAGAATTATAGGTAGTTCCAAAAATATATACATAAACCCCATTTGTGATTCATAAATTTTAATAATTAAAATATTTAACATTTTTGGTAAAACAGTTGGGATGATGTAATTTTGAGTAGAGATTTCAGAGGCTGTAGACAGAAATCATGAGAAATGGACCATCACACAGCCATTCACATATGGGCAGCATTAAGTGAACATTTAACTGGATATTTGAAAATATAGACAAGATTCTAAGGGTGATGTTTTGGGAGGAGAGGCTGGACTTGGAGAGGAGGGGTAGGGATGCATATAATAAAGATACATTGTATGCATACATAGAAATCTCAAAGTATACATAAAAAACAAAGAAATTGAGTTTGCTTTTAAGAACATATGAAGTGGAGGAGGTATGGCAAACAGTGTGTGGGCTTTTAGTTGACAACACAAGCTTGGAGCAACAGCTGTACCCAAGAAATGTGCAGAAACTGAAATAGAACATAGAGACAAGTTTCATTGTCTGAAAACTCTAAACTGAGGGGACAATGAGACCTCACTTGGATCATGCTGACCTCCAAATTAACTGATCCTGAACACTTTGGTAACATACTGTGTTTCACTTGTAGTATATTTTCTTTAGAGCAAATGTTTAACCCCACATCAAAATATCAGTCATTTTCCCTAACCCCACTCCTTTTTAGTGAGGTCCAGTGGTGTCCATTCCACCACAGGGCTCAGCTGCTTGGGGAGGCAGGAGGAGAGAGTTTTGATATGCTTACATTTGCTGGGTTGATGAAGGATGTAGGGAAGCCATGGGGCACTGCTCCAGAGGTAGGGAAGCACAGTTTGAAGCACAGGACAGCCAGAGCTGGCTTGGGGGTCCTGGGACCTGAAAGGGGGTCGGGACCATCTTGTTCTCAGGCTTTTGGGCACTCAGGCTCTGCTGACAACTGCAGAAGAGCTGAGAATGGACTGGGGAACAGCAGGCTGAATCTAGCCTAGGGCTGAAGGGGATAAATGGTAACTCCATGTGGTTCCATGGGGAGAGTTGTGGGCTTGTTGGCAGTGGAGAGTTTGTACTTGGATTGATCTTGTTAGCAGATGTGGCTGGGAATTCAGAAAGGCCTTCTATGGGAGATTAGACAGTGGCTCTCTAAATAAAGACCCTCTCCTTGGCTCACCAGAGTGGATCCTGATGAAAACAGACAGTCCATAATTTTAAAGCATTTGTTGTCGTGGTGGAAAGTGGATGAGTAAAACCATACCCCACCTCTCAGGGTGTGTGTGAGGTTAAATACATTTTGCAAGGAAGAGTGTCTGGGAACAATAGTTTATTGGCTAAGCCTTTAGACCTTTTGATACCTCATTAAAATGGAGATCTGTCTTGAGGCTACTGACCACAGGTCACATCCTCTACCTGTGGAGGGGTTTGGGGCATTGCTCTTATGTGACTGATGGCCACAAATCTATGAAGGGGTGCAACCTCATGCCAGGAGCCTGGTATTCAGAAGTGGGACAAAACAACTTCTATCCATTTAGGGTCACTGGGGTTTCTAGCCTTAGCTCAACCAGGAACCAGGCTGCCTTTCATGGTCCTGCACTTTCCCAAGAATTTCCATAAATTGCTACTTGCAACTTTCTTTCTGAGTATATTCACTTCCTTAGATGATACACCCCCCAGCCTCCTACTCTGAAGTTTAAATAAGCAATCCATGACAATCCAACATTATTATTGTTTTTAATTGTCTTGAAATCTGTAAAACTTGGGGGCACAATTTCATTTCTTGGGAAAGACATGTTAAATAATTTGTTTTATTTTTTCTTAAGTGCCTACAAAGGTAAATTCTCCCATGAAAACTTTAAAACCAACAAAGAGTGTGATCAAATAGCAATCCATTACATAAGAAATCCAGGACTGAATGTATTACTCTCAAGACAAAAGGTAAATGTCCACGTTCAATATTGATCCTTTTAATATCATTATCCAGGCAAATATTAGAGCAATCTAAAATGTTGCATATGATAGGTAAACACATACACAAAAAAGTATGTAACAGATGAATCTATTCTTAGTTAAGTGATTAGAAACAGATACCTTAAAATAGCAATACTAAATACCTACAAAGAAGATTGTAAAATTACTGTAAAAACATGGAGTATTCCAGTAAATCCTAATTGTTTATTAAGTCCTCTCATCAATTTGTGTTTTCAACTGAAATATCATGACATTAACGTAAGAAACTTATTAGGTGGGCTTAACGATGTGTGAAATACAGAGAGAATTAATAAAATTCATACCCATACATGTGCATGACTGTGAGTATATCTGTGTATCTGTATGCATCCATGTGTTTGTGTGTATCCTTGCTGTATGTGTATGTATGTATATGCATATGTATGTGTGTGAATGCATGAAAACTGCAAAAAAAGAACAGCGTAGAAGGATTACAAAAACAAAATATCTAAGAAACGCATGATGGGACTGGAGATACTGCTCAGCAGGTATGGAGACTGGCCACTCATACAGAGTTGATTTTATTACCAGGTTTGATTCCCAGCACCTACATGGCAGCTCAATGCTGACAGTCCCTCAAGTTCTAGAGAACCTGATGCTTTCTTTTGAACTCCACAAGACCAGGCATGCATGTGGTGAACAGACATACATGCTGCCAAATATTTCATGCAATAAAAGTGGAGACATTTTAAAAGACCAGAAACATGTGAGACATAAAATGTTTATGTACTGCATTCCCCCTCCCACATTAAAAGAATCAAAAAGCTATCCGAGAGGGTCTCCATAGGATCATCTTGTCTTTATTTCTTTTTACCAATATTTCTTGTGAAGTATATGTCAATTCAATGAATGATGTTTGATTGCTTAGTCGTCTCTCTTTAAACTCCCTAGGCATCATTAGTGTAGTGCTGTGGTTGATTACAACATGTGACCCACATGATGCAGATTTCTACATGGTTGTGGACCAATTATTCAGTGGAACATTTGCTGGGGAATTGGGTTACTGGCAATTAGTCTTAAGTCAGGAAAGCCCTGCCAGATTTCCTGTTCCCTTTCAGCTTCTTGTGTGCTCATAGAATGTGACCAACAGGGCTTCTATTTCTTCCACCATATCTTCTCTGACATGATGGAAATCATCTTCTCCAAAAGAAAGCCATAATATTCCTTCCTTGCTTAAACAGTTTCCTGGCTGGCTTCACATCCAGAAAGAAAAAAAGTGTATACATTCATTCATGGTGTCCATTTCTTTTATAATTTTACTTGCATAAGCAATGGCAGACTGAAAATGTGGAAAATTCAAAAAATAAACTGTACATTTTAATCTTTGCTCTACTCTGTTTCTGTGTACTTTAATGAAGTAAGATGCTACTCCAGTCCATCCTGCCTAAAATACAGATTGATCTTTGTAGAGCATTTGCTGTGCAGATGCAGCATTAGATATACCACACCAGAAGCACATTTCTCTGCTGGAGAATCTCTTGTTGTATTTAATACTGACCCCAAAGAATAATACTAGTGACAGTTTGCTGTGACCATCCTATCATTAATTATTTATATCTTGCTATGTCCAATTCATAAAACATATGTTATCATAGGTATGTTTATAAAGGAAAGAACAGTATACAGGAAGCTTAATACTGCCTGTGTATGCTTGGTTGCAGTGTTAGGGGATTAGAGGTAGGGAATGTATGAAGAATTCCTACAGAAGAAATGTATGCTACTTTGTTTTATCCATTTTTGTCCACATTAAATTTCATTACAGTTGGAGCTATTTGCAGATTTTGACCATTCATCATCACTGTCTAGTAGAGCACTTAATAAAGTTTTTAAAAAATTAATGAATAAGCATTATGATTCATTATGTGGTTTCTTACCTCCTTTCTTAGAATATATTTTCCTTAATGACCAAGGCCATTTGTCTTACTGGATATAAAATTCTTTCTGGTCATTTGAGGAACTTAAACATCCAATCTCTATACAGTCATTTCTCACAATTTTGTTATTTATTCTTAACTCTAAAATATCAATTGCATTTTGTCCTTTGAACTACTGTATTTTATATCCATAAAAAATTCTTTTTAATTTTTCCTATTTGACTAAGTAATGCTGTTTGGAAAAATGCACCTCATAGCTACTTTTCTGGAATCTGAAATATTAGTTGAACATAATAGTCCTTACCTACATCCTCTGAATGAGTTAATGAATTACAGAAAGAAAAAAAATAAAGGGAATCATATAATGAGAGAAACATTTCCTGATCAGTATTTAAGAGTTTATGGTTTTAATCTGTGGATTTAAATTTTTCAATAAATTTTCAAAATGTACCATAGAATATAAATAAATCTCTAGAGTATAGTTCCAGAATAAAGAATGACAATTTTCTACCTTGAAATTACATCCTAGACTTTATATTCTGTTGCATTCTTAGGACAAGATATAACTTCTCTTTTCATGAACCTCATGTGATTCTTCAAGTAATTACTTTTATTCCAGTATTTCAAAATCTAGCCTAGAGTACATTCATAACTTTTAAGGAAATGCTTCCTAGGAAATTTTGTTTCTGTATTTGCTTCCTCTTTTCCACATCCACACCAGTCCTTTAATCTTCCATTGAAACATATTCTCTTTCATTGAAACATGTAAATCCTATAAATTAGTTTAATTTCTAATGCTGACGGTATGTGTTTTATTATTTTCCTTACAATTTTCCTAGTTATGTCCTTATCACAGATAACAATTTCCTTTAGTGAATATTCCTTTAGTAAACAACTGTCTTTAGTGATCACTCTACAAATCCTAAAATTAGGATGTGGCATCCCAATGTTCAAGTCTTACTATGATTACTTTAATTCTAATGTACTTGGAAATGTCCTTGCCAGCAGACAAAGCTGACTTATAGCTGATAGGGCTTACATTCCTGATGACTTTCTCTCCCCATTCATCTGCATCTCCATCAATTTCTCCTTTACATTCTGATACACACATCAATAAGGACAACATTGCATTATCTTAATAAGTGCATATCCAATAATTAAATAATGGGCTTTGGGAAGCAAATAAAAGACCCAATTTCTCCTAAATAAATAAAGCAGTAAAGACTTTGGACTTCTAATCTATCTTTCTGCTGAATAAGAAGAATGGAGTAATGGACACCTCTGTTTTTTTTCTCACTTATCTCAATTTTACCATACAGTTAAAATATATGAATAAATGCAATATCGTAAAGAGCAGAACCAAGTTGTCTTACTAGAAAACTGTTTGGTTTTATTTATAACATATTTAACTTTTTTAAAAAATGTATTTGCTATTAAATTAAAAATTTATTATTAAAAATGTATTTGTTATTTTTTTTTAAAGACTAGTCATTATCCCCCTCCCAGAGCCACCTGAGCTCCACCAGACAGTTCCTCATCCTACCCCTCAACCTCCCACCCCCCCATCTCAAATAGAATGTTCCTGTAGGTTCTTTGCTGTCAGGTCTGGGGGAAAGGTGAGAACCTTGTCCAGCTGGGTCTCCACAGGGCTGAGCAGGAGGGTGAGTGTTCAGTTCAGATCTCCTGCTCTCCAGAGAATAGCCACCCAGGAGCCTGGAGTCTGTCAATGAAGGAACTTGTTTTATTGTATCAGTCTCTTGTTTATATAGGGTTGAAGAACAGGGTGAGATGATGTAGGAGGCAGGGAAGGGTGATGGAGGGTATGGGGTGACTGACAGGGCCAACGAAGTTATTCTACATCAGCATTAGGTAGGCAAAGGCTGGCTTAAGCAGGTTGTGCTGAGTCATTCTCAAGCAAATGACAGGTGTCTAAAATTGAGCCAAGGCTCAGGTTCCCTCACTAGGCCTCAATATCTGGCCAAATAAGGCACAACATATTCCCATCACCCCCACTCCTACACACACACACACACACACACACACATACTCACACACACCTCACCAGGCTGCCCCACTTCCTGAGGCCTCAAGTCTCTCTAGAGTTAGGTGTACTGTCTTTCATTGAAGCCAGACCAGCCAGTTCTCTGCTGTATATGTGTCTGAGGCCTAGTACCAGCTAGTGTATGCTGCCTGGTTGGTGGCTCAGTGCCTGAGAGATCTCAGAGGTCCAGGTTAGTTGAGACTGCTTGGGGTTCCTCTATGGGGTTACTCTCCTCCTCAACTTCTTTTAGCCTTTCCCTAATTCACCACAGAGTCCCAGACTTCAGTCCATTGGTTGTGTGTAAGTATCTACCTCTGTCTCAGTCACTTGCTTGTTTTGCCTCTTGGAGGGCAATCATGCTAGGCTCCTGTCTGTAAGCACAACATAGCATCAGTAATATTGTCAGGTCTTGGAGCCTCCCCTTGAGATGGATCCCAATTTGGGGTTGGAACTCCTTTCCCACAGTATCTTCTCCAATTTTGTCCCTGTAGTTCTTTTAGACAGGAATAATTCTGGGTCTAAGTTTTAACCCTATCCCTCCACTTGATGCCCCCTCTTCTTGCTGTAAGTGAACTCTAAAAGTCCTCTTCCACACTGTTTGACATTTCATCTAAGGTCCCTCCTTTGAGTCCTGAATCTCCTACCTCCCAGGTAAGAATCTGTCGTTGACCTTGGGATCCAAAGTAGACAAATGAGCTATTTGTTTTGTTTTTATTTATATGTATGTGTCTCTATGTATATATGAAGATGTGTTGCTGCATTGTAGTTTTTTGTCTAAGAAGTTTGAGGGCAAGTGCCTCAACTGTATGTGCTGGTTTATACCTGCTCTCTATAGATTTGCTGCTAGCTGTGGGTATGGTGTGAGCTCTTTGCCTTTCTGTACATTTATTCAGTTGTTGGCTCTGTTAGTTCAGTAGCTGCCAGAGATGGTGTTGAGGTGGCAAGTGAGAGAGCTTTCTACATTCACTCATCACTGAGGATCTGGAGTTCTGGTTCAACTGGCTTTAATCACTTATATCCCAGCTATAAGGATGACATGGTACAACCACTCTGGAAAGCAGTCTGGCGGTTCCTCAGAAAACTGGGCATGACACTCCCGGAGGATCCAGCTATACCACTCCTGGGCATATACCCAGAGACTTTACCTGCATGCAATAAGGACACATGCTCCACTATGTTCATAGCAGCCTTATTTATAATAGCCAGAAGCTGGAAAGAATCCAGATGTCCCTCAACGGAGGAATGGATTCAGAAGATGTGGTATATCTACACAATGGAATACTACTCTGCAATTAAAAACAATGAATTCACGAAATTCCTAGGCAAATGGTCAGATCTTGAAAATATCATCCTTAGTGAGGTAACCCAATCACAAAAGGACACACATGGTATGCAGTC
Organism: Tokudaia tokunoshimensis; assembly: GCA_036184795.1. Classification (NCBI taxonomy): domain Eukaryota; kingdom Metazoa; phylum Chordata; class Mammalia; order Rodentia; family Muridae; genus Tokudaia; species Tokudaia tokunoshimensis. Next base: position 10,762,254 of record BTHU01000008.1, read on the forward strand.
ACTGATAAGGGGATATTGACCCAGAATCTCGGAATACCCTAGACACAATCCGCATATCAACAGATTTCTAAAAAGATGGTAGGAGAGACCCCTGGTCCTGGAAAGACTGGATGTAGGGGAACGCCAGGAAAGAGTAACGAGAGGGGGTTGAATGGAGAAAAGAGGGAGGGAAGGGGGCTTATGGGACTTTCGGGGAGGGAGGAAACGGGAAAGGGGAAGTGATTTGGAAAGTAAATTAAAAAAATAAAAGAAAATAAATAATAAAAAAAGGATGACATGGATAGTCATGTATGAAGTTAATTATGACTCAATGATTTATAGTTCCGTAATATCATTTCAGTAAACCCATAAGGTAAAACGAATGGAAATAACATCACATCCTTACAATGACATAATGCTTTGTTCACTTTCCTTTTCAAAGAATACTTTTTGTTGTTTATTTGTTTGTTGTATACTTTAAGGTAGAATCTTTTTATGTAGTATAGACTGTGTTCAAACCCTTATATAACTCTACCTTAAAACCCATTCCCTTCTTTCTCCACATTGTCGCAAACACCTGATTGCAAGCTGGTACAACCACTCTGGAAATCAGTCTGGTGGTTCCTCAGAAAACTGGGCATGATACTACAGGAGGACCCCGTTATATCGCTCGTGGGCATATACCCAGAGGATTCCACAGCATGTAATAAGGACACATGCTCCATTAAGTTCATAGCAGCCCTATTTATAATAGCCAGAAGCTGGAAAGAACCCAGATGCCCCTTAATGGAGGAATGGATACAGAAAATGTGGTATATTTGCACTATGGAATACTACTCAGCTATTAAAAACAATGAATTCATGAAATTCTTAGGCAAATGGGTGGAACTGGAAAATATCATCCTAAGTGAGGCAACCCAATCACAAAAGAACACACATGGTATGCACTCACTGATAAGTGGATATTAGCTCAGAAGCTTGGAATACCCAAGACACAATTCGCATATCAAATGATGCCCAAGAAGAAGGAAGGAGAGGGCCCTGGTCCTGGAAAGTCTCAATACAGCATTGTAGGTGAATCCCTGGACAAGGAAGCTGGAGAGGGTTGATTTGGGAACAGGGGGAGGGTAGAGGGCTTATGGGACTTTTGGGGAGGGGGAACCAGGAAAGGGGAAATCATTTGAAATGTAAATAAAGAATATATCTAATAAAAATAAGAAAAAATTCAATTTCAAGAAAAACAAACAAACAAAAACAAACAAAAATTACCCCATTCCTTTAAGGGGATAATCCAACACACCGTTAGTTTATTTTTCACAAAAGTCGGCTTTATGAGTTATTGACCACGCATAAGTAAGTTTTCTATTTCCTACTGAGCTTTAATATCTTCAGTATCTTTTGCCATCTTGATTTCAGGAACATGATGTTTCTGCAAGGGAATTGGAACCATCATGTTCTTAGAGAGGATCACATTAAATATTGATATAATGATTAATGTCAATATTAATATAACATGGAAAAGGCACTGCTATGATAGGTCCTAGCACTACATTTCATATAGTCTATATAGAATTTTCTGGTAACACTATAAACAGTACATCTTGCAAGTTGGTACAGCTATGGGGTGTCTAGATATTGTCCCACACATGCTTTTACAGGTTTATCCACTTAACAAAAACAGCTAATGTACATATTCTTGCCTTAAACATTATTATTTTGTTCTTAATCTAATTATTTCATAATTAGGTTGAAAAATTAAATAGTTTCATACCAAATGTTTGTAGACCTAGTTTTGTGATTTGACTTTTTGATCAGTTTGAAATATTGCTGTGTTAATGAATTCTATAACAAAATTCTTAAATTACTATAAAAGGTATTTGAACAACATTTAATAGAAATATCTAGTGTTAGGACAGTATCTTTTGTGCTGCAAAAATTTCTCTTTCAATAAATACTAAGCTCAGCTTGCTACATTGAATTATTTGAAATAATGTCTTGGTAAGTCTGATAAAAGATAATTACAAGTGCTATTAAACAATTCACGTTGGTTCTGACTCTTCTTTTTAAAGTTAGTGCACAAGTTAATTGGTATAATTTCAGATGGGTACACACACACAAACACACACACACACACACATATACACACACACACCATGAGATTCTCATACATCTACTCCTCCTCTTTGGTCCCCCTCTTTCTTTCTCTCATGAACCATGAAAGCAGAAGGGGACTATTTAAGACCAAGGAAGAATGATAAATCTATATCTTTACTGTTACACAACCTTCTAGATGCTCACAATTCACCCTGATGTATAAATACTGTCAGTATATATGGGCTTTTTCTATAGTTTCCCCTTTTCCAGAGAAGAATATAACTCCTTTCCATGAGACTAGTCTTTCATCTTCTGAGCAGCTACAGTTATGGCAGATGCTGGTTATGTTACTGAATAACTTCAATAAGAAGTATTCATGATCAATACATTCCAGAATAACAAGTTGGGGTAAAGAATGCCCCACACATATGCTAAATAATTGCATGGTTCATTGTTCCTTAATGTCCATTTTATTATCAAGCAGCCTCAAGCATGCTTATTTTCTGAGAATAGATTTACAGTATGCTGCGCTTCTCTCTGGTGGAAGCTGTAATTTAATTATAGAGGGTAAATGCCATGGAGAAACCATGGCTTGTTCTACTTGCACACCTCTTCTGGGCTTTAGAGAACAGAAAGGAGTAAGAATCATCATTGTAAAAACTGAAGAAGTTAAACTGCAGAGGACAAATAACCCTACTAAAAGTGGGGTGCTGAGCTAAACAATTCTCAACTGAGGAATCTCAAATGGCATAGAAGCACCTAAAGAAGGTTGGAAGGGGGAGTATCATCACAGAAGCAGGGGGAGAGGGGATGAGAGGGGGGGTTCCTAGGGGAAACCTGGAAAGGAGATAACATATGAAACGTAAATACATAAAATATCCAATAAAAATGAAAATAAAAAAAGAAATCTTCAACAACCTTAGTTATCAGGGAAATGCAAATCAAAACAACCCTGAGATTCCACCTCACACCAGTCAGAATGACTAAGATCAAAAACAGCAGATGCTGGCAAGGAAGTGGAGACAGAGGAACACTCCTCCACTGTTGGTAGAACTGCAAGCTGATAAAAACCATTCTGGAAATCAGTCTGGCGGTTCCTTAAAAAATTGGACACAGTATTACCTGAGGAAACAGCTATGGCACTCCTGGGCTTATACTCAGAAGATGCTCCAACATATAACAAGGACACATGATCCACTATGTTCATAGCAGCCTTATTTATAATAGCCAGAAGCAGGAAACAATTCAGATGTCCTTCAACAGAGGAATGAATACTGAAATGTGATACATTTACACAATGGAGTACTACTCAGCCATTAAAAGCAATGACTTCATGAAATTTGCAGGCAAATGGATGGAGCTAGAAAATAACATCCTGAGTGAGGTAACCCAGTCACAAATGAACATACATGGTATGTACTCACTGATAAGTGGATATTAGGTAAAAGGCTCCAAATACCCACAATAAAATTCACAGACCATATGAAGCTCAAGAAAAAGGAAGACCAAAGTGTGGATGCTTCAGTCCTTCTTAGTAGGGAGAAAAAATTACTCACAGGAGGAAGAGAATAGGAGGGACTTGGGAGGAAGAAAGGAGGAGGAGGGGAAAAGGGGGGCAGAATTGGGTATGGGAGGAGACAGGGATGATATATAGAGGGTCCGGAAATTGAACAGTGTGTGGCAATGGGGGATAGGGAACTGGGGATAGCCACCAGAAAGTTCTAGCTGGCAGGAATACAAGAACCCTCAGGCCCAATTGGGAGACATTAACTGAAATACCCAACAAAGGAAAGAGAGAAACTGTATAGACCACCTCCATAGGTTAGGAAAGGCCCCTAGTTGGGGATGGTGCCACCTATTCATCTCCAAATTTTTAACCCACAATTATTCCTGTCTAAAGGAAATAGGAGGACAAAGTATAGAGCAGAGATTGAAGGAAAGGCCATCCAGAGACTGCCTCACCTGGGGCTCCATCTCATAAATAGACACCAAACCTAGACACTATTGTGGATGCTAAGAAGTGCTTGCTGACAGGAGCCTGATAAAGCTGTCTCCTGAGAATCTCTGCCAGATTCAGTATGATTCTAACTATTTTACAAGGATACTGCTTCAACAGAACTTGGGATAAATGCATGGGTGTGTTGACCACACCCTTTTTTTGCACCTCACTGTGTTTTCAAATCCTTTTAGTTTTCTAAACTTCAACTGATAAAATGCATTTTCTTAATCAACTATGTTTAGAATTCTATGGAAAAATGATCATGAAAACAGCTAATGGCTATTATAAAGTTGTTAAGCTGAAAATATCCTATTGTGTAAAAGAATATTCTTTATAGTAGGGCAATTATGATTCACTGTCTGAGATATTATAACTCCCTTTCTTGTGTATAATACCCTAAAAATTCTTTAAAATGCAAAATTGAATATTATGCACCCCTTAATGTTAAATTTTAATTACATAATAAAACTTTACAATCTGCATGTTGCTACTCTGCATTGATGTTCTTATAGAACCTATTTGTTCTGCATATGGCCTCTTATACATTAAAACTTTAAGGTAGAGCCATTGTCTGTTAATTCTTACAATTCTGGAGGTATTATTTGTTTTATAGAGTTTGCTTAATTAATGTGTTTTAATGATAAAGCCTATATGTGATAGTATTGCCTGATATCACATCTTCTGTGCATTGTTGTTAGTTTTGTGTTTATCCCCTATTCCTTTCTATTAATGATACTGCTGTTATGACTACAATTACCAGCACTGCACTCTTACACTGCCATTTAAATGTTTCATGTGTAATACCCCCACCATTCCATTGGTAAACACATGTTGCAACAGATGGGCCAGGCTTAATTATCTCAGTTTAGTAAAAGAAGAAAGTAAAGCTAGAGAAGATGGAATATTTGGTAAGAATTTTTCAATTATTAAGTCAAAGAACTGGAATCAGAATTGGGTTCTTTTGTCAGTCTGATGAACTTTCAGGTATGTGGCACCATCTGCAAGTTCTCAGTTTGTAGAAGCCTTTGTAACTTTTTCAAGGACTTTTTCCCCATTGAAGTAGTATTATTGTATGCACAAAAGCTTAAGAAATAGGAGTTTATTTAGACAGACTGCAGATTATTTTTGGAGACATTAGTCCTCTATCTTTATTCCTGATTGAAAAATGACTGTGACTATAGCCAATCATATCAAATACATAACATGTTTCATTTAGAAGGAACAATTTGTGACTATTCTGTTATTTTTAGCCAGACCTAATATAAAGATATTCTGAGTGTGATCAGAATACATGACAGTCTTTCTTTTTTAAATTAATTTAAAATTAACTGCAAAATATAAGCATCAAATGATGGGCAACTCAGATCTGCTGAAGGAGTTGCTGATTTCATTCAATCCCAAAGGTTTGTCAAAACTTAAGTAACATTCAATGCTTGAGTTAGGCACTAGACTATGTTTATAGTAGGAATATGTCCTTAGGGGTTATTTTATTGCTCTATTCCTTTAGCTGAATATTTAAAAGTTATTTTTCCCTAAGGGTGCATGACTGATTTAGTCACAGGTTCATGGTGAGTTTAGCTGCATCAGGTATGGGTTCCATCTCATAAAGTCTGCCTTAAATCTTATCAAGATGTAGGTAGTTTCTCCTATAACATTTGTAATACTATTGTATCAGTATATTGACACGTCATTGTTATATATTTTGGGGTTTGTAACAAGGTGATGTTGATGATTTTTTTTCTTCTAGTAGCATATAATACCTTCTAGTACCAGAAATTTTACTGAGTAGTGGTGAAGCTTCCTGTTGAGTACCACCTCAATTTCTCTATGTTCATTGACATATGTGTTATGATCATAAAAAGAGAAGGAGGTTTAGAGAGAAGCTGGTATACAGCGGTGTTGGGGAAGAGGATGCCCCACTGGGCCCATACTAAGGCATCTCTTCTCTCAGAGGGACCAGACACACACAGACATGGTATAGAGCAGAGTTTATTCATGGCAGATGATGGGAGTTAATGGGGTAGTGGAGGCAGAGAAAGGCAGAGAGAGTAGAGGGTAGAGAAGTAGAGGCCGGCCATGGCCACGTGGAGAGATGGAGGAGGGGAGGAGAGCCCAAGAGGGGCAGAGAGAGGTTGAGAGGAGTAAGAGAGCAAGAGCAGGAGCAAGAGGAATAAGAGAAAGAGGAAGGGCAAGCAGCCCCCTTTATAGTGGGCCAGGCCTACCTGGCTGTTGCCAGGTAACTGTGGGGAGGGGCATACCTGGCTGTTGTCAGGTAATGGTGGGGTGGAGCTTAGACAGAACCCTAAAAATATGTCTTTATCACTTACCATCAAGTTACAGCAAGTAACAAAAATAAATGAATAAATTAAGTCTTAAAGGGGTTTCTCTGAATGTAGACTATAGATACAGCCTGATTAATGTTATAAGTACTATTGGCATAGTGATGGCTTTAATAAGAATGGGCCCCATGAGTTTATATACCAGAATGTTTGATTCCCAGTTGATAGACTATTTAGGAGGTATGACCTTGTTGAAAAGCAAGTATTACTGGCTCTGAAGTTTCAATAACTCAATTCAGGCCAATTCATCTCTCTGCCTTCCTTTTGCATATAGGATGTAAAGTCTCAGATACTGATGGAATACCACATCTGCCTGGGTATCTGCCTACTGCCACACTTCCCCCGTGGTAATAGTGTGCTGACCCTCTGAAAGTGTAACCAAGAGCTCCAATTAAATGATCTCTTTTATAAACTTCCTTGGCCATGATAGTTCTTTGATAGCACAATAACAAAGACAGATTGCTGCCAGAGATTGGAGTGTTGCTGTGAAAGGTCTAATCATGCTGTTTTTTAGAAGAATATGTAAGACTTTGGAACTTTAAACTAGAAAAATCTGTTAAATGTTGTGTGGAGGACTTAATGGACCATTATAATAGGGGCAGGGAAAACAGCAGTGTTGAGAGCAATATGGATTACGTAGGCCCAGATCAAGAGATTTCAGAGGGAACAATATTAATATTAGCAACTGGCATTGACACACTGTTATGATATTTTGGCAAAAAAAAAAGACTGCTTTTTGCCCTTGCCCCCAAAAAATCTTACAGAGGCTATATTGAAGACTTTAGGATTTCAAGACAAGCTAGTATTGACTGTGTTTTGTCCTTATTAGTTATAACACTTATTCAAACCTAGAGTGAAAAGGAACAAGGAAAGTGATGAGATATAAAAAAATGTATAGTTTGAGAATAGAAGAAGCACCAGAAAATGTAATGTGAGAACTAGGTTCTATGCTAAAGACATGGGACTTTAAAAAAAAAAGAGGCTTGATGTTAATTGAATAAAGTGAGTGATGTCTTCAAGACAAGACCCCACTCAGCTGATCCTGTAGTTTATAAAAGAAAAAGGTTAGAGGAATTTCTACAACTGAATAACCATCAAGTCAAAGATTATGCCAAGTAAATCTTGGAGGGGGCATTTTATCACCCTGGAGTCAGTAGAAATTGGCAGCTTCGGCCATGTAGTCCTGGTTTTATCAAGAAGTGTACAGAGAAGGCAGTGTTCAATCTTCCTCCAAGGTTAAGGACAGTCAACTAAGGCCAGGAACTAAGGTATGTGGCTGAGGAATCCTTACATGGAGACCTTGAGAAGCCATTACTGAAGCTGTGAAGGTGAAACCTAGATTGCAAAGGAGAATCCAAGCGGTCAAAGATGACAGAGCCCTGGAATATCTACTGAGCAAAGCTTCAGACAGGGTGTGAAAACAGCCCAAGAGGAAGTCAACAAAACTGGAAAGAGTGGTAGAACTGAAAAGTGTTTTAACACTAGGTATTAAAATACAGAGTTTAGAGTTGGCCCTATTAGCTTTCAGTCTTGCTTTGATCCCAAATTATGTCACTGAGCTCCTTCTCCATTTGGAATGGTGATATTAAACCTGAGAATCATGAGAGAAAGAACAATTCCACAGTGTTTGAGCCAAATTTGAAGCAAGCTTAAATTAAATACTGGCCAGGATGATGGGATCTGGCCAGGACCATTCCAGAAATAGCTAGTGTTCCCATGAAATAGCTACAAGTCACATTTTGCTGAGGCTCATAAAGGCACACAACAGGCCACTGTCTTTCCTATCAGATCCAACAAGGGGCAAACATATATCCTGACTTAGTTCCTGCATACCCACAATTTAAAATCAATCAGGGGCAAGCATACACCCTGATGTATAACTTGACCACCTACCTCCCATCCCCATTTGATCAAGCACACCTAGGGCAGATGAGTCACATAAACACAGGACAAACAGGAACTTATTATAAACTGAACTACAAGGAGAACCCATAACCTTCAGAGTAGATTTTTTCATGTTTTGATCTCCCATTAACTTGCAAGGTCTATTGTTCTTAATCCTGTTTTGTTCTCACATATGCCCCTCTCCTGAGTTGCATCCTGCATCAAATCCATTTTATTTAAACTGTGGAATTTTTTTATTGGTTATTTTATTTATTTGCATTTCAAATGTTATCCCCTTCCAGGTTTCTCCTCTGAAAACCCATATCCCATCCCCTCCCTCCTGCTTCTTTGAGGGTGCTCTCCCACCCACCCACCCACTCCTAACTCACAACCCTAGCATTCTCCTATGCTGGGGTATTAAGTCTCCACAGGACCAAGGGACTCTTCTCCCATTGATGCCAGATAAGGTAATTCTCTGCTACATAAGTAGTTTGAGCCATTGGTCCCTTCATATATAATTTTTTGTTGGTGGTTTAGTCCCTAGTAGCTCTGGAGTGTGTGGTTGGTTGATACTATTGTTCTTTCTATGAGGTTGCAAACCACTTCAGCTACTTCAGTCCTCCACATAACTCCTCCATTGGGGTTCCCATGCTCAGTCCAGTGGTTGGCTCCAAGCATCCACATCTATATTGGTCAGGATCTGGCAGATACTCTCAGAGGACTGCCGTTCAAGGCTCTTGTCAGCAAACACGTCTTGGCATCAGCAATAGTGTCTGGGTTTGGTGGGTACATATGAGATGGATCACCAGGTGGGGCAGTCTCAGCATGGCCTTCCTTCAGTCTCTGATCCACAATTTGTCCCATATTTCCCTCAGACAGGAGCAACTCTGGGTTAAAATTTTGAGGAGGGTGGGTGACCCATTCCAAATCATTTCCCCTTTCCCGTTTCCTCCCTCCCCGAAAGTCCCATAAGCCCCCTTCCCTCCCTCTTTTCTCCATTCAACCCCCTCTCGTTTCTCTGTCCTGGCGTTCCCCTACATCCAGTCTTTCCAGGACCAGGGGTCTCTCCTTCCATCTTATTAGAAATCTATTGATATGCGGATTGTGTCTAGGGTATTCCGAGATTATGGGTCAATATCCCCTTATCAGTGACTGCATACCATGTGTGTTCTTTTGTGATTGGGTTACCTCACTAAGGACGATATTTTCAAGATCTGACCAATTGCCTAGGAATTTCGTGAATTCATTGTTTTTAATTGCAGAGTAGTATTCCATTGTGTAGATATACCACATCTTCTGAATCCATTCCTCCGTTGAGGGACATCTGGATTCTTTCCAGCTTCTGGCTATTATAAATAAGGCTGCTATGAACATAGTGGAGCATGTGTCCTTATTGCATGCAGGTAAAGCTTCTGGGTATATGCCCAGGAGTGGTATAGCCGGATCCTCCGGGAGTCTCATGCCCAGTTTTCTGAGGAATCGCCAGACTGCTTTCCAGAGTGGTTGTACCAGCTTTCAATTCCACCAGCAGTGGAGGAGTGTTCCTCTTTCTCCACATCCTCGCCAACAACTGCTGTCTCCTATGTTTTTGATCTTAGCCATCCTGACTGGTGTGAGATGGAATCTCAGGGTTGTTTTGATTTGCATTTCCCTAATGACTAAGGATGATGAACATCTCTTTAGCTGCTTCACAGTCATTAGATATTCTTCAGGTGAGAACTCTTTGTTTAGCTCTGTACCCCATTTTTTAATAGGGTTACTTGCCTCTCTGGAGTTTAACTTCTTGAGTTCTTTGTATATATTGGATATTAGTCCTCTGTCGGATGTAAGGTTGGTAAAGATCATTTCCCAGTTAGTTGGTTGCCGCTTTGTCTTTTTGACAGTGTCTTTTGTCTTGCAAAAACTTTGTAATTTAATGAGGTCTCATTTGTCTATTCTTGATCTTAGAGCATAAGCTATTGGAGTTCTGTTCAGGAAATTCTCCCCTGTGCCCATATGTTCTAAACGACTTCAGCAAAGTGGCCGGATATAAAATCAACTCAAGCAAGTCAGAAGCCTTCCTATACTCAAAGGTTAAGCAGGCTGAGAAAGAAGTAAGAGAAATAATACCCTTCACAATAGCCACAAACCATATTAAGTATCTTGGCATGACTCTAACCAAACAAGTGAAAGATCTGTATGACAAGAACTTCAAGTCTCTGAAGAAAGAAATTGAAGAAGACCTCAGAAGATGGAAAAATCTGCCATGCTCATGGATTGGCAGGATTAATATAGTAAAAATGAGCATCTTACCAAAAGTAATACACAGATTCAATGCAATCCCCATCAAAATCCCAACTCAATTCTTCATAGAGTTAGAAAGAGCAATTCAAAAATTCATCTGGAATAACAGAAAACCCAGAATAGCTAAAACTATTCTCAAGAGTAAAAGAACCTCTGGGGGAATCAGTATCCCGGACCTCAAGCTGTACTACAGAGCAATAGTGTTAAAAACCGCATGGTATTGGTACAGTAACAGACATGTAGATCAATGGAACAGAATTGAAGACCCAGAAATGAATCCACACTCCTATGGTCACTTGATCTTTGACAAAGGAGCTAAAACCATCCAGTGGAAAAAAGATAGCCTTTTCAACAAATGGTGCTGGCTCAGCTGGAGGTCAACATGCAGAAGAATGCAAATTGACCCATTCTTATCTCCTTGCACTAAGCTCAATTCTAAGTGGATCAAAGATCTCCACATAAAACCAGACACACTGAAACTAATAGAAGGGAAACTAGGGAAAAACCTTTTTTTGGTTTTTTGAGACAAGGGTTTCTCTGTATAGCCCTGGCTGTCCTGGAACTCGCTCTGTAGACCAGGCTTGCCTCGAACTCAGAAATCCGCCTGTCTCTGCCTCCCACCGCCTGGCTTGGTCTTCTTATTATATCCTGGATTTCCTGGATCTTTTAAGTTAGGAGCTTTTTGCCTTTTCAATTTTCTTTGACTGTTGTATCATTTTTTTCTATGGTGTCTTCTGTACCTGAGATTCTCTCTTCCATCTCTTGTATTCTCTTGGTGATCCTTGTGTCTGTGACTCTTGATCTCTTTCCTAGGTTTTCTATCTCCAGGGTTGTCTCCCTTTGTGATTTCTTTATTGTTTCTATTTCTCTTTTCAGGTCCTGTGTTGTTTTGTTAAATCCCTTCATCTGTTAATTGTGTTCTTGCATTTCCTTAATGGTGTTATTTATGTCCTTCTTAAAATCTCCTATCATCATCATGAAATGTTATTGTAAATCAAAATCTTGCTTTTCTGTTGGGTCATGGTATCCAGGGATTGCCCTGGTGGGAGAACTAGGTTTTGTTGATACCAAGTATCCTTGGCTTCTGTTGCTTATGTTCTTGCGCTTGAACCTTGCCATCTGGTTATCTCTTGTGCTAGATGGTTTTGCTGTGTCTGACTGGAGCTTGTCCATTTTGTGAGCCTATGGTCTTAAGTATTTCAGCACTCCTGGGAGACAAGCTCACTCTGGTCTGATTTGGGGTGCAGATAGTTGTGGCATAGGATCAGTCCTGGGACACAGACTGAAACCAGAAGGATCATGTTCAAAGCTTCTCTGTGGTTCCTTGATCCTGTTGGCTCCAGACAGGTCCCACTTGGGCCCAGTATTTGGGCTGCAGTGGTGTTCTCACCTATGATCTTAGGTGTGTCAGGACTTCTAGGAGACTTGTGCTCTCCATGTGGGATTTGGGTGCAGATCGTTGTGGTACAGGGTCAGCTCCAGGGTGCAGATGGAAAACAGAAGATATGTCAAATATTTGAATATGATTTAGGCTCCTGTTTATATTAGTATCTAATAACCATCAGTACCCAGATTGGTACAATTTCTCTAAATGCTAAACAATAACCTCTTCATTTTACATAGATCAGGTCAGTTTTTCCATCATACTTTAGAACTATTTCAGTTAATTTGTCTACCTGTTGATAAATTTGGTCCTATTTTCCTGGTATGTCAATTGGCTCTATATTGTAGCCAATTTTGTTCTCTATGCCAGAGAGTTTCCTCTCAAGATAAAATTCTGTTCTGTTGAAGACGGGTTGACATACTCTCTTCTGTAATTACTTCAGCCAAAACCAGAACATTATTGTCAGGGCCTGAGAAGGCTGCAATGGTAGTCAAAAGCTGGAAGAAGATTCAGGCTGTGGAGTATTTATCAGAAGCATCTGGTTTGCTGTCCTAGTTGAAGAACTAGGTAGCAATTTGCTGGACTGGTTCAAGTCAACTTTTGTCAAGTTCAGAGCTCAGCAGTTGTCCGTATGCAGCTGATCCCTGAATGATAACTGTCAGCCAAGTGGAAATCTTCTAAACCAGATATAGACTAGAGACAGAAGTTAAAGTTTAGGAACTTAAAGAAACATCTTATATTCAGAAATTTTAGGGCCATAGTACTAATAATTTGCGGAGGGGGAGAGTTCCAAAATCAGGAAACAGAGATACCATTCTCAGGAATAGATAGGTGGGGAAACATAAAAACTTTAAATACTATTACTATTGTTTGTAATCTGTACTGAAATCCTCATCATAGATAAAACAGCCTACAGGTGTATCAAACAGCTGAAGTAGACCTGTAAAATCTTTATGTTAAAAAGCATGAACATTCTTTTATCAGTTCAGAGGGCTGTGTACGTAGATTGGATAGAGATTTTTTTTTAAAGCTCAGTAAGAATCACCTTAAGGTTTATACTTAGAAAACAACCAAAGGAAATTTAAAATCCAAGTACATCTCATGCTGATGTTTCAACAAACACAAGAAAAACAAGAACTTATTCTTCACTGTCTTTACTGAAAACAGAATCCTTAACTTGTCTAGTATGTTTCCTGTTTAGGTCTCCCGGTAGGTTGAAAGGAGTATCATTCTTATTCCTTTTTGGATTCACAGTAATATACATTCCATACTATTTCATGTTAGGAAGTATGTGATCTGCTTTTAAATTTTAATTTCAAAGTGGACTACAGTATAGACTTTGGGCTTTTAATCAGTATTGAGGTTTTTAAGGGCTCATGGCAATGGGGGACAGGGAGTGAAATGTGGTGGTTTAAATGTAAATGACACTCTGCAGGTTCATATATTTGAATCTATGATTCCCAGTTAGTAGAGTATTTAGGAAGGGTTAAGAAAAGTGAACTTGTTGCAGGCAGTCTTCCACTGTTTGCGGGCTCAATCAAGTCTCATTGATGATTTTGCCCCCATCTTGCAGATAAGAGGGGAGCTATTTCACCAGCACTATAACTGCCTGCCTGCCTATTACCATGCTATCCAATATGATAGTCATGGAATACCCTTCTGACATTGTAAGCAAGCTCTAATTAATGCTTTTACTATACGCTGCCTTACTAATGAAGTTTCTTTACAGCAATAATACAGTGGTTAAGACAGGCAGCATGCCTACATCAAATTGGTCTCTAAAATATAATCTGTAATAGATTCATTTATATGTTTATGAAGAACATCATTTTTGATCAAAGTTACTATAAAATGTTCAAAGTGTTAATATTCTTATCATTAAGCTCCTCCATGGCATCTTGCAATGATTTTCTCTGTGTGTCTTGCTCTCTCTCTTTCTTTTCATTTTTGAAAAACCAATGAGCATAATAATTTGCCTCAGGTGAAGATAGCCCAAGACAAAGAAACTGAAAAAGATGTGGAAAAATGATGGAATTTTAAAATCTTATTGCTAACAAAAAACAATAAATTGGCTACTGAAATTTAGTCTTAGAGGAGAAGAAGAGTTGGGATAGAGGGAGGATCTCTGACATGGATGGTAAATCTCATAAATGGTATAGCCTCCTTATAGCACACAAAAATGATAATGGTAACATTTTATAACTGTTATTTTAGTTCTTAAAAGACAGCTCACATTAGATGTTACTGAAAAGACGTAGCAGACAGGATAGATTCAAAACCTCCACTAGTAGAAATGGGGACAACTGAAAACAAGATCTCAGAGAATAAGCATCACCTACCAAGACACAAAGCTACTATGTTAAGTGAGGTCAAACCAAAAAAAATACTAATACTAAAAGTTTTTATTAAATATTTTGGATTTTAAAATATAAGCATCACTATTGAACACAGCTTAGGAACGAAATTCTATACTGAAACAAAAATGATTCAATAATGAAGAAACTAGGCAGGTATGGTTCCTGTCCTCATCTTTTGTGCCTATCACTAGGGAAGCTCCACCCCATGCCTACAAATGCGAATGGCAAGAAAGAAGCCCATGAGGGTTTTGCTAGAAATCATTTATAGAGAGAATCTCGTGTAATCTATGGAACCATAACCTTCTAATAAAATACTAAGGTAGGACGTAGGAGGAGGAAGTTCTGGTAAGGAGGAAGAAATTCTGAGACAGAGTCAGGCAAGAGAGGAAATGTTCTCTGAATTCTGAAGAAAATAGTCACATGTAGCTGTAGGAAAAGTAAATAGCCACATGACATAAATTAGAGTAGTATAAACAGGATATTGAATTATGGACTAGTGGAAATAAATGAAAGCTATTAGCCTAGGAATTTATTCTTATATAAGAAGTCATTATTTTAGGGCAATAAAGAGAACAAGTGGAAAAACCCATGGCTACAAATGGCATCCACCATCGGGCACAGAATCCAAACTTAGAACCAGGCTGAAAGTCTGGAAAATTCTGGGTGAAAAGCACAAACAAGTACGCTCTGGAAATAGAGTAGGTTTTTAGACAGATACCATGAAGCAAAGCCATGTTCATTTCACAGGAGTAAATCAAAATAAAGCAGACTTAGAGAAAGAAAAGACTGAGATGGAATACTAGATTGAAAGTCATAGAATAGTCATTAGAGGATGCTTTAAATCAGAGTAAAGAATCTTCAAAATAATTCAATCTAAAACTTTCAGCAACAGTAGAAAAGGTGATTCCAGGTGAGAAAAATCAACAGAAGCTTGAGGAACTAGAATGGCAGCCCACAGAGATGCATTATCAGAGTTAAAAATTCTACTAAATGATTCTACCTTAGATCAATGTCAAACAAGAGATTACATGTTTCATTTATAGAGTTTGGATAGTTAAAATATGTACATGTGTTGATACATCATACTTTTGATACATTTCCAGAATTTCAAGGGGTTTTCTCTCTTAAGTTCTAAAATGAATGATTCTGAGCTGGCTAATATATAAGAGATGATTCTTTTCTTGGAGATGCCTTTACAGATTGAAGCTGATAATGCTTCAACATATGTATCCATTTTAATACAAGTATTTCTGAGAGACTGTAGCATCGAACATGTTATAGATATATCTTACAGTCCTACAGGTGTAGCAATTGTAGAGCAATCATACAAGGCTCTAAAGAAAATGCTCATAGAACAAAAGGATATATGGATTCTCCCAAAGTTAGTTTAAATTATGTTTTATTGATTGTGAAATTTTTAAATGTCAATAATACAGGTATCACAACCACTGAAAAGCACTGGATTTTAGAAAGGACTGCTGAATTAGATCCATATAAATATATTATATGGATAATCTCAGGATGGAAGGCAGGAAATGTGTTATATTGGAGAAAGAAATATGTTTTTATTTCAACAGGAGAAAAAAAACTATGTAATCTTGCAATATTAATAAAAATCAGATTTGACAGGTGGAGACTCTTGAAGATCCTGACTACAGACATGAGATAAATCAAGATGATTTTGTAGCCAACAATATTTAATGGCTATGCATACCTAGCTGGAGATATCTTCATGTTTTAGCCAGTTTCAGAGATGTTCTCATTTAGAGGGATCAACAGTAAGTTACTTACATTATAATTTGCTTATACAATCCTAACTACCTTATAAAGACAGATGCTTTACTTACTCGGTCAGACAGCAGAGAATTATCCCTAACTGAATTGCAGACCCTGGACATTCCATACATTTTTCATTGCAAAACTGTCTTTACTTTTGAGAGTTATATGCTTACAATGATGTCAATGCAGCCCTGTCAAAATTCATCCTCAAACATGCTGATATACTGAGACATATGTATTCCAGCATACTGCTTTATCCTACCACTGCCTCAGTGCAGTTTCCTCAAAAATCTGTATTTGGAACAATTTCAAAATGGTTATCTAGATTGTCTGAAAGTCAAGCTCTGAACTTTCTCAGCAAGTCCTGAACTTTGCCTGGACAGCAAATGCTTCAGTTAGCTTTCTTAAGACTTAGCAGTATGTCAAGGGGGTGGGCTCAAAAGGAAAACGATATCTCAAATCAGCTGGAAGCTTCTGTTAGAGTGTTGTCCCCATCCCTAAGAGGTAAATTGGATGATTTTGGTTGTTCAATGAATAATGAATATTTGTGATCCTTTAAGAGAGGTGGTTAGAAGTTGTTATTGTCTTGGATAGAGAGGAAACAAAATGAGAGAGATGTTAGATTCAGGAATATTTTTCATTTTCTTTTTTTTTTCTCTATCATTTTTTCTTCTGTCTAGTGTTAGGGGAGAAAGGGGAATAAGGTATGAAAAGAAAAGGGGGAGATATAGGAATAATACAGGTAAAATAGTAATGAAGGGAACATTATTGAATTTACTTTTAAACTCTAAAGTGCTTACTAGTCAAAAATCATATAGCTATCTCTATGTTGATATAAAATTAAGGTTATATTTTGTTACAACATTCTGTGTATCAACACTTTTTAAGGTATTGTGCCTATGTAATTCTTAAAAATATATTAAGTTCTACTCCTTTTGAATGTTGCTATTGCAACCTGTTTAGGATAATTAAGAAATACAAGTTGGTAGTCAATCAAACTCATGGTCACTTTGGATACTAGTGTAGTTATTACAAAAGTATGTTTTCAAGTTGAATATAGATAATACTTAGAAACAATCAATGGTTGCCTATTGAGATATACTATAGATAGATAGATGGTTTTCAAAAACCTCAGAGATCCATATAAAATGGAATTTTAGGATTTTTTTTTAACAAAAGACTTTTATAACAAGAAGACAGAATCCCCATTATACTTCAAAGAAGATAAAGAACCTCCATATAGAGTTTGCTTTAAATGTGGCAAGCTAGTCACTGGGGAAGAAACTGCCATGCCTCAACTGTTGACATTATGTTATTCAAACTGTAAAAATGAAACACAGAGAAGTCTACTGCTGAACTTTGCCAAGATAAGGTAAGCTGTCCTTTATATTTCTTGCTTCTCAGAAATGCCTGCCATATATTCTGGGCTAGAAGTCCAAAGATGATGTTCCAACAACTCAGAGAAAATTTGTAAGACTTTCTTAGACAGAGTTCTTTGTCATTTTTATAGCTTTGTAAGCTGCTTTCCTGTATACTCAGGTAAAATTTATTCCTTCTCAAGTCTCTGATGGGCTCGAATACCAGATAGTTACTGGAAGCTCACAATTAGACTTCAGTTGTTTCAGATTGAGGAAAACCTTATAAGGTTTAAGAAGATGTTTTGAGGTTGATTATGCAAGTTTTGATAGAAATTGACTTAGGTACAGAAGTCTGAACTCACAAAAACAGGATATATAGTAAAGTACTTTCTCAGGGTTGCCAAACTCATGTGGACTGTATATTATGAACGTAATCTTACCTGATCATTTTCATTGTTGTTATTACTGTTTACAGTTTCTTTTTTTCCTTTCTCTTATTATTTTATATTTCCTTTATTTACATTTCAAATGTTATCCCCTTTTCCAGTCCCCACCCCTGAAACCCGCTATTCCTATCCCCACTGTGCTTCTATGATATGAAGGAGTTACCCCACTCACCCACTGCCACCTCCCCATCCTGGCATTCCCCTATACTGGAGCATTGAGCCTTTATAGGACCAAGGGCCTTTCCTCCCACTGATGTCCAACAAGGCCATCCTCTGCCATGATTCACTCCATGTGTACTCTTTGGTTGGTAGTTTAGTCCCTGGAAGCTCTGGTGTATCTGGTTGGTTGATATTGTTGTTGTTCCTAAAGGGTTACAAACCCCTTCATTGCCTTATTGCAAGTTTCTTATTGAAAGAGAAAGATCCTTTTATGAGACTAAAAAGGGGAAATGTAGAGAGAATCTCTTGTGTACTGTATGGAAGCACAACTTACCAATAAAAGAGCCAATTGACCAATGAGCTGAGGCATGAAGTAGGATGTAGGAGTTCTGATAAGGAGAGAGGAACTCTTGGATAGAGTTATGCATGGGAGGATTCACACTGAACTCTGAGGAGGACTTTCACATGAAGTTGAAGGAGAGATAACTTGCAAAGTTGTATGACTTAGACTAGTTTAAGTGTGATAACTGAATAAGCACACATGAATACACAAGTTAATAAACAAATTGATTAAAATTGATTTGGTAATTTTTATGTCTGTTGTTAGGGGGTTCCTCAGTTGTTTATCTGATTAAAGAAAAAGCAAGAAGAGCCTTAGAGTGTGGATCAAGCTATCTCATTGACATCTTATCTACACATGCTTAACATTAAAATTATCCTTCCTTTTCAGATGAGAAGCTGAGGGTATGGTTAACTGAGTGAATTCAGATAATTAGTTTTCATCCTTGGAGTAGGGTCAAGATTATATTTACTTTGTGACTAGACACTAGGTACCATATACTGTGTTGCTAAAGAATTCTTGGTCTCAAAAAACTTGACTTTCATTATTCACACACAAAAGGCATAGGAAAGACATATTTTTTAGAAATAATATATCATTCTATGCATTCATCTATGAAATTAGAAGAGGAACCCCTACAAAATGAATGCTAATCTTTTAAATATGGCACAATTAAGTTCTTTTCCTTGTTAAAACTTATGATCCCCTCAAGTATATAGAGAACCATATTCCTGTATCACAAATGCTATCTAAGCTAAGTTTCAGAAATATATTTATTGTATACTATAGAATTATGCAATGTACATAAGATGTTCAATAAACAGTTAGAAAATAGAAGATGTTCAGAAAAAATGAGACAATGTTAATACTGCTGCCAGGAAACTCAGGAAGAGTTTTGTGTACCTTGGATAAGTTGAAGAACAGTTTTGAATGAGCAATTGGTAGCAGAGGTGAGTGAATGATTAGGCTTTTTACAATTTCCTAGAGCAGGTTCTTTAGGCACTACAAAAATTTATTTGTATTGATTTCAAAGGTAAAGAAATAAATACAAAGAATTGCTCCAACACATAAGGAGTGATGTCCCAGCTATGACTGCTATGACTCGCAGAACATTCAGTGAGTTACTTTTATAGAGAGAATAACTAATTCAAAGATAAATGCTTAATTGCAAGATTTCCAGTTTATATATTTTGTTGTGTTAGAGTAATAGCTAATTTCATGGTCTGCTTATATAATGCTCATAAAATCTCTACTTAAATCCACAGTACTCAGATGTATCCAATTACTGCTTCCCTTCATTCTTGATTTACCCAGGAAATGCTACAACAAATAAAAAAGAGAAAACTTTCAATGAGAATATCTGTTTAGAATAACAAAGTTGTATAAAAGCAACATAACAAGATAAAAAGTCTATCAGAACCAATAGGTCACAAGACATGAAAATTACTTTTACTACTTTATAGGATCACGAAGTAAGGAAGCATGAAAGAACAAATAATATTAATAATATTTGATATATCAAAGGTATATAGGAGTCAGGCTAAAGAAACCACAGTGACAATATCAGGAACAAGTTGGGTGATATAACAAATAATGTTAGATTAAATTTACTTAAAAGTATAATGTAAATATTCTCATTTTGATATGAATGAGTAAGTCAATGAATTTACATTATTCCCTTTTTCCTGACTGATGGAGTCTTATATTTGTAGACCTTAGTCTTCATGGCAGAGAATTTTGACTATCTCAAATTTGCATTCTATGCAATTTCAACCTGGTAAAATCATGCGTAGATTCCACAGTATTAATATGATGTAGTTAAATTCTATTATTCTTGCGGTTAATTTCTTTGGTCTCCTTTGTACTTCGTTGGTCAGTCATGAAAATGACACCAGGCAAAGTACAAAGGAAATTTATCCTAAGAAATATGTAACTAGCAAAAAAAAACAGAACCAAGGAAATTCTGAGAAACTGCCCAGTCAAGAAGAACATATGGAGCACAGTGAGCAGATAGATTGCAGTCCACTGAAGTGATCTTAGAGCACCAACAAGAAGAAAGTGTTATGAGAGAGGCTCAGGGAATCTGAAGAGAGTGTGGGCTATAGTTACTAAGGCAGCAATACTGATTCACTCTCACTAGTGCTCATGTGTAATCCAAATCTGGGATGTCAGTGAGAGCAACCATGGTGCAGGTGCAGGATGTTAAGGCATCTCAGTGACTTTCTCTGAAGAAAATGCCAGACAAGACAAAACTTGTTTCTCAAGGACCACCAATAGTTTCTTCTAGACCTATAACCAAACTCAGGGAAAAACAAGCCCCTAGAGAGGACATAGAAAGTGTAGTCCATGAGGAAATATGCTACAGTACTAAGGAGATTAATGAGTTTACTAATTCACTTATTCAGAAGTCTGGGGAATATGTGTGGGAATGGATTTTAAGCGTGTGGGACAATGGTGGAAGGAACATAAAATTAGGCTGAGATTCTAGATTTAATATGGAAGATTGTACAGTTAAGAAATGTGTCAGAAGTTAGTTTGAATGGTTGGCTGAAGTGTTTATCAAAAGATGGCCTACTGAAAAGGAGTTGCAGATGTCTGATATCCCTTGGCTTAATGTTGATGAAGGGATCTAAATGCTCAGGGAAATTGCAATGCTAGAGTGGATTTATTGTGTAAAACATAATCATCCACATTGGGAAGGCCCAGAAGATATGCCCTTCACGAATCCTGTAAGAGGCAAAATGGTGAGAGGGGCACCAGCACATTTGAAGGGTTTTGTTCTTGCTCTTTTCCTTATGTGAGACCTTAGGGTTTTAGAGGCTGTTGCTCAATTAGATGGATTAAATGCGATGGGTTTCATTGGGCCCTGAGGTAACAAGGGCCAGATAGTAGTATTGAATCTCCAGAGATGAGGTGGTCATAGTTACTATAATGGACAGTATAGACAAAACAACATTTACAATGACATAGCCCATAATGGTCAGCACAGGAGACATGAAATTTATAATGACATGAGTGTTTGGACCCATGGTACTGGCTAATCAGTCATGGTATTTCCAGGCATGAAATAGATAGGAAGCCTACTACATAACTGTTTGATCTGAATAAGCAGAAAAATTCTCAAACAAATGAAAGAAAGGCTACTTTGGATCATGACAAAAGGCAATCTGGGCCAGTGAATCAATTTCCAGACTTAAGCCAGTTTGCATACTCAGCACTCCTTGAATGAAGGGATGACCAGATTCCCCTAAGGAAGGATCTTGATAAGACATCTAAAAGTTTTGCTGTTAGCTTTTCTCCAGTTCATCCACAGAGGGATGTACTGCCTTTTGCAAGGCTAACTGTGCACTGGGGGAAAGAAAACAATCAGGGGAGTATTGGATAGTGATTCTGGATTGACACTGATCCCAGGAGATCCCAAGAACCATTGTGGCCCTCGAGACAAAGTAGGGGCTTTTGGAGGCCAGGTGATTAATGGAGTTTTGACTGATGTCCAACTCACAGTAGGTCCAGTAGGTCCTGTAGGTCCCTGAACACATCCTGTGGTCATTTCCCCAGTTCCATAATGTATAATTGGGATAGATATAATTAATTTGGCAGAATTCTCACATTGGTTCCCTGAACTGTGGAGTGAGGGCTATTAGGGTTGGAAGGATAAATGGAAGCCTTTAAAGTTGCCTCTGCCAAAGAAACTAGTGAATCAAACACAGTATTGTATTTCTGGAGGAATTGCAGAAACTACTGCCCTTATCAAGGACTTGAAAGATGCAGGGGTGGTGGTTCCCACACTTTTCCCTTTAACTTTCCTATCTGATCAGTGCAAAAGACAGATTGATCATGGCAAAGAACAGTTTGTTTTGGATGGGACTAGTGGTTCTTGTGAACCAATCCCCTAATAAATGAATGAACTAATCACTGAATGAGTAGACAGGACTTCCAGGTTGGACAGAAGAAGAGAGGAAGCAGGAGAGATTGAGTTCTGTTTGGAACTGGGACAGCAGAGGGGTAAGAAGTAGCTGCTAGAGTTTCCTAGTATCATGGTGGATACATAAGGATTCACCACCAGATGGATCAAATTTTAATAAGACTATGAGATTATGTTTTAGTTGTGTTCACAGATGGAGTTACCATTGTCTCTGAACTAAGTTTGTGTTGTGTTTTCCTTCATGTGATGGCTCATCTGGGTTCAAGAGAGAAAGGAATGCAGCCAGGGATTGATGTGGTAGCTACTCACCAGTGGACACTTAGAGAATGGGTGGAGAGATTGTAGAGTTCAGAACCTGAATCTCCACAAGATAAAAACAGGTCAGCCATTGCCTGCCCATGTATGGCCAGCCAGAACACAGGGCAGAGGCACAAGCATGGGAACAAGCCAGTTCTAATTTTTTAATATTTCCCACAACAACAGTTGACTATTGAAAACTAAATCAGGTAGTAACTCCAATTACAGCTGCTTTACCAGATGTAGTTTCATTACTTGAGCAAATTAACACATCTCCTGGTACCTGGTATGTAGCTATTGATTTAGCAAATGCCTTCTTCTCAGTACCTGTCCATCAGCACCACCAGAAACAATTGCTTTCAGTCAGCAAAGCTATCAGTATACATTTACAGTTTTGCCTCAAGGATATATTAAATCTCCTGCTTTATGTCATATCACAGTTAGAAAGGATCTTGACATATTATATGATTTCTTTCTTCAGAGACTTGAAGTTCCTGTTCTACAGATCTTTAACTTGTTAAGTTGGAGTCAAACCAAGATACTTAATTTGGTTTGTGGCTATTGTGAAAGGTGTCATTTCCCTAATTTCTTTCTCAGCCTGTTTATCCTTTGAGTATAGGAAGGCTACTGATTTTCTTGAGTTAATTTTATATCCAGCCACTTTGCTGAAGTTGTTTATCAGCTGTAGGAGTTCTCTGGTGGAATTTTTTGGATTGCTTAAGTATACTATCATATCATCTGTAAATAGTAATAGTTTGACTTCTTCCTTTCCAAATTGAATCCCTTTGACTTCGTTCTGTTATCTAATTGCTCTAGCTAGAACTTCAATTACTATATTGAATAAATATAGAGAGAAAGGGCAGCCTTGTCTAGTACCTGATTTTAGTGGGATTGCTTCAAGTTACTCTCCATTTAGTTTGATGTTGGCTACTGGTTTGTTGTATATTGTTTTACTATGTTTAGGTTTGGGCCTTGAATTCCTGTTCTTTCCAAGACCTTTAACATGAAACGATGCTGAATTTTGTCAAATGCTTTTTCAGCATCTAATGAAATGACCATGTGGGTTTTTCTTTGAGTTTGTTTATGTAGTGGATTACATTGATGAATTTCTGTAAGTTGGAAAAATCTTCCATGCTCATGGATTGACAGGATTAATATAGCAAAAATGGCCATCTTGTCAAAAGCAATTTACAGATTCAATGCAATCCCAATCAAAATCCCAACTCAGTTCTTCATAGAGTTAGAAAGAGCAATTCTCAAATTCATCTGGAATAACAAAAAACCCAGGATAGCTAAAACTATTCTCAACAGTAAAAGTACTTCTGGGGGAATCAGTATCCCTGGCATCAAGCAATACTACAGAGCAATAGTGTTAAAAACTGCATGGTATTGGTACAGTGACAGGCAGGTAGATCAATGGAATATAATTAAAGCCCAAAAATGAACCCACTCCCCTATGATTACCTGATCTTTGACAAAGGAGTTAAACCATCTAGTGGAAAAAAGATAGCCTTTTCAACAAATGGTGCTAGTTCAACTGGAGGTCAGCATGCAGAAGAATGCAAAATGATCTGTTCTTATCTCCTTGTATAAGCTCAAGTCCAAGTGGATCAATGACATCCATACAAAACCAGACACACTGAAACTAACAGAAAAGAAACTGGGGAGGAGCCTTGAGCACATGGGCACAGGGGAACATTTCTTGAACAGAACACCAATAGCTTATGCTCTAAGATCAAGAATTGACAAATGGGACCTCATAAAATTACAAAGTTTCTGTAAAGCAAAGGATACTGTCAAAAGGACAAAGCAGCAACCAACAAACTGGGAAATAATCTTTACCAACCCTATATCTGACAGAGGGCTAATATCCAATATATACAAAGAATTCAAGAAGTTAGACTACAGAGAGCCAAGTAACCCTATTAAAAATGGGATACAGAGCTAAACAAAGAGTTCTCACCTGAAGAATATCAAATGGCTGAGAAGCACCTAAAGAAATGTTCAACATCCTTAGTCATCCTTAGTCATTTGAATGCAAATCAAAATAATACTGAGATTTCACCTTCTACTACTCAAAATGGCTAAGATAAAAAAACTCAGGAGACAGCAGGTGCTGGCGAGGATGTGGAGAAAGTGGAACATTCCTCCACTGCTGGTGGGATTGCAAGGTGGTACAACCACTCTGGAAAGCAGTCTGGAGGTTCCTCAGAAAACTGGGCATAATACTACCAGAGGACCCTGCTATACCATTCCTGGGCATACACCAGAGTATTCTCCAGCATGTAATAAGGACACATGCTCCTCTATGTTCATAGGAGCCTTATTTATAATAGCCAGAAGCTGGAAAGAACCCAATGCCCCTCAGTGGAGGAATTGATACAGAAAATGTGGTACATTTACACTATGAAATACTACTCAGCTATTAAAAACAATGAATTCATAAAATTCTTAGGCAAGTGGATGGAACTGGAGAATGTCATCCTGAGTGAGGTGACCCAGTCACAATAAAACAAAACAAAACAAAAAAAAAACAACAAAAAAAACCACATTGCATGCACTCATTTATAAGCGGATATTATCCAATAATCTCGGAATACCCAAGAAACAATTCACATATCAAATGATGTCCAAGAAGAAAGGAGAGGCCTATGGACCTGGAAAGCCTCAATGCAGTAGTGTAGGGGAATATCAGGACAGGGAAGCAGGAAGGAGTCGATTGGGGAATTGGGGGAGGGAAGAGGGTTTATGGGACTTCCTGGGGAAGGGGGATCCAGGAAAGGGGAAATCATTTGAAATATAAAGTATATATCTAATAAGAAAATAAAGGAAAAAAGAAAACAATAACAACAAAGTTCAATCAGCTTGTAATTTCCCTTTGTGACTTCCTTTTGCTCTTATTAGTTTGGCACTAGTTTTCTAAAATTTGGGGATATCCCAGAGAGAATTATGTTCATCTCTCACCTATTGTTTGTAGCATTATTGTGTATATTTAGTAACAATTTGATTATTTGAAACCTATGAGTGCTTTTGTATGGTTTAGGAGACCTTCTAGTTTGGTGAATGGCATGTATCTTTTGTTGAGTACATATGGCTTAAAGGTCAATGAGGTCACAGGGTGTTAATGTCCTATCATGGATTCATGAGGTATTTTTTGCTTTTGCCTTACCTAGTGTTATTAATTTGAGATCTTTTTATTGGGCTATTTACTATTTATAAATTATACTTAGTATTGGGAGTAAAATGAAGAGCCGTATACAAACCAGAAAAGTGTTCTGCCAATGAGCAATAGCCCTTGCCCTTCTGCCAGGCTTTCCTTAGGGGAATTTTGAAATCTCTTACTGTGTCTGTAGTTTTATTTATGGAACTTTCAGTTCTGACAGTTTTTACTTTATGTATTTTGAAATTCAATATTTGTCTATGAGGCATTTTAATTGCTATATTTTCTCCATGAATTGAAATGGCTCTTGTTATTAAAAACAAAATCAAATAAAAAAATAAAGCATCTTGACAGTTTGTATCTTCCACAAAATATCATATTGGTGTACTATATTGATGACATTATGCTGATTGGACCAAGTGAGCAGGAAGTGGCAACCACTTTAGACACATTGGTACCACATATGCATATCAGAAGATAGGAAATAGATCCAACCAAAATTCAAGGACCATCCACTTCAGTGCAATTCTTAGGAGTCCAGTGGTGTGGGGCATGCAGAGATATTCCTTCTAAGGTGAAAGATAAACTATTGCACTTGGCCCCTCCTATCACAAAAAGGACAATTTTAGTGGGTCTGTTTGGATTTTGGAGACAGTATGTTTCTTACTTGGGTGTGTTAATCAGGCCTATTTACCAAGTGACTCCAAAAGCTGTTAGCTTTGCGTGGGCGTGGAACAGTAGAAGTCCCTTGAATAGGTCTAGGTTGCTGTGCAGACTGCTCTACCACTTGGCCTATATGATCTAACAGACCTGATTGTACTTGAGGATTCCATGGCAGATAGAGATGCTGTTTGGAACCTCTGGAAGGCTGCTGTAGGTGAATCACAGAGGAGACTTTTGGGATTTTGGAGCAAATCTCTACCATCTTCTGTAGACAACTGTTTTCCCTTTGAAACACAGCTCTTGGTCTGCTATTGGGCCTTAGTGGAAACTGGATGCTTCACAAAAGGACACCAAGTTACCATGCATCCTGAATTGCCCATTATGAGCTGGATGTTACCAGTCCCTCCAAGTCATAAAGTAAGACATGCACAGCAGCAGTCTATTATCAAATGGAAGTGGTATATATGTGATTGGGCCTGAGCAGGTCCTGAAGGCACAAGCAAGTTACATGAAGGAGTTACTAAAATGCCTATGGTTTCTGCTCTTGTTACAATTGCCATCTGCTGCCAAGCATGCACCTGTAGCCTCATTTGGTGTTCCCTATGATTGGCTGACTGAAGAAGAGAAGACTAGGACTTGGTTTACTGATGGCTCTGGACATTATGCAGGTACCACCCAGAAGTGGCAGCTATAGCATAACAACCCCGTTTCCAGGACAACCTTGAAAGATACAGGAGAAGGGAAAACTTCACAGTGGGCAGAACTTTAGGCAGTACACATGAGATTACATTTCATTTGGAAGAAGAAATGGCCAGATGTATGATTGTTCAGTGACTCATGGGAAGTAGCCAATGGATTGGCTGGATGGTCAGGGACTGGAAAGATCATGATTGGAAAATTGGTGAGAACGAGATCTAGGGAAGAAGTATGAGAATAGATCTCTCCAAATGGGCAAAGGATGTGAAGGTATTTGTGTCCCATGTAAATGCTCATCAAAAGGAGGAGGATTTCAATAATAAAGTGGATAAGATGACCCATTCTGTGGATAGTTAACCTCTTTCTCCAACCATTCCTGCCATTGCTCAGTGGGCACAAGAACAATGTGGCTATGGAGACTGAGATGGAGGTTATACTTGGGCTCAACAACATGGACTTCCATTCACCAAGGCTGATCTGGCTACAGCTGCTGCTGAATGCCATATCTGCCAACAGCAGAGACGAACACTGAGCACTAGATATGGCACCATTCCTCAAGGTGACCAGCCAGCAACCTGGTGGCAAATTGACTACATTGGATCACTTTTTCCATGGGAAGGATAATGTTTTTTTTCTTACTTGAGTAGATGTATATTCTGGTTATGTATTTGCCTTTCCTGCATTATTGTTTTTCCCCAAACCACCATCCATGAATTTATAGAATGCCTATTTCACACAGTATTGCTTCTGACCAAAAACTCATTTCACAGCCAGAGAAGTATGACAGAAGAATTGACTGGTCTTACCATGGCCCCCATCATCCTGAAGCAGCTGGTCTGATAGAAAGATGGAATGGCCTTTAGAAGACATAGTTACAGTGCCAATTAGGTGGCAGCAGCATGGAGGGCTGGAGCAGAGTTCTTCAGAAGGCAGTATATGCTTTGAATCAGTGTATGATATATTCTACAATTTCTCCCATAGCCGGAATCCATGGGTACAGGGGTGAAAGTGGAATAGTTCCACTCGCTATCACTCCTAGTGACTCTCTAGGGAAATTTTTGCTTCCTGTCCTGACAACCCTAGGTTCTGCTGCCTAGAAGTTTTGGTTCCAGATGGGGGAGTGCTGCTACCGGGATCCACAACAACATTCCCCCTGTCATTTTGGGTTTCTAATGCCCTTAAACCAATAGACTAAGAAAGAAATAACAGTGTTAGGAAGGGTGATAGATCTAGATTACCATGGGGAAATTGGCTTGCCTCTCCACAATGGTGGTAAGAAGGATTATATTTAGAGTACAGGAGATCCCTTAGCATATCTCTTAGTACTGCCATGTCCTGTGATTAAAGTTAATGGGCAACTATAACAGCCTAATTCAAGCAGAAAGACAAAGGATGCAGACCCATGAGGAATGAAGGTATGCGTGACTACTCCAGGAAAAGAGCCAAGACCTGTTGAGGTGCTTGTGAGGGTAGAGGAACTACAGAATGGGTGGTAGAAGAAGGTAGTTATAAATACCAAAATACCAGCTAAGACCACTTAACTAGTTGCAGAAATGAAGATTATAAAGCAATATGAATGCGTCCATTTTATTTTGTTAAGAACACATTTGTGTTTCTTCCAGTTTCTTTAACATCAGATGGTATTTCAGTTGAAATACTATAAGAATGTTCCCAAGGGACATTGCCCCATTGTAAATTTACAAATGCGTTTGTAATTGTAAGAGGAGTAGTTATATCATGTTGGGCATATTCCCAACCTTGTTATTGTTTCATGTGGACCTGAGATATTATTTGTGTCACACTGACAAGAGGTGGATTTTAGTGGCTGTTACTGATTGTCAACTTGACTATATCTGGAATGAGCTACAATCCAGAATTAGAAGGTTCACCTATGATTCTGATTTTGAGGCTAGGAGATACAAGTCCGACTTGAATCATGGCATAGAGATCTTGAGGCATTTTGACTATGAATCTCAGGAGACAAAGCAAGGGAATCTCTGAGTTCAAGGTCATCTGAGACAAAGCAAGTCCCAGATCCAGGCACGGTAGTACACACTTTAATCAGGGCCACACCTGCTGGAGACCTACATAACATCATTGGAAGAAGGAAGATCCACTCTTCTTTGCCCGAGTGCCTTGTGGGACAGAACAACTGCTAGATCCTTGGGCTTTCATTCACTGCTGCTTCTGACCATTTTTGGGGAGTTGGATGCAGATGTAAGTCATCAACAAATTCCTTTACTATATAGAGACTACTCACAAGTTCTGTGACTCTAGAAAACCCTGACTAATACATTTGTTTTCTGAAATACCCCTTATTTGAAACTCAGGTGCTTCTTTTTCTTTTTGAAGTGCCACAGAGAAGAATGTTATAAGTGAAAATTTCATTCATTTTGAAACATGCATTGCTGATCTTACTACTATTTTGAAATTCATTTGGTTTATGTGACAATTTGTACTGTCAATCATTGTCTGGATTAAGTAATGATTTCTGCTTACTAAAGTACTGAATCTACAGTTTTACTTCCAAAGTGGAGTTATCTCCTCTAAATTCTACAAATATTAAAACTTTACAGGAGTGATTTATGCCATCACTGGAAAAATGTGATGACTGTTTCAATTATAAGATACATATTATTTCTCTTTGAATGACATCAGTTAGTTTTCATTGAGGTGGAAAACAACTCTAATGAAAGTATTTTCTTTGAACAAAAGAATTTATGCCTTTTCTTTCTGTGAGGAGAATGAGCCAAAGATGAACTTTTAAGGAAATTCATCTTGATAATTAAACATTGAAGCAAGCATACATAGCTATTTAACAAGCATGTACCAGAAAGCAGAGCATTGCAGACTAAAGGATGGAAATGTTAGAAAATGTCAATATCTTCAAGACACATCTATACATGTATGTATTTCTATAAAATATAATTTTTAATTCTCTTCCTCATTCTTGAATATTATAAAGATTCAGAGTTTTTTCCTCATTTATATTTTGTACATTATTACTTCTGAAATTAACTGATACTAAATGCCCAACATTCATGTTCTCTTTTGAGAGCTACCTCTATCTGACCACTTTTGACTGCCATTACAGAAAAAGTCATATTGTATAAAGGGCTACTATTCTTGAATTATTGTGGCATGTGAGTGAAATTTATGAACTTAGATTTAAATCATTGAGTCATATGCTAGGAACTTGGCTTAGCAGTTAATAGCACTGACTGCTCTTCCTGAGTTTGATTTCCTGCAACCACATGGTGGTCACAACCATCTGTCATGGGATCTTATTCCCAAATCTGTTGAGTCTAAAGACAGCTATAGATAGATAGATAGATAGATAGATAGATAGATAGATAGATAGATAGATAGATAGATGAAATCATTGAGTCCTTCCTTCACTGGGATAGAATAACTTGGTTTCAAAATATAGCTGAATTGAGTCTACCTGTTGTCTATGTAAGGGAAGTACAGTGAATCAGCAAACTTGACTACTCTGTGGGTAGAAAAACAGTTTATTGAGGAAAAAGTGCAGGGCTCTCTCACAGGAATAGATAGCAGCAGCTAGGTAGGAAAGAAAGATTTTGTGTGATAGGATTCTTTGAGCTAATGCAGGCTGTTCTGTTCATCAGAACATATCTGTTGGGGTAGGGAGTAGATAATGGAAGTAGTGGTATTCCTGGTCAACATAAAACAATATCAGGAGATTCCCAAGGATGTCTGAGTTTAAGTTTCTATTTACCCAGTAGCAATCATTCTTTGACCAGGTAAGAGTTCTCCCTGATTGAGGCCAAAATAGTCATCATGGGACACTGTTAGCAGAATTGCCAAACTTGGGGCCTGATATAGATCTAATAGTTCATAAAACACAGGCATGCATTTTTCTGTTTTACGGGAAGGTGATATATATATTTCACGGGAAGATATATATATATATATATATATATATATATATATATATATATATATATCCAGAATCTAAGACACATTGTTTGGAAAAAGGAAACATATCTACATATTCAATATATGAAATCTTTTGGCCCAGGACAGAAATCATTGTGTCTTGTAAGAAGATGGGTATCAGTAATCCACAGAAACCAAAGGGCCAACATATTTCATGTATTGAATATGTAGATATGCTTCTTTTCATCTGATCACTTATTTCTCAGTTGTCTACATCTTCCTGCTAATTGCTGATGGTAATATGGAGCCTCCCTACAAAAATTGTCTTTGGCTTCTAGAAATGCTTAAGCAACCTAGATAGTGAAAAGGAAATAAAACACAGCAGATATCTCAAAACCCTCTGATGTTAATTTGGAACACAGAAATCAATTGTTTGCAGGGTAAAGAACCACTCTAGGGTGTAATTTATTACCCAGAATTCCATGAAGTACTGGACTTGTTAGCATTAGGTGCATCTGTGTATAGCCAGAAGCTTTCTATAGCCAGCTTCCAGACCCAGCTATGAGACACGTCATCTCTAGGTGAAAGCACTGCTCCTGCTTCCATTGCCATTGTAACTACTGCACATCCCTTGGTGCATGCATCACATGTGTCACAGCCTGAATAAAAGACGGTTATTCTGATCCACACCCTGCTTCTTCTCTTCCACTTACTCTTACCCCCTCAGAGGCCATCTCTACCAATAAAACCTCTTATGAGACCTGTGGCTGGTGTGATCTTTCTGGGAGTGGGCTGCATATTCTAACAAGACTGTAAATGAAGCATTATCTGAAATCTACTTTGCTTGGACTTCCTTTACACTCCCTTTTCCCTTTTTGTCTCTTGGTGTCTCATGTAAATCTCTTACTTCAAAATTATAGGCACTCAATCCCTGATTGAGTCTACTTTTCTGGAAGATCAGGGCATCCTATGCAGCTTGTTTTTCTCTCAGGCTTTTCAGAGTTATCCCATGGCCTTTGTACAGAGACACCTTTTACTTAAATAGAAAGGACATATTTTTCTGCCTTCTGCCTACAAAGAAAATTTAGACAGAATATCATTTCACAGAAGTATTATGAATACGACTTGAAAGTTTCAACTTGGCAATTGTAAGGGTAATATTAGGAAATGTTGAGTATCGGTCTGCTCCAGTAGAGCTGGAGTTTATGATCAATGCTGATATTTATATGAGTTATTTCAAGCAGTTATTTTTTAACTTAAAATTTACTTAATTAAAACTATTCTTCAATTTTGCACCTGAATGTAGATTATACCCTTTGAATAACAACTTTAAAAGCTACAAAATTTTATAATCACTTAGAAGTTTCTCTATTTTCAACATCATATAGGCAGAACTTTAGATGTTCTCTCTCTCTCTCTCTCTCTCTCTCTCATTTCCTCCCCCTTTTCCCTTCATTAAGAAAACAAATTCTATATCACAACTAATCTTCCTGAAATCCATTTCTATTGCATAAATCAAAGATCTCAATCTTTCCCTTTTTCTTAGGTAGAATTTGCTAATGTTAGAAAGACTACTTAGACTATACC
Source organism: Tokudaia tokunoshimensis (assembly GCA_036184795.1). Lineage (NCBI taxonomy): Eukaryota > Metazoa > Chordata > Mammalia > Rodentia > Muridae > Tokudaia > Tokudaia tokunoshimensis. The sequence continues at coordinate 10,794,883 of BTHU01000008.1, forward strand.
TTATGTATGTTAGTCACTATGACATGAAAGACTTGATCTTGTGTTCCTTCGTTTTGGCCTTTCTGTAACTTGAATGAATTCAAATATAAAGTGACTTATGTGAGCTTTGCTTGAGTTTAAGTGAATCATGTAACAAAGACTTGCCTCCATTTTAGTGAGTTTTTTTTTAAACCCAGGCTTGTTATATGAATATGATTTGCTTTAAACCCAGGTGTGGGATATGGGACAGCTTCATATTGTCCACAGCCATTAACTATGATTGTCTTGTACTCTAAGGGGTTATGATTTGTCAGATGAAGATAGTTTAATTCTTGGGTCTCTGGAGAAATATAAGTGGAAGAACCTAGAGAGGTGACAGAAGCCATCTAGGAAGATCTATGGCTGATAGGGAAGTTTTCTGAAGATGGCCCACCATTTTGCATGATTGAAATTGGTGCACTTTGAGGCATAGCCCTAGAGACTTCATCCTAGGATTGTTTATAGTTGCTCATACTTTTCCTGTCACTAGTGCACAGCCTATGATTCCTGGGTATCAGCCCATCCTATTGGGCAAATTTCTTACAGATCAACATGAAAATGAACTTTAATGAATTAATGCTAGATAAATTAATTATAGCATTCTTGATAATATAATTTCAAGAAGAAAGTTTAATAAGATATTTAAGAAGAACATTAAGAAGATGGTCTTAATTATTTTGCTAGAAAAATGTAATAATGAATCAAGAATAGAATGTGCCTTCTCTTCATACAATTATATATGAGTGATGCATAATAAGGAATACAAGAACTTTCATAAACTGTATAAAGAAAAGAAACAGTTTTGGGACAGATTTATGATCAAAGAAAAACATTCTTTCAAGTCAGGTCCAAGGATTCAGCTACAGATGTACACTATGATAAAGCAAGGCCATATGAATCTGTTGCTTTGAAATTATAATAAACCTATGGAATGAAACATTGTTTTGAACATATTTTTGGCCTACACATAACTCCCCTTTAGTGTAACATTTTAATAATGGGGTAATTTTATAAATAACTTTTGTTTAAGAAAGTATAAATTGCCAGAGAGAAGTAATGTGTGGCTTTTTGGGCTCTTCGCCATCCACCGAATGTATATATGAATATGTCTGTCTGTCTGTCTATATGCATGGACATACATATATGTGTAGGTAAATGTGTATGTGTGTAAGTATGCATGAACACTTGTGGAACTGATGAAACAGGTTGCCCAGACAAAGTGTGTGTGTGTGTGTGTGTGTGTGTGTGTGTGTGTCTGTGTGTGTCTCTGAGTGTGCTTGACTTCCTCTCTTTCTTCCTTTTCTTTTCTCTCTGGCTCATGAAACATTAATGAATGATTAGCCTCTTGTCTGGCTAAGCAGGAACCCAAGAGCCATAGAGAAATGTGCTCAAATGACTATCTTGTTATTTCTTAATTCCCTGCAGGAGATAAATTGCCAGAAGCTAGCAACTTTTGGCCAAAAGGTTGTTGATAGAAGTTGCAAAGGGCAAAGAAGAAAACTCCATTGCTCCCCTTTTCACTTGCTGCCTCAGTTTGCCCTGTGATGCTGGGCTGGTCCCTGGCAGATAGATATTCAGTGGCTACTGTTCATCCTGCTGCTGTCACTGCTGTTGTTTGTGACTGTTGTTGTGGCTTGTCAAACATTTGTGACAAAGGGAGAAAAAGAAGAAACTGGCTATCCTGACAAAGAAGATTGAACATGCTTCAAGTTACCCTAGCAGGAATCAGCAGGAAGTATGCCATCTTTCCCCTCTATCCTTTCTTTCTAATTTAGTGTTGGAGGATTGGAATGGATTAGGGTTGAATAAGTGTTGGGAGGGTGATAGGTATAGGAATCCAATAAACTGTAACAAACAAGCAAACAAACAAATGACAAAAGCAAGCCATCAGTAAGTGGTGCCCAATATAGGGCTAGGAAGAATGGGAAACTTGGTTTTGAATGCTGCTTATGGGTTTTGTCCTCTTTTCACCAAGAGGAGATTTTCTATTCCTCCTCCTCCTCCTCTTCTTCTTCCTCCTCCTCCTCCTTCTCACTATATTCCATTTCAAAGAAGGTTAGGAAAATGACTGAACAATTGGAGAATTTGCAAGTTGATATGGAGGTGTCTGAGAAAAAAAAAAGTGGATGAAATAGGGATGCCAGAAGGGTCATCTTAGTTTCTTGTTTTTGTAAGGGCTGCAGAGTTGACTGTGCAACTGTTAAGGTTGCAGGTAGAAATAAAATGCTCCGGAAGCTAGTAATGCCAGAAAGCAGAGAGCAACAGCAGGGTTCAAACCTGGTGACTGAGAATGGCAATGGGAAAGAGTGAAACAGACTGAGCTAGAAAGCAGAACACCACCCTGCCTAACTTCATGCACTTTTGGTTTCAAGTTCCTGAAATCCCTGCATGGGGCAGGAGCCTGGAATAGGAAGCCATGTAAGACAACAGGGCTAAAGAGAAACAATCCAGCTTCTGGCTATTATAAATAAGGCTGGATTGTTTCTCCTTAGCCCTGTTGTCCTGCATGGCTTCATACTTCAGACTCTTGCCCCATGTAGGGATTGCAGTTCTTCAACAGAGGAATGGATACAGAAATTGTGCTATATATTAACAATGGAGTATTATTTAGCTATTAAAAATAATGAACTCATGAAAATCGTAGTCAAATGGATGGAATTAGAAAGTGCCATCCTGAGCGAGGTAACCAGATCACAAAAGAACATATATGGTATGCACTCACTGATAAGTGGATGTTAGCCTGAAAGCTCAAAATAAACAAGTTACAATTCACAGACCAAAGGAAGCTCAAGAAGAAGGAGGACTGAATTGGGGGTGCTTTGGTTTCTCTGAGGAAAGGAACAAAATACTCACAGGAGCAATAAAGGAGACAAAGTGTGGAGGAGAGACTGAAGGAAAGGCCACCCAGAGACTGCCCTACCAGTGATTCAACCTATAAATAGTCACCAAACTCTGATACTATTATGGACGAAAAGGAGCATGTCATGGTTGTCTCCAGAGGGGCTCTGTCAGAGCCTTACACATACAGAGGCAGATTCTGGCAGCCAACCATTGGACTGGGCTTGGGGTCCCAAATGGAGGAGTTGGAGGGCAATCCGGAGGAGCTGAAGGTGTTTTACATCCCCATGGGAAGAGGATGTCGGCCACCCAGGTGTCCCAGGACTCGCAGGCACTAAACCATCAACCAAGGGGTACACCTGGTTCTAGCCAAAAATGTGGCAGAGGAATGCCTTGTTGGGCATCAGTGGGAGGAGTGGTCCTTGGTCCCATGAAGGCTCAATAGATGCCCCCAACAAAAGGAAATAGAGGGGTCGGGAGGTGGGAGTGGGTCAGGTGGAGGGGCATATACTTGGAGGCAGGGGGTGGGAGGAGGGGTTGTGGGTTTTCGGGGATGAGGGAAACCAGGAAAATGCTACATTTTTTAGCATTTGAAATGTAAATGAAGATCATATTCAATAAAAAAAGTAAAAAAGGAAAAAAAACTTAAAAAAATAAGAGAAACAATCCATTTCAAGACATATAGTTAATCTTGAGTCAATTGTGTTGCCAGATGAGAATTGCCCTTCTTTTATAAGATTATCATCATTATCTTTCCTAGTAGTCACACAAGGTCTCATATAAAAATACTAGTGCTTTAATCATGGTGTTTAATTTGATCTGATTTGTCCATTTACAAAGAAAATTGAAGCTAAAAGCCTCCGACTCAAAATGGCTTGTGTGTTAACTCTTGAGGAAAATGGTACTCTCTGTCATAGAAGCAAACAAACTTTCTAACTAGAACTGGTTCTAGGTAAGAATTAAGCTTTGGAAGAGGGTATAATTGAGCTAATGAGTGCCAGTGGAGGAGGTGGGAAATTCAAGTTAATCTCTTGAAGCAGAAAATGGCTTTGTGGCCCTAGCTCAAGGCTCCTCAGCAAAAAGTACCAGTGGTTTCAGCCAAGGAGCAGCCAAGAGCAACACATTTATCAAAAAAGAAAAAATAGGGTAGAAATATGATGAGAGACTAAAAGAGAGATTACTGTATTTATATTTAGACTAAAAAGGCAACAAGTCTAAAATACTTTACATTACTATGGATTATTGTATATTGGTAGAAATTTGAGGTTGTTTTAGTCAACTCTTGCTTAATGTATTGTAATATGTAACTCATTTGAAAATATAATGTAAAGTTCTATTCTTATGAAACCTACTATTGAAATTGTTTAGGATAAATAGAAATACAAGTTAGTAGTTACCTATAAATACTCTTACTTGTACACTTCTTAGGTATTAGTTTAGTTGATTACAGAAATAAGCTTTATTTAGAATTCTGTATTTGTTTTAAAGTTAAGCAGATAGTACATAGCTAGAAACAATCAGAATTTGTCTAATTAGATGTACTGTAGATAGATGGTCTTTGAACATTTTAGAGATCTACAGAATATGGCACCCCCAATCTACTCCAAAGAAGATTACGGATGTAGAAGAACCTCTACATGGAGTTTGCTTCAAATATGGAAAAGTTGGCCACTGGGGGGAAAATTGCCCTTACCTTGATTGTTGACAGCTGGCTATCAAAACTGGACAAGGAGGACACTAGAAAATTGACTCCCCAATTTTGCAGAAATAGAATCTTTCAAAATTCTTGCTTCACAGAAAAGTCTGACAGATATTCTTGACTTATAGGCTAAAGATTAGATGCCCTAATGATACAGAGGAAGCTTGGGTGAATGCCCAGGCTGTCAACAGTTTGTCATTTATACAGTTTTAGAAGTTGATTTCTCTGTACTGTTGGGGTATGCTATGTGAAATCATGACTCTGTCCTTCTTCACCTATGTAAGGCATTATATGTTTGGCTTTAAGAAAAATCTTGTGGTAAATTAGACTGGCAGGAATTGGAAGGAGGTACTTCTTGAGAGAGGTAAAGGAACTCTGTGAAGAAGGAGGTAGTGTTTTTCACTAGCAGACTTGAGAGAAGATGGACATGATCATAGACCTGGAAGGTATAGCTAGTCAGGTGGCTGGATGGGGCTAGGTGGATGGGGCCATAACTTCCATAAGCTGGTCTAGTGTCTGATCAGCTAAGGCCTGATGTTTTGAAACATTAATATGTAACTTTGTGGTTATTTAGGGGAAAAGCTGGTTAAGAAATAATTGCCACTCTATTATTTTCCAACTTTAATTAATATATATATATATAGAACATAATAATAATTTAACTTATACTGTACTTCCTGGTTACTCAGGTAATATTTATCTTTCTCAGGTTTCTGATGTAGTCTTGCCATTTTTCTTATTTTTAGATTAAAGAAGTATACTCACAAAAGAGGTGCAAGTTTATGAAGACAGAAATGCTTTAGTTGTTTTGGAATCTAAGAAAATGTTTAGAGTTTAATAGGATTGTTTTATTTTGTTAAATACAAGTAATGATATGAAAGTGGTTTAGATACAAAACTTTGAGCTCACTAGGTTTAGATAGAAAGTGGAGTAATTTCTCCAAGGTTTCCAAATACATATGGACTTGTGGCAGGATTTTCCCTGTCCAATCTATTTAACTATTAGTACAGCAGGAGGCCTGTGATTGGAGAGGGAAAAAGGAGGCAGAGGGACAGAAGGGGATGGGATGGAAGAAGAGAAGGAACAAGATGGAGGTTGAACAGAAAGAAGATCTTGATCCCGCTTGGTTTTAAATAGCCACAGATAGTTATGAATTTTATATAGGGATAGAATAATTGGGGTAACTTGTCTAATCTAGGTGCGTAACTTGTATCATTATCAATTGACACAGAAATTATTGTGTGGGCATCTTGGGAACTGAGAATTTATTGCTATATTTAAGTCTGACTGGTTAATTATAAGCTTCGAGAGCTTTGTTTTACTGGGTTACTGGAATGTGGAGCCACCGACCAGAGACAAGTGAACGGGGGCTGAGAATAACATGACTGGTCACTGTAGGGTCTTGCTAGAGACAGAGGCAGCAGGGCTGTGCTAGGGTAGAGAGTTGCTGGCTGGAGCGTGAGAACTTGGTGGTTCATTTTTAATATTTCACACAACAGGAACTGGACATTGTAAACATAATTCTTTTTTATTAGATATTTTCTTTATTTACATTTCAAATGTTATCCACTTTCCTGTTTTCCCCTCCAAAAGCCCCCTATCCCATTCTCCCTCCCCTTGCTCACCAACCCACCCACTCCTGCTTCCTTGTCCTGGCATTGCCCTATACTGAGGCATAAAGCTTTCTCAGGACCAAGGGACTCTCTTCCCCTTGATGTATAACCAGGTCATCCTCTGCTACATATGCAGCTGGAGCCATGGGTCCTTACATGAGTACTCTTTGGTTGCTTGTTTAGTCCCTGGGAGCTCTGGGGTTACTGGTTGGTTCATATTGTTGTTCTTCCTATGATGCTGCAAACCCCTTCAGCTCCTTCAGTCCTTTCTCTAGCTCCTCCATTGGGGACCTTGTGCTCAGTCCAATGGTTGGCTGGGAACATCCACCTGTGTATTTGACAGGTACTGGCAGAGCCTCTCAGGAGATAGCTGTATCAGGCTTCTATCAGCAAGTGCTTGTTGGCATTCACAGTAGTGTCTGGATTTGGTGACTATATACGGGATGGATCCCCAGGTGGGGCAATCTCTGGATGGTCTTTCCTTCAGTCTGCTCCACACTTTATCTCTGTATCTCCTCCCATTGTATAAACATAATTCTTACTTGATAGTATTCATAATTGTTCCTTTTGTATATAGTTTAACAATGTTAGCGAAAAAACAAATTTTGGACTAAAAGAGGAAAATGTAGTGAGAATGTTGGTTTCTTTTAAAACCCAGTTATATTATATGAATTTTTTGTTTTGTTTTGTTTTAGTTCCAGGTGTGGGATAATAGGCTGCTTCAGAGACAGTGACTATGATTTGCCTTGTGCACTAGCAGGGGTATGATCCTTGACAACTGCAGATAGTTTAATTCTGCAGACTTTGGAGAGTTTATGTACAAGAGAGCCTGAGAAGAACTGAGGTGGCTGCTGCTCCTCCTGCTGCTCTCCCTGCTGCTGATGCTGTTGATGCTGCTTCCTGTTGTCACTGTTTGTCCAGTGGTTGTGAGCAAAGAATTGAGAAGAAGAAATAGGATACATTGCCAATGAAGATTGGACTTGTCTCAAGGCACTTGAAGTCCCTCATCAGAATGAAGTAGTCAAATTAGGTCTATATACCTCTTTCCTCTAATCATATTTCATTTCTACCTAGTGTTTTGGGTTGGAAAGTATTAGAGTGGACTAAGTATTGAAAAGGTGACAAGTATAGGAACCAAATAATATAATTGACATCAAAGGTTATCAACCAAGACTCCTGTTGCAGTAAATCTCCAATCCCAATAAGCCTGTGCATGGAACACACAACTCAATTGTAATATTTATAAACTGTAGGCCTTGATTGGACAGATATACCACTATACTACTCTATTGCCCAACTTTGAGATCCCTTGCTACTTGCAGTTCCATTTTCCTTCCAGCTCCTCCTCCCCTGTATCCTCTATCTCCTTGTCTTCTCCTGCTTCCTATCTTTCCCTCTCTAAAACTTCCAGTCCTACCTTTCCCTTCCACTGCCAAATCACAGGCTCTAGGCTTTATTTTACAAGTCAAAATGGAAAGAGAGTTCATATGAAATCACCTGAGTACATAATCCACTACTCATGGGAGGGCAGCCCCTCTTGAGGAAGCAGAATTAGCATCAAAATACAAACAGCACCAGGGCAATCTACAACAAAATTCAGTTATTTTAGTCTAGTTTCTTAACCTTGTATTGACTTCCATTTCTCCTCTACTGGTGTCTGATTCAGAAAAAAAATGAGATGGTAACAGTACCTGTGGGTATAAATAATTTACTGACTGAGGAAAGTAGTGGGTCAGGTACAGATAAGAATTAACTCAGAAAAAAACATGGTGATGAGCTAAGTATCTTTGAAAATGCTATGTAATCATTACTGCCTTCCTTATACCATGATTGCACCATAAGAGTGAACTCTGGTTATCCATCTTCTGTGATGAATTGCTTATTGTTAGCATGAATGGTTACTGTAGAGTGGATAACTAAACAGGCTTCTGACTCCCTTATATCCACAGTCTTATGCTAGAAAGGTTGTATAAATCTTAATCTTACTGGAGCGTTATGAAGGATAAAAGTTGATGTTTGTGAATATTTGTCATGCTACCTGCAGATGACACATAATTTTCATTTCTATGTTATCCATTCACTTTTGTAATGACTTATTCTACTTAAAAATACATTGCACATCCCTTTATTATTTATTTCACCTTAAAAACAAATTCAAGTATTTCTGGATAAAAAATGAAATGCTTAATTTATATCTATTTTAAATTTTCTTTTAAAAATCAACATTTGTCACATGTAAACATGCAAATTTGTCAACCCAGTTGTTGTTGATGGTTCTGGTCAATGTCAGTCAATCCTTCATAAACATTAATATGTATCAGAAACAACTGGAGGGATGAGTTAAACAAAGACAGCAGGATCCCACCTGCAGATATCAGAATCCCCTACTCTGTTCTTACTCTTCTCCTTTTTCTTTCTTCTCCTTTGCTTTCCCCATTTTATTTTTGTCCTATCTTATTCTGTCAGTAATGACAGTACTTCTCTAGTCTTTAGTAAAATTGTAGTGGTGATTACCACAATGCTCACAGAAACATCTACCTACTTCAACTATAATTACTTTAACACCAGTAATTCTATCGTATGCTCTGGGATTACTAGTTATCTGTATAGTCCAGCTTTCCCACATTCTTGAAGACACAAAAATCTGTAAATCCATATTTCTTTGTTAGGGTGACACCTGTAGACGATTATAACATATCCTATTTTTCTCTCATTCTAAATAATTTATTTCATCATATTTTAAAAATGGTGAACACAGGTGAGATTTCCATAGGTATTTCCTGACTAATTTCTGCCTCTCAAATAACCTTCTCCTGAAAGAGAATACATTCAACTATTTAAAATTATTTTGAATCATATTTACTATCTTACTAAAGAAGACAATTACAGACAATAATATATTTTTTTGATTTTTGAAAATGGTTAAGAGAAAATGATTATTAAAAAATGTTAAAACACTACTCCCTATTAATATTTTGGTGCACTTTTTCTCTTTTAAAACATTTCATTCTTTTAGTTTCATAGAAAGAATAGGATTTAAGAAAATGGAGTCAATGCAACATGAAGTATTAGTAAATCATAGACTTAGTAAGTAGTTACTAAGTCATGCTTATGATATTAAAATCAATAAACTGCAGGAATTTTTTGTGCTTTTTCTTTCTGATGATATGAAAAATTTATCTCAATATCTACTAAATTTCAGGGTACTCAACTAGTAATGGGTACTCCCTATAATTAGGTTAAACTTAGTATTCAATGATCTTTCTTCAGTTATATCTACATAAGCATTTATATCAGATAGAGCTACCATTTTTAAATATTTTTGTTCTTTCTTTAAAGTGATTATAACCTGCAAGGTAGCAAGCATTTGTTAGACTCATAACTTATGATAGCATCACATGAAAGATGTCATCAAAAGTCTATAGAGCTAGATATGGACTAGAAGTTCAGCTTAACAATTTATTCACTAGATACTATGAAGTTACTTAATCTTTCTGGAATTCCATCTATAAACTAGAAACAATGTTTCAGGCTCCAATATATTACTTTGAGGTTTTAATAGAAGGCACTGTGATAATTACCATATGGCATGTGAAAGTTCCCACATCAATAAGCATACACACATGAACACATGCACATACACATATTTGTTATACTATGTCTTTTGTCACAACTTGAACCACTGGAAGTGACTACATTCTTCTCTATATCATCTGTTTCTGATTGTCTCTATTTTTACTGTCTTCTTGTGAACATTATTGATAGTTAAACTCACTAATCATGGTTCCATCTCTCTTTGAATTGTTATGACTACTGAGTTGCACTGATAAATATCTTAATTTTAATTTAGTATGGCAGATATTTATTGCTCTGAAAAAGCAAAATTATAGACATTGTATATTTCTAAACTTAAAATATACTTCAAAGTAAAAATTATTTATCAGTAAAAAAATCATGCTTATTTAGCATCACCTAGTAAATTTTCATTCAAAAAATGGACATTTTCACATAAACATTGAAAGCAAATATATATATATATGAATATATGATAGAAACTTGGCAAGAATCATAGCAGTCAATTACAGTCATTACATTTTCTGTCCATTACAAGTTAATACACCAAGATTCTACAGTTTCTTTCATTGACTCATCTTTTAAAGGACATTGTCATTGACATTTCCAATATTTAAATACACTTCTACTGTTGAGAGTAGAGTTGTGCATTAAGCAAATGTCTAGATAATGTACATGTCTCAGAAGAAAAAAATCAAGGAAAATTTTTAAAATATGTTCAACAGGCACTGGGGATTGCTCAGTGGCTAAGATTATAAACTGTTCTTATAGAGGCTGGAACATAGCACCTGGCACCCATGTCAGAGGCTAATGACCCCTTAAATTCCATCTCCAGATGATCCAATGCCATTTTCTGATCCATGCTTCTGCCTCACCTCATATATACACAGATACATATATGAACACAAAGCTATAAGTAATAAAACTTGATACATAAAAATTATGTTCAATTAAAGGAAAGCAGAAATATAATTTATCAAAACTTTTCAAAGTAGGTAAATCAGTGCAAACAAGAATATTTGTATTATTAACTGCATGTGTCATGAAAAATCTCAAATGAATAGTCTTGACTCTACATTAAAACTTAGGAAAGGAAAGCAATTCAAGAAAACTGCAAAACAGAAACAAATTACATCAAATATATCTGGAAAAAAGGAGTGGTAAAAATAATGACATAAAACAAATATAATTGAATGCAGAAATTCAATGATAGCAACAAAAGAACAAAATACAAAACAAAAAACTAAATATAAACGTTGGATCTTTAAAGAAAAGCCAACAAACGTCTAACCCATGCAACTAAGAACAGAGAGAAGAGACAAAATTAGAAATACCAGAAAGAAATACACATAAAACATATATACATACACATATATACACACACACATATATATGTATATATACATATGTATATAATTTTATTTTATATATATATATATATACATATATATATATAAAATCTTCCTTAGATATTTGAGCCAATTTGACAACCTGTACAGCTGCTCAGCTCCTTGAAGATCAGACCTGTGAAAATTCACATCAGAGATAAAAAAGACTATCTGAGAAAATTTATCAAAGGATCAGCACCAGCAAGAGTCTTCCAAATAAAAAGAACATAAAGTCTGTATGGTGCACAGGTGAATCACATCCTATATTTAATCATGAGCTTAAGATATAGTTCTCTACAGAAAATGGGATATTTTGATTGGCACCAAATCTATAAAGACATGACTGATTGTTGATGTTCATAAATATGCAGCTACTCTATCCCTTGATGATCAAATATGGTAAGATCACATCAACAAAATGTGTAAAACAATAAATCACATGACTACTTTATCAAGCTAGCATTCTTCAAATTTAGTGAAAGACTGTCTTAAAATGTGTGGAGGAGACTACATGAAGATGTATGTCTTTGCCTTCAATCATGCACAGGCACGGGCACTTACTCATATGCAACAGTGACTATGTTAACAATGCTTAATGTTCTACACTAAAATTTCCTGTTGAAAGTACCACTAAGTTAAAAAACAATCAAGCATAAATGTTCTTTCAGCAAAATATAAAATCTCTTCCTTACTTCTCTAAGGTATAAAATAAAAAAATATCGTTTTGAGATGAAGAAAATTGAATGTATTTATTTTTAGTAGAAAACTGACAAAGAAAAGATCTTGAAGCTAAGTGGTCAGATCAAGGTTGCTTGACAAAAATTATCTGACACTCTTACAAGAACAAACCATAGACTTGGTTGTTTAAACAATAGATTTGTTTCTCTCTGTTCTTGGGGGATAGAACACACACACACACACACACACACACACACACACACACACAATTGCTACAGATTCTGGTTCTGGAGAGCGTGCTTGGACAAAGGAATTGACTGCGATCTAGCTTTTTCCTGTCTAGCTGAAGTGATGAGCAAGACATATCCAATCTGTACAATGTGTTTGTATTCGTCTGTAAGAGGATTCATATATACTTATATCCAGGCATACATCACAGTAAGGACTGTGACCATGTTAAGAAACAGAAAATATAATCAAGAAGTAATTTCAAACTTAAGTATAATGAAAGAAAACTCAGAACAGAATTTTAAAACATTGACTAGATACATAATTAAGGTAGTTCTATTCATAGTTCTGTCTATATTGATATATAATATATACAGTCCAGAATAATCAGGTAGTTGAAAAGTTTAGTAAAGAAATACTATGGGGATAGACAAATGAATACTCTAAAATTCTAAATTAAAATATATGAAATGTCTATTTCATTTCATTTATTTTTGTATTGTTTTTGCTGTTTTCTTTTATTGAAAATATTTTTTTCATACAATATATCCTTATTATGGTTCTCCTCCCCCAACATCACCCAGATTATTCTCAGTCCCTTTCACCAAATTCACATTCTTCCTTTATTTCCATTAGAAAACAAACAAGTAAAAAATAATGATTAAATAAGAGAGGATAAATCAAACAGAATCAGAGAAGACAAAGAAACAGAATTAAAATATAGAAAGAAGAAAGCAAAGAAACAGACACAGAGATACACATGTCCACACACAGAGAAATCTCATAGAAACACAAATTCAAAAGCCATAGTGTAAATTTAGAGGATCTTTAATGATTAAAATATTCTCTGACAAAGTATTATGAAACAAAACTTGCAAAATTTTCACCAAGTTTACTTTGTGTTAGTCATCTACTCCTGGGCAAGGACCCTGCCTTGAGTCTTGTCATTTGTATCTTCAATAAGACTCTATTGGAGAAAACCACTATTTCTTTTACAAGAGGTTCTCAATTGGAGATAGCATCTGGATTTTAGATGGGGACTGTGTCCATAACCCTCTTAGAAGTGGAGCCTCATCAGGCCCAGGCTCATGCAGCCATTATTCATACTGTAACAGTCTCTGTGAGTCCATATGTACATTGGCCTTGATGTGTTAAGGTCTTTTTCTTGGTGTGCTCCATTTTCCTTGGCTATTTTACTCCTATCTCCTCTCCTGGAGGGTATTATGAGTCCTTAAGGGAGGGAATTGGGGGAGCCATCCCATTTTGAACTCTGTAATCCTAGGCTTCTACCTTTCTACACATTGCCCAGCTATGGGTCTCTGTACTTGTTCCCACCTACTCCAGGAGTAAGATTCTTTGATGAAGATTGAAAAAGACACTGATCTATATGATTAGCAGAGATAGTTAGGAGTCATTTTCTAGCTATGCTCCTTTAGCATAAGATCAGTATTTGATTTTCCCCTATATCCTTGGTCTATCTAGTCTCAAGTTTTGGACCATACAAATAGTGTCAGGAGTGGGCCTTAAATCTAATCAGATTTTGGTTGGTTATTCTTACCAGCTCTGTGACACTACTGTATTAGTATATTCTTCAGGGAGGTCACCATTTTACATAGAAGGGTTTGTAGCTGCTTTGGGGTTTACCCTTTATCTTTGTTAATATTCAGAGTAACATCCAGCGCCATGAATACCCATCAGAAGGGATGAAGGCTCTAAGTAGCTACCAGATCAAATTTTCCTTCTTCATTGAGTTATGCAGATGTTGTCCTCAACAATAGCACATTACCATTAGTTGGAGGAGAACAGCCAAAAACTAAGGATCTGTGTTTTGGGGGAGTTCCTATAGCATCCCTTTGGCCAACAACTGATTAGATGTAACCCACGCTTAGAACTTGTGGCTTCCTTTGGTGACAAGAAATGTCTAGCTGAGGTTCTGTATCCACATTATTTGGGATTTGCACTTAGGTTGCCTTTGTGTATGTATGTATTTTAGGAAGTTCTTAATAATTTAGGTTTCCTTATGTCACTTCAAATGGCCTTTAGTTTTAGTGTACCTCTCTGTATTCCAATCTCATCTTCTTCCTCAATGTCTATTGTACTTCCTCTTCACAGTGAGATTCCTATGTTCCCGCTTGAGATATCCTTGTTACGTACCTTCTCTGGGTATGGATTGTGGAATGGTTATCTTTTACATTAGAGCTAATACCCACTTAAAATGAGTAAATACCATATTTGTCTTTCTAGATCTGGGTTACTTCACTCAGGATGATTGATTTTAATTTCGTCAATTTGATGGCAAATTTCATGATGTCATTGCTTTTAACAGTGGTTAACCAAACCAGGTGATTTCCAGTTTCTGGCTATTAAGAATATTGAGGATATAAACAGAGTTGAACCACTGTCCGTATAGTATGATGGAACACACCTTGGGTATAGGCCCAGCTGTGGTATAGCTTGGTCTTGAGGTAGATCAAAATCCAGATTTCTTAAAAATTCACCATTTTGATTTCCAAAGTGTCTGTACAAGTTTTCACTAATACCAGCGATAGAGGTGTATTCTCTTGTTCCATATCTTTGCCGTCATTTGGTGTCACTAGAATTTTTTTTTTTATTTTAGCCATTCTGAGAGGTAAAAGATGGAATCTAGGAGCTCTTTTGATTTACATTTCAATGATGGCTAAGTATATTGACTGTTTCTTTTAGTATTTCTTGGTCATTTGAGATTTCTCTGTTGAGAATTCTGTTTAAATCTGTACCCCGCTTTTTGATCAAATTATTTATTTTGTTGATGTCTAGTTTCTTGAATTTTTTAAATATATTTTGAAAATCAGCCTTCTGTCAGAAGTGGGTTTGGTGAAGATCTTTCCCCACTGTAGGCTGCTATTCTATCATATTTATTGTGTCCCTTGCTAACTTACAGAAACTGTTCATTTTTATCAAAATCCCTTTACTAATTGTTTATCTTAGTGCCTGTGCAATCGATGCTCTATTTAGGATGCTGTCTCCTGTACCAATATATTCAAGGGTATTCCCTACTTTCTTTTCTAGTCATTTGTTGGCCATCCCCTTCCTTTTTGCTCTATTTTTATATTTGTACATCTTGTAGGCAGGACATATTTTGGATTGAAGCTTTTGTGGATATGTTGTCCTTATCTCTCCACTGGAAGACCTGTCTGGCTACAGAGAATGGCAACTTTAGGATCCTTATTGTACACTTCTAGCAGTATCAACTAGAGTCACCCTCAAAGACACCCTGGGGCCTCACCCATCCTAGGTCTCTGGCATGTCCTAGAGATGTTCTCTAAATGATTTCTATTCTCTCCTTCTTCTCCCTATACATGATCCCCACATCTGTATTTCCACCCCGTTATTCCCTGGATCTACCTCTGATATCTATTTTATTTCTTCTTCTGAGACAGATTAAACCTTCATCCCTTGAGCACTTCTTTTTATTTGACTTTTTTAGATCTGGGGATTGGATTGTAGCTATCTTATATTTTATAGCTAATCTCCCCTTATAACAGAGTACATACCGTTCATATCCTTTTGGGTCTGGGTTACCACACTCAGATATTTTCTACTTCCATCTATTTGCTTGCAAAATTCATGATGTCCTTGTTTTTAATAACATTAGTATTCCATTGTGTAAATGAACTCTATTTTCTTTATCCATTCTTCAGTTGAAGGACATCTTTTTCCAGTTTCTGGTAATTGTGAATGATGCTGCTGTGAACATCGTTGAGCAGGTGTTCTTGTAGGATGATGGAGAATTCTTTGGGGTATATACACAGCAGTGGTATAGTTGAGTCTTCAGGTAGAATGATTCCAAATTTTCTGAGAAACTGCAAAATTGATTTCCAGAGTTATTGTACAAGTTTACACTCCACCAGCAATGGAGTAGTGTTCTACTTGCTCCATAATCTTGCCAGCATGTCTGTCCCTTGAATTTTTGATGTTAGCTATTCTGACTAGTGTAAGGTGAAAACTCACTTTGATTTACATTTCAGTCATGGCTAAAGATGCTTAACACTTCTTTAAGTGCTGCTCAGGATTCCTTTGTTGAGAATTCTCTGTTTAGTTCTGTATCTTAATGTTAATTGTTTTGGGTGGTGGTGGTGGTGGTATTTAACTTCTTGAATTATTCTTATATTTTAAATACTAGCCCCATGTCAGATGTAGGGTTTGTGAAGATTTTCCCAAATTTGTAGACTGTAATTTTGCCCTATTGATAGTGTCATTGACTCCTTTCCCAAGGAGTTCTAGGCTATTCCCCACTTTTTTTTTTTTTTAGACTTAGTATATCTGATTTTACACTGAGGTCTTTGATCCAGTTGGACTTAAGTTTTGTGCAGGATGATAAATGGGGATCTATCTGCATTCTTCCTCATTTAGACATCAAGTTCGACAAGTGTGGTTTGTTGAAAATGCTTTCTTCTTACTATTATATAATTTTGGCTTCTTTGTCAAAAATTAAGTGTCCACAGGTATGTGAATTAATTTCTAGGGCTTTGATTTGACTCCATAGATCAACCTGTTTATTTTATGCCAATTTCATGTAGTTTCTGTTACTATTGCTCTGTAGTACAGTTTGGAATTAGGGATGATGATAACTCTGGATGTTCTTTTATTAAACATGATTGCTTTAGTTATTCTGCAAATCATTTGTCCATATGATTTTGGAATATTTTCAAGGTCTATAAAGAATTTTGATGGAAATTGATCAAACTGCATATTACTTTTGGTAAGATGGACATTTTTTTACTGTGTTAATACTACTGATCAAGAGGGAAGGGAGATCTCTCCATCTTCTCATATCTTCTTCACTTTCTTTCTTCAAAGACTTGAATTAATCATCATATAGATCTTTTTCTTGCTTGGTTAGATTACACACTATAATATATTCTATGACTTGTGGATATTTTGAAGGGTGTTTTAATTTTTTTTAGTTAATTTTTTATCTAGTAAGTTCACTAAAGTGTTTATTAGAAGTATGAGTTCCCTGTTTGAATTACTTGGGTCTCCTGTATACTATCACACCATCTGCAATTACCCGTTCTTTGATGTCTTCATTTCCATTTGTATCCCCTTGATCTCCTTCAGTTTTTTTATTGCTGTATCTGAAACTTCAAGTATTATGTTGAATAGCTACACACAGAGAAGACAGTTTTGTCTTTTCCTTGATTAACATGGAATTGCTTTACATTTCCCTACAATTAATTTGATGCTAGCTTTCAGCTTGCTACATATAGCCTTCATTATATTTGGTGTATCCCTGGTATCACAGATCTTGCTAATAATTTTATCATAGGCTTTTTCATTATTCAGTGAGATGATATTGTGATGTTTTTTCTTTTAGTTTGTTTCTATGGTGTATTCCTTTGTCAGATTTTCAAATGTTAAGTCAGTCCTGAATCCCTGGGATGAAGTCTACTTGAACATAGTGAATGATCTGTTGTGATATGTTCTTGTCTGAAGTTTGTGAGTATTATGTTGGTTTATTTTTGTTTCAGTCTTCATGAGGGAAATTTGTCTGACAGTCTCTTTCCTTGTTGAGTCTTTGTGAGGCTTGGGTATCAGCATGACTATGGTCTCATAAAATAAATAGGAAAAAGTTTCTTCTATTTCTGTTTTGTGGAATATTTTGAGGAGTATTGATATTAGCTCTTATTTGAAAGTGTACTAAAATTCTATGGTAAAACCATCTGGCCTTGATCTTTTTTTAATAGGGAGAGTTTTATTGGTTGTTTCTATTTCTTTAGGAGTGATAGGCTTACTTAAATTGTTTATATGTTCTTGAGTTAATGTTGGTAAGTACTGTTGATTGATAAATTTGTCCATTTCTTTTACATTTTTCCAATTTTGTGTACATGTTTTTAAAATAAGACCTAGTGATTCTTTGGATTAACTCATTGTCTGTTGCTACCTCTTCCCTTTCTTTTCTGATTTTTAATTTGAATAGTCTTTCTCTGCTTTTTGGCTACTTTGGGTAAGAGTTTATCTATCTTGTTGATTTACTCAATGAACCAACTACTCGTTTCTTTGTATTGTTCTTTTCGTTTCTATTTTATTGATTTTAGCTTTCTGTTTGATTATTTACTATGATGTATTCTTCCTGAATGTGTTTGTTTCTTTTGGTTCTAGAGCTTACATCTGTTCTGTTAAGTCCTAGAATGAGATCTCTTTAATTTCTTTTTGAAGCTTCTTACTGCTAGTAAATTTTCTCTTTGGAGCACTTTCACTGTGTTCCATACATTTAGGTATGTTGTACACTTATTTTTATTTTACTGAATTGTAGACTTTTAAATTTATTTCTTTATTTTTTTCATGACCCAGTGGTCGTTGAGTAAAGAGTTGTTTAGTTTCCATAAATTTGTAGGCTTTCTGTTGTTCTGTGGTTCTATTCTGTTGCTTCTGCTGTTCTTGATCTCCAGCTTTAATCCGTGATGTTCTGATAAGACAGGGAGGGATTCGTGTGTTGTTGTCTTGGGGATTTTGTTTAGTTTTGCTTGTTTGTTTGTTTGTTTTTCCATTTAGGTTGTTTTGTTTTGTTTTCAATTTTTGTGTATGTGCTGAGACTTGCTTTGTGGCTGACTACGTTGTCAAATTTCTGGAAAGTTCCATGAGGTGCTAGGAAGATATATTATTTTGTGTTTGGGTGAAATATTTTGTAGATATCTGTAGGTCCATTTGAATCATAATGTCTGTTAGTTCCATTATTTTTCTCTTTAGTTTCTGTCTGGATGGGTTGGCCATTGGTGAGAGTGGTATGTTGAAGTCTTCCACTATCAATGTGTTTGGTTTGATGTCTGATTGAAGATTTAGCAATAATACCTTTATGAATATGGGTGCTGTTGCACTTGGACCATAGATGTGAAGATCTGAGACATCATATTAATGGATTTTTTTCTCCTAATGAATATGAAGAGTCCTTTCCCATCTGTTTTGATTAATTTTGACTTACAATATATTTTATTGGATATTATAATGACTACAGAAGCTTGCTTAATAGTTCAATTTGCTTAAAAAACTTTTTCAGGCTTTACTCTGAGGTAACACCTATCTTGGATTTGAGTGTGTGCATCTTGCATGCAGCAGAAAACTCATGTTTTCACATTTTCACATCCATTCTGTCAGTATGTGTTTTTGTTTTTGTTTTGATTGGGTATTAGTTCATTGATGTTGAGGTTGAGAGATACCCATAACTTTTAATTCCTGTTATTTGATGTTGGTGGTGTTGCTGTTTGTGTGTGTGTGAGTGTATGTGTGTGTGTGTTTCAATTTTGTGTTACTAGTGTAAAATTATTTTCTATGTATATTTGGGTGTTGTTAACCTCCTTGGGTTGGAGTTTTCTTTCTAGTATTTTCTATAGGGCTGTGTTTGGAGATAGATATTTAAATTTGGTTTTGCCATTGAATATATTGTGTATTCTATCTTGATTGAAATTTTTGCTGGGTATCATATTCTGGATAGGCATCTGTTGATTTTGAAGTCTGCAGCTAATCCCTCTAGGCCCTTCTGGATTTTAGATTTACAAATTGAGAAGAAGTAATTCTTGTAAGATTGCCTTCATATTGTTGTGGTTAATATTAATATTAATTTGGAGGTTCTACTCTGCTTTTATAATTTAATTCCAAGACAAAAGACATAAAAATTTTATATTTCTAGTCAGCCTTTAAACAACATTATAACTGTGCAGTTATGAAACCTCCAAGATATTCTGTATACATTTCTTTCAATAAGCCTGAGATATGACTTGCTATCTTCCCTGTGGGCAACTTTTACTCTGATTGTCTGCCTGCATTGCCAGTTCTCATGATCCCTTACCCCATGGAGACTTCTCTCTCTCATGGTCTCTGCCTCAGACTCCAAGCTCCCAGAACCTGTCTCTCTTTTTCCCAGCAATTGGTTGTAGGCATCCTTACTCAACCAATAATTTTAAATTAAAGATCAAGGCTACATAGCATGACTTGGTGTGCATGAGGATTCTCTCATCCCTGAGGCAACCAGATCTTGGGAGCCAGAATTTAGTATTAGCATGCATAGCAAAAGATCAAACTTCAATAATTCTCCTTTCCTGTCTAAATAAAAAAGTCTCCTCTCGTAATAATAAGCAACTATTATTTGTAGGAACAATTAAGAAACAATTATGAAAATTAAAATGTAAGAAGTACATTTAAAAAGTCCAGTCTGTTAGTATTTGGAAATCAGGAGAAAACATTTTTATCATCAATTACTTCTATTTATCTATATCAATTTCTATCCTAACTTTAATTTTTAATGCCCTCTAAAGCCCAAACTTCTTCTTAGATCCTAAATAATTTAAGATTAATTGTGGGACTATATCTAGTATTTAACCCCATCAGAGTTGAGTTGGAATAAATATTACCCAAGTAACGCAAGAAGCTCAAGGATGTAGCTTCCACAAACTGTACAAACAACAAAAACAGCAGACTTCAAGGAGTTCCCAATATTCTCTATAACATTTATAGCCTTCTGGCCAAGGATATCTGAGAGATCTTAAGTGAAGCAGGAATTGTAAAGGACTTGTTTACTCTGCTTTGACAGAAAATGTCAGTCAAGTTTCCTATGTCTGTTTGTCCCTTTTGGACATCATTCTGTCTGCAAATGAAGTTAGGCCATTATCTTTACCCAGTGGCTACCTTGCCACAATTGAAGCAACTCCCTCTTCCAATATAACATATTCTTTGTTTAGCAGTCTAAAGTCACTAAAAAGACTGGTATAATCCAGCAGATTCTTGTCTATCTAGGTTTGCTTCATTTTGACATCTCAAAGAGAATACACTATGTCATATTCTTTGAACTTATAACCACCTTTATTTTGATAATTTAAAACAAATAAAATAATTATTTATTGAGACAAGGTTTCTCTGTGAAACCTGGGCTGACTTGTATTTGCTCTGTAGATTAGGCTCTTCTAGAACTCATAAGGAATGTATTTGTCCCTGCCTATATTTTCCAATTATTGAGATGAAATGCATGGATGTATTTAGTATCCATGTATCTTGAAAATATTTATGTCAGTTCCCATTTCTTTCTCCCTTATTAGGAGATTAATATACATGTGGACTTATTTATCTTTCCATTTTTCTCTTAATTAAATATCATTCTCTATATTCAACTTAATTTAGATTCCCTTTCATTTAGTGTATAAAAATATTACCAAGCTATATTGTATCTATTCAAAGGTTTCGGCTTGGTAAATGTTCCCTGCTCCAGGAAGAGCAGTCACCAGTTTCCTCATATTAGCACATGTTCACAGAGTCCAGCTGCTCAGAGTAGCATGACACCTTAATTTATATTTTTTGAGCTGCCATAGACTTCTTGTGGGAACTTCACATTTTATGAAGACTTTGTTGGATGTCCAATGTAGCATGATTTTTTAAAAAAATTTGGATATTTATTCACATGTCAAATGTTATCCCCTTTCCTGGTTTACTTTTCTGCAAACCCCCAACACATCCCACCTTACCCTGTTTCTCTGAGCATGCTTCCCCACCGACCTACCCACTCCTATCTCAACTCCCTAGCATTCCTCTACACTGGGGCATCAAACCTTCATAGGACCAAGGGCCTTCCCTCGCATTGTGCCAGATAAAGCACCTTCAGGTCATTCAGTCCTTCCCTGACCGCCTCCATTGTGGTCCCTGTGCTCAGTCCAATGGTTGGCTGCAAGAACCTGCATCAGTATTGGTCAAGATCTGGCAGAGCCTCTCAGGAGACAACGGTATCAAACTCTTGTCAGCAAGCACTTCTTGGCATCTGCCATAGTGTCTGGGTTTGGTGTCTGCATGTGGGATGGATCACCAGGTGGGGCAGTCTCTGCTCTACTCTTTGTTCATGTATTTCCTTTAGACAGGCGCAATTCTGGGTTAAAATTTTGGAGATAGGTGGGTGGCTCCAGTTCTCAACAGTGGGGATGGGCAGGGGAGCATGCATAACTTCTAGATATAGTCTCAAAAGTTTCTCCCTCCCCTTTTGTGATGCATTTCAGCTAATGTCATCCGATGGGGTCCTGGGAGGCTCTTGCTTTCCTGGCATCTGGGACTTTATATAGTTACTACCCACAGTTCCCCATCCCCCATTGCTACACACCTTTGTTCAATTTTCTGACCCTCTGTACATCTCTTCCATCTCCTCCCATATTTGATTCTTCTCATTTTCCCTCTCCACATAAAACCAGATATGCTGAATACAATAGAAGAGAAATTGGGCAAGACTTGAACACATGGGCACAGGGGAAATTTTCCTGAACAGAACACATATTCCACTCTATGGCAAATGCCCAGAAGTTGCTTCAACATGTCATAAGGGCACAGGCTCCACTATTTTCATAACACCCATATTTATAATAGCCAGAAGCTGGAAACAACCCAGATGTCCTTAACAGAGGAATGGATAGAGAAAATGTGATGCATTTACACAATGGAATAATACTCAGCTATTAAAAACAATGACTTCATGAAATTTGCAGGCAAATGGATTGATCTAGAAAATATCATCCTGAGTGATGTAACTCAGTTGCAACAAACACACATGGTATGTACTCACTGATAAGTGGATATTAGGCAAAGAGTGTGGAATACCCACAATACAACTCACAGACCACATGAAGCTCAAGAGGACAGGAGAACAATGAGTGGATGCTTCACTTCTACTTAGAAGGGGGAACAAAATAATCAAGGGAAGAAGAGGGTGGGAGAGACTTGGGAGAACGAGAAGAGGGGAAGTAGCATGATATTTTATTTATATCAGCAGTATATAGTTCTTGGCTGAGGGAAGCATGCAGCCCTCTGGGAAAGGCAGGACTTCAGCAGCTTCACTGCACAGCAGCAGTATTGAACACTTGCACAACTAGGCTGCCTTCTGTCTCAAGCTTCAAAAGCTGTACCTCTGCTGCAGAACAAAGAAGCTCTTGGAAAAAGCACAGGTTAGCATTTAAGTTCGATATTTGTAGCTCACTGGCTCTGAAAAATGGCCTGCAGTTAGCTTAGGGATACAAGTGTATCGTACTTCACACTTTAACCTCCTGTAATCATCCGATCAAACTAGCATGCATTCCAGTTCTTGACAGATTCTTGCAAATTTTGGGAGCAAGAAAACAATATTGTTAAGGAACTGTTTATTCTTATCTTCCTAGTCTTTTTTTAATTTTTTATTGGTTATTTTATTTAGTTACATTTTAAATGTTATCCGCCTTCCCAGTTTCCCTCCTAACCTACCCCTAATCCCCCTGCTTCTTTGAGGTTGCTCCCCCACCCACCCACTCTCACCTTACCTTAGCCTTCTCCTACACCGGGACATCAATCCTTCATAGGACCCAGGGTCTCCCTTCCCACTGATACCAAATAAGGCAATCTTCTCCTATGTATACAGCTGGAGCCATGGGTCCTTCCATGTATATTCTTTGGTTGGTGGTCCCTGTGAACTCTAGGGGTTCTGGTTGGTTTGGTATTGTTGTTCTTCTTATGGGGCTGCAAATCATTCAGCTCCTTTAGTCTTTCCCCTAATCTCAACCTGGGAGGAGGGGGAACATACGTAACTTCTAGATGTGGTCTCGACAGATTTTCCCTCCCGTTTGTGGGGTATTTCAGCTAATGTCATCCCTGTGGGGTCCTGGGAGGCTCTTGCTTTCTTAGCATCCTAGTCTTTCTGGTTGTTAACCCCAGGTCCCCATCCCTATTGTTACACACCTCTGTTCAAATTCCTGATCCTCTATACAACTCCTTCATCTCCTCCCACACCTAACACTTCCCCCCTTTTTTCTTCTTCCCCTCCTCTCTTCCTTCAAAATTCTTCCTACCCTCTACCTCCCCTGATTAATTTGTTCCACCTTGTAAGTAGAACTGAAGCATCCACACTTTGGCCTTCTTTCTTCTTAGGCTTCATATTCTCTGTAAATTATATCATGGACATTCTGAGCTTTTTTCCTAATATCCACTTGTCAGTGAGTACATACCATGTGTGTTCCTTTGTGACTGTGTTACCACACTTAGCATGATATTTTCCAATTCCATCCATTTGCCGGCGAATTTCATGAAGTCATGGGTTTTTTTGTTTTTGTTTTTGTTTTATTTTTTATTAAAAAAGGAAGTAAAAACATATTATGATAAAATTGAAGATTTACATGGAAAATTTTTCTGACAAAATTGAAGAAGCATAAAGAAAAACACATTAATATTGACAATTTTCAGGAAAATTAAAGAATAAAATTATAGACATAAAAACATTGCTAAATTAATTGAAAAAGGAAGTAGAAACATTTTAGGATAGAATTGAAGATTTACATGGAAAATGTTTCTAATAAAATTGTAGAAAAACTATAAAATAACATAAAAATTGAAGATTATCATGGAAAATTACAGATATTTTCCATGTAAATCTTCAACTTTACAAGAAAATGTTTATAATTCCACTTTCAATAAACTTAGAAATGTTTTTATTCCTACCATTTTATCTGTATAATTTTCCATGAAATAGTCAATTTTAACATGTTTTTCTATATATTTCTTGAATTTTTTCGGAAATATTTTCCATGTAGATCTTCAATTTTATCAGAAAATGTTTATAATTCCACTTTCAATGAACTTAGAAGTCATTGTTTTTAATGGCTGAGTAGTACTCCATCATGTAATTGTAGCACATTTTCTGCATTCACTTCTCTTTTGAGGGAAATCTGTGTTGTTTCCAGTTTTTAGTTCTTATAAATAATGCTGCTATGAACATAGTGGAGCATGTGTCCTTTCTATATGTTAGAGCATCTTCTGGGTAAATGCCCAGGAGTGGAATAGCTGGGTCATCAGGAAGTGCTATGTCCAATTTTCTGAAGAACTGCCAGACTGATTTCCAGAGTGGTTGTACCAGCATGCAATCCCACCAGCAATGGAAGAGTGTCCCCCTTTCTCTACACCCTCACCAGCATCTGCTGTAATCTATGTTTTTGTCCTTAGTCATTTTGACTGGTATGAGATGGAATCTCAGGGTCATTTTGATTTGCTTTTCTCTGATGATTAAGGATGTTGAGCATTTCTTTAGGTGCTTCTCAACCATTTGAGATACCTCAGTTGAGAATTCTCTTTAGCTATGTTCCCATTTTTAATAAGATTAATTGGTTTTCTGGAGTTTAACTTCTTGATTTCTTTGTATTTATTGAATATTAGCCCTTTATCAGATGTAGGATTGGTAAACATCTTTTCAGGAGCTTTTCAGTTTTATTAGATCCCATTTGTCTGTAGTTGGTGTTAGAGTCTGGGCAATTGGTGTTCTGCTCAGGAAATTTTCTCCTGTGCAGATGTGTTCAAGGCTCTTTCCCAATTTTTATTCTAATAGATTCAGTATATCTGGTTTTACACAGAGGTCTTTGATCCACTTGGAGTTGAACTTTGTACAAGGAGATAAGAATGGGTCAATTTCCATTCTTCTCCATCCTGACTGCCAGTTGAACCAGCATCATTTGGTGAAAATGCTGTCTTTTTTTCACTGGATGGTTTTAGCTTCATTAGTCAAATAATAGGTGACTGTAGATATGTAGGTTCACATCTGGGTCTTCAATTCTTTTTTTTTTTTTAATTTAATTTTATTTTATTTTTTTAATTTACATTCCAAATCACTTCCCCTTTCCCGTTTCCTCCCTCCCCGAAAGTCCCATAAGCCCCCTTCCCTCCCTCTTTTCTCCGTTCAACCCCCTCTCATTACTCTGTCCTGGCGTTCCCCTACATCCAGTCTTTCCAGGACCAGGGGTCTCTCCTTCCATCTTTTTAGAAATCTATTGATATGCTGATTGTGTCTAGGGTATTCTGAGATTCTGGGTCAATATCCCCTTATCAGTGACTTCATACCATGTGTGATCTTTTGTGATTGGGTTACCTCACTAAGGATGATATTTTCAAGTTCTGACCATTTGCCTAGGAATTTCGTGAATTCATTGTTTTTAATTGCAGAGTAGTATTCCATTGTGTAAATATACCACATCTTCTGAATCCATTCCTCCGTTGAGGGACATCTGGGTTCTTTCCAGCTTCTGGCTATTATAAATAAGGCTGCTATGAATATAGTGGAGCATGTGTCCTTATTGCATGCAGGTAAAGTCTCTGGGTATATGCCCAGGAGTGGTATAGCCGGATCCTCCGGAAGTGTCATGCCCAGTTTTCTGAGGAGCCGCCAGACTGCTTTCCAGAGTGGTTGTACCAGCCTGCAATTCCACCAGCAGTGGAGGAGTGTTCCTCTTTCTCCACATCCTCGCCAACAACTGCTGTCTCCTGTGTTTTTGATCTTAGCCATCCTGACTGGTGTGAGATGGAATCTCAGGGTTGTTTTGATTTGCATTTCCCTAATGACTAAGGATGATGAACATCTCTTTAGGTGCTTCTCAGCCATTAGATATTCTTCAGGTGAGAACTCTTTGTGGAGCTCTGTACCCCATTTTTTAATAGGGTTACTTGCCTCTCTGGAGTTCTTTTTCACTAATCTACATGTCTGTCCCTGTACCAATACTATTTTTTTTTTAACATTTTTGCTCTGTAGTAGAACTTGAGGTCAGGGATGGTGATTTCCCCAGAACTTCTCTTATTGTTGAAAATGCATTTTTGCTAATCTTGATTTTTGTTGTTGTTGTTCCAAATGAATTTGAGAATTGCTCTTTCTCTCTCTGTGAAGAATTGAGTTGGAACTCTGGTGGGGATTACATTAAATCTGTAGATTGATTTTGGTAAGATGGTCATTTTTACTATGTTAATCTTGCCAATCCATGAGCATGGGAGACAGATGCCTTTTATCCAATAATCAGGAATTTCAAAAGTAAGTTTTTACACCATGCTGGGTGACAAAATGTTATGGTTAATAGTAAAATTAAGTAGGGATTTCTACCTCAACATTGATCATTAATTTCCCAGACAAAAGACACAAAATTTTTGTGTTTATAATAAGCCTCACTAGAGTCGGTCTTATATCAGTCCTCTAAGCTATTCTATCTACTTGCCTGTTAATAACCCTGAGATATGAATTTCCATGTTCTGTCTGGCCTGCTCTTACTCTGATTGACCATTTTACATGATCAGTTCTCAAGATCCCTTACCCCATGACATCTTTTTATCTCTTCATTCTTCTCTCTCTCTCTCTCTCTCTCTCTCTCTCTCTCTCTCTCTCTCTCTCTCTCTCTCTCGCTTGCTCACTCTTGGCTCTACCTCAGATCCAAGCCCCTGGAAACAAAGCCCCACCTGTCTTTCTTATGCCCAAACATAGACATCAGTATTCAAACAATAGTTTTAAATTAAGGAACGGGTTTACATATTATCACTTGGTATACATGAAGATTCCTTTTTGCTGAGGCAACCAAGTCTTGGGGACCCGTATTTAGCATATAATACATAGCAACAGACAAACATCAGCATTATGCTACTTGACCCTTTTTCTTGCAAGTTTGAATGGTCTTTCTTTGTCCTGTACATTTAGTGTTTTGATTACTATGTGACCGAAGGAATTTTTATTTTCTTGGACCAATCTATTTGGTATTCTGTAAGCTTCTTGTATGTTTATAGGTATATCTTTACTTAGTTTGAGGAAATTTTATTCTATGGTTTTGTTAAAAATATTTTCTAAGCTTTTGAACTGGGATTCTTCTCCATTTATCCCTATTCTTGTTAGGTTTGGTCTTTTAATAGATGCCCAGATTATGTTAGGAGTGTTTTATATTTAACATTTTCCTCTTTTAAATTTTTATTTTTAAGGTGAATTTCAAACTTCTATATTCTGTAATTTTTGGTTACAAATTGATAGACTTTGCCAAAAATATTTAGGAAATATGTTGCTCCATCACATAAGAAACTCAATATAATATTTCTCATATATTAGTATAATTTCTCTTTACATAATTAGACTACAATAACATTACCAACACTAACATCAGGAGGAAGTCAACCTAAACAGTCATCTTTTTCTTTGGGATGGTTAACATTTCCCTTGATTGGTGGATTTGCTTCTTCTATCATATCTTCAATTCCTTCACCTGTTTGTTTGGATTTTTCAGATTTCTTTAAAGTAATTATTAATTAAAGTTCTTTATCATCTTCATAAGATTGAATTTAAGGTCTTTTTTTGTGTTTCACTTGTGTTGGAATATTCAGTTCTTGCTGTATTAGAACTGGGTTCTGGTGGTCCCATATTTCCCTAGTTTTTTTTTTTTATATTTTGTTCTTCAGCTCACCTCTAGGCATCAGGGTTTTAGTTATTATATATTTACATGCTGATTTCTGGATTTATCATTCTTACATGGATTTTATTGTTGTTTTTCCCCATAGGATTCTGTTTTTTCCCTAGTCTTACAGCTTTAGTGACCTGGGGTTCTGATGACCAATGATTTTTAAGGTCCAGTAGGGTCTTTCTGCTGGGTTTTTGTAGCATGCTTGATCTCTTAAAACAGTGTACTAAGGGGTTCTTAATACAGAGTAGCCTCCAGTAAAGCAGAAGCCTTCTGCCAAAATTGAGGGCCAGATAATGGAGCATAGGAGATGTGATGTATCTTATAGGTGTTGGGGAGGTTTTAATGAGAGTTACTAAGTATTTGGTGGTGTCTTACCTATTGTCCCTAGGGCTGGTATGGCCTCTGAGTAAGCATCCAGAGTTGTGGACTGGTATATGAGTCATAAGGGAGGGCTGCATTTCAGGGCTGCAGGGAAGGATTTAAGGAAAGTTATTGGGTATACCCCACTCTCCTTAATGGACAGATCAGGGAAACACAAACTAAACAGAGACACAGTAAAACTAACAGAAGTTTTGGACCAAATGGATTTAATATATATCTATAAAACATGTCATCCTAAATCAAAAGAATATACCTTCTTCTCAGCACCTCATGGTACCTTCTCCAAAACTGACCATATAATTGGTCACAAAACAGACCTCAACAGATACAAGATTTCAAACTAATTCCATGCTTCCTATCAGATCACTATGGAGTAAGGGTGGTTTTCAACAGCAACAAAACAACAGAAAGCCCACATACACATGGAAGCTGAACAATGCTCTACTCAATGATACCTTGGTCAAGGAAGAAATAAGGGAAGAAATCAAAACATCTTTCGAGTTTAATGAAAATGAAGGCACAACATACCCAAATTATGGTACACACTGAAAGCAGTGCTAAGAGGAAAACTCATAACTCTGAGTGCCTCCAAAAAGAAGCTGGAGAGAGCATACACTAGCAGCTTAACAGCACACCTGAAAGCTTTAGAACAGAAAGAAGTTAATACACTCAAGAGGAGCAGAAGGCAGGAAATCATCAAACTCAGGGCTGAAATTAACCAAGTAGAGTAAAAAAGAACTATTCAAAGAATCAACAAACCAGGAGTTGGTTCTTCAAGAAAATAAACAAGATACATAAACCTTTAGCCAGACTAACCAGAGGGCACAGAGACAGTATCCAAATTAAGAAAATCAGAAATGAAAAGGGAGAAATAACAACAGAAACTGAGGAAATTTAAAAAAAACATCAGATCCTACTACAAAAGCCTACTAAATACAACTGGAAAATCTGGAGGAAATGGACAATTTCCTAGACAGATACCAACTACCAAAGTTTAAGCAGGATCAGATAGACCATCTAAATGGTATCATAACCCCTAAAGAAATAGAAGTGGTCATTGAAAGTCTTCCAACCAAATAAGCACAGGGCCATATGGTTTTAGTGGAGAATTCTATCAGACCTTCAAAGAAGACTTAACACCAGTACTCTTCAAACTATTCTACAAAATATAAACAGAAGGAACATTGCCCAACTCTTTCTATGAAGCCACAATTTTGCTGATACCACAACCATACAAAGATCCAAAAAAGAAAGAGAACTTCAGATCAATTTCCCTTATGAATGTAGATGCAAACATACTCAGTAAAATTCTTGCCAACCGAATCCAAAAACACATCAAAACGATCATTCACCATGATCAAGTAGGCTTCATCCCAGGAATGCAGGTATAGTTCAATATAAGGAAACCCATCAATGTAATTCACTACATAAACAAACTCAAAGAAAAAAACCACATGGTCATTTCATTAGATGCTGAAAAAGCGTTTGACAAAATTCAGCATCCTTTCATGTTAAAGGTCTTGGAAAGATCAGGAATTCGAGGCCCATACCTAAACATAGTAATAGCAATATAGAACAAACTAGAAGCCAACATCAAACTAAATGGAGAGAAACTTGAAGCAATCCCACTAAAATCAGGGACTAGACAAGGCTGCCCTCTCTCTCCATATTTATTCAATATAGTACTTAAATTTCTAGCTAGAGCAATTAGACACCAAAAGGAAGTCAAAGGGATACAAATTGGAAAGGAAGAATTCAAATTATCACTCTTTGCAAATGATATAATAGTATACTTAACCGACCAAAAGAACAACAGAGAACTCCTACAGCTGATAAACAACTTCAGCAAAGTGGCCAGATATAAAATTAACTCAGATAAATCAGTAGCCTTCCTATACTCAAAGAATAAACAGGTTGAGAAAGAAATTAGGGAAATGACACCCTTCACAATAGCCACAAACAATATAAAGTATCTTGGTGTGACTCTAACCAAACAAGTGAAAGATCTGTAAGACAAGAACTTCAAGTCTCTGAAGAAAGAAATCGAAGAAGACCTCAGAAGATGGATAGATCTTCCATGCTCATGGATTGGCAGGATTAATATAGTAAAAATGGCTATCCTGCCAAAATCAATATACAGATTCACTGCAATCCCCATCACAATCCCAACTCCATTCTTCATAGAGTTAGAAAGAACAATTCAAAAATTCATCTGGAATAACAAAAAAACCAGGATAGCTAAAACTAATCTCAAGAGTAAAAAAACATCTGGGGAAATCAGTATCCCCGACCTCGAGCAGTACTATAGAGTGATAGTGTTAAAAACTGCACAGTATTGGTACAGTGACAGGCAGGTAGATCAATGGAGCAGAATTGAAGACCCAGAAATTAAGCCATACACCTTTGGTCACTTGATCTTTCACAACGAAGCAACAACCACCCAGTGCAAAAAAGATAGCCTTTTCAATAGATGGTGCTGATTTAACTGAAGGTCAGCATGCAGAAGAATGCAATTGATCCATTCTTATCTCTTTGTACTAAGCTCAAGTCCAAGTGGATCAAGGACCTCCACATAAAACCAAAAACATTGAAACTAATAGAAAAGAAACTGGGGAAGTGCCTTGTGCACATGAGCACAGGGGAATATTTCCTGAACAGAACACCAATAGCTTATGCTCTAAGATCAAGAATTGACAAATTCCTGACAAATTACAAAGAATTCACAAATTACAGTTTCTGTAAGGCAAAGAACACTGTCAAAAGGACAAAACGGAAACCAACTTATTTGGAAAAGATCTTTACAAATCCTACATCCAACAGAAGGTTAATATCCAAGATATACAAAGAACTCAAGAAGATAGATTCCAGAGAGCCAAATAACCCTATTAAAAAATGGGGTACAGAACTAAACAAAGAATTTTCACCTGAGGAATATCGAATGGCTGAGAAACACCTAAAAACATGTTCCACATCCTTAGTCGTCAGGGAAATGCAAATCAAAACAACCCTGAGATATCACCTCACACCAGTCAGAATGGCTAAGATCAAAAACACAGGAGACAGCCAGTGCTGGCGAGGATGTGGAGAAAGAGGAATACTCCTCCATTGCTAGTGGGATTGCAAGCTGGTAAAACCACTCTGGAAATCAGTTTGGTGGTTCCTCTGAAAACTGGGCATAATACTACTGGAGGACCCAGCTATACCACTCCTGGGCATTATACCCATAGGACTCTCCAACATGCAATAAGGACACATGCTCCACTATGTTCATAGCAGCCTTATTTATAATAGCCAGAAGCTGGAAAGAACCCAGTTGTCCTTCAACGGAGGAATGGATACAGAAAATGTGGTATATTTACACTATGGAATACTACTCAGCTATTAAAAACAATGAATTCATGAAATTCTTAGGCAAGTGGTTGGAACTGGAGAATGTCGTCCTGAGTGAGTTGAGCCATTCACAAAAAAATCACACATGATATGCACTCACTGATAAGTGGATATTAGCCCAGAAGCTTGGAATACCGAAGGAACAATTCCATATCAAAGGATACCCAAGAAGAAGAAAGGAGAGGCACCTGGTCCTGGAAGGGTTCAATGTGGCAGTGTAGGGGAATACCAGGAAGGAGAGGCGGGAGTGTGTTGGTTGGGGAGCAGCAGGAAGGAAGAGGGCATATGGGACTTTTGGGGAGGGGGGGAACCAGTAAGAGGGAAATCATTTGTAATATAAGTAACGAATGTACCTAATAAAAAATTAAATAAAAAGGATGTGCTTTCTTTTACCAATGAGTTCAAGACTATTTCTCACTCTCCCTTCTGTTTGATTCAGTGTCTTATGTTGAGGTCTTTGATTCTTTGTGCTAAGGTATAGATTGGAAATGGAGAACAACCACTTAGGCAAATTATAGACAGTACCATGGCCAGTATTTGTAAAAATAATTACCAAGAGGTAAATCTAGCTGAAAAAAAATGACTAACAATTTATCAACTAGAATTTCTGAAATGTAATGAAATTCATCCATTAATTACCAGAACTGCTGTCTCTATAAATATTTGATAGATAAATGTGAAAGGAAACATACAAAGCATTTTATAGTCAACCTTTTGAAAATCACAAGGAAGAAAATTTCAAACCAGTGAGAATAAACCACACTGCAGGAAATAGCTCTCTCTCCTCAGATCCACAGCCCACAGAACAATAGGAAATCTCTAAATTCCTGAAAACCCTTAGCAAACAAAAAATTCTATATTCAACAGACTCCCAACAATGGATGTGAAATAAAAACATTTTCATATAAAAGATGAAAAGATTTGCTGCTGTCCAATCTTGGAGACAAAGGCTGTCAATCAAGTTCCTTCAGGCTTAAGAAGGAGCAGTGACAATGTAGGAGAAGCAAGCACACAAAAGGCAATGGATGTATCGGGGTACCACTTGTGAGGCTCACTGCAAAGAGAATTGCATGTTTGTCTTTGATGTTCCTTAGAAACCAATTCACTGTTTAAAGAAAAACATTAATATCACATTAAATGTGAATTTTGTAGATATGAAACATGTAAGAAAGAATAGCACTGGCACTGGAATAATCACAGATATGGTTTTATTATTGTTTTCACATTTACAAAGAAGCTTGGTACATACCTGTTTCTTTTTTTTCCAGAAAGGCCATTAAAAACTCCAGAATATTTAAATGTCTATTACATAGTATATGGCATGCATAATTTTACATCATTTATTATCCCAAAACTTCATGTGATACCATATTCCACAATCACTTAATTCTGAAAATAGACAAGAGGAATGCTACAACTGAGATTTCAGTCTTGGATGCCTTGTGAATTCTAGGTCTGGTCTATATTGAGATACCACTTTTTAAAAAAATAAAAGCAAATAAAAATCATCCAATAAGCTAACAACAAAAATGAAGGAATGTATCAAATTGTTAGTTAGTCTCAATGAGATCTACAAGTACGTTAAATATTAATAAGAAATATCTTCTTCGTGTAAGAGAGAAATTGCATAAGACAACTTGAGTTTAAATCCCAATGTTTATGTAAAAGCTAAGCATTGTTGTACTTACGTGAAACACCAGAATTAGGATGTAAAGACAGATGGATCCTTGGTTCGCCCTTGCCAGGCAGTCCAACCAAAACTCTTAGTTTCTAAATCAGATAGATGCCTTGTATCAAAATGTGAAATGGACTGTGAGAGTGGGCGGCATCGTATATCTTCCTCTGATAACTTTTCATGATCACATGTATAAACACATGTATGCAGCATATGCCATACAATTATTCTTTTCCTCTTTCTTTCTTCCTGTCTCTCCTTCTCTCTCACACACACAGACACACAGACACACATAGAAACACACACACAGAGACACAGACACACATAGAAACACAGACACACACAGAGACACACAAACATACCAGAAAATCCCAAACAAAAAACTGCAGAAGCAGTTATACAATCTCAGAGGAATTTTGAAATCAGTGGCACCATGAAAGCTATAGAAGCTATAGTCATTACCAGTGATTCCTATGGCATTCTCTCTCTTTCTTTCTTTAATTTTTATGGCATTCTATTCAACTCACATGTTTAGCTTGAGCAGCAGATAGATGGATCCTGAATAATGGCAGAGAATTATTTTAAACATACCCATGTGTAGCTGCTCTACCATATGCACTCTCAGTGCTTGTGAAAATTAACATATCCTTTGGTACCTGGTCTATAACTATTGATATGACAATTTTCTTTTTCAATGTCTGCCAATAAAGCCAACAAGAAGTCACATTAGTTAAGATGATTTGATTTATATACTTATTTTATACATACATATACCTGGGGTCCTGGGAAAAACTGTGTTACTACGTGTTTGCACATATGCATCTATGTGTTTGGTTAGGTGTTTGTGTATGTATCATTGTATACAGAAAATTAATAAATACTCTAATTTATAATTTTAAAATGTATTAGTTGTTATGAAGAAAAGCAATAACAAATAAAATAAGCAAATAAGCAATCCTCAGCTGGACAAGCTTTACTCTATGGTCCATCTGATATGACATATCAAATGGCATTCAAAGTGTCAGTAGCAGATAAACATGCTGTCTAGAGCTATTGGCAGCCTCTATCAATAAATATCAATTGGAGACCTAAGAATATATTTTAGGAAAATACTGACCATGATCGTCATATACTAGCCCTTGGGACCTTTGAAGCCTTGGTTCATATTAAAAGTTTAACTGATGTGTTCTTGAACTTCTGAGTGTTATGTAATTCAGCATTCCATAAATCAGGACACATATACAAGTATATCATCAAGAAACATAGAAGTGGAGGAGAAAGTGCAGACTCCAGGGACGCCCTGGAGTCACAATAAGATTCATAAACATGTAGCTCATCTGTGTGTGGTCTCCAGTCTTGGGGCCCTGCCTTCTCTCCCTAATCTTGTACCTACAACATCATTGAGATATTCTTAAAATCATTTATAGAGAAGGTTGACATTGCAGGGCCTGGTTTACATATTAGTAGTACACAGGATACACTATTATACCACTGTAGTTTGTGCCTTAAAGAGGCCTGAAAGACAAGACTGAAGGAGAATTCTTAGTGGAGAGAATTTTGTACAATGTGATTCACTGAAAAATGTTCTTAGATAGAGAAACAAGCAGATTAACTATATCACATGAATACAAAGTTCTATATACCTCCATATAAGATTGGATTAAAATATTATTGAAAATTTGGTCAAAGAAAATATGGGATAAAGCTAGTGGACAAATTTTTCCAAATGTATCTAAGAGAGCAAGATTGTGATTTTGGTTACTCTCCATAGGCTACGTCAGTAAAGAATATGTTTGAGAATTCAACAGATAGATAGATCTGCCCTGGAAGACCAGCCATCAGATAGAAAGAGCTGCCCTGGGGAGAGTAGCCATCAGATAGATAGAGTTGCCCTGTTAGACCAGCCAGCTGCTTGTCTTGACTATTCTTCTTGTTAGTTAAGAGAATGATGTTATGGGGACAATAAAGGAAGTAAGACATCCATAAGCACTTACCAGGGTAAGCCATCTGATGTTCCCAAGTAAAAGTCCAATCTTGAAGCTACAGAGAGGGCCACTGTGCCGTAGATATGGTCTACTACCTAGGGACAGCTGTTAGCTAGCTGGTGGTAGGCTGACTTCACAGGGTTGATTTTTCATGAGAGTACCAGAAATGTGATGGTAAGAAATATACATGCCTCTTTTACATGAATTGCTTGGAATACTTCAGTCAAAGCTACTATTCAAGGATCTTCCTATAGCCTCATCTATTGAAATAATATTCATTGAAATGATATTGCTCAAGGTGTTTTGTGTAACCAAAGCCTTATGTTTATTAAAAAGTATCAATAAAGTGTTAAAAAAGAATCTTGGCACTTTGTAAAGATCTTTGCAGCTAGTTAAAAAGACACACTTGGTTATTCTCTGTCTCTATTTCTCTCTCTATATTTCTCTCTCTTTCTCTCTCTCTGTCTCTCTGTCTCTCTCTGTCTCTCTGTCTCTCTCTCTCTCTCTCTCTCTGTCTCTCTCTCTCTCTCTTTCTCTCAGCTTATATGAAGTAGTCTCAAGTAGTCTTTATTTTCACAATAACAAATTACTATCTGTGTTTTATTGACAATAATTTCAAAATGATTACAAATAGCACGGTATTTGTTTTAATATAGCTTCACTTCCCTACCCCCAGCAATTTGTTTAAAGTAATAATTTATGCTTTTAAGATGTAAATAATGGGCTGAGGCTGTGGCTCCACAGTTAGAATGCTAGTCTATCATATGCTAGAACTTGGGATTGATTCACAGCATTATATAAACTGGCTATGGAAATGCACAGCTACTAATCCCAATACTAAAGGTATGTGAATAGGATCACCACAAACCTCCCCTAGTTATGCAATAAATTTCAGACCAGCCTACCGTACATAAGGCATTCTTAAAAACATTAAATGTTTAAATATTCATTTTCACTATATAAACATTGAAGGCTGATGTACTGAGAAATACTTTCTCTTTCATATGAAGCAGAAGGTAATTCTGACAATTCAATTCTCTTTAAAATTTGGGAACTTCTTCTATGGCAGATTATAACTCACTCCATCAGATAAACTTCTTATATGGCAAATTATAATACACTCCATCAGAAAAAAATTCCTTCAACCTTCTAAACCAACACTTCTTATCTTAATCTGAGAAGTCAAAGAAACTGGTGGAAAATGCCTTTCATTTGCCAGGAAACTCTTTGGCCATCTTAACGGACACAGGGAGCAAAAAGCTTTAAACTTCTACAGCCATAACAGAGAATTTCAAGTTCTGTTTAGGTGTACCTGGATTTGAGCTTTTCATTTAAGAAAACTTTGATTTCAGAAACTTGTACCATGAAGAAATGCAGAGAATAAAAACATGTAGATTTTTGTTGTTTTTGCTTGTTTCATTTACGCTGGAAGATCCTGAAATAATAATTCTTCTTCTTCTTCTACTCCTTCTTCTTCTTCTTCTTCCTCTCCTCCTCCTTTTCCTTCTCCTCCTTCTCCTTTTTCCCCATCCCCTTCTCCTTCTCCTCTTCCTCCTCCTCTTCCTCATTCTTCTTCTTTTTTAATTTAAACCACATAGCATATACAAGACATTTGAATATAGTTCATAAAATTTTTTCTGTAATTTTTTCATAACAATTTTTTCTGTATAGTTTTAAAAATAAGATTTAAGTGATAAAATTTAAATCTTAAAACATTTTAGCAAAATGACAGAAAAATAATTCCTCACCAAAATTTACCACTTAGAAATGAAAAGGCTACAAACTGAGAAAGAAGTGATGATATTCATTCCTAAATCAGGAAAATTTCTACAATCTGTAAACACCTCTATCTTCTATAAAGAAAATGAGCCCTATGGATGTGCAGGCCACTTTAACAGGCACTTCAATGAATTAAGCTCTTGGATTAAGTTGTGCTTGTCCTTACTCTCCATCATCGTGTATCCAGGAAAGTCAGATGATTCTCAGTACAAGAAGACACTACCATATTCTTTGTAAAAGGGAAAAAATATTTACATTTAGAGCCCTTACAGCGTCTCCAATTTGGCCTAAGAAGTCATTTCTGTACCCAGGCTGGTCTTTAACTCCTCATACAATTTTATATTGAATAAATATTACAGTAACTCACAAAAATTACAGAGTTGTGATACCTAGCCCCAGTAGATAAATCTACAAGAGATGCGCATGCATCCCCCGACACATACACACACACACACACACACACACACACACGCAAATACATATCAGGAAACAGTGTGAAAGAGTGTGTAGAAAGATTATAGATGACAGAGCACCAAGAAGTTTGCTGTGACAGTGTATCTCCTAGTTATGTTAGAAGATTCAACTGTAAAGTATTTCCAATATAGCTCAATTATAAGGTGTACAGGAAAAACACTCGTGGGCATGTAACATGAACATGGAATAACTTAGGAGGCCTTGATCTTACTCAAAGAACTGCAGACATACTGATGCATTGCAATATCCTTTTCTGACAAGGTTTATTTTCGCTCTTAAAAAAATTGGTTGTATATATTTGTTTGCTGCACTCTGCTTTCTGCAAATAATGACTTAAATGTTCCTATAAGAGTTTCTAGCAGTCACTTTTTAAAGACTGTCCTAAGATACACAAAGCTTAGGAGGTCTTATGAGTATGTGTGGTCATCCTATTATCAGAGCACTGAGCTGTAATTATTGCTTGCCTCTCTGTTTTTACTATTTTCAGAAACATCTAGCATAAGCTCCTTCATTACAGGGAAAGTTAGCTGGAATATACCCTATGATAACATTAAATTGGAAATCATACCCTTTTCTTTTATTATTATCTTTTATATGAACTATTTCAATTTAAATTCCAATCTTAATTTTCTCCAGAATACTTATTTTAGTAACATATAGTACTTTAGTATAGCCATCTTCATATTATTGACCTTTTCCCCAGTTGTTCCTTGTGGATCTTTCCCTAATTCCAAGACTCACAATAAATTCTTTTGGCCTCAGTTGCTTAAGATGCCTTTTGAAATCCTGAGACTCATTTTCCTCTGATATAATATGTACTTAAATATCTTTCTGTGGTCATGTCTTAACAAGAATATAACTTTTTTTTAATAAAATGAAGTAAAACACTGTAAGGGGTAATATTAAAAATTAGTATTTTTTATTTCAGCAAATTGTATTATGCTTATGGAACATAATGTGAATTTTTTCATAAATGTGTATATTTTTGGGCTGGTTAGACTGGTTCATGGGGTAAACATATTTGCCTTCACAATCCTAATGACTTGAGTTCTGTTCACAGATACACATATAAAAGATGAACTCAGTGGAGACTCTGTAATCCAAGTAGTTATGGCATGACATGGAAAGGGAAGGAAAAGAATGTTCTGAATTTTACAGAGCCAGCCATCTTTCAATGAGAAACTCAGTGGCAAACAATGAAACCCCACCTTAAGTGTTAAACACATACCAGCGCTTAATGTTCTATTATTATTTCAACATGCATCCAGTGCCAAGTAGGTGAACACACACATACACACACACACACACACACACACACACACACACACACACACACACAGATATACACACACAGTAAATGCCATCAAAACTTGTTTACATTATGATTAAACAACACATATTAACATATGAGATATCATGCTCACTTGACATACAAGATTCTATATTACTGTATTACTGTATATTGTATTACTGTATATACAGTATTATTGTATATTCTGATATGCAATACATCACAAATCTTTGTTTATATGACTCTATGAAGGATTGTCCAGTAACTACCTGTCCCAGTAACTTCCTGTTCTGGAAGAGATGCTAGAACAGAAATTTCTGAAGGTCGTAGATGAGTCTGAGCAAGAGAGAATTAAGCTTAAGACTTGGCAACGTAGCCTAGAGGAAACACTAGAACAAAAGGTTCAGTATTTTATTGTTCAAAATAAGCCACAGAAAGAGGAAAGTGAGGTTTTAGATAGGAGCTGGAAGAGACACAAGAAAAAAGAATCCTCAGAAAACTGGGCATGACACTGCTGGAGGATCCAGCTATACCACTCCTGGGCATATACCCAGAGGCTTCCCCTGCACACATGCTCCATTATGTTCATAGCAGCCTTATTTATAATAGCCAGAAGCTGGAAAGAACTCAGATGTCCCTCAACGGAGGAATGGATTCAGAAGATGTGGTAGATTTACACAATGGAATACTACTCTGTAATTAAAAACAATGAATTCACGAAATTCCAAGGCAAATGGTCAGAACTGGAAAATATCATCCTTAGTGAGGTAACCCAATCACAAAAGAACACACATGGTATGCAGTCACTGATAAGGGGATATTAACCCAGAATCTCGGAATACCCAAGACACAATTCACAAATCAATAGATTTCCAAGAAGATGGAAGGAGAGACCCCTGGTCCTGGAAAGACTGGATGTAGGGGAATGCCAGGACAGAGAAGTGAGAGGGGGTTGAATGGGGAACAGAGGTAGGGAAGGGGGCTTATGGAACTTTCGGGGAGGGAGGAAACAGGAAAGGGGAAGTCATTTGGAATGTAAATAAAAAATAAAGAAAAGAAAAAAATAAGAAAAAAAACCTAAAACTCTAAAAAAAAAATATTATCCAACCTCTGAAGGTCCTATTTGTTTTTGCTTTGCATTTTTTTCCTGTCCTGGAATAAACAGAACCCTATAAAATATTATCTCAATTAGCTCTGCCTCAGAGACAAATTAGTAGTTCTTCAACCACAATTTCATTCAGAGTTTGTCTGGAATACTTTTGGTTCATTGTATTTACATAAGCTTTTAAGATCAATCTAATAATTTAAAAAATCTACAAGGACTTATTTTTGTATTATTCTAAGTGCCTATTTTCATGTTGATACCATGTTGTTCAAATAGCTAAAGTTGTGCAATGTATTTTGAAGTCAGGTAGTATGGTTTTTGTTTTGTATTGTTTTGTTTTTGCTTTTGTTTTAGTTTTTCTTTTCCTTTCTCAAGATTTTTCTGTCATTATTTCAGAATTTTTTAGCTAAATGTGAGTTTGGGGAGATTTTTGTATATTTGTGAACAATATGATTGAAAATTCTGCAAGAATTATATTTAATCTATGTTTTGGATAGATTGTACATTTCAATAATATTGAGTATTGATAGTTTGTGACCATAGGCTATCTTTACATTTACTGGTGACTTCATTGATTTCTTCTATTATATCTTACAATTTTCCAGTGTGAAGATATTTTATCATTTTAGTTAATTTTTTTCTAAAAACCAAATTGTTTTAAACACTATTAAGAATTATTTTCCTAATTTCAATTTTGAGTATTTTGCTATTAGGGTATATAAAATAAACTATTTTTATATTTATTTTGTAGTCTGTGATTCAACTGTATCCAATGATTAGATTTAATAATAATTTTCATAGTATTTGCAGGTTTTTCAATTAGATCATTTGCAACCAGGAACAATATTTTTAGTTTTCTTTCCAACTTAGAAAATCTATTTCTTCCACTTACCTAATTGTTCTGGATAAAACATGTAGTTTTATATCGAATATGCATGGTGGAAGGGAACATCCTTTTGTTTGTCCACATGCTAAAGTAAAATATCTGAAAATGTCAAAAAAAATAAAAGAAAAAAGAATCCAACAATTCACAGATCAGAGTGAACATCAAGGAGATGGAGATAAAATTTAGAAGAAAAGTGTAGAGTATAATTTACTAAAGCTAGCAAATCAAAATAAGGCAGATGCTTCAATATTAGAATTATAACATAAAGAGTAGTTAAGATTATGGAAGCAGGGTTTAGAACAGAAGATAAAGGAAATTATAGAGTAGCATGAACAACAGAAAGAAAAAATTAAGACATGGTGACTTATCTTAGAAGAAACACTAGAACTGAAGACACAGGAAATTATAGATCAGAATAAGAGGCAGAAAGATAAAAATGAATTTGGGAGACAGAAGCTGGAAAAGATGCTAGAACAAAGGATGCAGCAGCTCACAGATCAGACTGAGCAGCTGTGAGAAAATAATGATTAGAAGTAAGACTTGGAGAATAATCTTATAACATTAATCAATCAACATTGAAATATAAAGAAAAAGAATCAAAATTTAGATGCAGAACCTTTAACAGAAAATCAGGAACTCAAGGAACAGCAAAAGCGACAAAATGAGAGATATGAAGCATGGATCCAGACCTTAAGGGAGGAATTTAAGATTTCAATTAGGGAAAATATTCAGGTAGAGACATAAAAATTTAGAGAAAGCCAACCAAAGGTTATTAGAAAACAAACTTTAGTCTATTTTGTTAATATACAACAAAGACCTCCAGATGATGATTATCCACAGGGTTATCAGGAATTTGAATGGCAACCCATGGATGTGTTAGATATGAATTTAAGAAAAGTGTCACTAATTTTGGAATGCATTTGCCATTTGTAAAACAAATCCTGACTTGGGCTATTAAAAATAGAATAATCCCCCAAGACTTCATAGATATGACAAAAACAATATTAAAGCCTGATGCAAATTTACAATGGTTTACATGGTAGAGAGATGAGGCAAGGGAGATAGCATGACAAAATAAAACCAGAGGTAGAGAGATTTCCACAGACCAACTGGTTGGTGAAGGTTGATTTGCTGAGGTAGAGGTGCAAGCTTTATACGATAAAGAAACTCTGACATTGTGTTGATTTTCAGCCTTGAAGGCCTGGAATAAAGTTGCAGAATCAGGAAAAAGATTTGAAGTATTTACTCAAGTCATACAAGGTCCACAAAAATAAATAAATAAATAAATAAATAAATAAATAAATAAATAAATAAATAAATAAAAATTAAAAAAAAATAAAAACCTTCCCTGACTTTTTACAAAGGCTAACCTCAGCTGTGGAAAAGTGTATATCATATTCAGCAGCAAGAAAGGCAATACTTGAGTTTTTAGCCTTTGAAAATTCAAATGCTGAAAGCAAGGAAGTAATCAGACCACCCTGGGCAAGATCAGCATCAACAGAATAGTGGATTAGATATACAGCTGATATTGGATCATGCTCACCTGATATGACTGAAATAGGAGAAACTGCCACTAGACACCTATAGATGACCCAAGATTTCAAATGTTTTAATTGTGGTGATCAGAATCATCTCAGAAATGACTGCAGGGAAAACCTATAGGGGGGCCTATGCCTTCTGGAATATGTCAAAGATGTGGCAAAGGTTGGCATTTGACTAGGGAATGTAAAACAACAACAGACAAATGGGGCAATACCCTGCCAACAAATTCCCACGAGGGCCTCTCGAAGGCCCCAATGCCAGGCAGGGACAGTTCTCTTCCTCAGGACAATTAAATGTCACTACTTCGAAACCAGATATTCTGAGACCACACAAGGCTGAGACAAGTTCTATAGACAATTCAAAAAACCTCAAAGGGAGTAAAAAACTAATATTTTGGCAAATTTTTATAGAGGATCAAAGGCCAAAACTAAGAATACTAGTAAACAATATTGAGATTGAAGGAATGGTTGACACTGGAGCATATATCACCATTATCTCTTCAAAATCTTGGCCTGCAATGTGACCACTTCAACAAGTAGACATCCAGTTTCAAGGAGTTGGGAGCTTATCCCAAATAAAGCAAAGTACTAGATGGCTTAAATATATACAAGCAGAAGCTCAGATAGGAAAATTGAAGCCATGTGTGACTGACATAGTCATTAACTTATGAGGAAGAGACATATTACAGCAGTAGAAAATCCAAATTAATATCCCCTCAGTTTCAGTGTCTAGCCATGAAACCCATAAAACTCCTAATAAAAATTTTTAAATTAGTTAGGGAACATTATCAAAGGTAGGTTCAGACTGTCCAAGCTGTCCATAAAGAAGACACAACGGAGATTGACAATTTAACTCAACCCCAAGGAGTCACTACTGTCAAGACACCAACAGCCTTAGAACTAAGGAGGCTGACTGACCAACCCATTTGGATTGATCAGTGGTCTATGACAAAAGAAAAACTATAGGCATTAGAACAGCTAGTCCAAGAATAGCCAGAGGCTGAGCATATAGAGGAGACTACCAGCCCTTGGAATACTTCAGTTTCTGTCATTTAAGAAAAATGTGGCAAATGGAAGATGTTAATAGATCTCAGAATGATTAATAAGGTTATTCAGCCAATGGATTCCTTACAACCCTTCCTTGTCTATCAAGGTGATTGATCTGAAAGACTGTTTTTTCACAATTCCTCTACATGAATGTGATAAGAAGAGGTTTGCTTCTCAGTACCTACCTTTAATAGAGGTCACACAATAAAAAGATATCATTGGAAAGTCCTGCCACAAGGAATGTCCAATAGCCCTACCTTGTATAAATATTTTGTACAACAGTCATTGGAAATGATCTGCAATTTCCCAAATCCATTGTTTATCATCATATGTATGACATCTTATTGACTGATCCAGATATAAATAACTTGGAAAGAATGTTTGATGAAGTAAAAAATCCTTGCCTTGCTTGGGATTGC
Source organism: Tokudaia tokunoshimensis (assembly GCA_036184795.1). Taxonomy (NCBI): domain Eukaryota; kingdom Metazoa; phylum Chordata; class Mammalia; order Rodentia; family Muridae; genus Tokudaia; species Tokudaia tokunoshimensis. The sequence goes on from BTHU01000008.1 coordinate 10,839,108, forward strand.
AAAGAGCTCAAGAAAAAAATACAAAGAGGGGAATCTATTAATTATTTAGGGTATAAATAAAGTCTGCAAAATGTTAGGCAATAAAAAGTGCAAATCAGAAGAAACCAATTAAAGACCCTTAATGATTTTCAGAATCTACTGGGAGATACCAACTAGCCAAGACTAACAAATGTCATGGCCACTCAAGAGCTAAGCAATTTATTTCAAACTTACAAGGTGATAAAGATTTTAACAGCCCAAAAAAACTATCAGATGAAGTTAAGAAGGAATTAGCTTTGGTAGAAAGTAAATTGCAGGATACACATCTAGATCATAAAGATGGCCTGCATTTTACCTTTTTTTTTTTTTTTTTTTTTTGGTTTTTCGAGACAGGGTTTCTCTGTGTAGCTCTGGCTGACCTGGAATTCACTCTGTAGACCAGGTTGGCCTCGAACTCAGAAATCTACCTGCCTCTTGCAATTTACTTATCTTACTTTCTACTCATTCCCCTACAGGAATTCTTATGCAGAAGGAAGATTATATCTTAGAATGGATATTTTTAGCCTATACATAGTGTAAAAAATTAAAAACCTACATTGAGAAAGTCTTTGAATTGATACTAAAAGGAAAAATGAGACTTTGACTATTAGTCAGAATGGATCCAGCTGAAATTGAGGTACCTTTTGCTAATGCAGAAATTGCCTCTTTATTGGCACAAGATGAACATTGGCAAAGAGCATGCAGTAACTTCTTGGGATAGATTTGCAGCAGATATCCTAAATGCAAGGGGCATCAGTTCATAAAAGGAAATAATTGAATTCTCCCTCACATAATAAAGAGACGTCCAATATCTGGATCCCCTACATTTCACACTGAGGTCAGTAAATCAGAAAGGGCAGGATATAAATCACAAGATGTAAGTAAGGTGACTGAGAGTTAAAAAATCTGAATAATATGTAATAAAAATGGTGTTATCAGATTTTCAAGAGTCTCTTAGTAACTGACTCTCAGTATGCATAAAGGGTTGCTTTACACATAGAGATTGCTGAACTTATTCAGGATGATTCTGAAGACTATTTATTCAGCAACAACAAATGATCAGAAATAGGAGTTATCCACTATATAAAACACACATAAGATCCCAGACATGTCTGCCTGCCCATCTGGCACAAGGTAATAATGAAATTGACCAGCTACTGATAGGAAGTGTACTAGAGGCTTCAGAATTCCATAAAAACACCATGTTAATAGCAGGGGTTTAAAGAAAGAATTCTCTATCACTTGGCAACAAGACAATGAAATTGTGAGGCAATGTTCTACATGCTCATTTTATAACCAAACTCCATTGCCTACAGAAACTAACCCTGAGGGTACCCAAAGAAGTGACATTTGGCAAATGGATGTCTACCATTTTCCAGAGTCTGGCAAACTGAAATATGTGCACCATTCTATAAACACATATTCAGTATTTCAATGGGCAACTGCTTTAGTGTCTGAAAAGGCTGATTCTGTAAATACACATTTGTTAGAAGTTATGACCTTTATGGGAGTACCCATACAAATTAAAATGGATAATGGTCTGGCATATATCTCTAATAAGATGAAGCAGTTTTTTGCATATTATAATATAAAACATGTTGCAGGTATATCACACAACCCTACAGGACAAGCGATTGTGGTGAGATCTAATCAAACTCTAAAGGAGATGCTTAATAGGCAAAAGGAATCAATAAGAAACCCCAAAGATAGATTATATAATGCTTTATTAATCTTAAATTTTTAAAATGCTAATAAAAAAACACCACAGTTGCTAGAAGACATTGGATTGTGGAAAAATAAAAAAATCAAACTATTGAACTAAACCACCCTGTTTATATTAAGGATATTCTGACATCAGAATGCAAAATGGGAAATGTATTATTTATGCTGGGGGAGGTATTATGCCTATGTTTCCACATGAAAAGAAAAGCTGGGGTTTCCAATGAGTTGATAAAAATCAGACATGACAAAGGGAGACCTCCTGAAGATCTTGGTGACAGTGAAGAAAAGGGAGATGAACACAATAAAAAAATCGGTGATATATATGTGGTGATGTTTATGTCTCTGTAGATGGAGACAGCTCTGGAACCAGCTGAGACTAAAATATCAATACACAGTCAATGACACTTATTGGGTACACATTTCTCATGACTTGTTATTGCATACCATCCTTTAGGAGGGCACATATACAAAGCTATATTGAAGTTTGACTATGTGATCAAACTAACCTGAAAAATGGCAGTCATCTTTATAGATCTTCATTGACCAATCTGTGCAACCTGCATGCTCCATATGAATGTTTTTTTACAGAACTACATGTTGCTTTTAAGTTTTATAACTTCAGGATGAAAGAAGAGAAATACAGCTCTGAAAAGATTCACACTATGGGGTGCTGAGATTTTGGGACCTTCCATTTCAGCTTCGTGCTTGACTCTACTTCAACTACATTGAAAGTGTTTCTTTTAAAGACTTACTTCCAGAACTTTTCCAGGACACCTAGCTTGCCTGTCCAGCCTTTTGGACTATCATGGTCAATACGTCAGCTGAGCAATGAATTTTCACATCACAGAGTGACTAGAAGGCAAATGATGCCAGCTAGCTCTCCTTTGACAAAGCCAATTTTCCCCTTTGGGCCTCCAGATGGGAATTCTTCATCCCAATTCAGTTGAAAACAGACAAAAGAAGATTGTCTTCCTAGTTCCTTATGTTGTGGTGGATAGTTCTGCTTATTTTATGAATTATAGATACATTGTCACTTAAGGGATACTTTACAAATGTAGCTTTGGACAGGGAGGGAACTAGAGAGAGTTGACCTATCTCCTTTTCTGCTGTGGCTTTGGATGAGTCAGCCAGGGCAGGAGAGGAGAGCTTGCTCCCCCTGACATGAAAGTAGCAGAGCTAGTGATCTGACCAATTCAAATAATTCTCAGGCCCCGATCCAGGGTTGTGAATTGGCCCACCCTAACATCTACCCTTCAGTGAACCACAGGAGTTCATGAAAAAGCTCATTCTACATATCCAAAACTACAGTATTTTTATGACATAGGGCAACAACAGGATATCAGAGAGGGTTCCCACTGAGGTTCCAGTATTGATAAGGCAGCAGAAGCCAGAGTCTATGGGATGGAATTATGAAGTATTGCAATGAATATTTGAGAGCAAAAAAATTAAAAAAGTAGACAAAATGTTTTCTGTGGGACACATTGTGGCAAAGTACAGCTTCCACAATGAGATGGGGAGATGAGTGCGATTGGGGTGCCTGATATGAAATTCACAAAGAACCAAAATAAAACATTAAAAAGAACAAAAAAATAGTAATTGTATGGTTTTCATTGTGATAGGTCCTTGTCTGATAATTATGCCAGATAAAGGGGCAATAAAGTGAAACAGTGTAAATTAATGCAAGGCTAAACTCTTCAAATTAGTTTTGTGTTAGGGTTTATATTTATGTCATATTTAGAATGAAGTCCATAGGATAAATTATACATGCTTATTTTTCATCTGCCTTCATCATCAAAAGTGCATAAACAAGACTGTACGGCAAAGGCACAACCAACATTTTCAGGTTAGACTTTCTGATGAGTAATTAAAAGCTTGATAAATAAAAATATAAATAAACTGTGACTGTGGCAATTTTTCCTCCTTACCAAGAGAAACTATACATTTCTTGGCTAGGGTTTTTCCTGGCTGTAATTACCACTTTCCTTGCCAGTCTCTATTTTATTTTTATTTTATTTTATTTTATTTTATTTTCTAAGTTTTTTTATATACATTCAAAATCATTTCCCCTTTCCCGTTTCCTCCCTCCCCAAAAGTCCCATAAGCCCCCTTCCCTCCCTCTTTTCCCCATTCAACCCCGTCTCACTTCTCCTACATCCAGTCTCATGAGCCTGCACTCGTCAGAAGGAAATCCATCCCCATTTTGACTATATCATATTTTATTAGGCAAGTGTCAATAAAACAAATCAAACTAACTAACCAACCAGAGAAAAATAACTTGGTGTCCATTATGTTATTTTGTAAGAGTTTTTTTATTTCATAAGAGAAATTCATGTCTTCCCAAAGGCATGATCCATAAATTCTGACATTAGAAAACAGAAAAGAATGACATGTGCCCACCTTCCAGTTATTACTGTTTTCTGTGACAGACATGTAGGGAGGACACTGTGATCACAAGCAGGCATACACAAAGAACTTGATAAATGTTCTCTGGCTTCATTTTTGTTATCAGATTTTTTAATAAATCAACATGGTATTATCTTGGTGGCAAAGCTTTAAGAGCAGTTATTTTGTTTATACTTGGTTCTGTTTTGTCTTACTGTTTAGAAACACTGAAAGCAGTTGTTCAAACACTTGAAGAAGTGTTATTTTAATCAATAAAATTATGTCTCAATAGAAATTGAGTGACAGCTATAATGTCAACATGTTTTACACTACTTTTTTAAACATTTTTTAACCTTGCATTGTATGGGAGATTAGATAACACAAGGTAAGAGTCCTGGGTTTAAGACTTCTGTGACAATTTGTAGATGGGTTTTTCATGAACTCCTGTGGTTCACTGATGGGTAGATGTTAGGGTGGGCCAATTCAAAGCTGTGGATCAGAGCCTGAGACCTGTTTGAATTTGTCAGACTATTAGCTCTCCTACTTTCAGGTCCACACTCTGCCTCCCACCACCTACTTTCTGAGCAATCAGAACCAGCTCTACCCTGCTGCTCAAGGGAGATGAAGAGCCCACTCTCCTGAGTACTGCAGCCAGTCACGGAGAGGGCCACAATCATGACCCCAGCCAATATTCTCACCTACCATAAGTGGTGAGGAACAAGGGCATGAAGAATGGTATCTTTCTCTTGTAATAACTACCACAAATCAGGCAAGGGGCAGGACCAGCTCTCGCACATGCATTGGCTTTAGGCCTCCAGCTCTACTGTGCTGACCACATGTGGTTCAGGACCCTCTCTTCAGAAGGCTACAACAGATAAGGCTCTCATGACCCCAAGGCAAGTTCTTCTCCATGCCATAGGTGAATAAGGTTGGAAGGACATCTCATCCTCATCTACTTCCTTACATGAGCCATGAGTGGCAGTGTCATCTCACCCATGCTCATACAGTTGAGGCTGGCTCACCCACAACTCCAACAGCTAGGGCTAGCTCTACTCTACTTCCTGGGCAATGTGCCAAGTCGCTTTCTCAAATACTGTAGCTGACTGGGGGGGGGGGGTCAGTTCTCTAACTCTCATATCCCCAGAAACACCTCTCCATGATGCCCAGGTAATTAGTGGGGTCAGTTCTGCAGATCCCTCAGACATCAGCATGTCCTGGGCCATAGCCCAGACCTGAAATATCTGCCTGACCTTTGGTGGCAACAGACCCCTTCTGCCACAGGCCTTGGACACAGATTGGTCCCCCGGAGAAATATAGTCTAGGACCTCATTATTGCCCCTGGTGGTAATACCAGTAGTCACATTGTGCTCTTCTTCATAGTTCTTAAGTCTCTGGTTCTACCTCTCTACATTGTGCCCACATCCTTTTGTTCCTCTTTTTCTTCCATTTTCTCACCACTTACTTTCTTCTCTTAGTGGCACCCAGGATCTCTCATCAGTAGTCACAGAAGTACTATATACATTCTACACAGAATGACACTGGTCAGGGGGTCATCACTGGTATGATCAACTTGCCCTACCTGGTCATCTTAAACTTGCTCCCTATCCAGGCCACATGGCAACAGAATGGCTATCTCATCTGGCTCGTCAAGCTCAGGAGCAGCCCAGGCCCCTTGGTCCCAGTAAGGGTTCATCTTTCCTTTGGCTTGCTCCCTGCCCTGGGGGCCCAACAGGGCCTGTTAGCAACAGACTCAAATTATTAGTTCTTAATGAGACAGTTCTCCAAATAAGAGGAAGCATAATGAAACAAATGCAACACTTAATAGTCAAAAGTGATTTCAGTGCTGCTAAATGTTTATTTCTTAGAACATTGTAAGCAGCAAGTTCAGAATTGAGAGATGCCCTTACAGATGACATGCTGCATGCATTTGACATCAGTGTGCACTTCTGAAAGCTCAGGGATGTTGTTGGTAGTGGTGTGTTGTGTTTTGTTCTGTTTTTGCCTCTGAAGATAACTATGCCTTGTTCATGTGTTGCTTTTGGTTTTACTTCCTATCTTGTCTACTCCCATGTCTCTGTTCAAAGTCAATTCCTAAGAGCAAGAATGATGTTTGAAGTTGCTTTTGTTCCAAATCATAGCAGCTGGCTGTCTCCAAGTGATAGCTAATTTTCTTCCCAGAACATTTTTTTCTTTCATTAAAACAAAATGATGCCCACAGAGAAGACAAATGTTTGAAGGATATCTCCTGTAGGTATTGAAACCAAGGAAACTAAATTCCTGTCAGTGGTCAGCAACAGACTTTTTCTCTTACTAATGTTTTCACTATGGCTGGATTCTCAAGCCATACATTTCTCTGTAATTTAAAAGGAAAGAGTGCATAGTAGATCTCTTTCCTCATAGAAACCTTTAAAATTGGCAAAAAGGCATCTCAACTGCCAGGATGCTCTAGCCATCCTTCAGAGACATGAGGTTCATAGTCATCTTTTGAGGAACCAGAAAAGTAAACTCTCATCTAGCACAGAAACTGCCTCTCTAAGAAAACTACCTTTGTGGTCTAGTATTTAACTGTGAAATTTCAGCTGTAATACAAAACACTGTTTTACGAATTGTGATCAAAAATACTTTTTGCAAGTTGTGTGATTTCAGTTGAAATTAAAAAGGTGAGATAAATAAATTGTCAAAAGAATATTACAATGATTGGAGTGGACATTTTAGTCAGGCTTTGTAATATGAAACAGAACAAATCAACTCTTTTGTTATGATCTATTGCAAATTTTTAAGTGAAAGACCTAAATGCCCACCTCTTTAAATGGTAATCTATAGCTGTGGGAGTACATACACACATAAGCACACAGAAACAGATAACATACAAACAAAAACACACTTAACCCATGTCTCCATGCACACACACACACACACACACACACACACACACACACACCCTTACCCATGCCTGTACACTCACACATACATAAACCACTCACACAAATCAGCACACACTCACATGCACACATACACACACAATCACATGCACACAGACACACATATACTCATGTGCACACAGACATGCTTGTACTCATATGCACAAACACACATATACAACGAAATAAACACATATGTATATACAAATATATATGCATATATACACATATGTATACATAGCAACATATACACACAATACAAGGTTTTATATATATATATATATGTGTGTGTATATATATATATATATATATATATATATACAAAATTACAAGCATAATTTCTCATACATACACACACTCATACACATATAAACACATGCATGTACATGTATTCACAGAGATCCTTGCTGAATTATTTTTAAAATTCAAAGTTTTTATGTATGACTTTTATGTTTACTAAACACACTGTATTCTTGGGTATTTTAGTACAGATTCATCATTGCATGGTTATCTGGTATTTCTAAAAGATGAAAATCTGATAAAACCTCTAATTCCCTTAATTTTTGGAGTCATAGTTCTGCAGGTGCCACAGAGATCCTCTCTATCCCCACCTTTCTCACACAGGCACACTCAATGTCAGCATCCCTAGTTAGAGAGACACACCGGCTAGAGCTATATATGATATAGATCCTGATTGCTTAAGTCCACAGTTTACTTTGACGGTTTTTAGTGAGATTACATATTCTATATACTAACATACACATCATGGCATACACTCACCTGGTAGTACCAATCAGAAGAGCAACAATATAAATAGATAAATCAAGGTGATTGCTGGATCAGAAAACAAGCTTGTATTTACTTTTCCAAGACCCTGGCAAACTTCTCCAAGCTGGCTCTACCATTATGCATTCCCAGAGTGAGCATTTTTCTGGCCTCACATCCTTGCCTGTCCTTGTGTGTTAGTGTTCTGTATTGGATATTCTAACAGGCCTGGCATAATATATCATTGCCCTTGTATTAGAAATGTATGGACTGTGCATATTGAGCACCTCAAGATGTGATTTCATGATTGGCATTCTCCTTGATGAAGTATCTAGTTTGTATTTTTGTCCACTGTTTCAAGTTACTCTGTTGTCTTAGTTTGCTAAACTTGTAATTTACTCATATATTTGGAATAAGAGTATGTCTTTTACTAATGTGTTCTCCACGCTTATATCTTAATTTTGTTGGTGTTGAGGTTGTTTGTTTATTTTAATTTTCACTCTTTTATATTTGGTTTTTACTGAGCAGAAGTTATAAATTTCAAAGCAACTCAGACCATAGACAATTTCTTTCATGGGCTACATCTTTAGTATTGTACCAAAGTGTCCTCACAATAAAAGACATCTAGCTACTTATCCAACAAATATTCAACAAAGTGGATTGTCTTGTTGGTTACAAAAGCTTAATATTCATTTTGGCATTCATTGGATAGCACTACATCTGTACCATACAGATAGTCAAGGTTAAACTTGGTGAGTCACAAAACAAAGCAAAAAGAAATAAGCATGGAAAGAGGAGCTGTGGAGAGGAGGGTAGGTTGGCAGAGGTGGGGTGGAGATAAGTAACAGTCCAGAGAGTTGAAGCCAACAGAATGCCTTGTATACACCTATGAAGTTTTCAAAAAAGATTTTATTAATAAAAATTAATAAAGGTAGAATGCAAGAGCAAAAGCAAAATTTTCAACATTAGTCAATAATTTTGACCTAATTTTATGACTATTTATTTTTTGCTATCAAAATATAATTATTGCTTATATATCTACCTCAGATTAGCTCCTAGAGGACTCTACTCTGAGCATACAAACTACAGGTTACATGTGATAGTCCACATGATTTAGATGTTGTCAACCTGGATATTATTTCTGTTTAAGTATAGCTTATGTGGATTCATTCATCTTAGAAGAAAAAATCTTTACTCCCAGTTTTGTTTTAATATGGTTAATGAGATAAGGCATTTAACAATGAAGTGAACTACAGTATAAGTTCATCTCCATTTCTGATGTGTCTAGAGTCAAACATTTTAAAAGAACCATTAAAATAAATGCAAAATTCAAAAAAAGTGTAAACTGCATAACTTTTGTAGAGTGCTGAAAGAATATAAAAATACTGAAAAAACCTTCTCGTACTGGTTTGCAGAATGGTATTCATTCTTGGTGGTGTTAAAAACTGGTATAGTTACTATGGAAATCAGTGTGGAGAATCGTTCATTAAAAACTAAAAGAAGAGCTACCATCTGCTTCAGTTTTATTCTCCTAGGTATGTGCCTAAGAGACTCAATGTCTTATTCTAGGCACTTGCTCAAGCATATTCACTGATATTCTACTCACAGTAGCTAGGAAATGGAAACAACCTAAATGAGCTTCAACAGAAAAACAATGTGGTACAAACACACTATGGCCCACTCAGTTGCAAATAAAAATTAATTACTGGGGTTGGGGATTTAGCTCAGTGGTAGAGCACTTGCCTAGCAAGCGCAAGGCCCTGGGTTCGATCCTCAGCTCTGGAAAAAAAAAGACAAAATAACAAAAATTAATTACTGAATTTACTAGTAAATGTAAAAAACAGCAACCAAAAATGACTAAAAGTAGCCTCCTTTGTTGTCCAACCGTTCCTTTTGGTCTTAAGTAAACTTCAGAGCCCAATACATAAATACATTAGACATCCTTCATCAGAACAACCTCTACACAGATGGAGAGATATATTTCCTTTGCTTTCTTGTCTTCCAGTGTGAACATCATTCAATGGCTTGGAATTGATAGTAAAATGTATCCTTTATTTTCTTAATTTTAGCCTTCTTCCAGTTTGTAATGGAAAAGAACAGAGAAAAATTCTTCTATAGAATTAACCTCCTAATTACATGTTCTCTTGACAAATACATAACTTCAGATGATTACCAAATAAAACATAAAAATTTATAAAATAAATACTGGATTTAGACTAAATATTTACCAATACTCTTTATAGCAATAAAACAAACAAACAAACAAACAAAACCCAGAAAATTGTAAAAAGCAAAAATCATCATTGAAATTAAAGCATTGCCAATTAAATAATGGTATGAATTAAATCTGTGTTATTTTACTTTTATCTGAATCTTTGACAATTGTTTTACATAATAAATGTTTAGTCATAAATAAAGTAGTGTTATATTGCATCTACATGAGTTGCCTAAATTTAGAAGCAGAATGAAAAATAACAGAAGTATTTGAGTCATATTCAAAAGCCTCCACACAGGCACACTACAGAACTCCTAATTACTTTCTAGAAAATATGTCTTCTCACTCCAGTTCTGAAGCTCTTTTGATCACACTTCTCTGATTATAGATTTAGAGAATAACTAGAAATTAAGAGTGTCAAACACAGAGTGGTGTTTAAATGGAAAATAAGAAACAGCATCAAACACAGAAGGAAACACAAATCTGTCACTAACACACATCAAAACATCTGATTAGTTGGAGGAGGTAGCCACCATATGGGAGAGTCTTAATAAATGTTTAATCACAGTAAGGATTGAAAGAATAGTAGCAACAAATAACAATAATTAAACTAATCTATTACTGTCTGAACCATCTACCCTAAAATTAGTGGAAACCAACTTACATAAAATAGCTGTAGAAGAGTGTGTGGTATTATTAGACTTCTTGAGGTACAGCTACTTAGTAAGCAGTTATTAAAATACTTTGCTCTAATATGTCATTATTGTTTTCTAAATTATATGTTTTGGTTTGAAAATGACTCTTTACAGAATGACAAATAGTTGTAGTAAAGGTTTTGAATTTGTAATTCCCTTGGCCCATCAGAATTCTATATAATGCTTGCCTGCAGAACTAGTGGTCCAATTACACTATGCCTTCATGTTGAAGCCAGTTTGCTGGAAAGAGCAGAGTTTAATGTAGTGCAGCTACAGAAAAAAATACCCCTTCCGCGACCTCTGTTCCGGTAGACTGCACTAAAGAGACAGATAACCAGTTTCTCCCCAATATAACATCACTTGGGACACGGCCTGTTGGGGCTTCCGCCTGCTCCCAAGAACTGGACAGCGCTGTGGTCGTCTGGGTACCAGATCTGCAGGCCATCGCCTCTGCAGGGTGACCAGCGCCACGGAGAGAGTGCAAAGTGCACTCCGCCATCTTTGCTCCAGTGGCCGGGAAGTTGGGACTGCCAGGCTCAGAGACAGACAGGCATAATATCGCTTGGGTCTCGGGTGGCTTGTGTGTATGTGGCTCCCAAGAGCTGGGAAGATCTGCAGTAACCACCGTGCCAGTTCTGCTGTAGGACTTCTGCCTGGCAGAGGGACGCCCCCTCCCCCCCCCACTCTAGGAGAGATCACACACCCCTGCACAGGGCAGGAGCCTACCAGCCTCCCTTTGGCGACCTCTGCTCCAAGAATCTACTACGCTGAGCCTTTGGATGTGCAAGGACTCCCCATTATAACATCACTTGGGGCAAAGCACATCAGGGCTCCAAAGTCACTCAGGAGCAGGGCAGGCCCCAGAAATCTGTGCCAGAGGAATCCTGGTAAACCGGGGGGGGGGGGCAGAAATAGCTTTGCAGGCTCACAGGAGGTCCAACCATCAGCCAGTGACAGTAGGACCAACTAACATCAGTGGTAACCAGATGGCAAAAGGCAAACGTAGGAACGTTACTAACAGAAATCAAAGTAATATGGGATCATCCGAACCCATCTCTCCAACAGCAGCAAGTCCTGGATACCCCACCACACCCGAAAGACAAGATCTGGATTTAAAATCACTTCTCATGATGCTATTAGAGGATCACAAGAAGGACACAAATAAATCTAATAAAGAATTACAGGAGACCATGAATCAACAGTTAGAAGCCCTTACAAAGGAAACACAAAAATCGCTTACAGAAATGCAGGAGAACATGGATCAAAAGATGGAGGCGCACAAGGAGACAAAACAAAAATCGCTTAACGAGATGAATCAACGGGTAGATGCACTCACAAAGGAATCACAAAAATTGCATAAAGAAATGCAGAAGAATATGGGTCAACAGACGGATGCCCAAAAGGAGGCAACACAAAAATTGCTTAAAGAAATGAATCAACGGATAGATGCCCTTACAAAGAAAACACGGGAACCGCTTAAAGAAATGCAGGAGACGATGAATCAACAGATGGATTCCCATGAGGAGGAAACACAAAAATCGCTCAGAGAAATGCAGGAGAACGTGGGTCAACAGGCAGAAACCCTGAAAGAGGTAATGCAAAAATACCTTAAAGAAATACAGGAAAATACAAACAAACAAGTGAAGGATCTCAGCAAATCCATCCAGGATCTCAAAACGGAAGTAGAAACAACTAAGAAATCACAAAGGGAGACAACTTTGGAGATAGAAAACCTTGGGAAGAAATCAGGAGACATAGATGCAAACATCAACAATAGAATACAAGAGATGGAAGAAAGAATCTCAGGTGCTGAAGATTCCATAGAAAGCATCGACTAAGCAGTCAAAGAAAATGCAAAATACAAAAAATGTGTAACCCAAAACATCCAGGAAATCCAGGACACAATGAGAAGACCAAACCTAAGGATTATAGGTATAGATGAGAGTGAAGATTTGCAACTTAAAGGGCCAGTAAATGTCTTCAACAAAATTATGAGGAAAACTTCCCTAACCTAAAGAGTGAGATGCCGATGAACATACAAGAAGCCTACAGAACTCCAAACAGACTGGACCAGAACAGAAATTCCTCCCTTCACATAATAATCAAAACACCAAATGTAATAAACAAAGAAAGAATATTAAAAGCAGTAAGAGAAAAAGGCCAAGTAACATATAAAGGAAGACCTATCCAAATCACATCAGACTTCTCACCAGAGACTATGAAAGCCAGAAGATCCTGGGCAGATCTAATGCAGACTCTAAGAGAACACAAATGCCAGCCTAGACTACTATACTCAGCAAAACTCTCAATCACCATAGATGGAGAGACCAAGATATTCCATGATAAAACCAAATTTTCACAATATCTTTCCACAAATCCAGCCCTGCAATGGATAATAGGTGGAAACCGCCAATACAGGGAGAGAAACAACACCCTGGAAAAATGAGATAATAACCTTCTTGAATCAAACCCAAAAGTAGATAACCACTCAAACATAAAGATAGCGTCAAGAATGGCAGATGGCAATAATCACTATGCCTTAATCTCTCTTAATATCAATGGTCTCAATTCCCCAATAAAAAGACATAGACTAGCAGACTGGATACGTAAACAGGACCCAGCATTTTGCTGCATGCAAGAAACGCACCTCAGTGTCAAAGACAAACACTACCTCAGAGTAAAAGTCTGGAAAACAATTTTACAAGCAAATGGCCCCACGAAACGAGGTGGAGTAGCCATCCTAATACCAGATAAAATTGATTTTCAAAATAAGTCATCAAAAAAGACACAGAAGGACACTACATACTGATCAAGGGAAAAATCCACCATCAAGAACTCTCAATTCTGAATATCTATGCTCCAAATGCAAGGGCACCCTCATTCATAAAAGAAACTTTATTAATGCTCAAAGCACACATCGCACCGCACACAATAATAGTGGGTGACTTCAACACCCAGCTCTCTGAAATAGATCGTTCAGGAAAGCAGAAACTAAACAGGGACACAGTGAATCTAATTGAAGCCTTGGACCAAAGGGAACTAACTGATATATATAGAACATTTCATCCTAGAGCTAAAGAATACACCTTCTTCTCAGCACCTCATGGTACCTTCTGCAAAACTGACCATATAATTGGTCACAAATCAGACCTCAACAGATATAAGAAGATAGAACTAATCCCATGCCTCCTATCAGATCACTATGGAATAAGGGTGGTCTTCAATGGCAACAAAAACAAAAGAAAACCCACGTACACATGGAGGCTGAACAATGCTCTACTCAATGATAAATTGGACAAGGTGGAAATAAAGAAAGAAATCAAAGACTTTTTGAAAGTTAATGAAAATGAAGGCACAACATACCCTAATTTATGGGACACAATGAAAGCAGTGCTAAGAGGAAAATTCATAGCACTGAGTGCCGCCAAAAAGAAACGGGAGACAGCATACACTAACAGCTTAATGGCACACCTGAAAGCCCTGGAACAAAAAGAAACAAATACACCAAAGAGGAGTAGAAGGCAGGAAATCATCAAACTCAGGGTTGAAATCAATCGAGTAGAAACAAATAAAACCATACAAAGAATCAACAAAACGAGGAGTTGGTTCTTTGAGAAAATCAACAAGATAGATAAGCCCTTAGCGAGACTAACCAGAGGGCACAGAGATAGTATCCAAATTAATAAAATCAGAAACAAAAAGGGAGAGATAATAACAGAAACTAAGGAAATTCAAAAAATCATCAGATCCTGCTACAAAAACCTGTATTCAACACAACTAGAAAATCTTGAGGAAATGGACAATTTCCTTGACAGATACCAAATACCAAAATTATATCAGGATCAAATAGACCATCTAAACTGTCCTAAACCCCTGAAGAAATAGAAGTTGTCAGTGTAAGTCTTCCAACCAAAAAAAGCACAGGTCCAGATGGTTTTTGTGCAGAATTCTATCAGACCTTCAAAGAAGACCTAACACCTATCCTCTTCAAACTGTTCCACAAAATAGAAACGGAAGGAACACTACCCAACTCGTTCTATGAAGCCACAATTACACTAATAACAAAAGCACACAAAGATCCGAAAAAGAAAGAGAATCTCAGGCCAATCTCTGTTATGAATATCAATGCAAAAATACTCAATAAAATACTTGCCAACCGAATCCAAGAACACATAAAAATGATCATTCACTACACTCAAGTAGGCTTCATCCCAGGGATGCAGGAATGGTTCAATATAAGGAAATCCATCAATGTAATCCACTATATAAACAAACTCAAAGAAAAAAACCACATAGTCATCTCATTAGATGCTGAGAAAGCATTTGACAAAATTCAGCATCCTTTCATGCTAAAGGTCTTTGAAAGATCAGGAATTCAAGGCCCCTATCTAAACATAGTAAAAGTAATTTACAGCAAACCGGTAGCCAGCATCAGTCTAAATGGAGAGAAACTTGAAGCAATCCCACTAAAATCAGGGACTAGACAAGGCTGCCCTCTCTCTCCATATCTTTTCAAGATAGTACTTGAAGTTCTAGCTAGAGCAATTAGACAACAAAAAGTGGTCAAAGGGATACAAATTGGAAAGGAAGAAGTCAAACTATCACTATTTGCAGACGATATGATAGTATACTTAAGCGACCCAAAGAACTCCACCAGAGAACTCCTACAGCTGATAAATGACTTCAGCAAAGTGACCAGATATAAAATCAACTCAAGCAAGTCAGTAGCCTTCCTATACTCAAAGGATAAGCAGGCTGAGAAAGAAGTAAGAGAAATGATACCCTTCACGATAGCCACAAACCATAATAAGTATCTTGGCGTGACTCTAACCAAAGAAGTGAAAGATCTGTATGACAAGAACTTCAAGTCTCTGAAGAAAGAAATTGAAGAAGACCTCAGAAGATGGAAAAATCTGCCATGCTCATGGATTGGCAGGATTAATATAGTAAAAATGACCATCTTACCAAAAGTAATATACAGATTCAGTGCAATCCCCATCAAAATCCCAACTCAATTCTTCATAGAGTTAGAAAGAGCAATTCAAAAATTCATCTGGAATAACAGAAAACCCAGAATAGCTAAAAACTATTCTCAAGAGTAAAAGAACCTCTCGGGGAATCAGTATCCCAGACCTCAAGCTGTACTACAGAGCAATGGTGTTAAAAACCGCATGGTATTGGTACAGTGACAGGCATGTAGATCAATGGAAGAGAATTGAAGACCCAGAAATGAATCCACACTCCTATGGTCACTTGATCTTTGACAAAGGAGCTAAAACCATACAGTGGAAAAAAGATAGCCTTTTCAACAAATGGTGCTGATTCAACTAGAGGTCAACATGCAGAAGAATGCAAACTGACTCATTCTTATCTCCTTGCGCTAAGCTCAATTCCAAGTGGATCAAGGATCTCCACATAAAACCAGACACACTGAAACTAATAGAAAGGAAACTAGGGAAGAACCTTGAACATACGGACACAGGGGAGAATTTCCTGAACAGAACTCCAATAGCTTATGCTCTAAGATCAAGAATAGACAATTGGGACCTCATTATATTACAAAGTTTTTGCAAGGCAAAAGACACAGTCAAAAAGACAAAGTGGCAACCAACTAACTGGGAAATGATCTTTACCAACCTTACACCCGACAGAGGTCTAATATCCAATATATACAAAGAACTCAAGAAGTTAAACTCCAGAGAGGCAAGTAACCCTATTAAAATATGGGGTACAGAGCTAAACAAAGAGTTCTCACCTGAAGAATATCTAATGGCTGAGAAGCACCTAAAGAGATGTTCATCATCCTTAGTCATTAGGCAAATGCAAATCAAAACAACCCTGAGATTCCATCTCACACCAGTCAGAATGGCTAAGTTCAAAAACACAGGAGACAGCAGTTGTTGGCGAGGATGTGGAGAAAGAGGAACACTCCTCCACTGCTGGTGGAATTGCAAGCTGGTTCAACCACTCTGGAAAGCAGTCTGGTGGTTCCTCAGAAAACTGGTCATGACACTCCCGGAGGATCTGGCTATACCACTCCTGGGCATATACCCAGAGGCTTTACCTGCATGCAATAAGGACACATGCTCCGCTATGTTCATAGCAGCCTTATTTATAATAGCCAGAATCTGGAAAGAACCCAGATGTCCCTCAATGGAGGAATGGATTCAGAAGATGTGGTATATCTACACAATGGAATACTACTCTGCAATTAAAAACAATGAATTCACGAAATTCCTAGGCAAATGGTCAGATCTTGAAAATATCATCGTTAGTGGGGTAACCCAATCACAAAAGAACACACATGGTATGCAGTCACTGATAAGGGGATATTAACCCAGAATCTCTGAATACCCTAGACACAATTCGCATATCAATAGATTTCTAACAAGATGGAAGGAGAGACCCCTGGTCCTGGAAAGACTGGATGTAGGGGAACGCCAGGACAGAGAAACTAGAGGGGGTTGAATGGGGAAAAGAGGGAGGGAAGGGGGCTTTTTGGACTTTCGTGGAGGGAGGAAACGGGAAAGGGGAAACGATTTGGAATGTAAATTAAAAAAACTTAGAAAATAAAAAAAAAAAACAATATCAACAGGCAAAATAAGCAACTCTCAGCACTTGGAGAAGGCAGTTTTCAAAACCAGAAGGAACAACATATCAAATAAAAAGGATGCTGAGACCAGCAAGGATATTGTGACAAGAACACATTGCAAACTGGTAAGGGTTTGAGACAGGGATGCCTTCATGCTGGTTATTGCCAAAATGTTGGAAGACCTAGTTCCTGAAGGTCATGGGTACGCAGTGGAGACACTTTTAGCAGACAGGTTTCCTGGTTCCTAAATGTCCCACCGTATTTCAAATGCTTATACTGGAAACCATCATTCTCAAAGCATACTTAAATAACTTTAGGGTGGATGTTTTTTAACCACTCCAGAGATCGAGATCGTGCTCTTAACATGTTAGTATAATTGCTTTCCTCAGTCAGCTATTTGTCTCCTATCTTCATCTCAAAGGAAAGTGAATAAATCAGCATATTTTTCTTAACTGTGGTAGGCTAGATTTTATTTCCTATGGTGACTTCTTTGTACCCTTAATTTTTTATTATTTGATATGTAGACATTTGTACAAATACACGATAAGATCTGTCATTCCAAATTAAAATAATCTTTTGGAATTTCTTGAAAAGAATAAAAAATTAAAATTTCCTTAAAATGAATTCTCTATACCCTAACAATTAAATATGTTTAGAGTGCTTTTTATAAGCTCTATATTATTTACATTAAAGTTAGCCGAAAAAAATATGTGAAGACACTTTCAACAACTTATTGCACCTTTAAATAGCTTATATGAATTAATTTATTAAAATTTGTATGTGTCAGAATAAAATAATACTTTTAATAAATTTGATTTTCTTGGCCTCACAAAAGATATATTACATATCTATATAGCTTTTATATATTTAGATATTTCTTTTTATTTTTTTAGATTTTCATACATGAGAAGTGTATTTTTTCATAGTTATTACTTCACCCTTATACCTCTTAAAATCTTCCTGTCAGGGAGCTGGAGAGATGGCTCAGTGGTTAAGAGCACTGACTGCTCTTCCAGAGGTCCTGAGTTCAAATCCCAGCAACCACATAGTGGCTCACGACCATTCGTAAAGAGATCTGACGCCCTCTTCTGGAGTGTCTGAAGACAGCTACAGTGTATTTACATATAATAATAAATAAATAATTCTAAAAAAAAATCCTCCTGTTAAATTCAGGTTCTCACACATACACACACACACACACACACACACTGGTTATTGCCAAATTTTGAAAGACCTAATTGCTAAAGGTCATGCATAAGCAATACTAGCGGCATATTGTTACAGATTTTCTGATGCCTAAATATCCCCACAGTATTTTGAGTGCTTATAGTAGAAACTCTCATTTTCATATATTTTGGTGAGTATCTGAGTATCAAGTAGAATTTGAGGCTGGAAAATGTCTCAGTCAGTAAATATTTGCATACCAAGTGTGAGGTTCTGAGTTGGAATCAAAGAATCTTCATAAAACTTCAGTACTCTTGAAGCACTAGTTGATACACCCAGTGGCAAGCAATGAAGAATCATTTAATCAAATAAGTAAGCAAGTGAAAACTTATTGGGACCTGATATTGTCAAATTGTTCTCTCATCTGCACAAGTATATGGTGGCACAAAGTTACCTAAATGCACACATGCACACACACACGCACACACACACACACACACACATATTATCATCATCATCATCATTATCACGCATTGTGCATATTGTGCATGCAGAGTGACCTTTTAAAATTTAAAACCAAGAAATAGTGTTCTGGAAAAAAAGTATGATTTTTTTTTCTCCCTGTATGTGTTGTGAGGAATAGGAGAGAGAAAGAGAGAGGGGGGGATGGAGGGAAGGAGAGAGAGGGGCAGAGGGAGAGAGGGAGGGAGGGAGAGAGAGAGAGAGAGAGAGAGAGAGAGAGAGAGAGAGAGAGAGAGAGAGAGAGAGAGACAGAGAGACAGAGAGAGACAGAGAGACAGAGACAGAGGCAGAGAGGTGGAGGAGAGAGGGAGAGAGAGAGAGAGAGGGAGAGAGAGAGAGAGAGAGAGAGAGGGAGGGAAGGAGGGAGGGAGAGAGGCAGAGAGGGAGAGAGAGACTCATTTTGTCCACTCATTGAATGCCATTTTCCTTTTACTGAACAACACTGCTGACAGCTGTTATTATCTTCTATCCCACACAACACACTGAGTACCATTTGCGTTGATCCTAATCATTTCTAAAAAGCATGCTGCTCAGAATAAATACCCACAAAATGAAAGCTTGTGATTTCAGAGCAGACATTATTTTTGAACGTGTTTGTTTGTGTACATATCCCCATGATGAGAACACAACCTGATTTTAAGATGTCAGAAACCTGTAATGCTCAACTTCACTGAATGCACTAAAACACTTAGTTTCCCAACTTAAACTACATATTGAACTATATATTGTTATAGGGTTGTTTGTGAGAATGTCACTAGATACCTTTTCCAAGTATATTGCTGCATGAATACATTTTAAGAGGGATTTAATCATGCAATAAATTTTTATTTGGTTTAAACTTAAGTAAGTATTTATAGCAAATATTTTAATATCACATTTTTAGTATGATTATCCATGTAAATTGAGTTTCAGAGTTGATGTGCTTTTGCATCTTAGGGTGTTTCATACTCATAAATATTTCATATATGTAGTCTCATTTAAATGAACATTTATTTTTTGTGCTGTTGCCTTTCAGTGTGCACATATTTATAAATACATCATAGATGTGGTTAAGTTTAAATGAGCAAAAATTTGGGTTGAATCTTGGAAAGCATTTTGGATGGAGACAGTCATATTTCTTTTGTCAACACATTTTGCCATTTAGTTTTCATCCAAGGAATATTTTAATATTCAGTTGGCTTTGGAACGATTTCCATTGTACCAAGGGACCATAAAACTTTTAATTGTCTACTGACAGCAGCTTTACTAGGAAGGAAAAACAATAAAACTAGTCAAGTATTTCATCAGAGCAAGAAAAGGAGATTATCAGTTCAGAGGCTCTTTCCTTCCAGATAGAAATGGTAAAAAGATGGTCTCTCCATGAAAGTTGAAGTCTGTCTTGAAGCATGTCAGTATACTTAGCTAATGCACTGTCTCCTTGCTCAGCAAGGTAAAGATGAGAAATATCTAACAGAAAAAACAATGGAAATATAAGTGCATGGCACAAAAACATTCAATTTTATTCTCTATATTCTATAATTTGGTATTATTTATAATATATATATATTAAATTTATTATTATAATATATTATATATAATATTTATTGCAAGAAGTCTTAAATAAGCATACTGAGTGCTTACCCATGATATCCTTATAATGTACATATATATATGTACATATTTCATATATGTATGTAAGTATATATATAGATGTCACATATATATTTCATACCTACATAAGTATGCAAAATTTCTGAAATGTGAGATGTTTTCTACAGGGAATTTAGAATTTTAATAGTCATGAATATTTGAGTTTCTAATCTAAAATGGTTAGTAATATCTTTTCAATAATTGATAGACCAAAACTTCATGTGATTTTTCTTGAAAGCAATAAGTAGCATCATGTTCATAAGTTACAGCAAGAACATTTCTAATCAGTGCAAGGTTGGCTCACAGAAGAAATGTAAACAGTATTATGCCCTGTTTTGCCCATCATCACTGTAAATCAACTTCCAAGTAGCAATGGCAATCTGTTTATTGATGTTTTCATTGCTTTCTGTTTATCTTAATGCCTTCATTCACCCTAATAAAAGCCATTCCCTTCATAGCTAATGCCATGTCACTTGATCTGATATTTGTCTACTTCCCTCAATATTTTCTAAAGTCATATTACTTATCAGAAAATATTTATTTGGTACCTCAAATATATCCTTTACATTCTGTTATTCTGATATGATACCCTGCTCTAATAGCCTTTTCAAAACTTCCGAAGGATGTTTATTCCCAACATCTGAATGTCAGTCCTGAGAGTTCCCAGAATGGCCTCTTTCTATACTATGAAGTAGCCACTACATCGTTAGTTATCAATAACAAACAATTTATTTGTTTTCTAGATAAACTTTATCATATTCTATAGCAAATTCTTTTAGGTTGTTTCCATATCCTCTCTAATAGGTTTTATCTACATAGGAAACTGGCACCTGTTTTAGAATATCATTATGTCATCAGGTTACTGAAGGCCTTATACCAACATACTAATATATTTAATAAATTATTGTTTATTTACTTTTGATATATTTCTTAAATTCATCCTACATAGAAGTATTGACATAAGTGCTAAAAATACAATAGCTACAAAACAGGGAAAACAAAAGCCTTCATTGTCTGCAGGGAGAGATTAGTTATATAAATGGATGTATAAGCACCAGTTAATCAGACAGATTTTAATCTGGCAATCCACAGTTAACTTGCAACATTTTTTTGGAAAAATTATAACTAGATTAGCCTTAACCAGGTTACTATATATCAGCATCAAATAGACACATTCCACCAACAGACTTGGGAGGTAACTCAAATAATATCTAGCAGATTTTACCTTCGTCAGGTAGCACATAAGAACCCAAACACATGTAGATTTTATTGAGTTTGTTTAGTAGTGGATCACATTGATGGATTTTCATATATTGAACCATCCCTGCATCTCTGGGATGAATCTTACTTGATCATGTTAGATGATCATTTTGATGTGTTCTTGGATTTGGTTGGCAAGAATGTTATTGAGTATTTTTGCATCGATATTCATAAGGGAAATCTAAGTTCTCTTTCTTTGTTGCGTCTTTGTGTGGTTTAGGTATCAGAGTAATTGTGGCTTCCTAGAACAAATTGGGTAGTGTTTCTTCTGTTTTTATTTTGTGGAATAATTTTAAGTGTATTGGTATTATGCCTTTTTTTTGAAGGTCTGATAGAATTCTGCATTAAACCTCTCTGGTCTTGGGCTTTGTTTGATTGGAAAACTATTAATGACCACTTCTATTTCTTTGGGAGTTATGGGACTGTTTAGATCATTTATCTGTTGCTGTTTTAACTTTGGTACCTGGTATCTGTCTAGAAAATTATCCATTTCATGCAGATTTTCCAGTTTTGTTGAGTATAGGCTTTGTAGTAGAATTCGATGATTGTTTGGATTTTTCTCAGTATTTGTTGTTATGTCTTCCTTTTCATTTCTGATTTTGTTGATTGGTGTACTATTTCTGTGCCCTCTGGTTAGCTTGGCTAAGGGTTTATTTATCTTGTTGGTTTTTTCAAAGAGCCAGCTCCTGGTTTGGTTGATTCTTTGTATAGTTACTTTTTTTTCTACTTGGTTGATTTCCACCCTGAGTGATGATTTCCTTCCTTCTACTCCTCTTTGGTGTATTTGTTTCTTTTTGTTCTAGAGCCTTCAGATGTGCTGTCAAGCTGCTAATGTATGCTCTTTCTGGTGTTTTTTTGTTTTGGGGGGCACTCATATCTATGAGTTTTCCTCTTGGCAATGCTTTCACCATGCCCCACAAGTTTGGGTATGTTGTGCCTTCATTTACATTAAATTCTAGAAAGTCATTAATTTCTTTCTTTATTTCATCCCTGACCAAGTTATCATTGAGTAGAATGTTGTGCAGTTTCCATGTCTATGTGGGCTTTCTGTTGTTTTGTTGTTGTTGTTGAAGACCATCCGTAGCCTTTGGTGACCTGATAGGATGCATGGGATTATTTCAATCCTTTTATATCTGTTGAGGTCTCTTTTGTGACCGATTATATGATCACTTTTGGAGAAGGTACAGTGAGGTTCTGAGAAGAAGGTATATTCTTTTGTTTTCGGATAAAATGTTCTATAGATATTTATTAAATCCATTTGGTTCATAACTTCTGTTAGTTTCACTGTGTCTCTGCTCTTGAACAGAACACCAATGGCTTATGATCTAAAATCAAGAATTGACAAATGGGAACTCAAAAAAATTTCAAAGCTTCTGTAAGGCAAAGGACACTGTCAATAGGACTAAATGGCAAGCAACATATTGGCAAAAGATCTTTTCCAATCCTACATCTACTAGAGGGCTAATATCCAATATATGCAAAGAGCTCAGGAAGTTAGACTCCAGAGAAACAAATTACCCTATTAAAAATAGGGTACAGAGCTAAACAAAGAATTTTCAGCTGAGGTATATCAGGTGGTTAAGAAACACCTAAAGAAAGGTTCAACATCCTTTATCATCAGGGAAATGCAAATCAAAACAACCCTGAGAATCCACCTCACAACAGTCAGAATGGTTAAGAACAAAAACTCAGTGGACAGCAGATGCTGGGTAGGATGTGGGGAAAGAGGGACACTGGTCTATTACTGGTGGGATTGCAAGCTGGTAAAAGCCACTCTAGAAATCAGTTTTGCTGCTCCTCAGAAAATTGGATACAATGCTACCTGAGGACTCAGCTATTCCTCTCTTTGGCATATACCCAGAAAATTCTCCAACATGTAATAAGAACACATGGGTGAGTGGGTAGAGAAGTACCCTTACAGTGATAATGGGAAGGGGAAAGGGGGAATGGGGTGGAACGGGGATTTTGTAGAGGGGAAACCAGAAATATGGTTATCATTTGAAATGTAAGTGAATAAAATAATAATAATAATAATAATAATAATAATAATAATAATAAAACAGAAAACTATGGATTTTTTTTAGTTTTATGGTAAGATAAAATGCAACATTGTTTATAAACATTAACTTAACATTATGTAAAAAGCAGTAAAATTTGCAATAATATCCACTGCTTTTAAGTTTTTATTAGATAATATGTTTTGCTCAGAATGTTTACAGATGTAAAAGTTGTCACTAAATAAGTACAATTGCTGTTTCTAATTAAATTAATGGTTCCTTAAGAGAGTAAATTTTTAATTTTTTATACAGTTAAATTTTTCAAAGAATCTTTTAGTTGCCTTTGGGACTGTTCTGTTTTGATCTGTTCAGTTCACAGGATAAAATAATAACCAATGGTACTACATGAAAAACAGAAAAATGGGGATAGCATGACATGTGCTTGATTTTACCTTTATGATACTTTCTGTTTTTTTTTCATTCGTGAAGGAAAGGCGCCTTTGAACTTAAAGAGTGTTCTTAATGATGGAGAAATAAAGGGGATACAGAACAATAAATAACCATAAAGAGTAGAAGCTTGGAGCCCCTTGCCTTAAGATAGTTAAGCTTTCCAAGTAACTCATCCTGATCACGACAGACTTATGAGCAAAGTGTAGATTAGCAAAGGAAGGCCATGGTAGTACTTCATCAAATACAATGTTTATCAGAGTAAGAAAGAAAGTGTGTTGTCCAATTTAGTAGCAGAAATATCAAAGGTTTGCCTGCCAAAGCAGTATACCTAGTCCCCAGGGACTCCTAAGCATGGCTATCAGATAGAGATAAAGAAGCTCACATATAGTTCCACTTTAAAATTTAAAATGTAAATTTTTTTTTCCAGAGCTGAGGACCAAACACAGGGCCTTGCGCTTGCTACCCTAAAATGTAATTCTTGATATCAAAATGCATTATGAAAATGAAGTTCAGTTCTTTAGGTACCAATTGAATACATAACCATCACACAGATTAACCTCCTTAAGTCATGTAAAGGACTGCTGATCCATTATCAATTGTCTCTCTCTGGGTGAATTTTGGCACCTGGGATGTCAGTACTACTGCAAATTATATACTTTAAATTTGTTTTTAACCAGTGTCTGTGTTTTCTGAGAAGGCCTCTGGCAAGAAGCAGTGATGCAGAGCTCACAGGAGATAATAGATGATGTTAAGCCACAGTGGGCTCAGGTCTCTAAAAAGAAATAGGTCAACATACCTGAAATCAGAAGTGGATTGAGAGTATGTTTGTACACAATCAGTATTCCAGCAGTAGTTTGTCAGTTTGTACATTCCTGCGAGAGACAGGAAGGAGACACAATAAAGCAGGCAATGACATCTCTACAAAAGCCTTAATAGGTATTAAGAGGGCATGCCATAGAGCCATATTGTTCTTGATATCAACATCCATTATTTTTTGTTTACTACCTCATCTGGATTTCTATTAATTCTCAGAACGAGAAGCAGCTGGAAAAAATAATTTTGTCTATCTACATGACCCAATCCTCATTATTTGGCATCTAAGGTTTTAAAGATTTATTTGCTTTAAATATATTTAAATATTTAAATTATATTTTTATGTGTATGGACTTTTGCCTATAAGTATGCACCAGAAGAGAGACTCTGAATCTGATTCCATGGGAACTGTAGGCATTTGGAAACCACCATAATAGTTCTGGGAGTTGGACCCAGGACCTCTGGAAAAGTAGCCAGTGCATTTAAATGCTGAATAAAAGTGTTAACATAGACACATCATAAAACATAATACAATGTGAATGATTTCATGTTTCTCTCAGTGCTAATAACTGGAAGAGTGTTTGTTTTACAGTTCATATGTACTGTTAATTTTAAAGTACTAGGCATAAAAGTTTGTTGTTTAACAGATAACAAGAACGTTTTGCACAATACATGATATGTTCTAAATGAGATTAGGAAATTTATATTTGTATGTTATTGTATTTACTTGCAACACTGTATTTCATTTCTATATTGTATTTTCATATGCATTTCTCAGAGAAAAGTGTACAATGCATTATAGCTGGAAGAAAAGTGTTTTAACATAGACACAACACAAAACACAAAATGTGAATGTGTTTGTGTTCCTCTGTGCTAATAAACAGAAGAGTGTTTCTTTACAGCCAAGGTATACAAATTCTTTACTGTCCTATCATTCATATATATATATATATATATATATATATATATATATATATATCCTAAGATTTTTTTCACTCATGTATTTCAGTAGTCCTAGAAACAGGTAATTATGCACAGAATCTCACATGTCTAGATATTCATATACTGTGTGCTCATAGTTATAGGTCTTGAGTGTGTGTGTGTGTGTGTGTGTGTGTGTGTGTGATAATCCTCACTTATATTTTATACCAATGAAATGGTCTTTCTTTGCCTTCTAAGTACTGATCTAAAGAATATTCAAACAAGCATAAGTGATTGTTTTAGCTTTAGACTACAGGGTTTATACATACTCATCTTAAGAAGTTAGATGCAGGATTTGTACAATAGTGAACCAGTGTGCTAGAGGCTTGTTTGTAGCTGAAAGGATAGAAGAGCTAATTTTTAAGAGGTATTACTTCCCTCCTGCTAAAATCTTGAGTCCACTTGAGTTAATGCAGTGATATAAAGGTTTCGCCAATTGTGACAACATGGAAACAGTCACAGATTTATCAACCTTTGTGAAATATACAGTTCTTATCACCACTTCTATCAGTCTTACACATAGTCATTATTAAAATTTCCTGCATACTAGCCTTCCAGGCAGTGTTTTTCCTTGACAGTATAGTGTGTAGAAGAGATTCAAAGTGTAGCCTTGGAAAGCACAGCTGTATTGAGAATTTGCAGCTGGATTAAATATTGGACACCTGGCAATATGGAAACAAATTACAAGAAAGGGACTCAATGTGGGGTGTTATATCAAGATTCCTGTATAATAATTGCTTGTGAAATTAGGTTAGAATACACTTTCAGAATAGGAGAAGTGTATCTGATACTATGGTGATTTTATGTCTCTATGGAAGATAGTAAAATGCTTAGAATGGTTATCTTTAAAGGTGAAAAACTTTAAACGTATTGACAATAGAAAGGCTTGTAAGAGAGAAGAGGCAAAATTGAAATCCAAACTATAGGATTAGAGCAGTAGATTTCCAGGTTCCTTTTCAACACTTGTTTATCAGGTCTGACACTGACTGTAAAAAGTTATATGCTTAGATATCGAGTGAATAACCTGGTTCATGCAATTACAAGTCACATGTCTGCAGATTTGGGAACTGAAGATGCTATTGTAGACTTCACTTTCACAAGATAACATTCACAAGCCACTGTGTCTTTCCAGCTTCTGTGACACACAAAAGTTCATATGACGCCAAACCAAATCAAACCAAATAAAACAAAGTACATTTACACATACATGTGAGCCAGCATCTTCTCTAACATTTCCTCAGACTGTTTGTGGGACATACTAACTAGGGGTGAGTGTCAATAAAAAGAGGGAGTGGCAGAGTTCCTAGGGAGGTTTGGGTGTGTCCTCTGAAGTTCTGTAGGACATAAAAAACTTACTGGTAGGAATGAGGGAAAGAACACATAAAACCAATGAAAGACTCCAAAGTCAGAACAACACATCATAAAATTACATAGGGTTATTTCCCTTTTCTACTGCCATCTTAACCAGCATTTCTGATATACTTTCATAAGCCTTCACAAAAGAAGGCCATACAACATTCATATTTCTTTATTTGACACATTTCACTGAACATAAATCCCTACAGCACTGTCCTTTTTTGTTAAAACATTCTACTGCTTTAATGGCTGAATAATATTCAGCCACATGTGTGTTCCACATCTTCTTTATCTAATCTTTTCACAGCATCATTATTGAACCCATGTCTTGAGAGCATAGCCACAGATCAGTTTTTGCTAAATAGATTTCAATCTCTTTGCCTAGACACTAAACCATCAGGTGGATCATATGATTAATCTATTGTGAATTAGGGAAAGACCCTTGTTAGATTTATCAAATTGCCTGTTTTAATTATATTCCTGCTGAGAGAATGTAGAACTTCTACTTTTTAGTATGTCGTTATTAGAATAATGTTCTTTTTTGATGACACAGAGAATTTGAGTTACTTAGTCAGAACTGGGCATGCTAGTGTTCATGATCAGTCTATGTTTCAAGAGCCAGGTGTTCAATCTCTACATTAATTTATAAATTGTTTTTCCAATGATAGTCATTTCAGAAATTTCAGTTCTCTTGTACCACAGGGAACATTTCTTCTACATTTTTTTTATATTTCCTGACTATCACATATGCACTAAATGACTACCTGAAGAATTTTACAACTCTTGTATACCATGCTTCCATTTTGATTTCATCATTGCAGTGAATCAGTGTGCTGAAAACAGCACAAAATTGCTCAATACACTTGTGGTCACCAGACAAAAGACAACATGCTTATCTCTATACTTACTACCAAAGATGGAATTTATGTAACCATGTCTTATTGAAGAGAACTGTATAGAAAAAAAGGGGCAGGGATTAGCCAGGTCACTAGTCAAATATTAAAGATCAAAAGCTATATTGGTACCTTCTTGAAAGACACTATAGAAAGAGAAAGTGTATTATCTAAAAATTGCAAGGATCATTTGTGTTTTTAAAAAAACTAAATGTATACTGGATATTCATAGAGTTGGAGAATTCCCATCCCTTTTTATTTTGTAGTCTGTTTGAATAGTATGAGTTTCCCTTTGGAAAAATCTAGTTCAAGGATCTGAAATGATTCTGTCAACAATGTCTTTGGAGATTAGGGAGAAAGACTTGATTTCTGTATGTTCTTGTTCTTGTTGTTGTGTTTATTAATAGATTGAATGAATAAATTGTCAAATATAGCCCTTGGATTAAAAGTGCCACTTGAGAGTCTTAGAATTCACTATTAAAAGAAGGGATGAGTGTAGATGCACTTGACAGTGTTTGAACAGTTTGAATACTTCCTTCCCTGGTGAAAGATACTGCTGATTATCAGGTATCACTATACTAGAATAAAGTATTGTTGGGTATAGATGAATAATGTGGATCTAGCCTTTAGAGAACACTCTATACAGATTATTAATACTCAATTTACAATAGCCAGGAAACAGAGATAACCTCAATATCCATCAACTGATGGATGAATGACAAAGTGTACATTTATACAAAGAAATATCATTCAGTTGTTAAGAAATAAACAAAATTCAATATTGGACAAATAGCTTAAGTGGTGATGGAAGTCCCCACTTCAGTTCTCAACACAAAAATGAGGCTCATCAAAATTCTGAAGCAATCCCAGCTTCAGAAAATTTAACACTCTGGTCTCCACAGATACTATCACAGATGTGCATGTACCCCCCCACACACACACACACTTTCACATCCACCAACTAGAAATAAAAATACACTTAAATTATGAAGTTCAAAGGCAAATGGGTGTAACTAGAAACAGTCATGAGCGAAATAATCAAGACTCAACAAATTAAATATTTGACTTTTCTCTAATATCTGAATATTAACTACAAGTATTAATATATATGTACTTTCTTTGCAATGCTCAGAGAGGGTGAGATATTAGCAAGAGACTATTAAGTAAATAGTCTTTGCATTAACTCAGCAGGAACTGGACAGTTCTAACTCTCAGCCTGCTAGTCAGAAGACACAGGAAGAAACAGGAACACTTACAAAAGTGATTATAACATTTATTACTGAGTTGTAAAATGTTCCCTATGAAAGCTATCTAAGGGGAAAAGCAAAAAGATCCTAAGCAGAGAAAGGAAAAAAATTCTTCTATATGGTGAAAGAGAAAAAAATCTCATCTCTAAGCAGAGAAAGCAAAAACTTCTAGTAAGGGAAATATACTTCTCTATCTCTTTGTCCTCAGTACTTATAGATGTTTCAGAATACATGATCACATGTCACAAAGTTCATCACAAGTTCATACAAAAAAATCAAATCATAAATTGAAATAGAAGTTTACAACAGAGCATGTCTACATGCATATCCATTAGGAGTAATTATCTGGGCCTGACTGCACAGATAGAGCCACCTCTGCCGCACAGAGGATCACTACCTGAACCTCTGGCAGAAGCCCTCCTGTTTCTGTCTCCAACATGGGACCACATCCTCTGACACCTTGCACCTCCAGGTGGTGCAGGAAGATAACTGACCACCCAGGAGTGTGAAGAGGCCAGTAAGCATGGGTAGGACCACCCCTGATGCTCAGAGAATCACAACCAGAACCCCCAGGCAGGAGCGTGCTGGTTTCTGTCTCTGACTTGGGACAACCCTCTGTCACAGCATGCCATATCCAAGAGGTACACAGAGCTAACCACTCAGGAATGCAGTGAGTCCAGACAGCACAAGTAGGACCACCCCTGTTGCTCAAAAAGAAATGGGAGACAGCATAGACTAACAGCTTAATGGCACACCTGTAAGCCCTGGAATAAAATACACCAAAGAGGAGTAGAAGTCAGGAAATCATCAAACTCAGGGTTGAAATCAATCAAGTAGAAACAAATAAAACCATACAAAGAATCAGCAAAACGAGGAGTTGGTTCTTTGAGAAAATCAACAAGATAGATAAGCCCTTAGCCAGACTAACCAGAGACAGTATCCAAATTAATAAAATCAGAAACGAAAAGGGAGAGATAACAACAGAAACTGAGGAAATTCAAAAAATCATCAGATCCTACTACAAAAACCTGTATTAAACACAACTAGAAAATCTCGAGGAAATGGACAATTTCCTTGATAGATATCAAATACCAAAATTAAATCAGAATCAAAAGGACAATCTAAACCATCCTATAACCCCTGAAGAAATAAAAGTCGTCATTGGAAGTCTTCCAACCAAAAAAAGCACAGGTCCAGATGGTTTTAGTGCAGAATTCTATCAGACCTTCAAAGAAGACGTAACACCAATCCTCTTCAAACTGTTCCACAAAATAGAAACGGAAGGAACACTACCCAACTCGTTCTATGAAGCCACAATTACGCTAATAACAAAAGCACACAAAGAACCGATAAAGAAAGAGAATCTCAGGCCAATCTCTCTTATGAATATTGATGCAAAAATACTCAATAAAATTCTTGCCAACCGAATCCAAGAACACATCAAAATGATCATTCACTACATCAAGTAGGCTTCATCCCAGGGATGCAGGGATGGTTCAATATAAGGAAATCCATCAATGTAATCCACTATATAAACAATCTCAAAGAAAAAAACACATGGTCATCTCATTAGATGCTGAGAAAGCATTTGACAATATTCAGCATCCTTTCGTGCTAAAGGTCTTGGAAAGATCAGTAATTTGAGGCCCATATCTAAACATAGTAAAAGCAATCTACAGCAAACCGGGAGCCAGCATCAATCTAAATGGAGAGAAACTTGAAGCAATCCCACTAAAATCAGGGACTAGACAAGGCCGCTCTCTCTCTCCATATCTATTCAATATAGTACTTGAAATTCTAGCTAGAGCAAGTAGACAACAAAAGGAGGTCAAAGGGATACAAATTGGAAAGGAAGAAATCAAACTATCACTATTTGCAGACGATATGATAGTATACTTAAGTGACCCACAGTACTCCACCACAGAATTCCTACAGCTGATAAACAACTTCAGCAAAGTGGCCGGACATAAAATCAACTCAAGCAAGTCAGTAGCTTTCCTATACTCAAAGGATAAGCAGGCTGAGAAAGAAGTAAAAGAAATGATACCCTTCACTATAGCCACAAACCATATAAAGCATCTTGGCTTGACTCTAACCAAACAAGTGAAAGATCTGTATGACAAGAACTTCAAGTCTCTGAAGAAAGAAATTGAAGAAGACCTCAGAAGATGGAAATATCTCCCATGCTCATGGATTGGCGGATTAATATATTAAAATGACCATTTTGTCAAAAGCAATATACAGATTCAATGCAATCCCCATCAAAATCCCAACTCAATTCTTCATAGAGTTAGAAAGAGCAATTCAAAAATTCATCTGGAATAACAGAAAACCCAGGATAGCTAAAACTATTCTCAAGAGCAAAAGAACCTCTGGGGAAATCAATATCCTGGACCTCAAGCTGTACTACAGAGTAATAGTTTTAAAAACCACATGGTATTTGTACTCTGACAGGCATGTAGATCAATGGAACAGAATTGAAGACCCAGAAATGAATCCACACTCCTATGGTCACTTGATCTTTGACACAAGGTGCTAAAACGATCCAGTTGGAAAAAAGATAGCCTTTTCAACAAATGGTGGTGCCTCAACTGGAGGTCAAGATGCAGAAGAATGCAAGTTGACCCGTTCTTATCTCCTTGCACTAAGCTCAATTCCAAGCGGATCAAGGATCTCCACATAAAACCAGACACACTGAAACTAATAGAAAGGAAACTAGGAAAGAACCTTGAACATATGGGCACAGAGGAGAATTTCCTGAATATAACTCCAATAGCTTATGCTCTGAGATCAAGAATTGACAAATGGGACCTCATTAAATTACAAAGTTTTTGCAAGGCAAAAGACACTGTCAAAAAGACTAAGCGGAAACCAACTAACTGGGAAATGATCTTTACCAACCCTAAATCCGCCATAGGGCTAATATCCAATATATACAAAAAACTCAAGAAATTAAACTCCAGAGAGGCAAGTAACCCTATTAAAAATGGGGTACAGATGTAAACAAAGAGTTCTCATCTGAAGAATATCTAATGGCTGAGAAGCACCTAAAGAGATGTTCATCATCCTTAGTCATTAGGGAAATGCAAATCAAAACAACCCTGAGATTCCATCTCACACCAGTCAGGATGGCTAAGATCAAAAACACAGGAGACAGCAGTTGTTGGCGAGGATGTGGAGAAAGAGGAACACTCCTGCACTGCTGGTGGAATTGCAAGCTGGTACAACCACTCTGGAAAGCAGTCTGGCGGTTCCTCAGAAAACTTGGCATGACACTCTCGGAGGATCAGGCTATACCACTCCTGGGCATATACCCAGAGGCTTTACTTGCATGCAATAAGGACACATGCTCCACTATGTTCATAGCAGCCTTATTTATAATAGCCAGAAGCTGGAAAGCACCCACATGTCCCTCAATTGACGAATGGATTCAGAAGATGTGGTATATTTATACAATGGAATACTGCTCTGCAATTAAAAACAGTGAATTCACGAAATTCCTAGGCAAATGGTCAGAACTTGAAAATATCATCGTTAGTGAGGTAACCCAATCACAAAAGAACACACATGGTATGCAGTCACTGATAAGGGGATATTTACCCAGAATCTCGGAGTACCCTAGACACAATTTGCATATCAATAGATTTCCAAGAAGATGGAAGGAGAGACCCCTGGTCCTGGAAAGACTGGATGTAGGGGAATGCCAGGACAGAGAAGCAAGACTGGGTTAAATGGGGAAAAGAGGGAGGGAAGGGGGCTTATGGGACTTTCGGGGAGGGAGGAAACGGGAAAGGGGAAATGATTTTGAATGTAAATAAAAAAAAACTTAGAAAATAAAGTAAAATTAAAAAAAAAATAGCCATCCTACCAAAAGCAATCTACAGATTAAATTCAATTCCCATCAAAAATCCAACTCAATTCTTCATAGATATCAAAAGAGCAATTCTCAACTTCATGTGAAATAACAAAAATCCTGGATAGCTAAAAATACTTTTTAATACTAAAAGAACTTCTGGGAGAATCACTATCCCTGACCTCAAAGTATACTACATAGCATTAGTGATTAAAAACTGCATGGTATGGTACAGAGATAGAAAGATTGATCAATGACAGAATTGAGGAGCCAGAAATAAACCAACACACCTAAGGTCACTAGATCTTTGAGAAGGAAGCCAAAACCATACAGTTGATAAAAGAAAGCATCTTAAACAAATGGTGCTGGTCTAATTTGTGGTCTGCATGTAAAAGAATGCAAGTTGATCCATATTTATTATCTTTCAGAAAGCTGTATTTCAAGTGCTTTGAGGACCTCCATGTAAAAGCAGATACACTGAATCTAACAGAATAGAATTCAGGAAATAGCCTTGAATGCAGTGGCAAAGGAAAAATTATCCTGAACATATCACCAATTTCTCAGGTTCTAAGATCTGTAATTGACAAAGAAACTGAAAAGCTTCTGTAAGAATAACAAAAGAAAACAAAACAAACAAAAAACAAAAACAAATAAAACACTGTCAATAAGACCAAACGGCAACCTACAGATTGGGAAAAGATGTTCATTTACCCTACATCTGATATAGGGCTAATAATCAAATTATACCAAGAGCTCAGGAAATTAGATTCCAGAAAACCAAATAAACCAATTAAAAATGTGGTACAGAGCTAAACAGAGAATTTTCAACTGAGGCTTCTCAAATGGCTAATAAGCACTTAAAAGAAATGTTCAACATCCTTATTCACTGGGAACATGTAAAAATGACCCACAGTTTCCCCCTTACACCAATTCGAACATCTAACTCAAGTGGTAATACATGCTGGAGAGGATGTGGAGAAAGAGAAATTTTCATTCTTTTGGTTGACCTTAAACACTTTATGGTAAGACTGTATTAGTGAAAATATCACATATTTGAAAGATAGAACATGCAGATATCAAGCTTTTTTTGCACTCATTTGGAAGCCTCATCCCTTCTGGTTAGCATTTTTTAGTGCTGGAAGAGGTTATATATGCCACCAAAGGAGAAAAATAATTATTAATTTTTACCAGGTGTTAACACTGTGAGATACAATAACAACCTTCCTGGTAAGACACACTTATTGATACTATAGTGACATGGACATCAGAGGAGAAACCAACCATGTTCTGATCAGATTAAAAGCCCACTCAATTAGATGAAACCCAAAACTGGATTCATTAATCAGATGAAGAGCCTGTGTTTATTTTTAGACTGGTCATAGACCCTAAGAAAGAACTAACTACTATCATTCTTCTAAACAGATATAATATTATTTTATTACTGTAAAGAGATACCATGACCATAGCAACTTTTATTTAAAAAATAAAAGTATTTACTTGGCAGTTTGTTTAGAGTTTTAGAGGATTAGTCCATGATCACCATGGCAGGAAGCAGACAAGTATAACACTGGAAATGTAGCTGAGAGATTCATATACTGATTCACAGTCAGTAAGTAAGAGCAAGACTGGGTCTGAATGGGTATGTGTGTATATTCAAAGTGTACCCTTGATGTGTTTAGCTATGGTGCTTTAGTATTTTGATGCTAATTCTGCTTCTCCTGGAGGGACTTCCGGTAACAAGGAGTGAATCACATACTCAAGTGACTTCTTGTGAATCTTCTCCTAATGAACAAAAATTTCTTGGAATCAATCACTGAGGGTGAAGGTGAGACTTCTAGGTTGGAGAAAGGGATCGTGGAAGAGGAGGGCAACTTGACTTATGGACTGTAGACAGTGTGGAAACAAAAATATGTGAATGGGGAACAGGAAGAGGGAAGAGGGCCTATGGGACTTTCAGGGAGGGAGGAACCGGGGAAGGAGAAATCATTCAGAATGTAAATAAAAATATATAGAAAATAAATAAAAAAATGTAGGTAGCAAAGGCCCCTGGTTCAGGTGGTAGATCCATTGGGATCTGCTACTGGATGATTTAGTTTAGAATGGCTTACAAATTAGAATTCTAGTTGCTGTGTCCAGCATTTCTGTTGCATTTTGATTCTAAACTAAGATTGTATGGTGTTTTCCTTCACAGGGCGACTCAACTGGGTTCCAGAGAAAAGGTACAGTGGCAAGGGACCCCAGCCAGTCACAGAAATTTGGAAGCATGGGGCTGCCTTGGCAGCAGTCTGCCATGGGAACTTAGTGAGTTGGGTGGAGAGATTTCAGAGTTCCAGGCCAGAGAGTCTGCGGAGATGAGAACAGGTTTTCCAGTCTGCTGTGCCTGGTCAGACTGCCTGCCTATGCAGTGTCGGTGCAGCTTTTTGAATATTTGATTCTACATACCCTCAGTTACATACAAGTTCCAACAAGGTCATACTTCCTAATCCTTTAAGAGTTCCACTAACTGAACTGTAACATTCAAACCTATGATCCTCTAGAAGGATACTTCATTTAAACCATGCCAAATAATAAATAATCTCCTTGTGACATAACCATTATGATCCTATGATCAACCCCTGTCAGAAAGCTTCTATATTAAGTAGATGGTATTTAACACAGAGATTCACACATGTTAAATTACAGAGATTTATAGACTCTGGTATGCTGGATATTAAATGGGATGTCTACATCAAAATGCATCCTTCAAATGCCCACGTATTATTGTGGGAGAGAGTTGAGAAATGACTTTAACGAGCCAGGCAGGAGACAACTACAAGTAAAGTGTGTTTTCCATCTGTGACAAGATATTTGTATATGTAAATTCCCAGCAGTTGTGATGGCATGTATAAAACCTACACCAGCTCAAGACAGATAAAATCCCAGGATAGAGACACCATGTTATCTTCAAGTTTCTCCCTGCCTAAAGAGTTATTGACAATAGATAGCAGCTTAAAGAAGAAAGCCAGTTTTCTTTAAGCATATATTCCTTGGCAAGTGAATCATATAATAGAAGAACATTCTTTTCAAGAATAATTGAGTCACAGAAATTGGTCCTGATGGGTTAATAAAAATAAAATATAAAAATAGGACAGAAATGTGGGTATATAGGCAAGTAGAATAGACCAGGGAAAAGTTAGAAACATGTACTAATATGATCAAAATCCATTGTATAAATTTTTCAAACAACTAATAATAGTGAAATTACAAGTTAAAAAACTTTCTATAACTCCTAGATTGTTTAATAAGTAGAAAATAATGAGTAATTTTCTCACTCAGGCCTATTT
This sequence comes from Tokudaia tokunoshimensis, assembly GCA_036184795.1. Classification (NCBI taxonomy): domain Eukaryota; kingdom Metazoa; phylum Chordata; class Mammalia; order Rodentia; family Muridae; genus Tokudaia; species Tokudaia tokunoshimensis. The sequence continues at coordinate 10,875,906 of BTHU01000008.1, forward strand.
CCTGTTGGCTTAGATTTTTCAAAACCTACTTTAATAAGACTCTTTAAATTCTTTAACTTACCTCCTAGGCCACTACCTGTCAGAGGCAGTGGAAAGGAAAGATTAATAGGGCAAAGGAAGTTGTGGACTTGTTTAGAAGTAGTTTTTTGTGGTGATTTCAATCTTCATTGTTAGAGTATCAGCAGTTCTTTTCACATGAATCAGCAGCAATGGCTCCATTCACTTGTAAACACCATTCAAATATCAGCAACAGAAGTTTGATCCAGAAGAAACTGCAAAGTTCCTTCAATCAGCCCAAGTCTACACAGAAGCAGCTAGAAGCTGTCAGTATATCACAAGAAGTTTTTTGCTGCATTTCTCTTTACAAAGTAACAACAAATGATGATCAGGAAAGAAGAAAAGGATAAAAAAATGCCACACCATCATCAAATACTAACGTAAGCAAAGCCCAATGAAGACTAGCAAAGATTGGTAAGATAAACCAATGTTACAGCATAGTCCACTGTCGGTTGGGTCATACTTATATTCTTTCCAAATATCATATATCCTCTCAAGTGCCTCTAGAAAAACATTACATGCTCTTTTTCTCCAGGCAGCTTCCAAAAAGAAACCATGTGTCTGTTCTCAGCAAAACATCCTCCCACATGCATGCATCAGCAAAACATCCTCTTGTAAGGTATTTTTCAGAAAAAAATTCATATGACACAACTAAGTCTCCATAGAAGCTAGAGATTTCCACTTCAATTTCCCATACTCATATCAAAAGAGGTCAAGGTATAAAACAAAGGCATTCCAGATAATAGAGACACTGAATCAGTTTAAAACTGTGAGTTATGAACAGTTTAACAATAGATACTTAACCAATGAGAAAATACGTAAAAATAAATATACTGACCCAGTACCAAATCAAATTTCTATAGGCAGTTGCTTGGGCTTCTTCCTCTAGAGGCAAATGACAGAGCTTTGTAGTGGGGTGGCCACTTTTATAGCATACATTGATTTGTTATTCTCCAGTTTCAAATACTTTAGTATTCTTTACATTTTGTAACAGTATAATATTAATATTTCTGAGAAAATTTATACAATTTATAATCCCTAATGTTATAATATCACTTTTTTCATTTCCCAATAAAGAGTTTCCAAACTATGCTCATTGATGAATATTTGTCAGAACATGGTCAAAAAGAATTGTGAACATGATAAACAATGCCTTCTGGGAACTGTAAGAAAGATCCAGTAGAAAAGGAAGAGGGTCTTTTATCCCAGTATATTTTGTTCTAGATTTTTCTTGGGTGTGATTTTCATGCCTCCTGTGACAATCATTGACACTGAATTTATAAGACATGTTTATTTTTGTTGTGTGTCATAATATAGCCCTAGAATTGAATCTGGTCAGTATAAGCTGAATCTGGATATGGCCTTCAGATGTGCTTTCCTCTTTTCCCAGATCCAATCTATAGTACCTCCCAGGCATTGTGTTTAAATTGGTCTGTCATTAGAATGTATTGGTAATGGATTGCTTTGTTAATATTTAGTATGTTGATAATTAGAATGCTATTTGTTTACACGTTTTTCTGATCATCTCTTTCTGACCATGTTTTTCTGAATTACAGAACCTTCTTGAATCACTCCTTATTACTTTCTTTGATCAATATTTTATACATGAATAATATTCATGTGTAAAAGTTTACTGAAACTGAAGTAAAATTGTGCCTAGTATCCTATAGCAGTCTTTCAGTCTTTCAGATTTTCATATCCCATGTCCATCAGAAAATATCCACACAGGTTGAAAAAAGTGTACAAATATTATATAACTTATCAAATAGAATTGTTTAATATTTCAGTTGAAAAATGACTTTATTATGAATTTATGCAAAGATTCCCATTCATCTTAAAATTCTTCATTAATGAGCCTTTGAAACACTGAAGGAAAAGACTTGTTTTCACTTTCAATCTATTTTTATAATTTGTATAAATATATTTTATTAAATATATATGTTATATATTATCAAAAATAATAATTAATATATACCTATATTTTATATATTATATACATACAACTATAAATTAAATTGAAGACTTTCATGAGGGAAGATTATGAATGATTTACCTATAATGTTGTAAAAGAAAAAAAGTAAAATAGTTGAAATACATTGACTTGTATACAGTCAACATATATTTTGAAATGAATTTTATATCTCATTTCAAGAGTTCTACAAATGTAACTGTAGGTATAAATGCATTACTAATATGATATATGGAGAAAGATGAGTCTGTTCTCTTGAGATGAATGTTTATTTCTTTCAGAACATACTTCAAATGTCATTTTATATGGATATGTGCAGCTAACAGGACCCTATGATAAGGTTAACTTTTAATGTCATTAATCAACATGAGATGGTTATTTCTTAATGTGCAACAAGATTTTATAATATAATGTCATTACACAATGCTTTGATAGATAATATATAACAATTCTATTCAGAGAACATCAGATGGCACCTTCTCATATGTCAGATCAATTCTTTACAATCTAGTAGGTTTAAACAAATATTAAATAAGTTTAATATTAGTGCCATCACAATGACCAGCACAAAAAATAATTATCATAAATGGTACATTGAATAGTTCTAACTTTGAGACTATGAACAAATTTGTGTAAAATAATTGTACTCTTTCATGATTTAAAGTATAAAATGGAGCCAGATATTTAAACAATTTCCATCACATTTATTCTTAAATGTCACATATATTTTTCTGGCATCTGATCCAGCAGAGGTGAAATCTAGTTTTTTCAATGTTCAAATTCTGCAACCACTTTTTCTTTATTTAGTAACTTTTTTTAACTATTTAGATATGTTCAAAATGTTTCACTAGTTTACATTTAGATTTGTCTATTCTTGTATTTATAAATAGTTTTCATTTTGTGTGTGCTTTATTTAAGATTGATCACATATTTCCTTTCATTTCTTAAATCTTTACATGATTCAAATGGATGTGTATTTTTCTAAGGTTATCTTTTTTTAATATTTATTATGTACACATAGATCTTATTCAGTGTAAGCTATCTTTTTATGTTCCCATGTAAACACTGTGTAAAACCGTAAGAATACTTAAAGCATTCTCAGTCATTGTTTATCAGTGTTTTTTTTTTTCTATTGCTAACATTCAATAGGACTTGTTTTCTAGTTTGTTTAAACATTTGGCTATGTTAGAAGCAAAAAGTATTTATTTTTGTAAATATTAAATTTATCTCCTTTAGTAAATAATTGACATGAATTTTTATATACATAAATATTATAATTAAATCATAATTATTTTCAAAGAACTAATTTTGCATTTACTATTCATAACAAATATTTTATAATCCTTTAAACATTTTTATTTTTATTTAGTGTGGGAAGATACGCAAGGCTCAGTGCAGTGTAGAGCTCAGTCCTGTAAGTTCTTTCATTTTACTGTGTTGGTCCTGAGCACTCTACTTAGGTTGCCAGTCTTGGTACCCAGCACCTTTGCCATCTTGTTGCTCCTGAATCAAAATTTTTTCTAATGGTTGTTTTCTAGTGTAATTAGGAAGCTATAACTTCTAAACATATTTCAGTTATTTATGTTAGATGTTCCATTGTTGAAGCTATTAGATTAATCCAAATTTATTATTTTATTCTTTAAAACTTGATGATTGGACACTGTTTTCTATCCATTTGTTAATTGCTCTATTTTCCCCAAGTGTTACTAGAAGAAATATGAATGTCTAGTTTCTATAACAGGGCATCCACAAGGTCTAACCATTTAATAAAATCCCACACATGATCATTGTCTTTTTATCTTTGTATAATTGAATCAATCTACCTTTCATTTTTCTGTGCAAAAATTTAGGAGATATGTCAAGAAGAAAGAAAACAGTTAAAGGAAGGAAGGATAGAAGGAATGAAGGGAGGGAGGGAAAGAGGGAGGGTAGAAGGGAAGGAGGAAGTGAGGGATAAAGGGAGGGAAGGAGGGAAGGGGGAAGGGAGGGAGGAAGGAAGGAAGGAAGGAAGGAAGGAAGGAGGGAAAGAAGGAAGGAAGGAAAGAAGTCAGACAGAAGGAGGAAGTGGGAAGGGAGGAAGGAAAGGAAAACCCTAGCTCTGAAACACTCCTTAAGTGTTCTTCTTTCTTGAGCACAGCATTCCTCCTGCATGTCTGCATTGTTTCTGAGATTCTTATTATGTGCAGTTTGCCTACATATTTCCACTCCTCCTTCAGCATGTTAGTTTAATATAAGTTGCTTATTTTGATACATTTATCCATGTCAAGATTTTTCATATGCCTTAAAGTTACTATCTTCTGAGAGTATAATATTTTAAATGAAGCATTTTGTGTTTTATGTGTGTTTTGCTATCCTACTTTGTTTAAAATTTTTGCTTAATAATTGAAATTACTAAAGTATTAAAATATACTTTATTATAATGCACTTTGTATGCATTTACAATCATCTATTTCCTTCGAAAATTCAAAAGAAAAGCCAAAATAGCTAAGTTACAGGATCATGAGGCTGAAAAGTGCAAAAGAAAGACCTGGAGAAAAGTTTTAGAGACTGAGAAGACCCATGTTTGGTTACCAGCACAGACATGGTGGCTCAGAACCCCATGCACCTCCTATATAAAGGGATCTTCCATACTCTCCTGTCCTACACAGGGCCTGTACACACATGGTTCACATGAGTACATGCTGGCAAATTTCTCATATGTATAAAAATAATTTTAAAATGTAAAACAAATATTAGAAAGTAGATAAACTGAGCCTGACATAAATTTGTTTCCAAATTTTATTTAGTAATATAGAAAATATTATTCATATTCTACTATTTTTAGTAAAGCCAGAATGTTTACATCTTTCTACTGTACACTTGTTATTAGGGTATTATATTTCATTGGATTTATAAACATATGCAGAAAAATATTTTGCAAACTATGAAAGATTTCGAATTTGTGATATATTTTTGTCTCAAAAATTTTGACAAACTATTAAACTTACATTTTCTACATGAATAGTTGCATGAACAGAGAAATAAAACTAAGAATGGTTCTTAACTCACAAATTATGAAGAAGACTAAATGATGTAAAAAAATATCAATGAATGAGGGATATGATATGACAGGTTTGTTATTCTCCATAATTATATGTTCTAAGTTATATCATTTATATTATCTCACATTCCAAAGGTAAACTGATACATAATTACATATAAATACAATATAAATGTCTAAATTTTCTCATTACAGATTTTATATTCATTTAGTTAATTGCTTAATTATGATGTGAGTGGGTACAAGTACCTAATGATCCCACCATGTATCTTGTCCATTTCTATGATAGATCTTAATGTATTTGAGGGTGAAAACACACAACTCTTAAGGATCAATGACCTCCATGTGTAATTTGCTTCCAGGTATCATTGTATAAATGAAAGAATGATGTTCTATATGTTTATTAAACTTGATTTTGTATTAGATACCTTGTGCATGATGAACTGGCAATGTGATATAACACAATGTCGTATAACAAAAACCCACAGGAAAATAAATCCTCCCATTAACAACTAATTATCTTGATAGAGATATCAAAATGTGTGAAAAGATCCACCCGGATGCCACAGAGAATATTTAACATCTACTGGGTGAATGGTTCAGAAGACAAATAGTAGGGAAACTAGAAAAAATTAGTGATAGTCTCAAGTCCTGCTAAAGACTAGCATGCATATGTAGCATGCATATGTGCATAAGTAGCAAAATGTAACATGTTTTTAGGAGACTAGTTAATTAAAAATGAGAGCAGTTATTTGTCACAAAAAGGCACACAATTCAAGAAAATTGAATTAAAATCTAAGTATATATTTCTAAGTATAAAATGGGGGTAATGACTTTATCAGAAATATGCAAAAAAGGTGAGATAGAACCTTTAGAAACCACTTCTAGTAGATAGGCACAGCCCTCAGTTGAGGGAAGCAGCTACCCACCAATCTCAATATTTTTAACCCGTAAACATGACTAAAAGAAAGGGCATCAAAAGACCACCCCACCTATATAGATCCAACCAAACTGCAGACACCATATCCAGACACTATTGCTGATGCCAAGAAACGCTTGCTGATAGGAGCCTGGTATGGCTATTCCCTGAGAGGTTCTGCCAGCATCTGGCCAATACAGATTCAGATACAGCCAACCATTGGACTGAGCCTAGAGACCCCAATGGAAGAGTTAAGGGAAGGACTGAAGGGGCTGTAGGGGATTGCAGCCCCATAGGAAGAACAAAAGTATCAAATAACCAGAGCCCTCAGAGTTCACAGAGACTAAACCACCAACCAAAGGATATACATGGAGGGACCCATGGCTCCAGATATGTAAGTAGCACAGGGTGACCTTACTGTTATCAATGAGAGGGGAGGCCCTTGTTCCTGTGGAGATTCAGTGGCTCAGAGTGGGGTAATGCTAGGCTGGTGAGGCAGGAGTGGGTGGGTTGGGGAACAATGTCACAGGGGCAAATGGGGGGTGGATGAGTTGCGTGATGGGATGGGGGATTGTGGAGGAGTAACTGGGAAGGGGGATATCATTTGGAATGTAAACAAATAAATGATTAAAAAGCTAATTACTGTCTTAAACTCTTTCAAATAATAGAAAAGATGAGGTGACAGCATGGCTGGTTGGCACAGTGTTTGTTGGCATCCTGAGGACCCAAGTTCCTTACTTAAAACCCATAGATGAAAGGTTTGAAACGAAGGCAGTGAAATCTGCTGTCTGCTTCTGGGCTTTGCGAAATGTGTTCTCAAAACCTCTGTATAATTTTGAAAACAATGTTTAGGTCTTAACTATGTTTTGTTAGAATTGGAAAGGAAAGTGAATTAAAATCATTTGATCTGAAACATGAGTCTGGTGAAACAGTTAAACTATTACCAACTTTTCTGCTAAGTGGAAAAACAACGCATTTATCTGATGACTAGATAGGATTTTAAAACAAAAACTTCTTTGAAAATCTCCCAAAATCATTAAATTCTTGAGTTTGAGCGTGAACTGACTCAATAAGTAGAAATGAAACAAGTTTTCTTTCAATTTTTATTAACCATTTTATTCACTTACATTTCAAATGACATCTGCCTTGCCTGTTATCCTTCCACATATTCCCCATCCAACATATGCTCTTTCCCCACTCCTCTTTGCTTCTATGTGTGTGCTCCTGCACCCACTCCCCCACTCCCACCTCACTGCTTTAGAGTCCCCTTATGATGGGGCATCCCTACACAAGTGGCCTTGCCTATCTACTGGAAGTGGTCTCTACAGGTTATATTTCCCCTTTGTTGAGTACTTTGGCTAAAGTAATCCCGGTTGGGTCCTGGGAACTTCTAGCTTCTCTATCTGGAACTTTCTAGTCACTACCCCCAGTTCCTCATCCCCACTGCTACATATTTCTATTCAACTTCCTAACCCTCTGTAGTTCTCTCCTGTACCTTCCCATACCTGATCCTGATACTCTTTTCCCCCCTCCTCTCTCCCTCCTAGATCCCTCCCTCCATCTACTTCCTGTGATTGTTTTGTTCCCCCTTCTATGTATTGGAGTATTTACACCTTTGTTTTCCTTCTTGTGGTGCAGTCCAGTAGGATTGTTGACAGAGGCAGATGCAGGAGGATCACAAGTTTGAGACCTGCCTGGGCTACACATTTTTATCTCATTTTAAAAGTACATAACAAGTTACAGACCTACTGTAATTCTGCAGTTATGACAAGACTTATGGTAACTCAAATGACTTGGATATTTTCTCTCTTTGACCAGCCTATGATGGAGTCCACACAAAAACAGACACATGTCAAGCTCTTGTCTATAGGCAGATGCTACTCCCAAAGCTTTAAGAATTACAGATGTGAGGTTTCTACGGTGTGAACTCTCATGTTAATGTGTTCTAGTTTTTGGAAATCATGGTGGTTTTCTATTGTATCACTAAAAATGAAAACATTTTATCTGAAAAAATACAAGTGTCAAAGGCAAAGTTTTGTTTAAAAACCTAACAGTTACATACTGAGCCAGATGCCAGTTCATCATTATGACTCAGTCTGCTCACATGTACAGATCATCATTATAGTTGTTTTATTTTTCTCTGATACTTTATTACCTTTTTTTCCATTTTTATGTCAACTCAATGTTTACTACAGATAACTACCCAGGCTTTGAAAACTAATATTAAAAGGGAACCTGGCAGACTGCAATGACTTAATCATTTCTGTAGTTTATAACTGAAGGAAAACAAACTGTGAAATGTCACAGGTTTCAGAGGCTCTTTGAACATGAAATTCACATTGGATTTTGGAGATTTAAATTAAAAGAAGCAAATCACACAAGTGATAAGAGAAAAGTACTTATTTTCCATAGTTCAGTGAAGAAAAAGCAGATGGCTTATGGAGCAATGAAGTTGTGCTGTCTAATAGTTTACCAAGAATACAAAGGAAAGGCAGTAACAATGCAAGAACTGATTTCCAATGCAGAAGGTCAACCATCTGTGAGGTCTGTTCTTCTTTTTAAGAGTGTTCAGAGCAAATAACAGACAACCCATTATATCAGGGTATGTCATAAAAACCTGATGCAAAACAGACCTTCAAACTATCTGTCTACATAGTATGTCATTTTTCTTCTTTTATGCATTCCATATATATTATCTAGTATACAACAATGCCTACCCAGCAACACTGACAGGAAAAACAGAGTAATAAATTCTATTTATATATTTCTTGCTTAGAGACAGGAACCAAAAATTGTATTTTAAAGTTAGCATCCAACTTGAATTGAAGCAATCTAAAAATTGCTTAATTCTTTTAAAAATTCTTTATTTTGCAACACTAAGAGACTTAATTTTTTCCTTTGAGAAAAGAGAATTTAAAACTAGAAAAAGTGGCCATTAAAAAACATGTATGTGTTCTGTTTAGTCAATTCTACAGAGTCTCAACAGTTTATGGGAGAGAAAGCCTGTTTATTCTCTTAATGTTCATAAAACAATCAGAATCATGTATTTTGATTATTGAAAAATTGGGTATCTCATTTTTCTGACCATAGATTTTCTATCAAGTGACACTTTTCAAACTATATTACATATTTCTTCCCATTCTAGAGCACTAGATCCTGTACCACCACATCCTTATTCAAACATATCCTGAACCGAAGGATGGGATGCACATGTGCTGTGCTGATAGGCTGCTAATGGGGTCATTTTCCCTCAAATTGGAGTTATCTCTGGAAACTAATCTGGACTGTTGCTAGTGAGTCGAGAATTAGATGGAATGACCTGTACAGAAGATTCTGGGTTCTGCCACTCTTGTGTTGTGACACTTTGGCATGTGGGTTGATATTCATATGCTTCATTGCTTCCTTCACAAAATATGGAAAACAATGGCATCATTCCAGTGTTTTCAGAAAGAAGAAATTAGTTAGAATATGCAAAATTATCACTAATTCTGGTACCTGAGTAACTATATAACTGTTAGTTAAAAAAATCATACATTTGGTAAATATGGACTTTCTCCAAAGACAGCAACAAGTATATGTTTGTGTAAAGGAAGCCAAGTTTACAATCTGGCCTAAACTGATATAGTATGCAAGTCTAAATGTTTTAGCTTGTAAGACTTGATCAAGTTCTGAATCATATTATCTGTGACAGACTGTGTGTTTTGATGATAGATGTGGGAAGCTATCACCTACTCTGGACAGCACTATCACTGGGTCAGCCTGAATTATAAGAAAATTTTCAGAGTCAGCTAGAGTGAGCAAGCCAATAAGAAGCATCTCTCCATGGTTTCTGCTTGAATTCCTGACCTGAAGTACCTCAGTGCTGCACTATAACCAGAAATTTTATGTCAAATAAACCCTGTCTTCCTCAATTCCTCTCAGTCAAAGTATTTACACACAGAAAATTGGCAAACTAGAGCACTCTAATAGATACTATATTTTTTGGTTAGTGAGTACCATAAGCATTCCTATTTAACATATTGAAGAATACAATAGATAAGTATTAAATGTTTCTAGAATATGAATAAGAAATAAACAAGTAAAATAAACCATTGAAAAGATTTGTGGTTCCATGTACTCCATAAATTTTCTATGAAAACCTCATCAAAATTCAAATATCATCATTAGCAGAAATAGGAAAAACAATCATTAAGCTCCCATAGGAAAACACTGGCTATCAAAGTAATTGTCACCAAGATCAGAGAAAAAAACATCACACTATGGAACTTCAAAATACACAAGAGTATTAGAAATCAAAGCAGAATAGCACAGTTATTTATGTGTGATATGACCCAGTAAACATATTTCATGATATGTAAAATAATTCAAATCAATATTCTGAAAGCATTTCAGAATCCTTTCTCAATTATGTATTTCTACTAATATATAAAATTTATAAGTAATATGAGACTACAAATAAAAAATTAACAGACAATGTGGCATATATCAGCAAGGGGTTATTGTACCCATGAAATACAAAACTTATGTCATTTATGACAATAAGAATTCAGAAAAAATAAGTCCATTCACATAACTCAACCATAGGGAAACAAATAACTTTATCACGTGAGATTAGTTCTATAAAATAGAGAATAGTGGTGATCAGGTTTATGGGGTTTTATGTAAATATAAAAAGTTATTTTTGGTAAAGAAAATAGGATAAGACATCTTTTAAATTAAATAATTGTAATAAAAATTTAATAATTATTTTACCATAATGTCATTAGTTCTTTTCTAGGTTCTCTACCCTGCTATACTGACCAGGATATTTGTTCAATTCCTGTGACATTCTGATTTGATTCCTAAACTCTGTATTTTATAGTAGTGTGATACATTTAATTTGATACCTAGAATTTGCATGGCGGAAAAACCAGAAATGATACCTGCAAGATTACAAGTGATGTCTCTATATGCATTATATTAGAGAAATAGTGAAATGTGGTACAAATGTAGACAGCTTACTGTGAATGCACACTCTAGCAAGTTCAACATACTGCAGTGAAAACTGTGTTTTAACTAATACATATCAGTTTACAAATACAACAGAATGTTTAAGAGGAAGATCAACAATATCAACCAAACAGACACCCCACCTCCGCCAAGCTCCCAGGGACTAAACTATCAACCAAAGAGTACACATGGAGCCACACATGGCTCCAGCCACATATGTAGCAGAGAAAGGCCTTGTTGGGCATCAATGGGAGATGAGGCCCTTGATCCTGTGAAGGCTAGATGCCCCATTGTAGGGGAATGCCAGAGCAGGGAGGCAGGAGGCAGGGATTTGGGATGGGGAACACCCTCAGAGGAGCAGGGGGGAGGAGGTTAGGATAGGGGTTTGAGAAGGGGAAATTTGGAAAGGGGATAATATTTGAAATTTAAATAAATAAAATATCCAATAAAATATTAAATAAAAAAAAGAAGTATGACAAGGACAGATTGTATAGAGCCATTTAGAAATCCAGTCAACATTTTGACTTCTTACCACAGTCATTCCTACAACTACTATAAATTCATTGTTTTATTGATTTGCAAATAACTCAGTATGAAGCAATCACATGAGCATTGTTGTGGATCTCTGTGCTATACATTGATAAGCATTCTGTTTAAAAGGTGGGAGATAAATGATTTCAGAATGTATTCATAGTGAGTATGATCAAGCTTCCTGTATTCTGAAGATAGAATTCTATAACCCTGTTTCTTTCTGTCTCACCATAACCCTCACTAAGCTGTTCTCTCTCCCACTTCCTCTCTTCCTCTCCCTCCTTCTGAAACCCCCTCCATTTCTCCTCCATGAAGCAAACCCATGTCATAGGTTGTATGTCTATTTTGTTATCTGATAACAGATAAATGAAATTTTCAGAAAAGACTCAACTCATAAAAATCTTGATACTCTAAACTTTCATACCTTTTTTCAGTCTGCTAATTTATGTAAATGTCTCTTTTTTAATTTTTTTATTAGATATAGTCTTTATTTACATTTGAAATGATTTCCCCTTTCCTGGTTCTCCCCACCCCCGAAAATCCCATAAACCATTTCCCCTTCCCCTATTCCCCAATCAACTGTCTCCTGTTTCCCTGTCCTGGTATTCCCCTACACTATGGCATTGAACCTTTGCAGGACCAAGAGCCTCTCCTCCCTTTGATGTCCAACAAGGCCATCCTCTGCTGCCTATGCCTCTGAAGCCATGGGTAATACCTTTTGTACTATCTGGTTGATGGTTTTGTCCCTGGGAGCTCTGGGAGTACTGGGTAGCTTGTATTGTTGTTCCTCCTATGACTCTGCAAACCCAAGCTCCTTGGGTCCTATCTCTAACATTGGGGAACCTATACTCACTTCAATGGCTGGCTGAGAGTATCCCTCTCTGTATTTGTCATGCACTAGCAGAGCCTCCCAGGTGACAGCTATATCCAGCTCCAATCAACAAGTACTTGTGGGCATTGATAAAAGTGCTGGGTTTTGTAACTGTATATGGGATGGAACCCTGGGTGGGGCAGTCTCTGGATGGTCTTCCCTCAGACTCTGCTCCACTCTTTGTCTCTGTACTTTGTTTACTTGTTTGTTTGTTTATTTATTCCCCAGGATTCTTCTACTGGTCATTTTTCAGGTAAATATTTTTACTTCTTATAATACTGGTAACGAATTTGTATGTGTTTAACTGAAAACTCTGCCTGGTTAAGGTTTATATTCTGATGAGATGTACAGTCCAGTCTAGTATGGACACTATTATTAATGCCAGCAACTCCTAGCAGCCTTCATTTCTTGACTACTTCAATATTACCTTTTTGTCTCTTGCAATATGATCTAAGCATCTACTGACACAGAAGATAAATTGAGCATTTGTGTTTCAGCAGAGGCATTCCAACATTCTGAGAGTATCAAATTTCAAATTTCTGTGGTCATGAATATTTGCAAATGTTTCTTGGCATGAGCATTTAAGCTGCCTTTTCCTTCAGTAATATTTTGGAGCCTTTCTAATCTTCTCTGTAGATAAATAAGAGAACTGGCAGTCCAGTTCATACTGAATTAAATATTATCCTCTCTCTCACACAGAGCCATGCTTTAAAGGTCATGAGAAATTTTCTCTGTGATCTGCTCAGAGATCCAATAAAATTCAGTAGGGCTGTTGTCTGACAGAGAACAGGGCGCCTTGGTCATTCAGTGTGTAAGATACAAAGACATCTATCATCCAAGAAGCGGCTGTGTTCCTTATAGTAATACCAGGAATTGAGTGAGCACAGAACTCTATTGTACCACTGTGTTCTTTACAATCAACCATAATCAGAGACCTGAACTTGTGAAGACTTCTAGCCAAAAAGAACTTTGTTCAAAAAAAATTATTTAAGATTCTTTCTTTTTTTATTGAATATATTCTTCATTTACATTTCAAATGCTATGCCCCTTTCCAGTTTCCAACCTCTCCGAAAACCTCCAACCCATCCTCCTACACCCAACCCACTCCCATGACCCCTGCTCGATTTCCTCACACTGGGACTTCTATTGAGCCTTCACAGGACCAAAGACCTCTCCTCCCACTGATGCCCGACAAGACATTACTCTGTCAGTCTTTTGGCTGGAACCACGTGTACCGCTTGGTTGATGGCTTAGTCTCTGGGAGCCTTGGGTTTAAGTTTTAACAAAAATGATTACTACTATAGTAGAAACTCCTATTAATGAATTTCATGCACAACATCCAGAAGCAAAAGGCACATATATTGATGAACACAACTAGAAAGTAAGTCTAAATACAAATGGCAGTTGCTAAAATACTTTAAAATAGAAGCAAAAATATTTTTTCATTATAATAAAGATTCTTAAGTCCTGGCCTCCCATTTACCTCTCTCCACTGCTTGTCTCTAAACCACAGTTTCTGATTTATTGTCCAAGTTATTTCTCCCTGAAGTGTCAGTAAAGATGCAGACCTTGGTATTTTTCAGAATGGCAATTGTGGGTGGATAATAGGCTTTTTTACTTAATCTTTTATGCAACTCTAAATACTGCCATGAAAAATAATTCAGCAGAAAAAGAAAGCATTTCTCTAAAACCATGATTCTGGAAGTATACTTTAAAAAGCCACTTTTTGCAGAAATTCATAATTCCCATCTATACTTTTGCAGATTTTATGATTTAATCGTTTTATTATACATATAAATATTAAACCTTTATATGAAATAATAGTGACTTTGGGATTTGAATTATAACTTCTATCCAGCCAATTTTCATGGATACTGTGTTAGTTAGGGTTATGATTGCTGTGATAAAGCACCATGACCAAAAGAAACTTGTTGAGAAAAAGGTTTCTGCACTTTAGGTTTCATTATTACAATTCGTTATCAAAAGAAATCTGGAGAGGAAATCAAGCAGGTCAGGAACTTGGAGGCAGGAACAGATATAGAAGTTATGGAGATGTGCTCATCCTGGCTTGCTTAGCCTACTTTCTTATAGAATGTAGGACCACTCCACAGGGGCTGGGACTCCTCCATTGGTCACAAATTCAATGGCCCTACAGGTTTGACTACAACTCAATCTTATAGAGACATTCTATTATTGGTGTTCCCTCCTCTCAGATATCTTTAGTTTGTGTCAAGTTAATATAAAACTATCCAGTACAGACACCTAGATGGCATCTCTTCATTTAAGTGTATGTTCACTGTGCCCATTCCACTCCTTTTGATATGTGAGTCACAAGAAGTTTTCTGGGTTGGTTTGACCAGCTTGACTCAGCTTTTGGCAACAGTATAGACATAGTAGACAACTACAGGTTGTCATGTTTGACAGAAAAACATAAAATGGCAAAAGGCAACAGTCTTGGAGCTTGAATGGAGCATCTAAAAACAGTGAAGAATTCCATGCATGCGGCAGCAACCTATCAAACCACAAAATAACATGATTGAAATAAATCAACAAAATTAAGGAGACATTCCTAGAAAAACAAATTTCATTCTCCATGAGTTGAAAAGGAAATGCAAGATACTAAACTAATTGTCTCAAAGACAGAAAAGAAAGCATGTTTCGAAGTGGGTGGATCTTAAGAGTTGGCAAAGGGGGTAAATACAGTCTAACACACACAAACTTCTCAAAGAACTCACAAAAAAGAAAATAACTGCCATGCTATTTTTGTTTTCTTTCTAGTTTTAATACATATATTAAAATGTGTCACCTTGGCCCTTTTTAATTTTTTGTCTAAATTTGTTTTGAAAATTACATCTACCAGTAACATGTCTACAGTCACACAAGTTTCATTTCATTAAAAGTTTAACAGGAAAAATGATAAAGAAATCCCTCTTAGTCAAATTTCTGTCTCTACAAATATAAGTAACAAGCTATTATTTCTCTCCTTGCTGGAAATATCCCTCAACTTAAACAAAAAAACCAAAAAAAACAAAACAAAAAAAAAACTTCTTTTCATGCAGGTGTGCAACCACATACCATGTATAATCCTATCCAAAGCCACACTCCATTGTCATCCTTACTGCTCTCTCTAAGGGTAGCACTTTACAAGCGAAGACAGCTGCTGAGCTCAGTTTTCTACTATTTAAAAATACTAACCAGTTATTGGGTTTATAACACCACAGTTGAACCTGTCATCTGTGACAGACAAAAATAAATGCATGTTGACTTGGTAAATACTCTAAAAATGTCTGCCTACCAGATTCTTGGGATCCTTTGCCCAAAAGTTAAAAAATAAAATAGAGTCCACGTGCATATTTGCTATCTACTTGAGCTCTTAGTTTGCACTACAGATTTTAAAGAAATTCCCATTTAAATAGTCTTCAATGAAATAATTATGATTCCATTTTGTTTCATTTTCCTTCAGTAGGATGTTGAATAGAATATGTATTGCTCTTCCAGAGGACCCAGGTTCAATTCCCAGAATCTGTATGACAGCATGATATAGTATTAAAAACTAACTTACCATTTCTTTAAAAAAAAAAAGAAAGAAAAGGAAACAAAACAAAACAAAACAAAAATCCTCTCTAAACAAAGACATAGGACAAATACCATTGATTTTGCTTATGTTGTCCATCTACTCCTGGGTACATGGCCTACCCTCTAGTGTGGTTTGTATACTCAATGAGACTCCACTGGAGAAACTATGTTTTCCTTTTCAAGTGGCTGTCAAATGGAGATGATTTCTTAATTAGGGATGAAGGATAGTGTCAACTTCATCCTCTCAGGGCTGGGAGTCCATCTAGCTTAGACGTATTTAGGCCTTGTGCATGCTGCCACAGTTTCTGTGAGTTCATTTGTTTATCTATCCTGTTCTGTCTGGAAGATACTGTTTTCTTGGTGTCTTTAATTCTTATTGAATCTTACAGTCTTTCTGACTCCTCATCTGAATATCTCCCTGAGCCTTGAGAGGAGGGATTTGATGAAGACATCCTACTTAAAAGTGAGTGTTCCAAGGTCTCTGACTTTCTGCATGTTGCCAACTTGTGGGTCTCTGTATTAATTATCATCTACTGCAAGAGGAAGCTTCTTGATGATGGCCAAATGAGACACTTGTACACACAATTCTTTGCCTAATAACCAGAAACATTTTATTACTTGTAATGACAGCACTTTGCTGAAAACAAATCAAAACAAAATAACAAATCATCCTCATCTTTCAGGCAGCTCTCATCTCTATGTCTGCAATAACATTGTCACCTACATGGTCTTTCCACCTCTCAGTCATTCTCAATTAAGGGAATCTACAGGCCTCTGCATACATAAACTAAAAGCAAAATACCTTGAGAGTTCTAGTTAGGAAGTAAAGAGGTCATATGAGTCTCAGGAAATAGAGTATGAAGGAAAGTGTGAGGAAAGGAGAGATGAATGGAGGGGAGAGGTAGAGGCAAGAGTTAGAGAAAAAAGAGATTTCAGGGAACTGGGAGAGTAACAAATAGGGGGATAGAGCAACTTGACTTACAGGTATAGTTAGAGGAACACAAGGCTAAATGGTTGGAAAAGAACTAGATGCGCTGACAAAATTCACTTTATTTCTTTCCTTCATATTACTAGAAATACGTTTCATTATGTAATTTCATAGAAAAGTAGTAAGAGTAAAAATAGAGAGTCAGTGACTATCAATTTTTGTCAAACTAGCCCACTTATATAAGTTGTAATAGCGATTTTACCTCAAGTATCTGCCATGGTTCAAAACTATATTTTAAGTTTGCTGAATGCTTTGCTAAAATACTTTCTGTGTGATTCTAAAAAAATCTGAGATTGCTCTTATTCACAGAAGAAGAAAAGAAGACTTGGACCTGCACACTACTTGCATGTTACAAAATATACTTGCTTTATCTCAGTCCACTGCTTGCTAATTGTCCACCAAAGGGTGGAAGTTGGCAGTAACTTTCTTGCAGATCAGCAGATAAAACAGAATTTCCCACAGGTGGGTACAACAATGAGTCCATTGCCTCCAATGTGAAAATCCATATTGACAACTTGCCGGAGGCCTCAGGGTAAACCTAATTAGAGGAACCTCATTTCTCAAAATACATTAATTCAATCCACACTTGGTCAGAAATAACAGAATTCTTCTTTACTGATTTTTAAAACTTAAACTCACTGACTATAAAATGCTATAGGTTTTCCTGTATTTAGGACATATTTAAAATTCAAGACAAACTCTTCTGATGATTTTCATACTTTCTTTTTGTTGTAGTCATCACTACCCTTCCTATTCTAACCCAAAGCTCAACATATAGCTTATCTTTCATTTTTTCCAGACACCAAAACTAACCCTGTATTTGAGTACATCTCATGTATGTTTTAATTTGAAGAGTTTTATGTTTATTGCATTTACTATTTTTCAAACACTTTTTGAATTTTTGATTAGAAAATAGACTTTCTGAAAATGAAGGGGGAATAGTGGCATCTTGGCTTACAGGAAGGTGAATTCTGTAATTTGAGTACTAGTATATAGACTGTTGGGTATTTACACATTAGTTGTGATGTGTTAAATACTCCTTGTCAACTTTTATATCATTATAAAGCAGTAGTATTAATTCTTTGAAAGATCGATACATTGCATTTTGATCATAATCACTTCCATCCCCCAGCTCCTCCCCAAACCTTGACTATGCCCTGTGTACTCTAAATACTAGTTTCTCAACACAGTATCTGAGTATGAAGTTTTATAATAGTACCTAAAATGTCTATTCTGAATGGAATTATTGCAAAAAAAACCCTACCACTTATTGTCACAACATAGATGAGGTTTCTAGTCATATTCATACTATTTTATCACAACAATTTTCTTAAAACTATGCTATTATTTTACAGTTGGAATTTCACAATTCCTTTACCATTACAGAATTCACCTTCCTGTAAGCCAAGATGCCACTATTTCCCCTTCATTTTCAGAAAGTCTATTTTCTAATCAAAAATTCAAAAAGTGTTTGAAAAATAGTAAATGCAATAAACATAAAACTCTTCAAATTAAAACATACATGAGATGTAGACTAGAAGAAGCATTGTTGCAACAGTAACAGTAAAAGGATATGGCCAGGGATGGGGGGGGCGGATTCATTCTAGTGGGTAAGGTTGTACTGAGAACCAATTATAACTTGAAACCCACCTAGACATATAAATTATGGGGTCAGATTAGTTTTGAAATTCCTCCTTTAGATTTTTCTCCAAATGTTGAACTGAATGATATTTTCTTACTTATTTATTTAATTTTAAAGGGATTACTTTTAAAATATACTTAATATTATGGAACGTTTAAAACTAGAGATGCATGACCAATAGAAAGCGTAATACATAGCCCTTAGTATGCCCATGAAGGAACAAAAGTGTAACTATCTCCTCTTTTCTAAATAGACTACACAGAGAACCTGATCAGTATTTGCTCATGTGCTATTGTAGCTTCAGTGTCCAGAGAGTGGATCAGTTTTCATTAAACATGATATTTAGTGCAAATAAGTGTTGATGTGTATAAAGTGTTAAATGGCTTATAAGCTTGTAGAAACTGTATCTTAAAAGAGATATATTTGATACAATTTTCTTACAATGAATAATGAGTTATTTTAAAGACTTTATCTTAGTTTTATATTTTTGTTTTGCTTACACAAATGTGCACTACATGCATGCCTGCTGCCCACAGAAGCCAAGAGATGACCCTGAATCCCTAAGGTTTCAGGTTTCCAGCTGCCCTGTGGGTATGTGTACTGGAAACATAACCCAAGTCCTTAAATAAGCAGCAAATATTGTTGAAGTATAAACCATCTCTTCAGCAGTATACTCATATTGGAAAAGACACACAGCAATGATTTTGTTCCCTAGATTTGCTTTTACTGGTAATGTCCTACAATCCCTTATCTCAGAGATAGTTTCCTAAGTGAAACTCAAATTAGCAGTGTGTTCAAAGCAAAACCTGAGATCTCGTTCCTTAAAGACAACACCTCCAATCAGAGAAGATGAAAAATTGGCATTTTATGTATTCATATAGCAATATGAATAAGAATAAAGCAATACATATGCAAATAAGAGGCAAATGGCAGGCACTCATTGTACCTGGCAATGCATTTGGAGGAAGTTGGAAGTCACGTGATTAAATAAGTGGCCTTTCTTTGGGCAGCTTATTCTATTAAATAATGTTCAATGTCATGGCTACCAACTGGATGAAATTTTTAATAAAATATAAATGATTTTGATAAAATTACATGTATTTCTTCAAATCTATAGATAATAAAACATCTACTTTCATTAAATACTTGTTGCAAAGGTATATGTTAAGTTGGTATGGAGACCTTTGTGTTGTGAGGAGACACATAATGTGTAATGCAGTATGGAAGACAAAGAATGTTTTCTAGTTTAATTGCTATAAAGTCATAAGCACAAAGGAAATGGCTATGTGGAGGTATAGGGATGTTATCACCTTTAAATCACTTATTTTATTCATCTACACCACCACATGATAACTATTTTGTAAACAACTAACAATGAAGGAACTTTAGGCTAAGAGAAGTTTAGGAGGTATGAAGAGTCCTATGTTTGCATTAGTTTCCAAGCTATGACTCCAAAGTTAATTTATAAACATCTTTTACCTTTGAAGATTCTACTTTTACTGTCAACTGAAGTGTATTAAGTAGAACAGAAGACTAAGCTTGATAGATCTATACTGCTCTCATGTTCACACATTACACTGTGTAAGACAAAGATAAAAATTCAATGCATTTTCTTAAATTCTTGCAAGTTTGAGTCATTTTTTCATGTGAAGATTAGTTTCCTAAAATAGACACAGTGTCCATTACTTTCATAACTCCTTTGTTACTGCAGCATAGTGGTTAATTAACTTTTTCATTCCCTGAAGCATTGATCTTTGACTTGATCATGGTGACTCTTGTATGAGAGTTAAGATTGGGCAGAGTGCACGCCTCCATCTTTGCTCTGGCATCAGGGCAGTTGGGACGCCCAGGCTCTGGGACAGAAAGGCATAATATTGCTTGGGTCTCAGGCAGATTGTGTGCACCCTGCTCCCAAGAGCTGGGCAGGTCTGCAGTTACCGACACACCAGCTCTGCTGTGGGATTTCCGCCCTGCAGAGAGACCCCCCTCAACCCTCTCTGGGAGAGATCACACACCCCTGCACAGGGCAGGAGCCTACCAGCCTCCCTTTGGCGACCTCTGTTCTTGGAATCTACTACGCTGAGCTTTTGGATGTGCAGGGATTCCCCAATATAACATCACTTGGGGCAAAGCACATCAGGGCTCCAACTTCAGTCAGGAGCAGGGCAGGCCCCAGAAATCTGTGCCAGGGGGATCCCTGTAATCCAGTGGGGTCAGAAATAGCTTTGCAGGTGCACAGGAGGTACAACCCACAGTCAGGGACAGCAGGACCAACTACCACCAGAGGTAACCAGATGGCAAAAGGCAAACATAGGAAAGTTACTAACAGAAATCAAAGTAATATGGCACCATCCGAACCCAACTCTCCAAGAGCAGCAAGTCCTGGATACCCCACCACACCCGAAAGACAAGATCTGGATTTAAAATTACTTCTTGTGATACTATTAGAGGATTTCAAGAAGGACACAAATAAATCTAATCAAGAATTACAGGAGATCATGAATCAACTATTAGAAACCCTTACAAAGAAACACAAAAATCGCTTAGAGAAATGCAGGAGAACATAGGTCAACAGATGGAGGCCCACAAGGAGGCAACACATAAATCGCTTAAAGAAATGAATCAACGGGTAGATGCACTTTCAAAGGAATCACAAAAATCGCATAAAGAAATGCAGAAGAATATGGGTCAACAGATGGAGGCCCATAGGGAGGCAACACAAAAATTGCTTAAAGAAATGAATCAACAGATAGATGCCCTTACAAAGGAAACACAAGAATCACTTAAAGAAATGCAGGAGAGGATGGATCAACAAATGGAAGCTCATGAGGAGAAAACACAAAAATCGCTTAGAGACATGCAGTAGAATTTGGGTAAACAGGAAGAAATCCTGAAAGAGGAAATACAAAAATACCTTAAAGAAATACAGGAAAATACAAACAAACAAGTGAAGGATCTCAGCAAATCCATCCAGGATCTAAAAAAGGAAGTAGAAACAGCTAAGAAATCACAAAGGGAGACAACTTTGGAGATAGAAAACCTTGGGAAGAAATAAGCAGTCATAGATGCAAACATCAACAATAGAATACAAGAGATGGAAGAAAGAATCTCAGGTGCTGAAGATACCATAGAAAGCATCGACTCAACAGTCAAAGAAAATACAAAATGCAACAAATGTGTAACCCAAAACATCCAGGAAATCCAGGACACAATGAGAAGACCAAACCCAAGGATTATAGGTATAGATGAGAATGAAGATTTGCAACTTAAAGGGCCAGTAAATATCATCAACAAAATTATGGAGGAAAACTTCCCTAACCTAAAGAGAGAGATGCCGATGAACTTAAAAGAAGCCTACAGAACTTCAAACAGACTGGACCAGAACAGAAATAACTCCCGTCACATAATAATCAAAACACCAAATGTACTAAACAAAGAAAAAATATTAAAAGCAGTAAGCGAAAAGGGCCAAGTAACATACAAAAGAAGAACTATCCGAATCACATCAGACTTCTCACCAGAGACTATGAAAGCCAGAAGATCCTGGGCAAATCGCATGCAGACACTAAGAGAACACAAATGCCAGCCTAGACTACTATACTCAGCAAAACTCTCAATCACCATAGATAGAGAGACGAAGATATTCCATGATAAAACCAAATTTTCGCAATATCTTTCCACAAATCCAGCCCTGAAAAGGATAATAGGTGGAAACCGCCAATACAAGGAGAGAAACAACACCCTGGAAAATGAGATAGTAACCTTCTTGCATCAAACTCAAAAGTAGATAACCACTTAAACACAAAGATAGCATCAAGAATACCAGGTGGCAATAATCACTATGCCTTAATCTCTCTTAATATCAATGGTCTCAATTCCCCAATAAAAAGACATAGACTAACAGACTGGATACATAACCACGTCCCAGCATTTTGCTGCATGCAGGAAACACACCTCAGTGTCAAAAATAAACACTACCCCAGAGTAAAAGGCTGGAAAACAATTTTACAAGCAAATGGTCCCAGGAAATGAGCCAGAGTAGCCATCCTAATATCAGATAAAATTGACTTTCAACCTAAAGTCATCAAAAAAGACACAGAAGGACACTACATACAGATCAAAGGAAAAATCCACCAAGAAGAACTCTCAATTCTGAATATCTATGCTCCAAATGCAAGGGCACCCTCATTCGTAAAAGAAACTTTACTAAAGCTCAAAGCACACATCTCACCTCACACAATAATAGTGGGTTACTTCAACACCCCGCTCTCTGAAATGGATCATCCAGGAAAGCAGAAACTAAACAGGGACGCAGTAAATCTAATTGAAGCCTTGAACAAAATGGAACTAACAGACATATACAGAACATTTCATCCTAGAGCAAAAGAATACACGTTCTTCTCAGCACCTCATGGTACCTTCTCCAAAATCGACCATATAATTGGTCACAAATCAGACCTAAACAGATATAAGAAGATCGAACTAATCCCATGCCTCCTATCAGATCACTATGGAATAAGGGTGGTCTTCAATGAAAACAAAAACAACAGAAAACCCACGTACACATGGAGGCTGAACAATGCTCTACTCAATGATAACTTGGTCAAGGAGGAAATAAAGAAATCAATGAATTTTTAAAATTTTATGAAGATGAAGGCACAACATACCCTAATTTATGGGACACAATGAAAGTGGTGCTAAGAGGAAAATTCATAGCCCTGAGTGCTTCCAAAAAGAAACAGGAGACAGCATACACTAGCAGCTTAATGGCACACCTGAAAGCCCTGGAACAAAAAGAAGCAAATACACCAAAGAGGAGTAGAAGGAAGGAAATCATCAAACTCAGGGTTGAAATCAATCAAATAGAAACAAATAAAACCATACAAAGAATCAACAAAACTAGGAGTTGGTTCTTTCAGAAAATCAACAAGGTAGATAAGCCCTTAGCCAGTCTAGCCAGAGGGCACAGAGACAGTATCCAAATTAACAAAATCAGAAACGAAAAGGGAGATATAACAACAGAAACTAAGGATATTCAAAAAATCATCAGGTCCTAGTAGAAAAGCCTGTATTCAACACAACTAGAAAATCTCGAGGAAATGGACATATTCCTTGACAGATACCAAATACCAAAATTAAATCAGGATCAAAGAGACCATCTAAACCGTACTATAACCCCTGAAGAAATAAAAGCTGTCATTGGAAGTTTTCCAACCAAAAAAAGCACAGGTCCAGATGGTTTTAGGGCAGAATTCTATCATACCTTCAAAGAAGACCTAACACCAATACTCTTCAAACTATTCCACAAAATAGAAACAGAAGGAACAGTACCCAACTCGTTCTATGAAGCCACAATTTCACTAATACCAAAAGCACACAAAGATCTGACAAAGAAAGAGAATCTCAGGCCAAACTCTCTTATGAATATCAATGCAAAACTACTCAATAAAATTCTTGTCAACCGAATCCAAGAACACGTCAAAACGATCATTCACCACGATCAAGTAGTCTTCATCCCAGGGATGCAGAGATGGTTCAATATAAGGAAATCCATCAATGTAACTCACTATATAAACAATCTCAAAGAAAAAAAACCACACGGTCATTTCTTTAGATGCTGAGAAAGCATTTGACAAAATTCAGCTTCCTTTAATGCTAAAGGTCTTGGAAAGATGAGGAATTCGAGGCCCATATCTGAACATAGTAAAAGCAATTTACAGCAAACCGGTAGCCAACATCAATCTAAATGGAGAGAAAGTTGAAGCAATCTCATTAAAATCAGGGGCTAGACAAGGCTGCCTTCTCTCTCCATATCTTTTCAATATAGTACTTGAAGTTCTAGCTAGAGCAATGAGACAACAAAAGGAGGTCAAAAGAATACTAATTGGAAAGGAAGAAGTCAAACTATCACTATTTGCAGATGATATGATAGTATACTTAAGCGACCCAAAGAACTCCACCAGAGAACTCCTACAGCTGATAAACAACTTCAGCAAAGTGGCCGGATATAAAATCAACTCAAGCAAGTCAGTAGGCTTCCTATACTCAAAGGATAAGCAGGCTGAGAAGGAAGTAAGAGAAATGATACCCTCCACGATAGCCACAAACAATATAAAGTATCTTGGTGTAACTCTAACCAAACAATCGAAAGATCTGTATGACAAGAGCTTCAAGTCTCTCAAGAAAGAAATTGAAGAAGACCTCAGAAGATGGAAAAATCTGCCATGCGCATGGATTGGCAGGATTAATATAGTCAAAATGACCAACTTGCCAAAAGCAATATGCAGATTCAATGCAATCACCATCAAAATCCCAACTCAATTTTCATAGAGTTAGAAAGAGCAATTCAAAAATTCATCTGGAATAACAGAAAACCCAGGATAGCTAAAACTATTCTCAAGAGTAAAAGAACTTCTGGGGGAATCAATACCCTGGACTTCAAGCTGTACTACAGAGCAATAGTGTTAAAAACTGCATGGTATTGATACAGTGACATGCATGTAGATCAATGGAACAGAATTGAAGACCCAGAAATGAATCCACACTCCTATGGTCACTTGATCTTTGACAAGGAGCTAAAACCATCCAGTGGAAAAAAGATAGCCTTTTCAACAAATGGTGCTGGCTCAACTGGAGATCAATATGGAGAAGAATGCAAATTGACCCATTCTTATCTCCTTGCACTAAGTTCAATTCCAAGTGGATCAAGGACCTCCACATAAAACCAGACACACGGAAAATAATAGAAAGGAAACTAGGGAAGAACCTTGAACATATGGGCACAGGGAAGAATTTCCTGAATAGAACTCCAATAACTTATGCTCTGAGATCATGAATTGACAAATGGGACCTCATTAAATTACAAAGATTTGCAAGGCAAAAGACACTGTCAAAAAGACTAAGCGGCATCCAACTAACTGGAAATGATCTTTACCAACCCTACATCCGCCATAGGGCTAATATCCAATATATACAAAGAACTCAAGAAGTTAAACTCCAGAGGCAAGTAACCCTATTAAAAAATGGTGTACAGAGCGAAACAAAGAGTTCTCACCAGAAGAATATCTAATGGCTGAGAAGCACCTAAAGAGATGTTCATCATCCTTAGTCATTAGGGAAATGCAAATCAAAACAACCCTGAGATTCCACATCACACCAGTCAGAATAGCTAAGATCAAAAACACAGGAGACAGCAGTTGTTGGCAAGGATGTGGAGAAAGAGGAACACTCCTCCACTGCTGGTGGGATTGCAAGCTGGTACAACCACTCTGGAAAGCAGTCTGGTGTTTCCTCAGAAAACTGGGCATGACACTCCCGGAGGATTCGGCTTTACCACTCGTGGGCATATACCCAGAGGCTTTACCTGCATGCAATAAGGACACATGCTCCACTATGTTCATAGCAACCTTATTTATAATAGCCAGAAGCTGGAAGGAACCCAGATGTCCCTCAACGGAGGAATGGATTCAGAAAATGTGGTATATTTACACAATGGATTACTACTCTGCAATTAAAAACAATGAATTCACGAAATTCTTTGGTAAATGGTCAGAACTTGAAAATATCATCCTTAGTGAGGTAACCCAATCACAAAAGAACACACATGGTATGCAGTCACTGATAAGGGGATATTAACCCAGAATCTCGGAATATCCTAGACACAATTCACATATCAATAGATTTCGAAGAAGATGTAAGGAGAGACCCTAGGTCCTGGAAAGACTGGATGTAGGGGAATGCCAGGACAGAGAAGTGAGAGTGGGTTGAATGGGGAAAAGAGGGAGGGAAGGAGGCTTATGGGACTTTTGGGTAAGGAGGAAATGGGAAGGGGAAATGATTTTGAATGTAAATAAAAAAACTTAGAAAATAAAATAAAATTAAAAAAAAGAAAAACAAGAGAGACAGTTAAGTTTTACATAGTGATGGGTTAGAGGATGATGAAATGCACTCACTGTTTCTCTGCAAAAAGTTGAATACACAATTCTATGTATACCCTCTTTGCATTGCTATTATCTTTAGAATGATTTTTAGCATCCAAATAATAAAAATAGTTTTTTAACTGAAAAATACTCTACTTATTTATATCTCATTTTTCTAAAAATGGTTCACAAATATCATGGAGCAGATGGTGCCATTAATCATATATCCCCTTTGCAACAAAAAAAGTAATATAAGCTTTTTTTTATGTACAATTCTCATTATGGAAATCGAGTCAATTTAACATAAGCATGTTGTGTGTCAACATATAAACTGCTTACTAGAATATTGACACACTTACTGGTTTCTATTAAGTTTAACATGATAAATAGTGACATATGTAACTCACATAAATATTCCTGTCATTGTATGAAATTTAAAATATTTTGGAATAAGAGTAAAGAAAACACTTATCAGGGTGTGTTATGGGTTGTTCTGCTGCTGTTTGGTTTTTGAGTCTTCTTCCTCATGAGGATTTGTCCCTGATGAGCAGTAGATCACAGACTAAAGTGATCTCATATGAACCTTCTCCTCATTTTAACTGGTCAATAAAGGGTAAAATCTGTGGTCAGGCAGTGGAGAGAGGGGCATAATGGGACTGGAGGTTTGAGAGTGGGGACAGGTAGAAAGGTAGAAGAAAATGAGAAGGAATGGAGAGAGGATGGAAGAAGAGGAGGAGGAAGCCATGATGGATCATGGGGTCAGGATAAACCACTAGAAGCAAGGGATCTTACAGCTGTGAACTAAGTTAGTGTAGTGTTTGATGTGCCCAATCTAGGCATATAGCTTATAATTTTAATAACTGGGTTGTGTGTTTTTTCTATGGGCTTAATGGTGTTGGAAATTTCAGCAAAAGAATAGAGTGACAACTTTTTGTATACTTATTCTGTATTAGTGGATAATGTTACTTCTGAAACTTTATCAGATCCCTCCCCTCAGTGCTCAGAGAGCTCTGCTGAAGAAGTGGCAGAAAGAATGTAAGAGCTAGATGGCATGGAAACACCAAGAAAGCAAAGTCCTGTTAATCATCAGAATGGATATACATGTGAATTCACAGAGGCAGAGGCAGCACACATAGGACCTAGGAGGATCTACAAGAGATAAGGTCCTAAAACTGAAAACAGAAGTTAACACATACAAACAATCCTAACCTAGAAGGTGGGTTCAGTTGATAACTATTTGCAAATAAATTTTAGTTGTTTCCAAAGAGTCCCATTGCAGAAACAAACTACTTTTTAGGATAGGCTGCTTGTGCAACAGTAGATGACCAACAGAACAAAAGATTCATCCTCATGTGTAGGGTTTTTTTTCTCATAATGTCATATCAGACATTTTTAATATAATATTTATTTTGTTATTTTATTATATACAAATTTTTATCCTACTTGATCTCTATATATATCTATATCTATATCATATATGTATGTATGTATGTATATAACAGTGTGCTTCTGTATCTATATATGTTTCTTTTTCTTTTGTTGAGCTCTTTTTATTCTAGTTGCTTTTTCCTATTCTGATGTGCTAGTTTTTGTTTTGTTTTAATGTAATTTATCTTAATCTCTTAGAAGTGTCTTTGTTTTCTAATGTGAGTCATAAAGAGGGTAGATATGGATGGGAGGGTAGATGGGAGGAACTGGAAGAATAGAGGGAGGACAAACCATAGTAAGGGTGTAATATGGCAAAAAAAAAGTCTATTTAAAGAAATAAGGAAGGAAGAAAGAAAGAAAGAAAGAAAGAAAGAAAGAAAGAAAGAAAGAAAGAAAAGAGAAAAAATAAAAAGAAAAGGTCTTTCAAAAATAAACAATAAGACTCCATACCTTTTAGTATTGGTTGTCCTTATTCTGTTTGTATTCTGATGACAAAATTGGCGCCTAAAGTGGGGAGCCATCTATAGCTGAACCCAGGTTATTTTACTCAATGGTGTAGGCAGTGGAGCCCTCCTTGCTACCAGATCCAAGGTTCTGGCACACACACACACACACACACACACACACACAGACACTTTATATTTTGATATGCCTAAAACAGCTCAATGACTAGGACACTTCCTAGCCTCTATATAGCTGATTGACCCCACTCTGATATTCCTGAGTTATTACTTCCTAAAATCTATATTCCATCTTTGCTGCCTCAGACACAGATGTGCATTTCTAGTCTTTTGTTTTTTTGAAGACATAATCTAATTTCATGATTTGAAATACATGTATATTCGGTCTATGCAATAAGTCTTTGCATTTTCCTGAGATATTTAAACATTAATTTTCATTTTCCTTTTCTGCTTCATGGTAAAATTACATATAAGATTTATTTGCATGGAAGTTATACCATAGAGACACTATATATTTTCTAACAAAGATAACTGATGAATCTAGAAACATTTACCAAATAAACTCTATGTAACTCCTCTTGTGTGGTGTGCATGTGTGTGCATATAAGTATGTGATTGGTTTTAATTATATATTTTATTACTTAATTTTACATTAATAGATCTAGTATATTAATTTTCATCAACATTTGATATTTAAATCTAGCAAGAATATTTTTGGTGATCAATTATGGAGGGATTGTTTATGAATAGGTGATGAAATTCACTGTATATTTGTCCATTAAATCACAGAGTATTTTCATCATAGTAAGTTACATTATTTTACCTTTACAAAGATATTATATTCTATCTACTAGCTATAAAAAGCAAATAAATGGTCCCCTTTAAGTTAAGTTCTTATAATTTCATTTATCGAATTTGTGCTTGATTATTCAAATACTCTTTTTAACTAAATGAGGCAATTGAAATTTCTTGGTTTTACAGTTGGCCCTTCTGTCTCCTTTCCAGCTTTAAGATTAGGCATAATCATAAGTTGTTTACTCTGCCAAAATAAAGGAGTTGATTAAAGTTGTCTTATGCTTAAATAAATAAGAAGCAACAAGAACAAAATACAATGAATAAGACATGAGGAATGACTAATGCATGTAACTGTAGGATTACCATAACTCTGAGGCCATTATAGACTATGTGGTGAGTACCAGCTTTGTCAGATGTACACAGCAGAATCCTGTATCAAAAAATCAAACCAAGCTTGTTAATAGCAAGGAAGAACAAATCCTCAATAAGTGTAAAATTCCAGATATTTCTGGAATGGGAAAAACTCCCTGAAAGGTCATTGTACAATATTATAAATTTATAAAATTTAGCTGAACCTATCATCTCAAAGTTACATTTCCAGTTTTTCCATAGTTATTTTTGATTAAAATTTTTAAATTACATTTTCAAAAGAAAGCAAGAATTTACAATCATATATCAATGATTCTTTAAAGAAACCTATATAATCTGTTACTTTAGTAGTTTGTAAATCATAGGATTTTGATGGAAATGGTTATGAACTAAAGCTTAAATGGGAACATTAGTCAAGCTGCAAAAATCATTGTAAAATTTAGATATTTATCAAAATGTCACAGATAAAGCTGGAAAACATTAGAGGACAACTCTGTTCCACTTCATGTTATATTAGATGGTTTTTAGAAAATCCTGGTGAGGTCCCATGACAATTCTGTATTTATGTTATTACAAAGCAAGAGATGTTTCCATTATTTTGTATTTTCATTTTAGTCTCATCTAGTTATTTAGCATATATTTGCTGTATTATGGGCACCAATTATTTGTGTTTATTTAGAGAGAACAGATATAAAATATCTTTCTAAAAGTATTCATGGGCTGGGAGCATGACTCAGTGGTTAAGAGCACTTTGTTTTCCAGGGAACAGAGGACAGTTCCCAAAATCTGAGTAAGGCAATACACAATCAGGTATAACTCCTGCCTTGGTGACACCCTTTCCTGGCCTCTGTAAACACTCACAAATGTGATTTCTACACAGAAAAAAAGAGACACATATGCAAATAAATGAAGCTAAATAAACAAAAGTGTTATGTAGACATGACATCTTACTTTTAAACAGCATGAGTTTTTATTTCTGTACGTCTGACATTAATATACTTACAGAGAAACCTGTCTATCTTACTTATTTTTCATGAAAAGTGACTGTGGTTCCACTGGGCACAGTGGCAGATTGCTGTAATCCTGTCACTTGATAGCTGAAAGAGGAGGATTGAGTGTTGGAGACCAACATGTGCTCTACATTCAAATTTAGACCAATGTGAGATTTTCAGGAAAAAAAAATGACTTTAAAATGCAGAATCACCTTTTAACAGGAAAACTGACTACAGACCTACTAGGTAATGATTTAATTCACAGCAGTTATAGCACCTGAATTGTTTATAAGTAAACCAATTGGTGATAAGTAAAGATGATTATTTAGAAATAATGTAGAATTATTATGTGAATTTTTAAAGCATGTACATATTACTGATTTTTAAATTCAGATTAGGATTTTGAAATAGTTGTACTTTAAGCAGATGTTTTAAAACCAAACTTATTTTTATCAGGTTGTCATAGAGTTTTCATTTCTCTGAAGAAACACCATGACCAAGTCAAGTCTTATAAATGCAAATATATAATTGGGGCTGTCTTACAGATTTAGAGGTTTTACTCACTATCATCATAGCAGGAATAATGGCAGTATGCAGGCAGATGGTACTGGAGAAAGAGCTGAGAGTTCTCCATCTTGATATGAAGGCAACTAGTAGAGACTGGCATCCACAGTCATCTATGAGGAAGGAATCTTCCACACTGGATGGAGCCTGAACATTGGAGAAGACCTTCAAAGTCCACCACCACAGTATCACACTTCTAACAAGGTCACACCTACTAGCAGTGCCACTTCCTATTGGTCAAGCATATTCAAATCACCATATTCCAGTCCCTGGCCCCCATAGAGTTGTTCAAATACTTGAGTCTAGGGGGCCATATCTAAACATGGCATAATTCATTTAATACAACTTGGAAATCCCCATAGTCAGGGACTTTTCTGAGATTCATGCAATTTCTTAACTGTATTCTGCTATGAAATCAAAATAAAAAAGCAGATCACATACTTCCAACATATATTGACACAAGACTGGATGTAGGGGAACGCCAGGACAGAGTAATGAGAGGGGGTTGAACGGAGAAAAGAGGGAGGGAAGGGGGCTTATGGGACTTTCGGGGAGGGAGGAAACGGGAAAGGGGAAGTGATTTGGAATGTAAATTAAAAAAATAAAATTAAATTAAATTAAAAAAAAAAACATTATAGTGAAGATTTACTAGACCAAAACAAGATCAAAAAGCAGCTGGGCAAACTCCAACCTCCATGTCTTCACGTCTGATGTCAAAGCCCTCTTCAGATTTCCAACTCCTTTCATCCTTGTTGACTGCTATTGGCAGAACTTGTATTCAGTGGCAACAAACTTCATTCTATTGGGGTGTTTCTATTTAGATAGCAGCTTTACTTAGCAGGTACCCCACGGTTTTGACCTCTCTAACATCTTGGGGTATCCAAGGCAACCTCAATCTTACAGCTTCTTGTTCCAAAGTCTGAGGTCCAAACATCATCTTCTTTGCTTCTTCAAAGGTCTTTGGTCACCTTCTATAGCACTCTAGTATGTGGTTGACTTTATTCCATTGCTGCTGCTGTCCTTGGTGTTCACTCCATGGAACTAGCATCTTCAATTTGCTAAAGGCTTCCACTACACCTAGGCTTCACCAATAGCCTCTCATAGGCTCCCTACATGGAATCAAGCCTCAATTTCTTTGCATGACTTCTGCAGTCCTAGGCTATCATCAATTGTAACTAAGACTGTACTTAACACCAATGGCTTTCCCTTGCCTCTCAAAGTGCCAAGTTTCAGGTGCTCCTAACAACCCCCTTTTTTCCCTCAAACTAGTACTGTGTGGGTGGTTCTTACACATTACCAAGTCTAGCTGCAGCATGAGATATAACCTTGAGTATCTTTGGAACACAGTTTCTTTGTGCTCTCAGAAAGCACTTCCAAGAACATCTTACCTCAGTGATGAAAGTCTTTTCTTAATCACTGTTAATTTCCCAGTGTCATACAACTAGTATCAGTTTTCCAGTGGTTCCTTCTCTTCCTGACTTGAAAGCCAGAGCTATACTGCCAAAGCTGTCAATGTTCTGCTGCTTGCTAGAGGTGGAACATGACCCCCTTGTTCTATTACTATTTGCATTTTAGGTCTTAAGTTGTAAACTAAGAATTAGCTAATGATTAATGTTATTTTAAAGGGTTATAAGGAAATTATTTTCATATAAATATGAACATTATAAATATTTGACAAAAAGTAATTTGAATCAAAAAATTTTGATATAGTCATGATTATATGACATTTACGTTAATACATTTAATGTTTTGTCACTGTGGCCATAAATATTGATACTTAAGTCCCAGTTTAATACTGAAGATTAATAGAAGAAAGATAAAGTTAGTAGAGTAATGCATCTACATCTTGTGTGGATGCATTACTTGTCAAATAAAAAGCTGATGGCCTATAGGAAATGCTTGAATGGAAAATGAGACATTTGGGAGGCAGAAAAAATTCTCATATTGAACAAGGGAAGATTCGAGGAGGCAGGTATATCATACTTGATCACAGGTAATCAACCACCTGGCAGAGTGTAGGTTAAAATGAATGAGTTATTTTAAGTTATATTCTTGTAAGAGAAGAGTCTATCTATAGTGTCAAGGTTTTTGTACATATATTTTGACTCAGTCATTTCTGGGAGTGTGGGGGTGGGAGTAATAACCAGGACCAACTTCTACAAAGTTATATTATATATAATTACTCAACACTACAAAATTCACAAACATGTTATTTTTGCCTAAATTATTTATAAAAGTTATGGGACAAATGATCAAGTATTTCTATGTACATTAAACTACCATCAGATCTCAGGTGGCCGAAACAGGAAAATTCCAAGGCACAGATAGCCTATGCTTCAAAGTAAAACTCTGTTCTCATGTTCCCCAACTACCCCCTCACTACCAAATAAATAACCTTGAGTCAAAACTTATTACATACACAAAGAAGAGTGGGTTCAGTTGTAGAATCTCACTGCATCCTTTGAAGTTAATATTATTATTTTTCCCTGAAATGGGATAGATAAAAGACTGTGTAATGTTAAAAGCAGAACACTCAAAGCAGCAGGACTCAAACCATGTACAGCTTGGTTAAAAGCTAGCAATTTGATGAATTTTCCTCTTATTCAATAAATATATACTGAAGATTGCCTGGAACTGTGGAACAAACAAAATGAGTGACTGACAAGAATGCAGAAGTAAATCAACCAAATGCTAAAATATTCAGTGTTGTATATGTCCTATAAGACTCTTAATATCCTGACCCTATATCATTCCTCAGGTCCTCTTCTCATATCCTTTCAGAAAATGACAAGATTTAAAGAAAGATGCAATTTTAAAAAAGATAAAAGTAGCCTAATATTATAATGTACTCATCAGAATTTTCTCAGTATTACTTATAAACCATAAAAAGAATTAACTTTACAAATTAACCAGGAAGGGGAACTACATTTGAAATATAAGTAAATAAAATAACAAATAAAAAAATAAAAATAAATGAAAAGAAAGTGACCACTTTCAGGACAAAAATGGGTCACTGGATGAGATCTGGTCTCTAAATCAAAATTTAAAATATAGCAAATAACAAAATGTATAAACAAAAAAATGAACAACTGTAATCATTTATAAGAATATGAAGAGAAAACAGAAATTAATACAAGTGAGAGTAAGATATTATAGGGATTAGAGTCTGGTTGGAAACCTTAGTTATTCCCTGATTACCACAGTGAGCTATCTGCAGCCAGCATACCTGTGCCAAAATGCCCAGTTGTCATAGGCTTCTGAAGGAATGCCTATACTCCTGTGTTTTGGACAAGTTCCTGCTTCCTAGCTGTAATCACATGTTGGCTACATTCCCTTCTTCTCTCTGCAGCTGCTCCTCTGTAGGAACTTCAAGTGCATCACCATGCTGGGAAATCCTGCTTGTACATCTGGAACACAGGGAGCATTGAAATCAGCTGGATCATGAGACACTGAGACTTAGAGCAAAGCTGTGTCAGACTGCATGCTGTGAAAATGTCTCTGCATAAGTCCTCAAGCTTGGAGGCTTATGGCTATCCTTAAGCTCCTAAGAAGAGAAAACTGAATGCAAACACCTTGCCAGATGCCCCATGGATGGAAACTAGAGGACAGTAATACTGGAATTCAGATCTGCAGCATGTACAGCAGAGCCAGGTAGATGTGGTAGCCTGTCGGTAATTTCACTGTCTGTGAAGTAGAGATACAAGATTCTCTGAGCAAGCTAGCAAGCTGCACTAACAGAATTAACCAACTTTCACTTCCACTGTGAATTACTGCCAATGCCCTGCAGTCCAGAACACTTCAATTCTTTCTGGCACCCAGGTGTCATCACCTACCAGCTGTTCAGGAGTTTGCATGTTGATACTCCTTTTCCCTTAACTGGGACTAATCCAGGGAAATGAGTCCCTGCAAATCCCAGTTCTAGATATGATAGCTGCCTGACATAACAGGGCAGTTCTAGTTGGTCCTTACAGGAATAGCCACAGATGTTGGTACTGGAGTTTCGGGGATAATGACTTCCATGACCCAATATGATACTTTCACTTCCCAGTTTTAAAACTGTCTTCAAGAAATGACTGGAACTGTGCTTACTATCCAGAAAGAGATCGATTCTTTGGCAGCCGTGGTGCTTTAGAACCGACAGGGCCTAGATGTCCTGACAGCTAAAGGTGGTCTTTGTGTGGTCCTTTCAAGAAGAATGCTGTTTCTGTATCAACTAATTCAGGATAGTGAGAAATAAAATCCAGGAGCTACAGTCAGAAATAAAGAATTTCGCCCGTCAGTGATGGCACATGCCTTTAATCCCAGCACTTGGGAGGCAGAGGCAGGTAGATTTCTGAGTTCGAGACCAGCCTGGTCTGCAGAGTGAGTTCCAGGACAGCCTGGGCTACACAGAGAAACCCTGTCTCAAAACAAACAAACAAATAAAACAAAAACAACAACAAAAGAATTTCAGGGATTTCCCGACCTTCAGTTCTGGGATTTTTGAAAACCCTATATGGAAGTGGATACTCCCTTTTGTAACACCTTTTCTAGTTATCTTCCTGGTCTTATTATTTGCTCCCTGCCTCATTAATCTTGTTTCTACATTCCTCCAATGGCAAATACAAAAAAATTCTACCCAAATTATTAATCAGTT
This sequence comes from Tokudaia tokunoshimensis, assembly GCA_036184795.1. Lineage (NCBI taxonomy): Eukaryota > Metazoa > Chordata > Mammalia > Rodentia > Muridae > Tokudaia > Tokudaia tokunoshimensis. The sequence goes on from BTHU01000008.1 coordinate 10,911,652, forward strand.
CCTGTTACAGGATTACCAGCAGCTGACCACAAAAAAACCTCTGTCACAGAAGTACCTGATGTGAATGTTTACCAAAGGGATCCCGATGGCGAAAGTCAGCTACACCCCAAAATAGAGGACGCCCCTACACAGCAAGAAGCAGTTTAAGAGACATGGCACCCTCATTACCTTTCACCATAAACTTCCCTATTGTCTTTTTCCTTCTCTTTAGAATAAGAAGAAGGGAGGAATGTTGGTATCAGGACCTCTGAAACCTGTGACAACGCATAGGCGACAGTGCAACATGTACACCAGTTGCCAAGGCAACAGTTACCATATTCCCAGAATCCATTTGGCTCATCTTTACCTGTGACAACATCACCATCTGTGTATATATAAGAGGAATGCTCCCCCCCACCACCTCTCTCTTCCCCTTTTTTCTTTCCACCACCTTTGCCCTTTCCCCTCTCAATAAACCTCACATGGAACTGTTTAGCCTGGTGTGGTCTTTCTGGAGCTGCTGCCACCCTACAATCCCAACATTAAAGTGGAATATATACAGACACCAGCCTCAGGCCTCAAAACATACCCACATATGTATACCCAAACATAAGCATAGTCACATGTTCATGCATACGCACCGTATATATTCACTATAAAAATGGGAACAGTAATAATTGTTATGTCATGCAATGTCTTTTTCAGATGTTGTTACCAAAAGGAAGAGGTGTTCCCTAAACCTGCATAAGCAAATTATGTATGTATCATCAGTTACTTTAGATTTGAGTGTCACATAAAACATGCTATATAGATATATTTAAAGAATCTGTAATAATTTATTGTAATTTGGACAGGATTGTGTAAATTAGTGGTTCTCTGCTTTCCTAATGGTGTGAGTCTTTAATCTAGTTCCTCATGTTGTAGCGACCCCCATCCATAAAATTTTTATGGCTACTTCATAATTATCATTTTGATACTGTTATGAATCATAATGTAAATACCAAGAAAGTCAATGATTTTAAGAAAGGCATTGATGGAATTATTCCTTCTCAATTATATGGGTTATGTACTTCAGCATTAAATTTCCAAAGTGAGCATTTCTAGAAATGTCCCTACAGCTGAAATCTGTGTCCAGATAAACAAGGTGAAGTCATAAAACATTGTTGTTAAAGCCAACTGGGGAACATGATTAATATAATACAACTGATTCCTGACACTGTGCCCTGGCTTTGTTCTAGCGAAGACAATAGGTATTCTTGATGTGAGTCATTGAATACAAAGATATTCTACAGACCATGGCCTACTTCATGAATCTTAATCTGTTTGTGAATTCTCTGTCATGGTTCCCTATCTTCCTAAAGATGCTTCCACTCAAATTAGAGTCTTATATACACAAACACAAAAAACTATATTGGCTTCACAGCAGAAAGGGCATCTTGATAACCCTGAGAAAAGTGGTACTGCTATAAATTTTTAAGAGCTTTATCTGTTTGAATCAGAAACTGTGATGTAAGATCTTTAGAGAAACTCTGGGGGTAGGATGTCCCTAAAACAAAGCTTCCTTAATTGCTGCTTCATAGCTCTGGTTAACAAGTCTTGGCATCAGGCTAGGACTTCCTAGTGGCTATGGATTCCAGTTAGAAAAGGGAGACTATCATCCTGTTAAAACAATGTGGCATCATAAGAAAGTCTATTAATGTATAATGACAAATAATTTCCTAGACTTAAAAGAGCATACAGATTCACAAAAACTTGAAAAAAAATTGGAAAGTAATTTAAACATAACAACAAATAAAAACAAACATGTCTCTATATTTCACTTAAGAAACGTATATTATTATGTACAATTAAAGCAGTAAGTGATTTTAAAGAATCTGAAAGTTTGCCCTTTCTGATTAGGGTAATTTGGATTTAAGTTAGTCACAGCCATAACACAGTTACATGAAGAAGAATTATTAAGATTTAATAAAATGTCACTGAGTAAAGATTTTTTTCCTGGCAAGTCAGTGCTTAACATTACTTGATAGATTAATCTAACTCACAGCTTATGAAAGATTTTGGTACATGATAAGAAATAGTGAATTCTGGAGAAGAGAGAAATCAAAGCCATATGATTTAATCATTTGGTGGATCAATGGTTTTTTGTTTTGTTTTTGTTATTTTTTTGTTTGTTTGTTTTTTTTGGCTTCTACTTTGTCATAACACTCTTTCTCTAGAGATGTTGAGGTAAAGTCCATAAGCTTGCTTGTCTCACTGAGTGTATTTGATGGTACATAGAAGAAGAAACAGATAAACAGTCTGAAAAGTGAATATGAAATTCAAAATTGAGAAAATATGGAGGGAATACAATCTATAACAAAGGAATCTAACCAGGACTAATATTTGAACAAAGTAGCATATGAACAAAGTAGACAAGGTCAAATGGAGAGAGGAACAGGCTTGATAGGGGAGCCCATATAAGATCTCAGAGTGTGAGATCCAAGATATAGGAGGTCTTTATAGCCCTACATATTGCATAAGTAGAGTTACCTAGTCTCTGCCAGTTTCATGGGTTAATTTGGTTTAGACCTCCTTCAGGTCTTTACCTGCCCTGAACTCTGAGGTCTGTATGCACATTATAATTTTCAATTGGTCCTCAGAACCTGTGCTAAAGACCAAGTTATTTGATAGATAAATGATGGTCTGTTGTCAGACTCAATGTAGGCAGACCTTACCTGGGTATGGCGTCTTCTAGGATCTTCTTTGTCACTACTTTGACAGTATTGTTCTTCATAAGGTAGGCTTCTACCCATTCTGAAAAGATATCTACCATAACTCCTGGCTTTATTTCTGTACAATCCACTTTCCAATTAGCTCCTGGCTGTTGGCCCCTGTTTATGGGATTTGAGATGCTCCTTGATCAGGACCTGAGGGGTTTATGGCCTTACAGGTGGGGCAGTATGAGATTACCTGATTAACCAATTGTCCAAAGTCACATATTTTGTATTTTGTCTCTCCTAGAAATTCTTAGAGTTTTTGATGATCTAGGTGTGAAGTTTGATGAATCTGGTGGTTGAGTTGCTTAGCTAACTCCTTAGGTAGTATGGTCTGTCTCTTGGGGGTCAGAAACCTTCTGTCTCTTTTATAGAATTCTTTGACTTTGCTCCTGTCTGTCCTTGGCTGTATATTCAAGAATGGCTGGAACCACAGAGGGTGGCAAGGTTACCAGTATGATTGTGGTGGATGTTTGGGCAGCTTCCCTTACAGCTTTATCAGCTAGCCTGTCCTGGTGTCCAGGGCAAAAAAAATTATGGCCTCCAGTAAAGCTAGTATTTCTTCTTTATTTTTAATGTTTTTTGTTTCCTTTAGTAGGCAATAATCCCCTCTGTTGGTATGTGGACTCATGCACATGAGCAATAGCTAAGGCATATCTGCTATTAGTGTAGATGTTAGATATGGCCCCTTTTACCAGTTTTAAAGCCCGGGTTAGTGCCATTAGTTCAGCATTCTGGGCTAAAGTTCCATATGGAAAAACAGTCGCCCAAATGACAGAGTCCAAGACTACTACTGCTGGTCCCTCATACCTAGTTCCATTCCAGATGAAGTTGTTCCTGTGCCAGGGTATGCCAGTCAAGTCCAGCCAAGTGTTCTGTACATGCTCCAAAACCACAGAGCAATCATGCTGCAATTCTGAAGACTGGTCAGTTAGCAGGGTGACTGGGTTTAGGCTAGATTATAGGTTATATTTTACATGAGGGAGATTCAAAAGCAAAGTATAGAAGTGCAACAATTCTACAGTCATTAGACAGAGGGGTTCTAATGGGTCACCTCTATGGCATGGTGGTAGTCATAACAAGTTTCTATCTCATGGTTATCTTGTTAGTGTTCTTCATCAGCAGGCATTATCAGCTATGACCAAGAGACAAGCTGGCTATCCCTGGGCACTGGATCTAGTTTTTTAGATAAATAATCTGCCAGTCTTTTCCATGTGCCCAAAATTTGGGTGAATACTCCTTTGCTATTCCTTTTAATTTGTCTGCATACAGGCAAAAAGATCTGTGAATATCCAGGAAAGCTAGGATTAGTACCTAGAATAAGGCTTTTCTCAAGATCTTAAAGGCCATGCTCATCTCAGAGGTCTGTTTTATGTTATTTTCTTGGGCCCTGGTCATATTATATAACAGCTTTGCTATCTCAGTAAACCCTGGCATCCATAGTTTACAAAACCTTGTAGATACCAGAAACTCCCATACTTGCCTTCAGGTTGGTGGACCTGGGATGCTAAAGATGCTTTGCTTTCAGGCATCTGACAGCATGCACTTACCCTCGTTGAGTATGTAGCCCAGATATGTGGCATCAAGAGGGCAAAGCTGGGCCTTCATAGCAGACTCTCAATAACCAAGTTAACTCAGCTTCTGCAGCAGGTCTTGAGTAGTGTCCTGGCATTTCTCAATCAGGGGTGGAAATAAGGAGCTCATCTTTGTATTGAATTAGGTTATTTTGAAGTAGGCCAGCTGGTACTTAGCCATGTCCTCATGCAGTGCCTCTTCAAAAATGGTGGCTGAATTCTTGAATCCTTGAGGCAAACATACCCAACTTATTTGTCTATTGAATATTCTCTCCAGGTCTTGACATAAAGGCAAACTGAGGCTGGCTTTGTGTGCCAAAGACAAACTGAAGAAGACATCCCTCAAGTCAAGCACAGTGTACATATGTGCTTGAGAGAGGCAGCTCAGAAGGATACATGGGTTGGGAACTGTGTGATGTACGTCTTCCATCCACTTATTTGCTTTTCTCAAGTCCTGCAGTAGCCAATAATCATTGAAATGGGGCTACTGAACTGGAAAGAGAGAAGTATTCTAGTCTGATGGTCAAAGGATCAGAATCGTTGCCACCCAGAGCCAGTTGATGTATTGGTTGACCCTTGTTCTGGCTTCTTTGGGCATTGGATGTTGCCTGATTCAGACTGGGGTGGCTCCAGCCTTCAGCTGGGCTAGTTCTTGTGTCCAATGATAGGTGAATCTTGTTGGATTATTTTCTAGCCAGACCTCAAGGACATCTGCCAGAAGCCTGCTTAGAGATGGGACTGGTTGAGGAAACAATTTGTATTTTTATTCCAGGGCCAAAGTCAGAACAGGGATGGGGCTGTTCCTATTCAATACTTCTACTCTCTCTGAGCCTAAATGGATTTGGGTTCCCACCTTGGTGAGGATATCCCTTCTCAGGAGGGGATATGGGTATCTCGGGATGATCATGAATGAGTAGGTTACCCATCCCACTCCCAAGTCTACCTTTCTTTGGGTAGTGCACAGATAGGACTTGGTTCCTGCTACCCTTTCTACCCACACTTTTCTCTGTGACAATGACCCCAGTGGTTGTTTCAAAACAGAATGTTATATCCCTGTGTCCTCCAGAAAGTCTATGGGCTTCCCCTCTGCCTTTAGGCCTACCCAGGTCTCATGGAGAGGGGGTTAATCCCTGATGCTCTCAGCCATCTAGTTCTAGTCCCAGAACCTTTGGACCCTCCCTTTGATTTTTCTGAGGGCACTCATACTTACAATGGCCTTTCTCTTCAGAATAGGCAGATTGATCTTTCTGTAGTAGAGGACAAGTTTTTTCTTCAGTGGGGGCAGACTTACCTTTAATTCTTTCTCATTGAGACAGCTGTAGCTCATGGCAGTGAGGAGCACTTTTCTTAATTCTCTGGTGTGTCAGATCTCAGGAGTCTCCCCATTGTTGAAAACTTTTCCAGCTATATCTACCAGTTCAATGAGTTGCTTATCTGTGTCGAGGTCCAGCCTCAAACCAGGATTGGAGTTCTCAACTGGAAGCAGGGATATCTGGAAGGTGCATAATAAATATGCACAGACTACTTTTTGGGTACAAGTTGACAGGCAATTTTTCAAGGCTTAAAGTTTCTCTTCTCTCTCATTCTCTGCTCTTTCTCTCTGGCTCACTTGGTCACAGCTCGAGGCTGCACACACTCTGCATTCTCCTGCGCACTCTACTTCTCTCCTGGGCGCTTTTCTTTTCTTGCACTCTCACACTCATACACACCTCTGTGTGTTCTCTTTTCACTCACACACACTCTTCACACACATCTCACACATGCACCATTTGCACTCTCCTTTCACTCACACACACTCTTCACACACACCTCACACATACACCACATGCACTCTCCTTTCACTCACACACACACTCTTCACACACACATCACATTCTCTCTTCACTCACTCTTCACAAGATCTTCTCATACTCTCTGCATTTGCTCTCTCACTTGCTCTCCACATGCTCACTACTCACTCTCTAATTGCTCTCTACATGCTCTCTACATTCTCTTTATATGTTCTTTTGCCTTCTTCTTGTCCCCGTCTTTTATTGGTACTCCAAAAGCAGAAGAAAAAAAAAAGACATTGCATAATCCTTGCCAAATCAAATTCAAAAGAATCAAGAATTACAATTGTTCCCCAAAGTTTCAAGCTTCCCTATTCCCAGGTCTATAGTCAAAATAATAATAATAATAATAATAATTGCAAACATATCATTATTTAAACTTTAACTTATTGTACTTCAGAGCACAGACTCCAAGGCCAGCTACTTGCATTTTCTTGTGAAGCTCTAATGATAAATGACATGGGCAAAGCTGCCAGACAGTGACCAGAAAAAATCAAGTTAACCCTTAATTTGGTAGTCCTCCTAGCTTTCCGCTTCTACACATTGCACACAATGACTCTCCTAAGAGTCTCAGTGTTTTGACTTAGTTTTACTAATATAATATTTTATATATTCTATACTTGCTTATCCAGGAACCACTCTCAAATGTTGTGCAAAACTTATTTCATAACATTAATAATTTTTCTTTCTTTGGGGTCCCAATGTTGGCTCTAATTCATTTTCTAATAATTTCATCAAACTTTATTTGCAAGTCAAGCATTAATCTGGAGCTACCATTGTGCAGTTATTACATTTTTTCTAAGATGAGAACACACAGCATGTACCTGGGCCATTAGGAAAGTGCTTTGCTGTGCTCCATGCCTCAATTTTTAATTGTTTAAGAATCATTACATGAGGGAACATCTAGTTTCACAGAATTCACCAGAGCAGAAGGAAAAAGAAGAAATTCAGATATAATAGAATAATTATGTACATCAAGGCCAACTGAAAAACTGTCATGCACAAATGAAATCTGTAAAGCTGTTGTCTAGGGCTAAGGTTAGGGGAAATGGGAGCAATTGTTGTTACAAAGAATTGCCTCAGGCTACTGAAATGTCACCATCCAGGCCCACTGCAGGCAGTCCCTTATTTCAGATGGTGGGTCCCCTGGAGGGATGTGTCTCCTGCTTCTCAGGGTCCCAGACACCATCCTTATCTACAAGGAGCTGCCACTGGCTTCTGAGATGTCTCCATCCCTGCCTACTGCAGGCAGTCCCTGTCGTTTGCTGTCCCTAGCATCTCCCCCTTTTTGTTTAAGATGTATGACGCAGATATCCACAGTGAAGGCCAAGAGTGAGTGTTGAATTAAGGAGATGACAACTGGAAAAATAATAAGACAAAGTAAGAAGAGTCTAACAGCAATGGCAGCATTCTGTAAAAATGATCTCCAGTTCACATCTTGTACAAAGGAATCCACAGAGGAGCAAAGGCAATAGCCACTTCCTCCAAAGAAGCAGAGCCAACATGGGAATTACTAATATCTAAAATTTCATGTTGTAAAGCATCAGTAGTCATAGCTGTGGATGAATGACTCCACAAGCCTCTAATAGGCTTTTGAATATTTCCTCAGTCATGAGTAGACTCATTATAAGGCAAGGGAGTAACACAGATTCATCTAAACAAAGAATGACACTGTACTCTTAATCTGACTTTGATATTTTGAATCTCCTGTCCCATATAAAGAACTCTTCTAGGGCATTCAACCTGTCATCAAACCCTCTATCTATCTTTTCTTGAGTCATTAGAGCAATACTGACATTCTTAGATAGCTGATTCACATGATAAGCAGTGTTGACTTCCTTAACGAAAGAAGGAAGCCCAATAGGAGTCCTGAGCAACAGCATAAGGTAAAAGCATTACTTGGATGAAGAGAAATGAAAGCATAACAAAGGAGAAGATTGGATGGAGTAACCAGTAGGTGGAGAGAAAGCACACTATCTTTTGCAACAGAGACCAACTTCTGAAGCTGATCCCAAGTTGGCAACATCCTGGTGGATGAGCGACCATGTAGCTGAAGTCTGGCAGTCAAGAAACTAGACTAGTGACTCAGCATCCTGTGGAAAGACACAAGCATACCCCCTTCTGAAGGAGAGAGGAACATTTGGTCCCTTCCATGTAGATGACAGGACATCTTTCCACAAACTAATGGATGATGTTATTCCATAGAATTCCAGTGGCGCTGCACTGCAGATCTACCTTGAGAATCTTTATTCAAATAATTGAGTACACAAAGAGAATGATTCAGTAAATGAGTGGGGGAGATATATTTTAATTCTCCTCCCTATAACTTATCCAATTGTGTTTTTAATAATTGATTAGATCTTTCAATAATTGTTTGTCCTTGAGGATTGTATGGAATACCTGTAGTATGTTTAATATTGAATTTAATACAAAAATTTGTAAAGACTTTAGATTGATAAGCAGGACCATTATTAGTTTTCAAATGTAGTGTCATGCCGAGAAACACACAGCAATTAAATAAGTCTTTGAATGCCTCTCCTGTCCTGGCTGTGGCAAAAATAACTCCAGAGAATGTATCAACAGTAACATGAACAAAGGATAATTTTCCAAAAGATGAAGCATGAGTTATATCCATCTGTCAAAGGACTCCAGGCTTGAGTTCTCAAGGGTTAACTCCAGGCAGGGAAGTAGGAAGTGTTGTGGGACAAGCAGAACAATTTTTTTACAATCTGTTGAGCTGCCTCTTGAGTCAAAGAAAATTGATATCTCAATGCCTGAGCATTTTGATGGTGAATAGTATGGGAGGCAATCGCTCTACCAGCATCATCTAGAAGAGTAACATGAGTCAGTAAATCTGCATAAGAGTTTCCTGTGACCAAAGGTCCAAAGAACTAGTATGAGCCTGAATATGTCCTACAAAATAAGGAATTGAGCATTGATGCAACAATTGTTTTAAGTTTTGTAATATTGATATTGATTGTTGTTTTTTTTTTGTGTTAATCACAGCTGTCACAGTAACAGGGAAGAGTCTGTACACATATTGAGAATCAGTACAAAGGTTAAAAGGAATCAAGGAATAGCCAGAAAAAACCCTTAATAACTGCATGTAGCTCTGTCTTTTGAGCTGAGGTAAAGGAGGTATGAAAGGTCATAGTATCACCCAGAGCCTCTCCCTACTTTCAGCTATGTTGACATCTCAGTACAATCAAACTAAAAAGAAAGCTGCTTCAGTATCAGTCTGGACCAGTATAGGTTGCGCATTTGCTCCTAGAATCAATTAATGGGCAGCTCCCATGATTCTCTCTCTCACTTCCATTGTGGAAAGGACTTGAAGCAGTTCCTGACAGTGATTCCAGGTGGACTGGTGAGTCAGAATGAATGATTCCAGAAGACCTGTGTGAGCTGATGTTCTTTCTGAGAATGGGAATTCCTCAAATTCCTATTTGAAAAGCCATTACTAGCAAATGGTCCATATGTAATGAACTGCCTCCATTGAGTATCTAGGAGTCCCATAACCCAGATGGCCAGGATTGGAGTGGAGTCAGCCCTCTGGGAAATACAGACTTGAGTGTGGGGTGGACTACAAGTGGAAGCAGAAGACGGAGGGAAATGAGGGGCTGTCCTTTTCCTGAATATGATGACTGTACAGGGTCAGCAGTGGCAGGGAAAGGGACATATGGAGGGAGACAGAGATCCTCCACAGAGGCAGAGGTAGGAAGCAAGGCAGGAGGCCACGAGTGTGGGGATGAGCATGGCTGATGACATAAAAGCAGCATCTCATCCAATCAGGAGACTTTAATACATAGTCACTAGATTCATAGAAAACAGCTTTTACCCTGAAAATGGTGGGGAGAGATAAAAGTCTCTTACACAGGCCATTCTACTTTTTAGGTTGGCCATTCATTCCTACAAAAATATGGTTAGTTTGCCAGGATGAACAACCACCTCAATCTTCCAAGACTTGGCAGAAGTCCTTAAAATGGTTCAGGACCAAACCCAATAGGTACTCTGTGTGTGCCCCATCTCAAAAATAAGAGAAAAACTTAGAGAAATGGACAAACAGAGCAAACAGAATATACACAGACAGATACAAAAAGACACTTCCGGAAAAATGGAAAACCTGTCTCAGACTGTCTTCCTCCCTATGCACAGGAGGCCTGAAGACCCACAACAGGTTAATAGATATGATTTAACAAGTTCTCCAGATTCTCTCTCTCTCTCTCTCTCTCTCTTTCTCTCTCTCTCTCCTTTCATTCTTCCTTCCTTTCTTCCTTCCTTCCTTCCTTCCTTCCTTCCTTCCTTCCTTCCTTCCTTTCTTTCTTTCTTTCTTTCTTTCTTTCTTTCTTTCTTTCTTTCTGAAATTTATTTACATTTCAAGTGTCACACCACTAACCAGTTCCCCCTCTCCTGGAAACCCCCTATCTCATCCCCTCTTCCCCTGCTTCTATGAGGGTGTACAACCACCCACCTACTCCTGCCTCCCTGACCTCAATTCCTCTACACTCGGGCATCTATCCATCCTTCATAGGACAAAGGACCTCTCCTCCCATTGATGACTGACATGGTTTTCCTCTGCTACATATATAGTCAGAGTGATTGGTTGGTAGCATAGTTCCTGGGAGTTCTGGGGTGCATTGTTAGTTGATATTATTGTTCTTCCTGTGGGGTTGCAAACCCCTTCTGTTCCCTCAGTCCTTCCTCTAACTCCTCCATTGGGAACCTCACACTCAGTGCAATGGTTGACTGCTAGCATCTGCCTCTGTATTTGTAGGGCTCTGGCAGGCCATCTCAGGAAACAGCTTTATCAAGCTCCTTCCAGCAAGCATTTTTAGGCATCCACAATAGTGTCAGAGTTTGATGCCCGTATCTGGGATGAATCCCAAGGTGGGACAGTCTCTGGATGGCCTTTCCTTCAATCTCTGCTCTACGCTTGGTCTCCATATTGTATCTGTGATGATTTTGTTCCCCTTTCTTTTTTTTTATTTTTTTTTATTTTTATTTTATTTTATTTTTTTAATTTACATTCCAAATCACTTCCCCTTTCCCGTTTCCTCCCTCCCCGAAAGTCCCATAAGCCCCCTTCCCTCCCTCTTTTCTCCATTCAACCCCCCTCTCCTTACTCTGCCCTGGCGTTCCCCTACATCCAGTCTTTCCAGGACCAGGGGTCTCTCCTTCCATCTTTTTAGAAATCTATTGATATGTGGATTGTGTCTGGGGTATTCCGAGATTCTGGGTCAATATCCCCTTATCAGTGACTGCATACCATGTGTGTTCTTTTGTGATTGGGTTAGGTTACCTCACTAAGGATGATATTTTCAAGATCTGACCATTTGCCTAGGAATTTCGTGAATTCATTGTTTTTAATTGCAGAGTAGTATTCCATTGTGTAGATATACCACATCTTCTGAATCCATTCCTCCGTTGAGGGACATCTGGGTTCTTTCCAGCTTCTGGCTATTATAAATAAGGCTGCTATGAACATAGTGGAGCATGTGTCCTTATTGCATGCAGGTAAAGCCTCTGGGTATATGCCCAGGAGTGGTATAGCCGGATCCTCCGGGAGTGTCATGCCCAGTTTTCTGAGGAACCGCCAGACTGCTTTCCAGAGTGGTTGTACCAGCTTGCAATCCCACCAGCAGTGGAGGAGTGTTCCTCTTTCTCCACATCCTTGCCAACAACTGCTGTCTCCTGTGTTTTTGATCTTAGCCATCCTGACTGGTATGAGGTGGAATCTCAAGGTTATTTTGATTTGCATTTCCCTGATGACTGAGGATGTTAAACATTTATTTAGGTGCTTCTTAGCCCTTCAAGTTTTCTCAGTTGAGAATTTTCTGTTTAGCTCTGTTCCCAATTTTTAAATTTTCTTTATTTACCTTTCCAATGTTATCCCCTTTCCTTGTTCCCTCTCTGAAAATCCCTTATCCTATCCCTTCTCCCCCCCACTCATTAACCCACCCACTCACACTTCCCTGTCCTGGCATCCCCCTATACTTGGAGCCTTCACAGGACCAAGGACCTCTCCTCTCATTTGTGTCTAACAAGGCCATCCTCTGCTACAGATGCAATTGGAGACATGGGTCCTTCCATGTGTACTCTTTGGTTGGAGGTTTAGTTCCTGGGAGCCCTCAGGGTACTGGTTGGTACATTTTGTTGTTCTTTCTGTAGGGCTTCAAACCCCTTCTTCTCCTTGAGTCCTTTCTCTAACCCCTCCATTGGGGACCCTGTGCTCAGTTCAGTGGTTGTCTGAGAACATCCCTCTCTGTATTTGTCAGGAACTGGCAGAGTCTCCCAGGAGAAATCTGTTCCCCATTTTTTAATAAGTTTATTTGGTTCTCTGGAGTCTAACTTCTTGAGTTCTTTGTGTATATTGGATATTAGCCCTCTATTAGATGTAGGATTGGTAAAGATCTTTTCCCAGTCTGTTGGTTGCCATTTTATTCTATCGACAATGTCCTTTGCCTTACAGAATCTTCTCAATTTTATCAGGTCCCATTTGTCAATTCTTGATCTTAGAGCATAAGCCAGCTACTAGTGTTCTGTTCAGGAACTTTCTCCCTGTATCCACGTGTTCCAGAATTTTTCCCACTTTTTCTTTAATTAGACTCAGTGTATCTGGTTTTATGTAGAGGTTCTTAATCCACTTGGACTTGAGTTTTGTACAAGGAGATAAGAATGGATCAATTTGAATTCTTCCACATGTTGACTGCCAGTTGGCCTAGTACCATTTGTTGAAAATGCTGTCTTTTTTCCACTGGATGGATTTAGCTCCTTTGTCAAAGATCAAGTGACCATAGGAGTGTGGATTCATTTCTGGGTCTTCAATTCTCTTCCATTGATATACATGCCTGTCACTGTACCAATACCATGCGGTTTTTAGCACTATTGCTCTGTAGTACAGCTTGAGGTCCGGGATACTGATTCCCCCAGAGGTTCTTTTACTCTTGAGAATAGTTTTAGCTATTCTGGGTTTTCTGTTATTCCAGATGAATTTTTGAATTGCTCTTTCTAACTCTATGAAGAATTGAGTTGGTATTTTGATGGGGTCAATTCACTTTCATTGACTACCTTCCTATCTCTGTACAAATACCTTGAAATTTTTATCACTATTGATCTGTTATACAGCTTGAAGTCAGGGATGTTGATTCCCCCAGAAGTTCTTTTATTGTTGAGAATAATTTTCAATATTCTGGGGTTTTTTTGTTTTTCCAGATGGATTTTCATTTTTTTAAAATTTTTTCAAATCCCATTTTTTTTTCATAGTTTGGATTTTATTTGCTGTGCTGTGCCATAACAATGGCAACACTTTTTTTCACTTTTTTTAAGTAAAAAAGGAAGTAAAAACATTTTATGATAAAATGGAAGGTTTACCTGGAAAATATTTCTGAATAAATCAAAGAAATATATAGAAAAACACGTTAAAATTGACAATTTTCCTGGAAAATTAAAGAGCAAAATCATAGATATAAAAAACATTGCTAAATTAATTGAAAAGAAGTAGAAGCATATTCTGAGCATGGGTTCATTTTTGGGTCTTCAGTTCTCTTTCATTGATCTACCTGCCTATTTCTGTACCAGTTCCTTGCAATTTTTATCACTATTGTTTTGTTATACAACTTGAGGTCAAGGATGGTGATTTCCCGAGAAGTTCTTTTATTGTTGAGAATATCTTTCTTCACTATCCTGTTCTTGTTGCTTTTTTATTCCGGATGAATTTTCAAATTGTTCTATCTAACTCTATGAAGAATTGAGTTGAAATTTTGATGAGGATTGCATTGAATCTGTAGATTGCTTTCAGGAAGATGGCCCTTTTTACTATATTAATTCTGCCAATCCATGACCATGGGAGATCTTTCTATCTTTTGAATTATTCTTTGATTTCTTTCTTCAGAGACTTGAAGTTCTTGTAATACAGGATACTTGTTTGAATAGAGTCATATCAAGATACTTTATATTGCTTGTGGCTATTTCGAAGGGTGTCTTTTCCATAATTTTTTCTCACCCTGTTTATCCTTTGAGTATAGAAAGACTACTGATTTGTTTGAGTTAATTTTATATTCAGCCACTTTGCTAAAGTTGTTTATGAGCTGTAGAATTTCTCTGGTGGAGTTTTTGGGTTCACTTAAGTGTATTGTTATATCATTTGGAAAGGTTGATATTTTGACTTTTTCCCTTCTAATTTCTATCCTTCTGACCTCTTTTTGTTTTCTAATTGCTCTAGCTAGAATTTCAAGTACTATATTGAATAGATATGGAGAGAGAGGCCAACCTTGTCCAGTCTCTGATTTTACTGGGGTTGCTTCAAGTTTCTCTTCATTTAGTTTGAGGTTGGCTACTTGTTTGCTGTATATTGCTTTTACTATGTTTAGGTATGAGCCTTGAATTCCTGATCTTTCCTAGACTTTCATCAAAAAGGATCAGTCACCATGACAAAGTAGGCTTCATTCTAGGGATGCAGGGATGGTTTAATATATAGAAATCCATCAATGTAATCCTCTACATAAACAAACACAAAGAAAAAAAAACATGATCATTTCATTAGATGCTGAAAAAACATTTGACAAAATTCAACATCCCTTCATCTTAAAAGTCTTGGAAAACTGTCAAGATTCTGGTAGGTATTTGGAAGTGTCCTTTGTAGCCCTTGGTCAACTGGCAAAATTTGCATCTGTTTTGTCCCTCTCAACCTCCACATTAAATTCAAAACAGAGACACAGAGATAGATTAGAAAAACAAACAAACAAACAAACAAATAAAACCAACAACTGGGCACCCAGACAACACACAAATACTTGTGTCAAAAGTAACCAGTGAATCCTGACAAGTCCCCACATGTAAAGGTCAATGATTCACCAAAGAATAATAGCCAAGAATCAAATAGTATGCAACAGCAAAGAGGGTTTATTCTGCAGATATCCTGCAATCTGGGGTCTGCCACCCATCAGTTTTGAAAACAAATGTGTGTGCTTCAAAGGCATAATTTAAAGCAGATTAGGAGAATTCCAGGAGGGAGGGGGCATGGGTGCCTCTGGATTTGACTAGGGCTCTGGTCACTTTACAGACTATTGCTGGGAGGCCTGGAAACTGTTGTTTATTCACAGGCCATGTAGTGGAGTAGCTTCTGATTGGCTGACTCCAAGCTGTGTTTTTATTTCAGTAACTGACATGTTACTGAAATGACATAAACCTAGTTTCCTGAACTCTGAGTTTGAAGCTTGTCATGGAGTCAGTCTCACACAAACCACTCATAGCAAGGCCTTTCTCACATTAATGGTTTCGATCCTCTCAGACCATGAGTCTAATGGATACTTCAACTCTTTAGTTGTTTTAGGAAAGCATTTTGTCCCTGGAGGAGAAAAGAAGCAACTTCAAGCTTCACAATTGAATGTGATCAAAATATGTTTTATGGAATTCTAAAAGAAAATAATAAAAATATTTTTAAAATTACATCTTTGCTTTAGACAGGAAAATAAAGATCTCCTGTCACTTGCTTATTGGACTGGAAATATCTCCAGACAGTTTATTAAAATCATTCTTAGTATATTATAAACTACATTAATATAGTTAACTTGTATGAATTCATTTTATCATTTATACAATAAACAAGCATTTAATCCATGAGATTTGACTATTAGTTATCTTAGCACTCTTCTGAGTTCTCCCTGAAGTGTGCTCCAAGTGGTCAATAATATTGTTTAAGTTCAGTTAAAATTATTACTGATAAATACTGAACTTTAACTAGCTTAGAAATATGTAAGTCTGTTAATCCTATATGCTTATTTGGGAAGAATCAATATATTACAGCCTCAAGATTTCTTCCTATAGGATGATATCTGTAAGCAGGGGTAAGTGTTTCTTGTTTTCCAAGTTGAACAACTCTTTCTTTCTTTCTTTCTTTCATTCTTTCTTTCTTTTTTTCTTTCTTTCTTGTGTACATTTTATTGCTCTTGCTTTCATTCTCACTATTGTGTGCAATATAAACAGAGAGACTATATATCTGAAATTTATTAACATCCAAATGTAAATAAATATTCAATGGAATAGTAGAAGATTGAGACAAAAAACAAAAAAAAAATCCCCAAAAAAATAAACAAAAAAAAAAAACAAAACAAAAACAAACAAAAAAAAAAACCCCTCAAGACATAGAACCAGATAGGCTGACTGCAGATCTTTACTTGTCCATTTTTTCCCACAGATTTAATCCCCAGTCTCATCCTGAGATCTGCAGTAGAACAACCATGCCAGCCTACAACTATACCATCTCTAGTGGATTCCTCAGACTGTCCCTTGCAAACCTCCTTCTCTCTACTCCTTGCTTTGTAACAGAGCTTAACTCTAACAAATGTTAGAGTCTGTCAGAAGATCCCCACTCAATAAGGTAACAGAGACTGGAATCGTTGCAGTCTGCAAGAGTTTTAACGTTCCAATGTACATTGGGGTCCCCCAGCACGCAGGCAAGAGGAGACCACGAGCTCACAAAGCATACCCTTTTTATAAACATTTTGGCAGGGAGTTCAGTGGTTGCCTGAGTTGGATGACTACGATTGTTTACCCTGAGCAACATTTAAAATTATTGGTCAACTCGAATGGGTAGGTTGTCTCTGTCCTTTGGTCCTGTCCTACCCACCTTGTGGTATTCGTGGTATTTCCTGGCATTGTCTTTTTGCGGAGTCACTTACCTCTCTGTCCTCACCCAAATTCCAGCCCATATAACTATACCCAGCAAAACACTCAATCATCATAGATGTGTAACCAACAAGATATTCCATGACAAAACCAAATTTAAATAAAATCATTCTACCAACCCAGACCTAAAGTGAATACTAGAAGGAAAACTCCAGCACAGAACATGTGTCTACATCCTCCCACCCCACAAAGGAACTAATAATCTCAACAAACCAAAAAGAATAGAATCACACAAATATAGTACCACCTCCAACAACAAAACAAATAGGAACCAAAATCAATGATCTTTAATATATCTCAACATCAATAGTCTCAATTACCATATAAAAAGACATAGGCTAACAGACTGGATACAAGCAGGGTTCAGCAGCTTGCTGCATAGAAGAAACACAACTTGGTGACAAAGACAGATACTACCTCAGAGTAAAAGATTAGCAAAACATTTGCCAAGCAAATGGTCCCAAGAAACAAGCTGAATTAGCCATTCTAACATTCATTAAAATAGACGTTCAGCCAAAAGTTATCAAAACCAATAGGGAAGGACACTTAATACTCATAAAAAATAATCACCAAGATGAAGTTCAATTTTGAGCAGCTATGTGCCAAGTGCTAGGGTACCCACATTCATAAAATAAGGTTTACTAAAGCTCAAAACACACATTAATCCTCATACAATCATAGTGGGAGACTTAAACAACCCATTCTCACCAACAGACAGGCCATTGAAACAGAAACTAAACAGAGACAGTTTAACTAATAGAAGTAATGAACCAAATAGATTTAACTGACACATACAGAACATTTACCCTAAAGCAAAAGAATGTGCCTTCTTCTCAGCATCCCATGGTATCTTCTTCAATATTAACCACATAAATGGAGATGAAACAAACCTCAACAGATATAAGAATATTGAAATGTTACTATATATCCTACCACGGACTAAGGTTAGATTTCAGTAACAACAAAAACAGTTGAAGCACACAAATGCATGGAAACTAAACAACTCTCGACTCAATGACAATCTGGACAGGGAAGAAATAAAGAAAGTAAAGATGTTCTAGAATTCAATTAAAATGAAGACACAGCATACCCAAACTTATGGAACACAATGGAAGCAGTGCTCAGAGGAAAACTCATACCACTAAGTGCCTTTGTAAATAAATTGGAGAGATCCTACACTAGCAACTTAACACCTGAAGGCTCTAGAAGAAAGAGAAGCAAACACATCCAAGAGGAGTAGAAAGCAAGAAGTAAACAAAGTGCAGAAAGAAAACATTAGAAACAAAGAGAACAATACAAAGTATCACAAAAAACAAACAAACAAACAAAAAACCAAGAGCTGGTTCATTGAGAAAAAAGACAGATAAACCCTCAGCCAAACTAACTAAAGGGCACAGAGACAGTACTAAAAATCAACAAAATCAGAAAAAAAAAGACATAAGAACAAAAGCTGAAAAAATGCAAGAAAATCATAGAAGAAAACTTCCCACACATAACAAAAGGGATAGCCATAAATGGAAAAGAAGTCTACAGGGAAAATTAGACAGCAACAGGAGATAAAGGGGATCCAAATTGGAAAGGAAGTTGTCAAGCAATCAATATTTGTGGATGATATGATAGTATATATACATAAGCAACTCCAAAAATTCTACTTGAGAACTTTTATAGCAGATAAAGAAGTTCAGTAAAGTGGTAGGATATAAAATTAACTCAAGCAAATCAGTAGCCCTTCTCTACACAAATAATAAATGGACTGAGAAAAAATAGGGAAACAATACCTTTCATAATAGTAACAAATCATATTAAATATATTGGTATAGCTCTAACCAAGCAACTGAAAGATCAGTATAACAAGGATTTTAAGTCTCTGCAGAAAGAATTTAAAGATGACCTCAGAAGATGGAAAGATCTCCCATGCTCATGGATGGGTATGTTTCTATTAACGTAATAGAAAGGGTTATCCTACCAAAGGAAATCTATAGATTCCATATGATTCCCCAGCAAAATACCAAAACCATTCTTCACAGACATGAAAAAAAAAACAACTCTTAAACTCACACAGAAAAAAATCAAACCAAACAAATAAGAAACAAAATAGCAAAAGTTATTTCTCATCAGTAAAACATCTAGGGGAATCAGGATCCCTGATATCAAACTGTATTACAGAACAAAAGTAATAAAATGCCCATAGTATTGATACAGAGACAGAGAGGTCAAAAAATGGGACAGAATTTAATATCTAGAAATCAACCCACACACCTATGGACATTTGATCTTTGACAAAGTATCTGAAATCATACAGTCGGAAAAAAAAGAAATCATATTCATCAAATGGTGCTTGTCAAACTGGTGGTCTGCATGTAGAAGGATGCAAATTGATCCATATATATCACCTTATGCAAAGTTCAATCTATGTGCATCAAGGACCTACACACACAAAAAAATATACTGATTCTAGTAGAAGAGAAAGTGGAAAATAGCCTCGAATGCATTGGCACAGGGGAAATTTTCATGAGCAGAACCCAATGGCTCAGTCTCTAAGGTAAAAAAAAAAATGGCAAATGGAACCTCATGACGTTGAAAAGCTTCTGTTAGGCAAAGGACACTGTCAAGGCAACCCCAGAGTGAGCAAAGATCTTCACTAACCCTACATACTATAGAGGGATAATATTCAAAATAGAAAAAGAAATTAAGAAGTTAGAACTCAAAAAAAAAAAAAACAAAATCAAAACCACAAATAACCTAATTTAAAAATTGGGTAGAGCTATAAAGAGATTTGTCAACCAAAGAATCTTGAATGTCTGAGAAGCACTTAAAGAAAAGATCAAAGTCCTTAGTCATCACAGGAATGCAAATCAAAACGACCCTGAAATTCCATCTTACACCAATCAGAAAGACTAAGATCAAACACCCAAGGGATAGTACATACTTCAGGGGATGTGGAGAAAGAGGAATACTCCCACCCACTCATTGCTGGTGGGAATGCAAACTCATATAATCATTCTAGAAATCAGTTTGGTGGTTCCTCAGAAAATTGGAAAGAGTTCTACCTGAAGACGGAGCTAAAACACTCCTGGGAATATACCAAAAAGATTCCACCATATCACAAGTAAATGTGCTCCACTATGCTCATAGGATCCTTATTTGTAACAGTCATAAGTTGGAAACAACCTGATGTCCCTCAATTGATGAATGGATACAGAAAATGAGGTTCATTTACACAAAGTGAAATGCTTTTCAGCTATTAAAAACAAGGATATCATGAATTTTGCAGGTTAATGGATGGAACTAGTGAGTGAGGTAACCCAGATCCAAAAGGCCATACATGTTATGTACTCACTGATAAGTGGATATTAGCCCCAAAGTTCAGAATACCCAACTTAATTATCATAGGAAGCTTAACAAACAGGAAGGTCCCTGTGTGAATACCTCAAATCCACTTAGAAGGAAGAATAAAATAACCATGGGAGGCAGAGAGAATGAGGAACTGGGTGGAACAGGGGAGGTAAAGGTGAAAATCAGGGACAGTATAAGGTATGGGGGATGACAGGAGAGAAGTTCAGAGGGCCAGAAGAATGAATTAAAGTATGCAGCAGTACAAGATATGGGGCTTGGGGAACGTCTAGAAAGTCCCAGAGACCTGAAAGATAAGAGGCTATCAGGTCTCCCAAGAGAATGGCATTACCTGAAATGCCCAACTGTGGGGAGACTGGACCTGAAAAGACCACCTCTAGTAGAAAGACAGGACCTCTAGTAGAGATATGGGGCTAACTACCCATTTTTAAAATTTTTGACCCAGAATTGTTCCTGTCTAAAGGAGATACAATGATAAAAATGGGGTAAAGAACAACAGGAATGCCATAAAATGACCAACCCAAATTCAACTTGCTATCCATCCAATCTGACACTATTACTAATGCCATATCGAGCTTTCAGATAGGAGCTAGATATGGCTGTCCTCTGAGAGGCTCAACAAGAAGCTGACAGGGACAAATGCAGATACTTACAGTCAACCATTAGATTGACGTTGGGAACCCCTATGGAAGAGTTAGGGGAAAGACCAAAGGAGCTGAGGGGTGTTGCAATCTCATAAGAAAAACAAGAGTGTCAACTAACCAGGATGCCTTGAGAGCTCCCAGAGACAAAGCCACCAACCAAGGAGAAACCAAGTGGTGCTGACCATATACATGCCAGGCCAGAATACTTTACCTATCAAAATTTGCAAACACTACTGATGGAAAAAATAAGTTTTCCATAATAAATCCATATTTAAGTAATATTTATCTAAAAATCCATACTTACAGAAGGTACTAGAGCAAGTCTCCATCTAAAATGGTTAAGTACAACCATGAAAGCACAGAAAATACGAAACCTTAGAACAGCAAGATAAAAAGAAGGAAAGTGTATGCATGAGCACATGCATACACACACAGAGACACACAGACACACAGACACACACACACACACACACACACACAAAGTCACACATACCACCACCACCACTAACACCAACAGCAGCAGCAAAATAATATGAATCATCAATCCTTAGTCATTGATATCTACAACATCAATGGCATCTGTTCTCCAATAAAAAGACACAGACTAATATGATGGATATCAAACAAGGGTCTACGCATCTGCAAAATCTAAAAAAAATACCTCAACATCAAGAATAGACACTACCTCAGAGTAAAATATTGGAAAAAGATTTTCCAAGCAAATAGATGTAAGAAACAAGCAGGTTTAGCTATTTTAATCTCTCAAGGTAGACCTCACATGAAAATCAATCAAAAGATATAGGAAAAGAGACTATATATGCATCAAAGAAAATAAATCACCTAAGATGACATTTCAATTATTAACATCTATTGCTGAAACCACAATGCCACCTAAGTCCATTACAGAAATACTGCTACAGCCTAGATTACATATTGGCCCTCACACACTTTGTCTCTGTGTATCATGGACATTTCTTCAAAATTGATCCCATACTCACAAACAAATTAAGTCTCAACAAATACAAGAAAGTTGAGGTAACTTCATACATCCTTTCAGACCCTTCAAGGATTAACACTTGCTATCAACAACAACAACAGAAACAACAGAGATGTTACAAACTCATGGAAACTGGGCAGATTTTTATTGAATAATAAAAAAAAATGGATCAAGACAGATATTATGAGTGAAATTAAAGACTTTCTAGCTCTCTGTTTTTAGCATATACTGTACTGGTTAACCATCTTTAAACTCCCTACCATATACCAAGTTCATTTAACTAATAAACTAGGTTTCATAAAGCCATTTTCCTGAAAGTGTGCAATATATTTTCCCATTCCAAAGTAACTCCTCTTCTTCATCTTTCTCCTTCATCTGTTATGTTATATCTGCAAGATTTTATCTATCTATGCTAGAAGAGCTTATAGTATATACACACAGTAGAATTGTTGTTTAGCCATAATGAAGAAAGGACCTACATTATTTACAAGAAAACATACACAGCTGGAGGAAAACATGTCGAGGGAAATGACTCCACAAGACATGTTAAATATCACAGATTTATTCTCATACATGGGTTTTATATTTTATACCATTAACAATTTCTACTCTTAATGCCAAATAAGTTTAGAACTAGAAGTCAAAGGTGAACTCAACTGAAGCTGCCTATGCTATTTTTGTGCATCCCCTGTGGCATGATGAATAAAACAACTAGAACCAAGTGAAAATTGGAAATGAATCCCTACAGCTAAACTTTGAGTCTATATTCCAAAAAATATAGTTATGACTCTAATTATGTTATTTTTAAACACTATATAATCACTTCACAATGAGACTATTTGCTTACTGAATGTAAAATTTACTGAACTTACAAATTTGCAAAATTTACTGAATGTAAAATTTAAAGCAATGATGATCCTTTCACTCACTATCTCTGAAACATTTTGGCAGATAAACTATACATCTTGCAAGGTCTATGCAATTTTTGTCTTATTTCCACATGTTAACTGTTTTTTGAAGTGCTCAAAATTTCTATTAGGAACAAAATGATAATCCAGAGTGCCAAAAGTCTCATTCATGCAAATGTTTGATATTTAAAAAATATATGGATGTCAATAATAAGCATCAAAATCATTCAAATTTATACTGTCTTGCATGTGCAATATACTGGGCTTGATCTCCACTATTCAATAAAAACAATTACAAATATCCAGATATCAGTATAGATTTATAGTGATACATTGGCTCATGTTTACAGTCTTTTCATATGTTACTAACAAGAAATAATTAATTTCAATTCCAAATTTTAATGAGATGATCATTACCATTTTCTTTTCTTTAATTCTTTCACAGCTGAGATTTTGTTGGCTGAAGAACAGAGTACACAGACATTCCAATTCTTATCACACATACCCAAACTCTGAAGAGTCACATTGTGTTCATGTACACAAATGAAAAACTATGTACATTTTTTTAACTTATTCCAGTAATGTTCCAGCATCAAACTTGGCAAGTTTCCCTAAGACCTCTCATAACAACCAAATGCTCATAATTCTCAGCTCCACCGAAACACAATTTTATGCTAAACACAGAACATACTCAAAATTTTCATCTTTTACACAACATTATCACAACTGTTAGGAAAATTGACTGCCATGACCACAGACAGGACAGTTTTGACAGTGCAAGGACCAAAAGACTGGTCCTAGTAAAATGGTTCTAGTAGAAACACGAGACTAGATATAACTGAAAATATTCTAGACACAAATGCATAACTGAGATTCTAAATTGTCATTTAGTTTGGTTTGTATTGTCGGATATAAAACTAGCGATCTCTACGGAATGTTATGGTGACCCCCGAGACAGTCACAGCCTCTCCTGATTCAGTATACTGTTATTTTCAGGTTGTACCAAAAAATAACCAGCAAATGATTTAACCTCTTAAAAAAGTTACACTTTAAAAATGAGGTGGTATTCCCTCAGCTTTTAAAAATGATTCTGGAGCTACGAGAAAACTCACATTTACAAAATGGTTGACAAAAATATTCATCTGGGTTGTACAAGAAGGAAGCAGGGATTACTGACAGAGTGATGAATGCTTAGTTGGACTTGGCTTCTTTCTCTCCTTCTGAGGCTGAACTCTGGTTTTCCGTCTCCCGATTTTCTGCAGGCAGATCTGTAGTTTGCTGGTCAGCTACTTCAGCCTGTTTGCCCTTTGCTCCCCTCTTCCCTTTTATCTGCACTTTTTTTTGGCTGATGCTTTATCGTGTGCAGTGGTCTTTGTCAGCTTTGTGTCTACCTTAGCAGGAGCTGGCTTTGCCAACAGCCTCACGGAGCAGTGCTTGGACTCCACCTTCGCTACTCCACCTGTGTTTGGCCACGATGACCATTTTTTTTTTCAAATTCTCATATAAAGGTGTCTTATGTATTCATTTTAAGGTTTAGTTGAGAGGGCATAGGATCAGTGGAGCAGCTGGGACAGGAGTCTTCCTTTCCAGCCGCCATCTGCAGCAGGGAACCAGGCAGCTCCACAGCCTTTTTTTTTTTTTTTGATATTGGCAAACCTTTATTCAAACAGCTATAAAGCAGAGAGTCAGTATCCAAACTAACAAAATTAGAAGTGAAAAGGAGACATAACAGACACCAAGAAAATCCAGAGAATCATAAGGACATAATTTTGAAACCTGTACTACAGGTTTTCTTAAAAAATATTAAGAAAAATAGATAATTTTCTTTTTTTATAGTTTTTTTAATGTGTCACACCTGTTCAGTAATCTTGCTTTCTCCCCTTTTGATAATTTTTATGTTTAAATTCTGTTTCCTTTTGTACCAGTGTAATGGATCTCTTGCTGGGCAAATGGAATTATTAGTTACCCATCCCTCATTCAAGAATGAAATAGTCTATGTATATAAAATACTGTACACATTTAGGTTTTTTTATTTTTTTGAGATTGATTTATTTATTATATATAAGTACACTGTAACTGTCTTAAGACACACTAGAAGCGGCATCAGATCTTTTACGGATGGTTGTGAGCCATCATGTGGTTGCTGGGATTTGAACTCAGGACCTTCAGAAGAGCAGGCACTGCTCTTAACCCCTGAGCCATCTCTCCAACCCTATAGTTTTTTTTCTTTTTTTTCTTTTCTAAATTTTTTTCTTTACATTCCAAATCATTTCCCCTTTCCCATTTCCTCCCTCCCCAAAAGTCCCATAAGCCCCCTTCCCTCCCTCTTTTCCCCATTCAACCCCTTCTCCCTCCACAGCCTTCTGTGCTTAACCCAACAGGAGAGAATGATCCCCCAGCATCGATTTCACTTCTGAGTGCAGAGGTGAGATCTCCACCTTCTGTCTGGAGGGGTACAGCAAGGAGCGCATAGGGCATGAGATCATTGGGGCAGTTGGGACAGTAGACTTCCCTTCCAGCCACCATCTGCAGCAGGGAGCCAGGCAGCTCCAAAGCCTTCTGTGATTAAACCACCAGGAAAGAATGATCTCCCAGCTGCAATTTCACGTCTAAGCATGGAGGTGAGATCTCCACCTTCTCTCCAGAGGGGTACAGCTAGGAGCGCACAAGGCATATTAGTGGAGCAGCTTGGACAGGAGTCTTCCCTTCCAGTCACCCTTTGCAGCAGGGAACCAGACAGCTCCACAGTCTTCTGTACACAGACCCTGCCAGAAGAGAGTTGGTCTTCCAAGAGTGCAGACACAGGTTTACAGACCCATAGGAGGGGCAAGCTCCAGCCAGAGACAACAAGACCAACTAACACCAGAGATAACCAGATGACAAAAAGCAAGCACAAGAACCCTACCAATAGAAAACAAGGCTATTGGCAACATCTGAGCCCAGTTCTCCCACCACAGCAAGTCCCAGATACCCCAACACACTGAAAAAGCAAGAGTTGGATTTAAAGTCTCTTCTCACGTAGTTGTTAGAGGACATCAAGAAGGACATAGATAACTCCCTTAAAGAAACACAGGAGAACATGGGTCAAATGGTAAAGGTCCTTAAAGAGGAAACACAAAAATCCCTGAAGAAATAGAGAGGAGCATGGGTGAACAGGTAGAGGCCCTTAAAGAGGAAACACAAAAATCCCTGAAAGAATTACAAGAGAACACAAACAAACAAGTGAAGGAACTAACCAAAACCATCCAGGATCTAAAAATGGTAGTAGAAATAATAAAGAAAGCACAAAGTGAGACATCTCTGGAGATAGAAAATCTTGGAAAGAATTCAGGAGTCATAGATGCAAGCATCAACAACAGAATAGAAGAGATAGAAGAAAGAATCTCAGGGGCTGAAGATACCACAGAAAACATTGACTCAACAGTTAAAGAAAATGCAACATGCAAAAAGCTCCTGAGCCAAAACATCCAGGAAATGCAGGACAAAATGAGAAGACCAAACCTAAGGATTATAGGTATAGAAGAGAGTGAAGATTTCCAACGTAAAGGGCCAGTAAATATCTTCAACAAAAGTATAGAAGAAAACTTCCCTAACCTAAAGAAAAAGATGTCCATGAACATACAAGAAGCCTACAGAACTCCAAAACAGACTAAAAAGTCCTCCCAGCACATAATAATCAAAACACCAAATGTACTAAACAAAGGAAGAATATTAAAAGCAGTAAGAGAAAAAGGTCAAGTAACCTATAAAGGCAGACCTATCAGAGTTACACCAGACTTCTCACCTGAGGCCATGAAAGCCAGAAGATCCTGGGCAGATCTCATACAGACCCAAGAGAACACAAATGCCAGCCCAAACTACTATACCCAGCAAAACTCTCAATTACCATAGATGGAGAAACCAAGATAGTCCATGATAAAACCAAATTTACACAGTATCTTTCCACAAATCCAGCCCTACAAAGAATAATAGATGGAAAACGCCAACATGAGGAGTGAAACTACACCCTAAAAATAAGCAAGAAAATAATCTTTTTCCAACAAATCAAAAAGAAAGTAACCACACAAACATAAAAAGAATATCAAAAATAACAGGAAGCAACAATCACTCTTCCTTAATATCTTATAATATCAATAGACTCAATTCCCCAACAAAAACATAGTCTAACAGAAATATTTTTCATGTGGATCTTTAATTTTATCAAAAAATGTTTGTGACTCCTCTTTCAATTCAGTAATGCTTTTTGCGTCTACCATTTTAACTCTATTGTTTTCCATGATAATCTTTAATTTTAACATTTTTTCTGTGTATTTCTTCGATTTTGTTGGAGGTGTTTTTCATGTAGATCTTCGGTTTTGTTGGGGGTGTTTGTAGTTCCACTTTCAATCAATTTAGGAATGTTTCTGTGCCTACCATTTTGTCAGTATAATTGTCCATGATAATCTTCAGTTTTAACGTTTTTCTGTATTTTTCTTCAATTTTGTCAGAAGTATTTTCCATGTGGATCTTCAGTTTTATCTGACAATATATATAATTTTACTTTCAATCAACTTAGGAACAATTTTATACCTTCCATTTTATCTGTATAAATTTCCATGTAATAGTTTTAACATGTTTTTCTCTATATTTCTCGAACTTTTTCAGGAATATTTTCCTTGTAGATCTTCAATTTTATTAGGAAGTGTTTATAATTCCACTTTCAAAAAACTTACTAATATTTGTATGCCTACCATTTTATCTGTATAATTTTTCCATGGAATACTCAATCTTAACGTGTTTTTTATATATTTCTTCAACTTTTTCAGAGATATTTTCCATGTAAATCCGCAATTTCATCAGAAAATGTTTATAATTTCACTTTCATTCAACTTAGAAATATTTTTATGCCTACCATTTTATCTGTACAATTTCCATGATAATCTTCAATTTTAATGTTTTTCCATATATTTTTTCAGTTTTGCCAGAAATATTTTCCTTGTAAATCTTCAATTTTATCAGAAAATGTTTATAATTCTACTTTCAATCAACTTAGGAATATTTTAATTCCTACCAATTTATCTGTATAAATTTCTTCAATTTTATCAGAAATATTTTCCATTTAAATCTTCAATTTTATCAGAAAATGTTTTTAATTCCACTTTCAATAAATTAAGGAATATTTTTATGCCTACCATCTTATCTGTATAATTTTTCATGAAACAGTCAATTTTAATGTGTTTTTCTATATATTTCTTGAGTTTTATGAGAAATATTTTCCTTGTAGATTTTCAATTTTATCAGAAAATGTTTATAATTCCACTTTCAATCAACTTAGGAATATTTTTTTGCCTACCATTTTATCTGTATAATTTTTCCATGAAATAGTCAATCTTAACGTGTTTTTCTATATATTTCTTCAATTTTATCAGAAATATTTTCCATGTATATTTATACAAGGGAATACTACTTGGCAATTAAAAACAATGAATTCATGAAATTCTTAGGCAAATGGGGAACAGGAGGAGGGAAGAGGGCTTATGGGACTTTCGGGGAGGCGGGAACCAGGAAAGGGGGAATCATTTGAAATATAAAGAATATAGAAAATAAAAATAATAATAATAATATAAAAAAAGAATAACGTTTATTTGAGTTTATGTATGGAAAATAAATAGCTCTGAACAAGTTCTCCTCAATCCGTTTTTATCATTGCTGGGGCTCAAACACTGGATCTAAACAACTTAAGAGAATAAAAGGATTAATTTTTATATTTTTATTGGACATTTTCTTTATTTACATTTCAAATATTATACCTGGTACCCCTCCCCCATAACCTCCTATCCCATCCCACCTCCCCTGCTTCTATGAGGGTGTTCCCCCATGCACTCCCAACTCCCTTTCCTGGAATTCCCCTACACTGGGGCATGGAACCTTCAGAGGACCAAGGGTTTCTCCTCCCACTGAAGCCCAATAAGACCCTACTCTGCTAGATATGCAGCTGGAGCCAGGAGTACCTCTATGTGTATTCCTTGGTTGGTGGTTTAGTAGCCCCCTGAGAGCTCTGGGGGGGGGGTCTGGTTGGTTGATATTGTTTTTCCTATGGGGTTGCAAACCTCTTCAGCTCCTTCAGTCCTTACTCTAACTTCTCCTTTGGAGACCCCAGTGGTGTCCCTATGCTTAGTTCAATGGTTTGTTGTGATCATACACCTCTGTATTTGTGAGACTCTGGCAGAGCATCTCAGGAGACAGCTATATCAGGCTCCTGTTAGCATGCACTTCTTGGCATTCACGATAGTGTCTGTGTTTGGTCACTGTATAAGCTATTAAAAACAATGAACTCATAAAAGTCTTAGGCAAGTGGATGGAATGAGAAAATATCATTCTGAGTGAAGTAACTTAATCACAAAAGAAGACACATGACATGCACTCACTGCATGTCCAAAATGCAAAAAGTTTGTAACCCCAAACATTCAGGAAACAGGACACAACGAGGAGACAAAACCTAAGGATTACAGGTATAGAAGAGAGCAAGGATTTACAATTTAAAGGGCCAGCAAATATCTTCAACAAAATTACACAGAAAACTTCCCTAAACTAAAGAAAGAGATGCCCATGAAGATACAAGAAGCCTACAGAACTCCAAACAGACTGGACCAGAACAGAAACTCCTCCCAACGTATAATAATCAAAACACCAAATGCACTAAACAAAGAAACAATATTAAAAGCAGTAAGGGAAAAAGGTCAAATATATAAAGGCAGACACATCAGAATTACATCAGACTTCTTACTGGAAACTATGAAGGTTAGAAGACCCTGGGCAGATGTTATACAGACCCTAAGAGAACATTTGTCGGCACAGGCTACTATACCCAGCAAAACTCTCAATTGCCATAGATGGAGAAAACAAGATATTCCAGGAAAAAACCCAAATTTACACAATTTCTTTCCACAATCCAGCTCCACAAAGGATAATGGGTAGAAAATAACAACACAAGGTGTGAAACTACACCTTAGAAAAAGCAATAATCTTTCAAGAAACCCAAAAGAAGATAGCCACACAAACAGAATTCTACCCTTAGCAACAAAAGTATCAGAAAGCAACAACCACTTTTCCTTAATATCTCTTAGCATCAATGGTCTAAATTCCCCAATAAAAAGACAAACTAAGAGACTCGATAATTAAACAGGACCCAACATTTTTCTGCATACAAGAAACCCACCTCATGACAAAGACACTCACTACTTCAGAGTCAAAGGTTGGAAAAGAATTTTCCAAACAAATGGTCACAAGAGACAAGTTGGAGTGGCCATACTTATATCAGATAAAATGGACTTTCAACCAAATGTTGTCAAAAAAGATAAGGAGGGACACTTTAAACTTGTCAAAGGAAATATCTACCAAGATGAACTATCAATTCTGAACATCTATGCTCCAAATGGAAGGACATCCACATTCATAAAAGAAACTTTACTAAAGCTCAAAGCACACATTCCACCCAACACAATAATAGTGGGGGACTTCATCACCCCACTCTCAACAATGGAAAAATCATGGAAGCAGAAATTAAACAGAGACACAATGAAACTAACTAAAGTAATGGACCAAATGGATCTAACAGATATTTATAGAATATTCCATTCTCAAGCAAATAGGCTTAATCCAGGGGATGCAGGGATGGTTCAATATATAGAAATCCATCAATGAATTCCACTATATAAAAAAACTCAAAGGAAAAAACCACAGTCATTTCATTAGATGTTGGAAAAGCTTTTGACAATATTCAGCATCCCTTCATGATAAAAGTCTTGGAGAAGATCAGGAATTCAAGGCCCATACCTAAACTTAGTGAAAGTAATATACTGTAAACCGGTAACCAACATCAAACTAAACCAAGAGAAACTTGAAGCAATCCCACTAAAATTGGGGACCAGACAAGGCTGCCCACTTTTTCCCTATCTATTCAAAATAGTACTTGAAGTCCTAGGCAGAGCAATTAAACAACAAAAGGATGTCAAAAATATACAGTTTGGAAAGGAAGAAGTCAAAGTATCACTATTTGCAGATGATATGATCATATATATAAGTGGCCCCAAAAATTCCACCAAAAAACTCCTAAAGCTGATAAAAAACCTCAACAAATTGGCTGGACACAAAATTAAATCAAACAAATCAGTAGCCTTCCTACACTCAAAGGATAAACAAGCTGAGAAAGAAATTAGGGAAATGGCACAATAGTAAAAAATAATATTACATACCTTGGTGTAAGTCTAACCAAGCAAGTGAAAGATCTGTATGACAAGAACTTCAGGCCTCTGAAGAAGGAAATCATACAAGATTTCAGATGGTGGAAAGATGTCCTATGCTCATGAATTGGAAGGATTAATATAGTAAAAAAGGCCATCTTGCTGAAGGCAATCAATGCAAACCCCATCAAAATTTCAAATCAATTCTTCATAGAGCTAGAAAGACCAATCTGCAAATTCATTTGGAATAACAAATATCCAGGATAGCAAAAACTATTCTCCAAAACAAAAGATCTCCTGGGGGAATCACCATCCCTGATCTCAATCTCTATTACCTAGCAATAGTGATAAAAACAACTGTATGGTATTGGTACAGAGACAGGCAGGAAGATCAATGGAATAGAATTGAAGACCCAGCTATGAACCCACACACCTATGGTCACTAGATATTTGATAAAGGTGTAAAAACATCGAGTGGAAAAAAGACAGCATTTTTAACAAATGGTGTTGGATCAACTGGACGTCAGCATGCAGAAAAATGCAAATTGACCCATTCTTATCTCCTTGTACAATGCTCAAGTCGAAGTGGATCGTGGACCCACACATAAAACCAGATACACTGAAGTTTATAGAGTAGAAAGTGGGGAAGAACCTTGAACACATGGGCACAGGGGAAAATTTCCTGAACAGAACACCAATGGCTTATGCTCTAAAAATAAGAGTCAACAAATGGGACCTCATAAAACTGCAAAACTTCTGTAAGGCAAAGGACACTGTCAATAGGTCAAAACAGCAACCAGCATATTGGGAAAAGATATTTACCAATCCTACATCCTATAAAGGGCTGAAATCCAAAGTATACAAAGAACTCAAGAAGTTAGACTCCAGAGTGTCAAATAACTATTAAAAATGGGGTACAGAGCTAAATAAGGAATTTTCAACTGAGGAAACTTGAATGGCTCTGAAGCCCCTAAAGAAATGTTCAGCATCCTTAGTTTTCAGGGAAATGCAGATCAAAACAACCCTGAGATTCTACCTCACACCAGTCAGAAGGGCTAAGATGAAAAACTCAGGGAACAGCAAATGCTGGAGAGGATGTGGAGAAAGAGGAATACTTCTCCATTGCTGGTGGGATTGCAAGCTGGTAAAACCACTCTGGAAATATGTTTGGTGGTTCCTCAGAAAATTGGACATAGTTCTACCTGCAGACCTAGCTATATCACTCCTGGGCATATACCCAGAAGATACTCCAACATGTAATAAGGACACATGCTCTACTATGTTCATAGCACCCTTATTTGTAATAGCCAGAAGCTGGAAAGAACCCAGATGTCCTTCAACAGAGGAATGGATTCTGAAATCGTGGTATGTATAAACAATGGAGTACTATTCAGCTATTAAAAACAGTGTATTCATGAAATTCTTAGGCAAATGGACAGAACTAGAAAGTGTCATCCTTACTGAAGTAACCCAAACAGAAAAGAACACACATGGTATGCACTCACTGATAAGTGGATATTATCCCAAAAGCTCAAAATAAACATGTTATAATTCACAGACCACAGGAAGCTCAAGAAGAAGGAAGACCAAAGTGGGTGTACTTTGGTTCTTCTGAGAACAAAATACAGGAACAACTATGGAGACAAAAGGTAGAGCAGAAACTGAAGGAAAGGCCACCCAGAGACTGTCCTAGCTGGGAATTCATCCTATAAACAGTCACAAAACCCTGAAACTACTATGAATGACAAGAAGGGCATACCGAAAGGAGCTTGTTTTATTTTGTTTTTTTGTTTGTTTGTTTGTTTGGGTTTTTTTTTTTTTGAAGAGCCTTACAGATACAGAGGCGGATGCTAGTAGCCAACCATTGGACTGAGTGTGGGGTTCCCAATGGAAGAGTTGGAGTGCAAACTGGAGGAGCTGAGGGGACGAAGTTTGCAGCCCCATGGGAAGAACTACGATGTTCACCAACCAGAAACCCAGGTACACATGGTTCCAGCCAAAAGAGTGGGAGAGGTATGCTTTAGTGGGCATCAGTGGAAGGAGAGCTCCTTGGTCCCATGAAGGTTCAATAGATGTCCCAGCATGGGGAAATTGAGGGGGGTCGTGGGAGTGGGTTAGGTGGGGGGGGCATATTCTTAGAGGCAGGGGGTGGGAGGATGGGTTGGGGGTTTTCGGGGAGGGGGGAAACCGGGAAGGAGTATAACATTTGAAATATACATTATGAATATAATCAATATAAATAAATAAAGAAATAAATAGCCATTGTCAAATTGGCAGTCACTGCTGATCGGACTTTAAAGGACTAGTAGCATGGTTTTCACTTGAGCATCTAGGTTCCCATAGACTTGACCAAAGCTAAGGTCTTCTGGGAAAAGAAAAGCTAAATTGAGAAAGTTAGTGCCTCCATCAGACTAGCCTGTAGGGAAGTCTGTGCCTCCACCAGATTGGTCTGTAGTGAATTCTGTGCCTCCATCAGATTGCCTGTAGGGAGGAAGTCTGTGGAGTCATTATCTTCATGAATGAGTATATGACAGTGTGGGTGATGCCATCCCTTGAAGGTGGCTCTTGTTGTATAGAAAAGTAGGCATTGCAGAGCATGAGAACCAAGCCAGCAACTGGTGTCCTCCATGGTTTCTCCCCCTGCTCCTGCTTTGAGTTCCTTCCCTGAATTTCCTCAGAATTCTGGGCTGTGATCAGAACCTGAAAGCCAATAAAGCCTGTTTTCCTTAAGAAGAAGAAGAAGAAGAAGAAGAAGAAGAAGAAGAAGAAGAAGAAGAAGAAGAAGAAGAAGAAGAAGAAGAAGAAGAAAAAGAAGAAGAAGAAGACAAAGAAGAAACCTTGGATGACAATGTTGCCAGATTTGCTATCATCTGAATTCTCTCTTCATTTGCAGATACTTGTCATTGTTGTTTCCTCTTCTGGGAGTGTCTTTTTCCAAATACAATTCCATGTACCTTATTTGCCAAACACTCTTATGATATCATTTATCTTCTAGTGACTTATGATATCATTTATCTAGCCTTATAGGAGACATTTTTCATCACATACATAAATATTTAGAATACATATCTGATATTTGACATATGTTTTGTTTCTTTTATAGAAAGCATCATCTGACAAAACACATGATGGTTGTCCCTGAAGCTCCACTGCCTAATTTCAAACACTATTATATCACTAGTTTTCTGTTATTTCTGGTGGGTGCTACAATTAGCAGCTTTGTCATCCTCTTTCTACCTCAGTAAAGACAATTTTAGTACCTACCTCATAAATAAGTGAAATCATATATTTCATTTACGAAAAAAATAAAAAAACCATGTGAGACAGATTAAAGATTAAAGGCACTCTGGCTTCCTGGATCATTTGATAGGAGATGAAATACAATTCAGCACTTTAAGAACAAAACTCAGGTAACAGCTTTTAAGAATGTTGATTTCATTCTAATTCTTTGATGTATGATATTCTTGATGTCTTCATCCTTCAAAGTTAAAGCTTTGCAAACAGAACTCTCAATTTTCCACATAGAAGTTGTCAGAATCCATTCTATACCTGTATGTTAATCTCCTTAGCAACCAATTTCAAGGCCTCCAACATATTCAGTTTTAAGTCCCCTAGTATGATTCTGAATAATATTTCATTACTACCACTAGTAATCCTACAACTGAAGACATAACCCAATCCATGGCGGTCTTACTCCAGGAAAGACCATTCCACACATATGCCAATCGTAGAAATAAAACACTGGAATAGATGTTTTTCCAAAGCATTTATAACTGATCATCCTGAAGCCTTCCCATTCAATAGGAAAAATGAAAATTCTCTCAGTTACTCAAGGGAAAGTCCATGATTTATCTAGTGCATAACTGATATTCTCTGTTAATCAAAGTTCTGTGATTTTTTTTTTCCTTATGTGTAAACTGATTGACAGACTTAGAAGCTGTGCTATGATTGGCATGAACTCAAATATTCAATTGTATGCCTCTTGTGAAGGCTATGCTTGTTGTTAATCTGACTGCATAAAGAACTACTTAAAGCTAATGTGAGTGAGTATACCCACAAGGGAGACTTTCTAATTGGGTTATTAAAGGAGAGAAGACCCATCTTTAATTTAGACTACAACTTCTGGTGGCAGCTGAAAGAAGCTTTTGGTATTTGCCTATTTGCCTTACTCCCTGATTCTGAGGCATTCATTCAGTAGTGTTAGATCCTACCTTTTAGGAATTCCTATTTATACTGAAGACTATCTGAGATTTTAGGTTTGTGGACTGAAGAACTATTGGATTCTTGGGCTTTCTGTCAAGAGACAAACATTCTTCGACTAGTTGGATCATAGTCCGCAAGCCACTCTAGTAATATAATGTATATTACACACACACACACACACACACACACACACACATACACATTCACACATACACACACACACACACACACACATACACACACACACAATCAGTTCATTTTCTCTCAGGTACCTTGACTAATATATTTTCCAATGCCATGTCCTTTCTTAGCTGTTAAACTCAGTTTAAACTCAGTTTTTCAGACATCTTACCTTCTGTGTTGAATCAGTGATACAAGGTCAGGTTTAATCGGCTTCTTCTGAATGGTATTTTCTTCCCTGGTGTGCACCTTGAATAGAATATTGCATGAAGAGGAGCAGCAGCATAAGGTGCAGCCATGGAGAGACAGCAGGAGGAGTGGAGGCGAAAGACAAACAGAAATAGAGACAGCAGCAATGTCCTATAAGTAACACTGGCTTTTGGCAAATAGCAGCTGAAGAATTGAATTCCATAAAGCAGCTATGAAAGGTGTTCCTGAATATAAAGGAGGCAGAAGTAATGAATTATGATCAAAATTTAGACCAGAGAGAAGAAATTCAAGACACCTGAATCTACAAAGCAAAAGTCAGTGGGTAAGAAGCTGTGGTTTCTTGCAAATTTTCTGGGCATAACTACGATTAGAACCCCATGGGCTAAAACATCAGACTCTCAAGGACTATATACAGCAGCTTCTAAAGAAAGTGGGGTCATTAAAACTAGAGCACAGACCAGGACAAAGAAGTGAGAGGGGGTTGAATGGGGAACAGAGGGAGGGAAGGGGGCTTATGGGACTTTCGGGGAGGGAGAAATCAGGAAAGGGGAAATCATTTGGAATGTAAATAAAAAAAAACTTAGAAAAAAAAAAGAAAATCAGAGCACAGGAGCTATGTAACATTGGTTGTTTGCTGTGGTCAGTTGCTGATGTTTGTGGCCCCTGCCTGTATCCCAGTTTTCTATTCACAAGTAAGTGTCTCAAGCTCTAATTTGAGCACCAAGTGCTGTGTGAGTCTCTGTGTCCCAAAGTCCATGGGCTTAAGTCTATAGTTTTAAGGGCCTGAATCTTCAAGCTTGACTCTGTCAAAATATCACACAAGTATTAAGAATATGAAGAAATCTTGTCTCGGCCTGGCAGAGGGACCCCGCACTGGGCGGGAGCCTACCAGCTTTCCTTCCGCGACCTCTGTTCCCACAGACTGCACTGAAGCAACAGGTACCCAGGCTCTATCCCCAATATAACATCACTTGGGACACGGCCTGTTGGGGTTTCCGTCTGCGTCCAAGAATGGGTCAGCGCTGTGGTCGTCTGGGTGCCAGATCGGCAGGCCATCGTGTCTGCAGGGTGAGCGGCGCACGGAGAGTGCCCTCCCCCATCTTTGCTCCAGTGACTGGGAAGTTGGGACAGCCAGGTTCTGAGACAGACAGGCATAATATCGCTTGGGTCTCGGGCGGCTTGTGTGTATGCGGCTCCCAAGTGCTGGGCTGATCTGCAGTAACCAGCACGCCAGCTCTGCTGTGGGACTTC
The DNA here is from genome assembly GCA_036184795.1 of Tokudaia tokunoshimensis. Classification (NCBI taxonomy): domain Eukaryota; kingdom Metazoa; phylum Chordata; class Mammalia; order Rodentia; family Muridae; genus Tokudaia; species Tokudaia tokunoshimensis. Next base: position 10,948,439 of record BTHU01000008.1, read on the forward strand.
TGCCTGGCAGAGGGACGCCCCCTCCCCCCCCAGGAGAGATCACACACCCCTGCACAGGGCAGGAGCCTACCAGCCTCCCTTTGGCGACCTCTGCTCCAGGAATCCACTAGGCTGAGGCTTTGGATGTTCAAGGCCTCCCCAATATAAGATCACTTGGGGCAAGGCACATTAGGGCTCCAAAGTCACTCAGGAGCAGGCAGGCCCCAGAAATCGGTGCCAGGGGAATCCTGGTAATCCAGGGGGGGCAGAAATAGCTTTGCAGGCTCACAGGAGGTCCAACCAACAGCCAGTGGCAGCAGGAACAACTAACACCAGAGGTATCCAGATGGCAAAAGGCAAACGTAGGAATGTTACTAACAGAAATCAAAGTAATGTGGGACCATCCAAACCCAACTCTCCAACAGCAGCAAGTCCTGGATACCCCACCACACCCGAAAGACAAGATCTGGATTTAAAATCACTTCTCATGATGCTATTAGAGGATCACAAGAAGAACACAAATAAATCTCATAAAGAGTTACAGGAGACCATGAATCAACGGTTAGAAGCCCTTACAAAGGAAACACAAAAATTGCTTAGAGAAATGCGGGAGAACATGGATCAAAAGATGGAGGCGCACAAGGAGACAACACTAAAATCGCTTAACGAGACGAATCAACGGGTAGATGCACTCACAAAGGAATCACAAAATTTGCATAAAGAAATGCAGAAGAATATGGGTCAACAGATGGATGCCCATAAGGAGGCAACACAAAAATTGCTTAAAGAAATGAATCAACGGTTAGATGCCCTTACAAAGGAAACACGAGAACTGCTTAAAGAAATGCAGGAGACAATGGATCAATCCCATGAGGAGGAAACACAAAAATCGCTCAGAGAAATGCAGGAGAATGTGGGTCATCAAGAAGAAATCCTGAAAGAGGTAATGCAAAAATACCTTAAAGAAATACAGGAAAATACAAAAAAACAAGTGAAGGATCTCAGCAAATCCATCCAGGAACTAAAAAAGGAAGTAGAAACAACTAAGAAATCACAAAGGGAGACAACTTTGGAGATAGAAAACCTTGGGAAGAAATGAGGAGTCATAGATGCAAACATAAACAATAGAATACAAGAGATGGAAGAAAGAATCTCAGGTGCTGAAGATTCCATAGAAAGCATCGACTCAACAGTCAAAGAAAATGCAAAATGCAAAAAACGTGTAACCCAAAACATCCAGGAAATCCAGGACACAATGAGAAGACCAAACCTAAGGATTATAGGTATAGATGAGAGTGAAGATTTGCAACTTAAAGGGCCAGTAAACATCTTCAACAAAATTATGGAGGAAAACTTCCCTAACCTAAAGAGAGAGATGCCGATGAATGTACAAGAAGCTTACAGAACTCCAAACAGACTGGACCAGAACAGAAATACCTTCCATCACATAATAATCAAAACACTGAATGTTCTAAACAAAGAAAGAATACTAAAAGCAGTAAGAGAAAAGGGCCAAGTAACATACAAAGGAAGACCTATCCGAATCACATCAGACTTCTCACCAGACTATGAAAGCCAGAAGATCCTGGGCAGATCTCATGCAGACACTAAGACAGCACAAATGCCAGCCTAGACTACTATACCCAGCAAAACTCTCAATCACCATAGATGGAGAGACCAAGATATTCTATGATAAAACCAAATTTTCACAATATCTTTCCACAAATCCAGCCCTGCAACGGATAATAGGTGGAAACCTCCAATACAGGGAGAGAAACAACACCCAGGAAAAAAATGAGATAATAACCTTCTTGAATCAAACCCAAAAGTAGATAACCACTCAAACATAAAGATAGCATCAAGAATGGCAGATGGCAATAATCACTACGCCTTAATCTCTCTTAATATCAATGATCTCAATTCCCCAATTAAAAGACATAGACTAGCAGACTGGATACGTAAACAGGACCCAGCATTTTGCTGTGTGCAGGAAATGCACCTCAGTGTCAAAGACAAACACTACCTCCCAGTAAAAGGCTGGAAAACAATTTTACAAGCAAATGGCCCCAAGAAACGAGGTGGAGTAGCCATCCTAATATCAGATAAAATAGATTTTCAAGATAAAGTCATCAAAAAAGACACAGAAGGACACTACATACTGATCAAGGGAAAAATCGACCATCAAGAACTCTCAGTTCTGAATATCTATGCTCCAAATGCAACGGCACCCTCATTTTTAGAAGAAACTTTACTAAAACTCAAAGCACACATCTCACTGCACACAATAATAGTGGGTGACTTCAACACCCCACTCTCTGAAATGGATCGTTCAGGAAAGCAGAAACTAAACAGGGACACAGTAAATCTAATTGAAACCTTGGACCAACTGGAACTAACAGATATATATAGAACATTTCATCCTAGAGCTAAAGAATACACCTTCTTCTCAGCTCCTCATGGTACCTTCTCCAAAATTGACCATATAATTGGTCACAAATCAGTCCTCAACAGATATAAGAAGATAGAAATAATCCCATGCCTCCTATCAGATCACTATGGAATAAGGGTGGTCTTCAATGGCAACAAAAACAAAAGAAAACCCACGTACACATGGAGGCTGAACAATGCTCTACTCAATGATAACTTGGTCAAGGTGGAAATAAAGAAAGAAATCAAAGACTTTTTGAAAGTTAATGAAAATGAAGGCACAACATGCCCTAATTTATGGGACACAATGAAAGCAGTGCTAAGAGGAAAATTCATAGCCCTGAGTGCCGCCAAAAAGAAACGGGAGACAGCATACACTAACAACTTAATGGCACACCTGAAAGCCCTGGAACAAAAAGAAGCAAATACACCAAAAAGGAGTAGAAGGCAGGAAATCATCAAACTCAGGGCTGAAATCAATCAAGTAGAAACAAATAAAACCATACAAAGAATCAACAAAATGAGGAGTTGGTTCTTTGAGAAAATCAACAAGATAGATAAGCCCTTAGCCAGACTAACCAGAGGGCACAGAGATAGTATCCAAATTAATAAAATCAGAAATAAAAAGGGAGAGTTAACAACAGAAACTGAGGAAATTCAAAAAATCATCAGATCCTACTACAAAAACCTGTATTCAACACAACTAGAAAATCTTGAGGAAATGGACAATTTCCTTGACAGATACCAAGTACCAAAATTAAATCAGGATCAAATAGACCATCTAAACCGTCCTATAAGCCCTGAAGAAATAGAAGTCGTCATTGGAAGTCTTCCAACCAAAAAAGCACAGTTCCAGATGGTTTTAGTGCAGAATTCTATCAGACCTTCAAAGAAGACCTAACAACAGTACTCTTCAAACTGTTCCACAAAATAGAAACAGAAGGAACACTACCCAACTCATTCTATGAAGCCACAATTACACTAATACCAAAAGCACACAAAGATCCGACAAAGAAAGAGAATCTCAGGCCAATCTCTCTTATGAATATCGATGCAAAAATACTCAATAAAATTCTTGCCAACCGAATCCAAGAACACATCAAAACGATCATTCACCACGATCAAGTAAGCTTCATCCCAGGGATGCAGGGATGGTTCAATATAAGGAAATCCATCAATGTAATCCACTACATAAACAATCTCAAAGAAAAAAACCACATGGTCATCTCATTAGATGCTGAGAAAGCATTTGACAAAATTCAGCATCCTTTCATGCTAAAGGTCTTGGAAAGATCAGGAATTCAAGGCCCATATCTAAACATAGTAAAAGCAATTTAGAGCAAACCGGTAGCCAGCATCAATCTAAATGGAGAGAAACTTGAAGCAATCCCACTAAAATCAGGGACTAGACAAGGCTGCCCTCTCTCTCCATATCTTTTCAATATAGTACTTGAAGTTCTAGCTAGAGCAATTAGACAACAAAAAGAGGTCAAAGGGATACAAATTGGAAAGTAAGAAGTCAAACTATCACTATTTGCAGACGATATGATAGTATACTTAAGCGACCCAAAGAACTCCACCAGAGAACTCCTACAGCTGATAAACGACTTCAGCAAAGTGGCCCGATATAAAATCAACTCAAGCAAGTCAGAAGCCTTCCTATACTCAAAGGATAAGCAGGCTGAGAAAGAAGTAAAAGAAATAATACCCTTCACAATAGCCACAAACCATACTAAGTATCTTGGCGTGACTCTAACCAAACAAGTGAAAGATCTATATGACAAGAACTTCAAGTCTCTGAAGAGAGAAATTGAAGAAGACCTCAGAAGATGGAAAAATCTGCCATGCTCATGGATTGGCAGGATTAATATAGTAAAAATGACCATCTTACCCAAAGTAATACACAAATTCAATGAAATCCCCATCAAAATCTCAACTCAATTCTTCATAGAGTTAGAAAGAGCAATTCAAAAATTCATCTGGAATAACAAAAAACCCAGAATAGCTAAAACTATTCTCAAGAGTAAATAAACCTCTGGGAGAATCAGTATCCCGGACCTCAAGCTGTACTACAGAGCAATAGTGTTTAAAACTGCATGGTATTCGTACAGTGACAGACATGTAGATCAATGGAACAGAATTGAAGACCCAGAAATGAATCCACACTCCTATGGTCACTTGATCTTTGACAAAGGAGCTAAAACCATCCAGTGGAAAAAAGATAGCCTTTTCAACAAATGGTGCTGGCTCAGCTGGAGGTCAACATGCAGAAGAATGCAAATTGACCCATTCTTATCTCCTTGCACTAAGCTCAATTTTAAGGGGATCAAAGATCTCCACATAAAACCAGACACACTGAAACTAATAGAAGGGAAACTAGGGAAGAACCTTGAACATATGGGCACAGGGGAGAATTTCCTGAACAGAACTCCAATAGCTTATGCTCTAAGATCAAGAATAGAAAATGGGACCTCATTAAATTACAAAGTTTTTGCAAGGCAAAAGACACTGTCAAAAAGACAAAGCGGCAACCAACTAACTGGGAAATGATCTTTACCAACCTTACATCCGACAGAGGGCTCATATCCAATATATACAAAGAACTCAAGAAGTTAAACTCCAGAGAGGCAAGTAACCCTATTAAAAAATGGGGTACAGAGCTAAACAAAGTGTTCTCACCTGAAGAATATCTAATGGCTGAGAAGCACCTAAAGAGGTGTTCATCATCCTTAGTCATTAGGGAAATGCAAATCAAAACAACCCTGAGATTCCATCTCACACCAGTCAGGATGGCTAAGATCAAAAACACAGGAGACAGCAGTTGTTGGCGAGGATGTGGAGAAAGAGGAACACTCCTCCACTGCTGGTGGAATTGCAAGCTGGTACAACCACTCTGGAAAGCAGTCTGGAGGTTCCTCAGAAAACTGGGCATGACACTCCCGGAGGATCCGGCTATACCACTCCTGGGCATATACCCAGAGGCTTTACCTGCATGCAATAAGGACACATGCTCCGCTATGTTCATAGCAGCCTTATTTATAATAGCCAGAAGCTGGAAAGAACCCAGATGTCCCTCAACGGAGGAATGGATTCAGAAGATGTGGTATATCTACACAATGGAATACTACTCTGCAATTAAAAACAATGAATTCACGAAATTCCTAGGCAAATGGTCAGATCTTGAAAATATCATCCTTAGTGAGGTAACCCAATCACAAAAGAACACACATGGTATGCAGTCACTGATAAGGGGATATTGACCCAGAATCTCGGAATACCCTAGACACAATCCGCACATCAATAGATTTCTAAGAAGATGGAAGGAGAGACCCCTGGTCCTGGAAAGACTGGATGTAGGGGAACGGCAGGACCGAGTAACGAGAGGGGGTTGAATGGAGAAAAGAGGGAGGGAAGGGGGCTTATGGGACTTTCGGGGAGGGAGGAAACGGGAAAGGGGAAATGATTTGGAATGTAAATTAAAAGAAATAAAATAAAATAAATAATTAAAAAAAAAAGAATATGAATAATTCTTCACCAAGGTGTTGTTTCTGTCTAAATCAACCAAAAGGAAGTCAGCCTAATGATAGCCTCTAAAAGTATGAAGTAATTCACATACAATATTAAATTTTAGCTTTTTGACTTTTATTAGATTGTTCATATAATTATGAACTACCAAGAATATAAAACACAAATAAACAAGAAATATTTGAGATTGAAAATAGTAAAATTAGACACATGTATTCTGTTGTCTATATATTTTGATGATTTAATTTCTCTCTTTTTTCATCTATATTTCACTAATAGGAAATTAGAATCTGTGCAATTATTTGCCATCAGGTTGAACTGTATAAATATGGGTTTTAAGAACTAAGGATAAAGATATTGAAGTTTCTGTAACTTGCACAAAAAAAAGGCTAAGCAATTTTTGTTTAATGGTTAATAAATACATTTCTTCTCTGGTACATATTAAATAAAATTTGTAGAAAACAACTCTGTCCCATTTTACATAAGTTACTCTTAAAATGTAGTCATCTGTGTTACATAAAACACTGTCCCAGAATTTTATTTGTTGATGCCACGATAGAGCCAGTTTCAATGCAAGATACTAAATTCATACTCAATATTTGACAAGGAGCTCATGGATAAAATAATTATTATTTTATAGATACTGTCCATAGTTATTGGATAGAGAGCACTTTATATTCAGATAAAAGTTAAAATTTTTAAAAATTAATCCTGAGGCATTTTTCTTTAAAATAATTTATTAAAACTTAGGATATATGCTTTGTAATTTTGTCATACATTGGAGCACAGGCATTATGCTTATAAAACTCTCTTCACATTAGTCATTCGGTTTATTTACCTATTGTGGCCTAAACCAAAATGTTAACAACTCTTGCTAATATTTGTAATTCTATGTTATAATGTCAGATACTTTCTTTACAGTTTCCTATTTTATCTTTTCTTTTTTCTATTATTAAAAACATTGACATAAAAATACAATTGCTTCATTGCTGGCTGTAATGTAAATTTAAAAGTACCGTTAAGGTGTTTGTCTTATTTAATAGAAATTTCTTCCATTCTCTGACTGAGTTTATTGAAACCCTTTGAGTCAAATCGCCATAAATATTCAGCACACTGAATCAAAGTCAGTGTCTGATGTGCCTTCTCTTGCGCATACAGTCAAATGTGCCTCTACTATGCCCTAAGTTATAATGGCACCTTCCTATTTCACACTATTTCTTTATTTTCATTGTCATTGGAATTCATTTGAAAGGTTGAAAACTAGCCTATATTTCTTCCATGAGGAATTCAATTCTTCCAACCCTTTGGAGAATTACACTTGAAACTCATTTCTACTTTAACTGTAGCTATCTTATAACTGTTTGTGAAGAATTGCTGAGATGAGCCTGAGGAGAAGCAGAGCTATGTTTCCTACTTCCTGCTTATGGTACTTATTTGACAATTGTATATAAATGGTAAAATTTACTAGCAGTGAATTATCATTATGAATGCATAAGCTAAAAAAATTGTCTTATTTATTTAGCTCAATTTGAAATAAAATATATAGTACAGTGCAAGTGAGGGCCAGGGTTAAACTAAATAAAAGACTGGGGAGTAGAAGCATTACCTGAGTATTAACAAATAGAAAATAGATATGCTATCTATTTAACCAGCAGCTTGCCTTGTCTTTTCCTTAATGAATATTATCATTTCCCACTGGGAGAAAAATGGTGCTATGAAGGCATTATTTTTTAGATCTTGAAAACAATTCATTGGCATCAACAAATAGAAATTTTATTGATTTTCATGCTCAATATGTTTTGTAATTAATCTAGGTACTATATACATGAGTCTAAGTTGAAACTTTCTATTAGTGTCACTTTATTAACATTATATCTGCAGAGATGTAATATGCTATTTAAAATGTAGTGGTCCAGAAGTCATTTGCAAGAAATTTTTATACCAGGCTGTAGAGAAGAAGGACGTGTTAGTGATATAAATCTAAATATTGTCTATAAATTCCCTTGTAGATAAAATATCTATAGAAGAAAATAAATGCAAATAGGAGGAATGCTCAAATGTCAGACATCATTTTGATAGGAAGCATATTTATGTATTCATATGGTTGCTATTTATACTAGGTTTCTTGCTAAACTTAGCACATTGGCACACATGTGAAATATATAAAACTACATGCATTTATAATATTTATTCTCTTGAAAACACATAAGTGTTCACATGCTTCAGAGATTATATATTTTTTCTGTATCCTGAATAAAATGATATTTTCTTGGAAAAAAATAGATCATTGTTTTTACCTACATTCCTTATACTTTGAAACAGAGGTTGGGAAAGCATGCATATGGCTGTGTAAGGTCAAACCAGACAAAATCCAACCATGAGAAGAAAACAGGCAGTTGATACATGTTGAGAGAAGAAGAGTAACTCTTCCTAATGGATGTGGCTTACTAAGGTAGATTAGCCATGCTTTGTAGAATGCCAAAGACCGAAGAGTATATAGGAAGTATAAATTTTAGTCATTTTCTGATTATTTTTCTGTTTGATTAAAAGAGGACATGACTTTAGGTTGGTGGGGGAAAGAAAGTGGATCTGGTACGATTTGAGAGAGGGGTGAATATGATCAAAATCAATTGTGTGAAGTTCTCAAAGAACTAACAAAAATTAGAAAAAAGAGGGTGGGGACAGACAGCTCAGTGGTTAATAGCAGTGACTGCACTTCCAGAGTCCTGAGTTCAATTCCCAGCAACCATATGATGGCAAAAAACCATCTCAAGAATAATATGCACACAATATAAACTTGAACTAGAACTAAAATACAAATAGAGATAGTGATGTTTAAAGGAACAAACTGAATACGAGGAGATTAAAAATAAAATATGTGACTTGAGCAACGCAAATATGAACAGGAAAAATAAGAAATTAGGTAGATGATTTACAGTCAAGTTATACAAAAGTATCAAATTTAGGGAGCATCAAAGGTAATGAGAAGAAAAGAGGTTAAAATAATTTATGTGTCATCTAAATGGAAGAGTTTGCATGTAATAGACATTTCAGAAAAGAATAAGTAATGAAAGATGATTCAAAAATATGATAACATAAACCTTAGTTCTTAAAATCTATAATGTAAAATATCAAGAATTTGCACCAAATCAAGGTAATATAATTCATAGATCTACACTATGATACAGTATAAAAAACTTTCAAAAACAGAGACTAGAAGAAAATCAGAAATCAGTAAAAAATGATTTGTCACACAAACTGTGTGCTTAATGTGATTCTCAGATGACTTTTCAGTAGAAAGTTGGGAGATGGGAAACTAATGGGACAATCCCTTTAAAGCACTGATTGAATGAACAACCAAAGCAGACCCACCAACAGAATTCTCAATCTGGTTAAAATGAACTACTACAGTGTCAGAATTGATATTCAAATAAGCCATGGGAGTTCACTCCCTGTATTAAATTTTCCAAATGGAATCCCTGAGATTGAAATTAACAGTAAAGTTGAAGATATAAACATCCCTGTTAAAAAAAATCTAGACAATGAGGTCGGGGACCCCTAGAGAAGAGTTAGGGGAAGGGTTGAAAGAACTGAAGGGGATGGCAACTCCATAGAAAGACCAACAGTATTAACCCAGACACCTCAGTGATCACTGAGCAGAAGTCAACAACCAAACAGAAAACATGGGCAGATTGTGCACCCCCCTCCAGCACATATTAGCATAGAATTACCTTCTCTGGCCTCAGTGGGAGAGGATGCACCTAATCCTGTAGAGACTTGGTACCCCAGGAAAATGGATGCCCAGGTGGCACCCTCTCAAAAGCAAAAGGAAAGGGGGATCAAGTGAAGAATTCTTGGAGGGGAGATTTGAGGGGGGCAAATAAATAATTGTTAAATATCTAGACATTAACAAGTATAGAAGTAACAGCATTCCAATATAAGTATATAATGTCACTTTTTATTTTCCACAAAATCTAAAAGATATATGTATAAAGGAATTGGTAACCATGTCAGTGGTCATCAATATATAATTAAAAGTATGGTATGGAATATTTTATGGGAAGATTTTATGTTCAAAATGAAGTTATATTTAAATTGAAATGCCTGTTAAAACTTCAAGGCATTGTATAATCTCATGACAATCATGGAGAAAATATCTATAAATGTCTATTTACTTATCTAATCATCAATGATCTAGCTAAAAGTAATGATGATGAGTAAGATAACATCAGTGAAGTTGGCAGAAATAAGATAATGCCAAAAAGAGACTGTAGCACATTGAACTTACCAACATGTAAAGAGAATTGAATTGTTTATAATGCAAAATAGTTTGACTCACTAGTGTTCTGTTAGAAGTCATTGTCTACAGATTATAACCTAGTCTGACTCAATGCTTATATGTTAGGAGTTATAGATAAAATAATTGTCAGGCACAGTTGTACATATCATGTAGTCTTATCGCTTAGGATGTAGAGGCAGAAGAATAGGCAGTTTAAGGCCAGTCTTGGCTACATGGTGATTTTGAGGCCAACCAAGATCATGTGATGATACCTTGTCTCAAAAAAATAAGATGGTTACCACTGGTAAGTAGATGGACTCTAAAATTATCTGCAAGCCAAACCATGAGAGAGCCATGGTAGTTGAGGATTTTCCTGACTGTACTAATTAAAGTGTAAAACCCTGTCTTAATTTATGAGGGCTAGTTTCTTGCAGGGGATCCTGGACCCTATGAAGTGGAGAAAACAATCTGAACACTGGGGAACATCATTGCTCTTTTCTGACTTAGTTGGATATGTTGTGATCAGTTGCTTACCTGATGCTCTCATGATTTTTGAACATGATAAGCAGTACATTGTCCAGTGAACTGAGAATTCTTTCTTGAGCTTTTTATTTTTGGAATGTTTTAATTTAGCAAGTGGAAAAGTGACTAAGAAAACTAAGAGAAGGGCCATCGTGACCACAGGGTGAGCGGCGCCACGGAGACTGCCCTCCGCCATCTTTGCTCCAGTGACCAGGTAGTTGGGACCGCCAGGCTCAGAGACAGACAGGCATAATATCGCTTCGGTTTCAGGCAGCTTGGGTGTAACCTGCTCCCAGGTGCTGGGCTGATCTGCAGTAACCAGCGCGCCAGTTCCGCGGTGGGACCTTCTGCCTGCTGGAGGGACCCCGCGCAGGGAGGGAGCCCGCCAGCTTCCCTTCCGCGACCTCTGTTCCCGCGGACTGCGCTGGAGAGACCGGTACCCAGGCTCTCCCCCCCGATATAACATCACTTGGGACACGGCCTGTTGGGGCTTCCGTCTGTGCCCGAGGGCGGGTTGGCGCTGTAGTCGTCTGGGCGCCAGATCGGCGGGCCATCGTGACCACAGGGTGAGCGGCGCCACGGAGACTGCCCTCCGCCATCTTTGCTCCAGTGACCAGGTAGTTGGGACCGCCAGGCTCAGAGACAGACAGGCATAATATCGCTTCAGTTTCAGGCAGCTTGGGTGTAACCTGCTCCCAGGTGCTGGGCTGATCTACAGTAACCAGCGCGCCAGTTCCGCGGTGGGACCTTCTGCCTGGTGGAGGGACCCCGCGCAGGGAGGGAGCCCGCCAGCTTCCCTTCCGCGACCTCTGTTCCCGCGGACTGCGCTGGAGAGACCGGTACCCAGGCTCTCCCCCCAATATAACATCACTTGGGACACGGCCTGTTGGGGCTTCCTTCTGTGCCCGAGGGCGGGTTGGCGCTGTGGTCGTCTGGGTGCCAGATCGGCGGGCCATCGTGACCACAGGGTGAGCGGCGCCACGGAGAGTGCCCTCCGCCATCTTTGCTCCAGTGACCAGGTAGTTGGGACCACCAGGCTCAGAGACAGACAGGCATAATATCGCTTCGGGTTCAGGCAGCTTGTGTGTAACCTGCTCCCAGGTGCTGGGCTGATCTGCAGTGACCAGCGCGCCAGATCTGCTGTGGGACTTCTGCCTGGCAGAGGGACGCCCCCTCCCCCCCCCAGGAGAGATCACACACCCCTGCACAGGGCAGGAGCCTGCCAGCCTCCCTTTGGCGACCTCTGCTCCAGGAATCCACTAGGCTGAGCCTTTAGATGTGCAAGGCCTCCCCAATATAAGATCACTTGGGGCAAAGCACATTAGGGCTCCAAAGTCACTCAGGAGCAGGCAGGCCCCAGAAATCGGTGCCAGGGGAATCCTGGTAATCCAGGGGGGGGCAGAAATAGCTTTGCAGGCTCACAGGAGGTCCAACCAACAGCCAGTGGCAGCAGGACCAACTAACACCAGAGGTATCCAGATGGCAAAAGGCAAACGTAGGAATGTTACTAACAGTAATCAAAGTAATGTAGGACCATCCGAACCCAACTCTCCAACAGCAGCAAGTCCTGGATACCCCACCACACCCGAAAGACAAGATCTGGATTTAAAATCACTTCTCATGATGCTATTAGAGGATCACAAGAAGGACACAAATAAATCTCATAAAGAGTTACAGGAGACCATGAATCAACGGTTAGAAGCCCTTACAAAGGAAACACAAAAATCGCTTAGAGAAATGCGGGAGAACATGGATCAAAAGATGGAGGCGCACAAGGAGACAACACAAAAATCGCTTAACGAGATGAATCAACGGGTAGATGCACTCACAAAGGAATCACAAAATTTGCATAAAGAAATGCAGAAGAATATGGGTCAACAGACGGATGCCCATAAGGAGGCAACACAAAAATTGCTTAAAGAAATGAATCAACGGTTAGATGCCCTTACAAAGGAAACACGAGAACTGCTTAAAGAAATGCAGGAGACGATGGATCAACAGATGGAATCCCATGAGGAGGAAACACAAAAATCGCTCAGAGAAATGCAGGAGAACGTGGGTCATCAGGAAGAAATCCTGAAAGAGGTAATGCAAAATTACCTTAAAGAAATACAGGAAAATACAAACAAACAAGTGAAGGATCTCAGCAAATCCATCCAGGAACTAAAAAAGGAAGTAGAAACAACTAAGAAATCACAAAGGGAGACAACTTTGGAGATAGAAAACCTTGGGAAGAAATCAGGAGTCATAGATGCAAACATCAACAATAGAATACAAGAGATGGAAGAAAGAATCTCAGGTGCTGAAGATTCCATAGAAAGCATCGACTCAACAGTCAAAGAAAATGCAAAATGCAAAAAAACGCGTAACCCAAAACATCCAGGAAATCCAGGACACAATGAGAAGACCAAACCTAAGGATTATAGGTATAGATGAGAGTGAAGATTTGCAACTTAAAGGGCCAGTAAACATCTTCAACAAAATTATGGAGGAAAACTTCCCTAACTTAAAGAGAGAGATGCCGATGAACATACAAGAAGCCTACAGAACTCCAAACAGACTGGACCAGAACAGAAATACCTCCCGTCACATAATAATCAAAACACCGAATGTTCTAAACAAAGAAAGAATACTAAATGCAGTAAGAGAAAAGGGCCAAGTAACATACAAAGGAAGACCTATCCGAATCACATCAGACTTCTCACCAGAGACTATGAAAGCCAGAAGATCCTGGGCAGATCTCATGCAGACACTAAGACAGCACAAATGCCAGCCTAGACTACTATACCCAGCAAAACTCTCAATCACCATAGATGGAGAGACCAAGATATTCCATGATAAAACCAAATTTTCACAATATCTTTCCACAAATCCAGCCCTGCAACGGATAATAGGTGGAAACCTCCAATACAGGGAGAGAAACAACACCCTGGAAAAAATGAGATAATAACCTTCTTGAATCAAACCCAAAAGTAGAGAACCACTCAAACATAAAGATAGCGTCAAGAATGGCAGATGGCAATAATCACTATGCCTTAATCTCTCTTAATATCAATGGTCTCAATTCCCCAATTAAAAGACATAGACTAGCAGACTGGATACGTAAACAGGACCCAGCATTTTGCTGCATGCAGGAAACGCACTTCAGTGTCAAAGACAAACACTACCTCAGAGTAAAAGGCTGGAAAACAATTTTACAAGCAAATGGCCCCAAGAAACGAGGTGGAGTAGCCATCCTAATATCGGATAAAATTGATTTTCAACCCAAAGTCATCAAAAAAGACACAGAAGGACACTACATACTGATCAAGGGAAAAATCCACCATCAAGAACTCTCAATCCTGAATATCTATGCTCCAAATGCAAGGGCACCCTCATTCGTAAAAGAAACTTTACTAAAACTCAAAGCACACATCGCACCGCACACAATAATAGTGGGTGACTTCAACACCCCGCTCTCTGAAATGGATCGTTCAGGAAAGCAGAAACTAAACAGGGACACAGTGAATCTAATTGAAGCCTTGGACCAAATGGAACTAACTGATATATATAGAACATTTCATCCTAGAGCTAAAGAATACACCTTCTTCTCAGCTCCTCATGGTACCTTCTCCAAAATTGACCATATAATTGGTCACAAATCAGACCTCAACAGATACAAGAAGATAGAAATAATCCCATGCCTCCTATCAGATCACTATGGAATAAGGGTGGTCTTCAATGGCAACAAAAACAAAAGAAAACCCACGTACACATGGAGGCTGAACAATGCTCTACTCAATGATAACTTGGTCAAGGTGGAAATAAAGAAAGAAATCAAAGACTTTTTGAAAGTTAATGAAAATGAAGGCACAACATACCCTAACTTATGGGACACAATGAAAGCAGTGCTAAGAGGAAAATTCATAGCCCTGAGTGCCGCCAAAAAGAAACGGGAGACAGCATACACTAACAGCTTAATGGCACACCTGAAAGCCCTGGAACAAAAAGAAGCAAATACACCAAAGAGGAGTAGAAGGCAGGAAATCATCAAACTCAGGGCTGAAATCAATCAAGTAGAAACAAATAAAACCATACAAAGAATCAACAAAACGAGGAGTTGGTTCTTTGAGAAAATCAACAAGATAGATAAGCCCTTAGCCAGACTAACCAGAGGGCACAGAGATAGTATCCAAATTAATAAAATCAGAAACGAAAAGGGAGAGATAACAACAGAAACTGAGGAAATTCAAAAAATCATCAGATCCTACTACAAAAACCTGTATTCAACACAACTAGAAAATCTTGAGGAAATGGACAATTTCCTTGACAGATACCAAGTACCAAAATTAAATCAGGATCAAATAGACCATCTAAACCGTCCTATAACCCCTGAAGAAATAGAAGTTGTCATTGGAAGTCTTCCAACCAAAAAAAGCACAGGTCCAGATGGTTTTAGTGCAGAATTCTATCAGACCTTCAAAGAAGACCTAACACCAATACTCTTCAAACTGTTCCACAAAATAGAAACAGAAGGAACACTACCCAACTCGTTCTATGAAGCCACAATTACACTAATACCAAAAGCACACAAAGATCCGACAAAGAAAGAGAATCTCAGGCCAATCTCTCTTATGAATATCGATGCAAAAATACTCAATAAAATTCTTGCCAACCGAATCCAAGAACACATCAAAACGATCATTCACCACGATCAAGTAGGCTTCATCCCAGGGATGCAGGGATGGTTCAATATAAGGAAATCCATCAATGTAATCCACTACATAAACAATCTCAAAGAAAAAAACCACATGGTCATCTCATTAGATGCTGAGAAAGCATTTGACAAAATTCAGCATCCTTTCATGCTAAAGGTCTTGGAAAGATCAGGAATTCAAGGCCCATATCTAAACATAGTAAAAGCAATTTACAGCAAACCAGTAGCCAGCATCAATCTAAACGGAGAGAAACTTGAAGCAATCCCACTAAAATCAGGGACTAGACAAGGCTGCCCTCTCTCTCCATATCTTTTCAATATAGTACTTGAAGTTCTAGCTAGAGCAATTAGACAAGAAAAAGAGGTCAAAGGGATACAAATTGGAAAGGAAGAAGTCAAACTATCACTATTTGCAGACGATATGATAGTATACATAAGCGACCCAAAGAACTCCACCAGAGAACTCCTACAGCTGATAAACGACTTCAGCAAAGTGGCCGGATATAAAATCAACTCAAGCAAGTCAGAAGCCTTCCTATACTCAAAGGATAAGCAGGCTGAGAAAGAAGTAAGAGAAATAATACCCTTTACGATAGCCACAAACCATATTAAGTATCTTGGCGTGACGCTAACCAAACAAGTGAAAGATCTGTATGACAAGAACTTCAAGTCTCTGAAGAAAGAAATTGAAGAAGACCTCGGAAGATGGAAAAATCTGCCATGCTCATGGATTGGCAGGATTAATATAGTAAAAATGAGCATCTTACCAAAAGTAATACACAGATTCAATGCAATCCCCATCAAAATCCCAACTCAATTCTTCATAGAGTTAGAAAGAGCAATTCAAAAATTCATCTGGAATAACAGAAAACCCAGAATAGCTAAAACTATTCTCAAGAGTAAAAGAACCTCTGGGGGAATCAGTATCCCGGACCTCAAGCTGTACTACAGAGCAATAGTGTTAAAAACTGCATGGTATTGGTACAGTAACAGACATGTAGATCAATGGAACAGAATTGAAGACCCAGAAATGAATCCACACTCCTATGGTCACTTGATCTTTGACAAAGGAGCTAAAACCATCCAGTGGAAAAAAGATAGCCTTTTCAACAAATGGTGCTGGCTCAGCTGGAGGTCAACATGCAGAAGAATGCAAATTGACCCATCCTTATCTCCTTGCACTAAGCTCAATTCTAAGTGGATCAAAGATCTCCACATAAAACCAGACACACTGAAACTAATAGAAGGGAAACTAGGGAAGAACCTTGAACATATGGGCACAGGGGAGAATTTCCTGAACAGAACTCCAATAGCTTATACTCTAAGATCAAGAATAGACAAATGGGACCTCATTAAATTACAAAGTTTTTGCAAGGCAAAAGACACCGTCAAAAAGACAAAGCGGCAACCAACTAACTGGGAAATGATCTTTACCAACCTTACATCCGACAGAGGGCTAATATCCAAGATATACAAAGAACTCAAGAAGTTAAACTCCAGAGAGGCAAGTAACCCTATTAAAAAATGGGGTACAGAGCTCCACAAAGAGTTCTCACCTGAAGAATATCTAATGGCTGAGAAGCACCTAAAGAGATGTTCATCATCCTTAGTCATTAGGGAAATGCAAATCAAAACAACCCTGAGATTCCATCTCACACCAGTCAGGATGGCTAAGATCAAAAACACAGGAGACAGCAGTTGTTGGCGAGGATGTGGAGAAAGAGGAACACTCCTCCACTGCTGGTGGAATTGCAGGCTGGTACAACCACTCTGGAAAGCAGTCTGGCGGCTCCTCAGAAAACTGGGCATGACACTTCCGGAGGATCCGGCTATACCACTCCTGGGCATATACCCAGAGACTTTACCTGCATGCAATAAGGACACATGCTCCACTATGTTCATAGCAGCCTTATTTATAATAGCCAGAAGCTGGAAAGAACCCAGATGTCCCTCAACGGAGGAATGGATTCAGAAGATGTGGTATATTTACACAATGGAATACTACTCTGCAATTAAAAACAATGAATTCACGAAATTCCTAGGCAAATGGTCAGAACTTGAAAATATCATCCTTAGTGAGGTAACCCAATCACAAAAGATCACACATGGTATGAAGTCACTGATAAGGGGATATTGACCCAGAATCTCAGAATACCCTAGACACAATCAGCATATCAATAGATTTCTAAAAAGATGGAAGGAGAGACCCCTGGTCCTGGAAAGACTGGATGTAGGGGAACGCCAGGACAGAGTAATGAGAGGGGGTTGAACGGAGAAAAGAGGGAGGGAAGGGGGCTTATGGGACTTTCGGGGAGGGAGGAAACGGGAAAGGGGAAGTGATTTGGAATGTAAATTAAAAAAATAAAATTAAATTAAATTAAAAAAAAAAAAAAAAGCAAAAAAAAAAAAAAAAAAAAAAAAAAAAAAAAAAAATAAACTCACAAAATTGTTATGAATAGGAAATAAACACACATTATGCATTTTAAAAAAAAAAAAAAAAAAAAAAAAAAAAAAGAAAACTAAGAGAAGAAGCAAACAAGCAAAAGAGAGAAAAAGACAGAGGCAGAGCCAAAGAGATACAGAAAAAGAGACACACAGAGACAGAGAGAGACAGAGAGATATGGGAGGTATGGAGGGAGGGAGAGGGTAACAGGGAGCACAAATGCATGAAAAATTATTGACAACCACGGAAGTAGAAAATAAGATTTCAAAGGGAACACTAGAAAAAAATCACAATGTAAAATCAGTGTGCCTTGTTTAATTTAAAGAAGAATATACATGTATGTGTATGTGTGTGTGTGTGTGTGTGTATACATATATGTCTATGTCTATATAAAATGTAAATTATACTTCAGTCTGTACCATGTTGTTTTTTAGGAATAAGGTACAACTGGTACACTTTCATTTCCTATGTTTGTAGTGAGGAAAAAAGTTAGAGTTACTAGTATCAGAATCAGACTTAAAGAGGAGGGAATTTCCATGAGGAAGGGCCACAATTCATGCTTCAGTTGAACTGTATGCTGATAGGGATTTCTGCATTAAGGAATAACAGACAACTTTGTAAGAATACTATGATTAATTCACACTGAGGTTCTCATGGAGCATAAAAAAGTAAAATGATTACTGTTTGCAATATTACTAGATATCCTAAAGAAAATGACAAATAGATAGATTTTTTTTTCTCAAACTTTGGAGTCCTGAGGACAAATCTTGGCTTGAGAGATAGGATTTAATAAAATTTAAACATATGAGATTTGATGATATTTCTTAGATGATGGGCACCTGCAGAGATCAGGAAAGTCTCTCAGGGAAATAAGTGAATACACACACACACACACACACACACACACACACACACACATATATTCTCAGTACATTATATAGATTCCTCAAGGCATCTAGACATTATAGGATAAACAAGGCATAAATTCCTATAGTTTTATCTATTATGTAATACTAAATATCTGATCACTTAGAATGAAAAGTAATGTTGCTATGATATAAAATCATTTTGACACATTGTAGGACCATGACACCAGCATGTTTTTGACATCATTATTTAGACCAATATAGTCCAATATGCTCAGTACTGGATACTGGGGAGAAATGAGCATCTTAATCCAGAATTAGTAGCAAAAACAATGCAGTGTTTCACAGTGAGAAATGTGGTTAAAGCTTAAGCAGAATTTAAGGTGATTTGGTGAGAGAAAGGGAAAGGTATTTGATGGAAAGGAAATAGTTGATTTAAAGCACAGTGGAAAATGGGGGTAGTGGAAAACCCATCATAAGCATGATATTGCAGCTAAAAATTATATTAATAATAATAATAACAGCACCAACATACTTGATGTGAGTTGGTAACTCATGGCAGTAATTGATTTTCACAAGGATAGCTAACTAAAATAATGGGTAATACAGATTGAACAGGCAACTGGGAGAATGAGTCACAGGAAGTTACCTTGGAAGCTGAGGACGTGAATGAGATCCAGAGGAAAATAAACTTGAAAAGACGACATGCATTTAAATGTTAAGATAAACGATCTATTGATATTGCCATGTGAGTAGTAATCATAAATAGAAAATTATAATCTGTACATTTAGAAAACATGCAGGCTGCCAATTATGGAAAGTAAACAAATTTGTCATGGAAATAGAAGGATGCCAAGACAGTGCCAATACAATGGCTATGTAGGCAAGATGCTGCAAGCACTGGGTGTTCTTTATTATCAAGTGCTTAGTTTACTAGGCTGAGGACATTGTTTCCAATAATCTCAATCACAAAATTGTCTTCAACAAATGTATGTTGTCTATGAATATATATGTCTTAAACTTATCATGCTCTTAAGTACTTCCCTGGTATTCAACAAAATTGGAGCACATAATTCCTGAGCTCAAAATATTCACTAATACTGAGCATCTGCATCCCATCCATGTTATAACACTACACACACACACACACACACACACACACACAAACACACAAACACTGATGCCATCTGCAAGTAACCATTGCCTACAATGCCACATAAAAGTGGTTTCTGAGAATACCAGGAGAGAAAAGTGAGTGTGCAGAGTATAATTACTCACACATCAGAATGCTGTTGCACTGGGACTTCTAAGCAAGAGTTTTCTTAGTAGGACACACAGTGCAATGTGTTTTGTAGTTCTCGAAACAGGATCATACATGAGAACACTCAAAGACTAGCACAGATGCTTGAAATTGTCAAAATGAAATCCTTTACTCAAACTCTTTCCTATCCCCACCCCAACATCATATCAAGTCTCTGAAGAAAGAAACTGAAGAAGACCTCAGAAGATGGAAAAATCTGCCATGCTCATGGATTGGCAGGATTAATATAGTAAAAATGACCATCTTGCCAAAAGCAATATACAGATTCAATGCAATCCCCATCAAAATCCCAACTCAATTCTTCATAGAGTTAGAAAGAGCAATTCAAAAATTCATCTGGAATAACAGAAAACCCAGGATAGCTAAAACTATTCTCAAGAGTAAAAGAACTTCTGGGGGAATCAGTATCCCAGACCTCAAGCAGTACTACAGAGCAATAGTTTTAAAAACTGCTTGGTATTGGTATAGTGACAGGCATGTAGATCAATGAAACAGAATTGAAGACCCAGAAATGAACCGACAACCTTTGGCCACTTGATCTTTGACAAAGGAGCTAAAACCATACAGTGGAAAAAACATAGCCTTTCCAACAAATGGCGGTGGTTCAACTGGAGGTCATCATGCAGAAGAATGCAAATTGACCCATTCTTATCTCCTTGCATTAAACTCAACTCCAGGTGGGTCAAGGACCTCCACATAAAACCAGACACACTGAAACTAATAGAAAGAAAACTAGGGAAGAACCTTGAACATATGGAGACAGGGGGGAATTTCCTGAACAGAACTCCAAAAGCTTATGCTCTAAGATCAAGAATTGACAAATGGGACCTCATAAAATTACAAAGTTTCTGTAAGGCAAAGGACACTGTCAAAAAGACAAAGCAGCAACCAACTAACTGGGAAATAATCTTTACCAACCCTACATCTGACAGAGGGCTAATATCCAATATATACAAAGAACTCAAGAAGTTCGACTCCAGAGAGACAAATAACCCTATTAAAAAATGGGGTACAGAGCTAAACAAAGAGTTCTCACCTGAAGAATATCTAATGACTGAGAAGCACCTAAAAGAAATGTTCAACATCCTTAGTCATTGGGGAAATGCAAATCAAAACAACCCTGGGATTCCACCTCACACCAGTCAGAATGGCTAAGATCAAAAACACAGAAGACAGCAGTTGTTGGCAAGGATGTGGAGAAAGAGGAACACTCCTCCACTGCTGGTGGGATTGCAAGCTGGTTCAACCACTCTGGAAAGCAGTCTGGTGGTTCCTCAGAATACTGGGCATGACAGTCCTGGAGGATCCTGTTATACCACTCCTGGGCATATACCCAGAGGCTTTACCTGCTTGCAATAAGGACACATGCTCCACTATGTTCATAGCAGCCTTATTTATAATAGCCAGAAGCTGGAAAGAATCCAGATGTCCCTCAACAGAGGAATGGATTTAGATGTGGTATTTTTACACAATGGAATACTACTCTGCAATTAAAAACAATGAATTCTCGAAATTCCTAGGCAAATGATCAGAACTGAAAAACATCATCCTTCATGAGGTAACCCAATCACAAAAGAACACACATGGTATGCAGTCAGTGATAAGGTGATATTATCTCAGAATCTCGGATTACCCAAGACACAATTCACATATCAATAGATTTCCAAGAAGATGGAAGGAGAGACCCCTGGTCCTGGAAAGACTGAATGTAGAGGATTACCAGGACAGAGAAGCGAGAGGGGGTTAAATGGGGAACAGAGGGAGGGAAGGGGGCTTACTGGACTTTAGGGGAGGGAAGAAACGGGAAAGGGGAAATCATTTGGAATGTAAATAAAAAAACTTAGAAAATAAAAAAAACTCAGTCAAGGAAGATGCTTTTGATATTGTTATATTTTGCCAAATTCTCATGATTATTATTTGCTTACAGGGGTATGCACCTCACAGGTATTGACAGAACCAGTATGATCTTGTGTTGGAAACTCTCATTCTTAGGCTCTATAAAATGCTTCTTTAATTATTGCATTTTTATAAACAACATGCCATGAAGCATTGCATCTTAGGTCAACCCTTAATGGATTCTAGGTTTTTAGTAATGAGAAATATGACATCTATTATATCTTTAGTACTTTTACTATATGATTTATTGATTTACACATGAATTAGTTTACTACTTTGCTAAAGGAAGGTACTAAGTTCTATATTTCTGCAACTTCACATTTTATAATCAACTTGATATTCAGTAACTACCAGTACCATTTTCAAATTTAGCTTTTTTATCCATGGTATTTCTAAAATCATTCATTCACTCATGAGGAACTGAATTGCTTTGTGTACTGCAGTGACTTTATGATACTATGGTGAAAACCATTCATTGTCTAGATTTCTTCTTGGGACTTTACATTAGAACATTGAGTATGAAAATCTTAAGTGTGTTTTTAGTGCACAAAAGGAAATGGAGCACCCCTTATGTTGTTCATTTTCTTTGTCTATAGGAAGCAATATCAAAGTTATGACTATTTATTCTCCAGGGATGGCAGGATAGACTGCACCAGTATAATGACACATTGATAATATATACTACAATCTTCGAAGTGGAATGGGAAATCCACTCTTAAGCATTATTGCTGAAGTAATGTGAAAAAAAAACCCTTTAATTAAAATCACCCACACATTTCCCACTCGAAGAAAATAAAGTGAATTAAACTCTTTTAACATGGTCAAAATTAGGAAAGGAAGGTGATGAAGAAGGAACATATCCTTGACTGTCATATCATTATTGTATTCTATAAAGTCCAGTTCTTTGCTAGATGTTGCCTCTCCTCCCTCAACAGCCAGAATAGCACCTTCTGGCTACATGAGTTCTTGTTATTACTAGGTTTGTTTATGGTACTGTTCCAGACTGATTCTTCCATATTCTATACACTTAGAAGTGAAGTATCTTCAGCTGTTGAGTCTTGGCATCTGGTTCTTCGAGACAGTCTAGAGCAATGGCAATTGCCTGTGCTGTTTCAGGCCTTTTTTTACTGGTCTCTAGTCATTTCTCGACAGAGGAAACTGGACATCTGAGAGGAGTTCCACCTAGCTTTACTGGATTCAGAACCCTGGCTTCTGATGGTTTTTTTTTTTTTTTTGAATTTTCAAATCAGATAAAAAATCCAACATTCAGAGGGGCAAACCACATTTACTTATTTATTTGTAATAGCAATTAAAATGTATACATGGGATATGATTGGCTAATGGTATTAACTTGTTGATTTTATTGATTTTCACTTTATAATGCTCTGGCTTCTTTTCAAGTTATTATAAACTATTGCACTGTTAAATTCTACATTTCCTTGCCTTTTGGTGACCTCACTTACATAAGAAGAGCATATGGTCGCAGTGAGTATGAAAAGTGAGTGTGTGATTGAACTGTTTTAGAATATGCCAAAAGCAAACATAACAAAATCTCTTCCCAGTGTTTTCTAATGAACAAAAATGATAATTGACCAGATGTTCCAAATTCACAATAATTAGACCCATAAAATCTCTCCAATAGAAGCAAGCTAGAATATAAAAGCCTATACTTTATGTGCTTATGCCATGAATTTGGAATGTAAATTAATTTACTATTGTTTTTAATTGAAAACTGTATAAAATCATATAACAATGATTTTGCTTCTTAAATGGGCTAAAATGTACCAATATTTATAATTTATGCAATGTTTCTGTTATAGCTGTAACAGTTCTCAAATATAACATGCTAGAAAAATTTGATATTTCAGGAAAAATTAGCCATTCTCAGTAAGCTATACAATAACTAGATAACTTCTTTATTAAAAGTTTATTATAAGGATAAATGTTTTATTCAGTTATCATTGCCAAAATTCCAACAGAGGAAACATTTAAAATAATGTTAAAATGCTTAGAGAACTTATTGAAAATATAGTTCCAACAAGTATTTTACAATTTAAAATATTTGAAAACAAAAACATCTGTTGGTTTTTTCATTAATAATTAGCAATTAGCAGTAAAACTGTCTTTTCTATAATAGTATATTATATTACATATTAAAAACACGTTCCCCCTAATGATAATATTATGTACTTATTTGTAAAAGGTGTATTGGTTATATTTAAAAAAACATTATAAATTATGGAAAAAACTCTACAATTAATCCACTACTTTATGAAAGTATTAAAATGCAATATTTTACTGTACATATTATGAAAATTTTAATTCATTTATTCATAACAGTAAGTTAAAAATGGAAGAAAGATTAATGTTAGCAAATAGTAATATATTATATTTAGATTTAGGAAAGGCAAAGAGAAAAATAAGCATGAGATAATATATATTTTAAATTGATAAAATAACCAGTGAGAAATGAGAGTATGGAAAAAACAACAGAATAATTGCTTAAAACAGAACGTATTTTTAGTCAGACTTTATACTTTCTTAGGGATGGTCCACTCAGTTTTCACTATTTTATTTAGTGATGACTTCTCTTCTTCAATTGTTTTGTAACAGAAATCCAAATAAAGTTTTCACTATATGTTTATTTCTGTTGAAATTTTTACATTGAGTCCCTGATATCACACATTTCTAACCTTCTGTAATGAGAAACAAGCAAGTGTGGAGAAGTAGCCTCTGAAATTCATGTAGAGGTCAGAACATTCCTGGTGCCTGGACAAGGACAAATGTTTTCTTCCATGAATTGTAACCTGTGGGATAGCTGGGAAAAAGCACATATTTAGTGTTTACAAGTTCAAATTTACCTTCAACTCATCACTTGATGCTTTTCGTATTTGTTCATTGTGATTCAGCCATGATTAAAAATTCACCTGCTAAGGTATCAGAAATAAATAGAACAGGCTTCTGGTTTGGTGTAAAACAAGCAATCAGACAAACTAGAGTCAAAGCAATCTTCAACAAAATTCTAAATCAATTATTTATAGAACCTGGACAAATAATCTTAGAATTTATATGGAAACAGAGAAGACTTCATATAACCAAATTATTTCTGAAAAATAAGAGATTTAAGATTCATAATTTCTGATTTCATGTTATAAAATAGAAATACAAGTATAAAAACAATGTGGTACTGCCATTACAAACTGACACATTAATTTACTGAATAGAACTAAGACCCAGGTATAAAACCACAAAGAGATTAACTAGGGCCATCTGTATGATCAAGGGGTTGGTAAATCCTACTGGAGTATGTTGTGATCAATAGTGGATAAATTCAATGTAATATTGATTGTCATTTGTTCCTATCTTTGATTGTTTTTGATCTATAACAGAGATTTTTGTGCAGTTGTATTTGCTTGCATTTGATTCAATAAATTTTTGCTTTTTTCCTACTTTCTCCCTTAATCCTTCTGTTGTTCAAAGTTGTAAGCTTTTGGTTTTTCATCTACTTATGTAGTTTTCAAAGCTTCCTATTCTTGTTGATTTCTAATTCTCCTTGATTGTAATAAAATAATGTACTCAGTATGATATCAGAGTTGTTTCTTAGTTTATTGAAAAATTAGTGAGATTCATATGGCCAGTGATGCAATGTACACTTGAGAATGCTCTATGTTTAGATGAGAAAAACACACATTTACCAACTAGATGATACTTGAGATACTTCTTAAAATAATTGGGTTTAGGATACCACTTAATTAAGTTAGTTCCTAGCTGCTCGTTCCTGTGTACTAAATTTGGAATGCCATATTATCTTATTGAAATCTCTTATCCTTTCTAAGTATACTAGCTTTTGATTTATGTATTTGTGGTATTTATGTTATATTTAAATTGTTATTTTCATGGAATATCTTGTTTTCTCCATCTATGGTAATTGAGAATTATGCTTTGTATCATAGTTTGGGCTGGCATTTGTGTTCTCTTAGGATCTGTACGAGATCTGCCCAGGATCTTCTGGCTTTCATGGCCTCAGGTGAGAAGTCTGGTGTAACTCTGATAGGCCTGCCTTTGTAGGTTACTTGATCTTTTACTCTTACTGCTTTTAATATTCTTTCTTTTTTTAGTGCATTTGGTGTTTTGATTATTATGTGCTGGGAGGACTTTCTGGTCTGGTCCAGTCTGTTTGGAGTTCTGTAGGCTTCTTGTATATTCATGGACATTTCTTTCTTTAGGTTAGGGAAGTTTTCTTCTATAATTTTGTTGAAGATATTTACTGGCACTTTAAGTTGGAAATCTTTGCTCTCTTCTATACCTATAATCCTTAGGTTTGGTCTTCTCATTGTGTCCTGGATTTCCTGGATGATTTTGGTTACATGGGTTTTTTTTTTTGCATTTTACATTTTCTTTAACTATTGAGTCAGTGTTTTCTATGGTATCTTCAGCCCCTGAGATTCTTTCTTCTATCTCTTGTATTCTGTTGTTGATGCTTGCATCTATGACTCCTGAATTCTTTCCAAGATTTTCCATCTCCAGAGATGTCTCACTTTGTGATTTCTTTATTGTTTCTACTTCCATTTTTAGATCCTGGATGTTCAGTTCCTTCACTTGCTTGTTTGTGTTCTCCTGTAATTCTTCCAGGGATTTTTGTTTCCTCTTTAAGGGCCTCTACCATTTGACCCATGTACTCCTGTATTTCTTTAGCCTACAAAGGATAACAGATGGAAAACACCAGCAAGAGGAGGGAAACTACACCCTAGAAAAAGCAAGAAAGTAATCTTTTTCCAACAAACCCAAAAGAAAGTAACCCCACAAACATAAAAAGAACATCAAAAATAACAGGAAGCAACAATCACTATTCCTTAATATCTTATAATGTCAATAGACTCAATTCCCCAACAAAAAACATAGTCTAACAGAGATGTTTTTCATGTGGATCTTCCTTTTTATCAGAAAATGTTTGTGACTCCTCTTTCAATTCAGTAATGTTTTTTGCGTCTACCATTTTGACTGTATTATTTTCCATGATAAACTTTAATTTTAATATTTTTCTGTGTATTTCTTCGATTTTGTCGGAGGTGTTTTTCATGTAGATCTTTGGTTTCGTCGGGGTGGGGGGGAGGGTGCTTGTAGTTTCACTTTCTATCAATTTAGAAATGTTTTTGTGCCTACCATTTTGTCAGTATAATTGTCCATGATAATCTTCAATTTTAATGTTTTTCTGTATTTTTCTACAATTTTGTCAGAAGTATTTTCTATGTGGATCTTCAGTTTAATCAGATAATGTTTATAATTTTACTTTCAATCAACTTAGGAACATTTTTATACCTTCCATTTTATCTGTATAATTTTCCATGTAATAGTCAGCTTTAACATGTTTCTCTATATATTTCTTGAATATTTTAGGAATATTTTCCTTGTAGATCTTCAATTTTATCAGAAAGTGTTTATAATTCCACTTTCAAAAAACTTACTAATATTTTTATGCCTACCATTTTATCTATATAATTTTTCCATGAAATACTCAATCTTCATGCATTTTTTATATATTTCTTCAACTTTATCAGAGATATTTTCCAGGTAAATCTTCAATTTTATCAGAAAATGTTTATAATTTCACTTTCAATTAACTTAGAAATATTTTTATGCCTACCATTTTATCTGTATAATTTTCCATGATAATCTTCAATTTTAATGTTTTGCCATATATTTTTTCAATTTTATCAGAAATATTTTCCATGTAAATCTTCAATGTTATCAGAAATTATTAATAATTCTACTTTCAGTCAACCTAGGAATATTTTAATTCTTACCAATTTATCTGTATAAATTTCTTCAATTTTATCAGAGATATTTTCCATGTAAATCTTCAATTTTATCAGAAAATATTTTTACCTCTACTTTCAATCAATTTAGAAATATTTTTATGCCTACTATCTTATCTGTATAATTTTTCATGAAATAGTCAGTTTTAATGTGTTTTTCTATACATTTCTTGAGTTTTATCAGAAATATTTTCCTTGTAGATTTTCAATTTTATCAGAAAATGTTTACAATTCCATTTTCAATGAATGTAGGAATATTTATGTCTACCATTTTATCTGCATAATTTTTCCATGAAATAGTCAATCTTAACGTGTTATTCTATATATTTCTTCAATTTTATCACAGATATTTTCCATGTATATTTATACGATGGAATTCTACTTGGCAATTAAAAACAATGAATTCATGAAATTCTTAGGCAAATGGGGAACAGGGGGAGGGAAGAGGGCTTATGGGACTTTCGGGGAGGGGGGAACTGGGAAAGGGGAAATCATTTGGAATGTAAATAAAGAATATAGAAAATAAAATAAATTAAATTAAAAAATAAGTTGTTATTTTCTCTTGGTGAGTGAACCTGATATCATCTTATGATCTTCTTTATGTCATTGTACTGCTTTTTATTTAAAGATTTTCCTATAGAATATAAATATGTGTGAGTATTCCTATTGCTGTGTTGACTACTTAGATGGAATGTGTAACCCAATTTCTTGATTTCTGTCACTGTGATTCCTTAGATGTACATGTATTTCAAGAGATCAGCACATATTTGGGCCTAGATTTTTATTGTTTATTCAGTTCATCTATATCTTATAATTGTATTGTGAGACAATAAGTCCTAGGCAAAGCCTGGTACTTCATATCATTTCTTACTCCCTTCTGATAATAGCTTTTATGGCAAAGACCAGGCTAGGGTTGGTGAAGGCAGTGATTTGATACCTGATTTGATTCTCAGTCTGTCTTACTTGAGTCTCATAATCTCAAGGACTTGGAGAGTGTTGAGCATTACGAAGTTGGCCATAGCTGTGATGCTAAGATTAAACCTGAGTATGCTAAAGAGGTACAGCCTTTCTCCTGACAGGGTAATTCTCTATATCTATGTTAAGAATCAGTTTTTGACAGCTCTTCTGTATAAAGTTGGGGATAGATGGAAGAGAAAGTCATTTGGCAACCAGTGCTAATACTAAGATAACTTTCATGAGAACCTTATAGTTGCCATATTCTATATAATCTCCAGAGAATGATATATATGATCCAGGCACACTATATACTATTGGAAGTAATATCTGAAAAACTTCAAGTGGGTACCTCTGGCTAGTGCAAGGGCAGCCTGAGGCCTATGAATTCTATCCTACATTGAATAGTCTTAGGACAATGAGCTAATGAGTTTCAATGATTTGGAATTATCATTGGCACACAAGACTAAGAACCCTGTGTCTCACCTCCAGAAAAGTATAAAACACTTAAGATTTTTGTGATCACACTTTTCGAAGATATAAAATGAATTCAATTTAAACAGGCCTTGAAATGCAGTTTAGGAATTTGTAGTTAATTCATCAGATAAGAGAAAATGTTGTAAGAGTAAGCTTGGAGGCATGCAGAGATGTAGATTATTCTTTCAAATACTTGATATTACAATATATGATTCACAAATCTCTAGAGATGGAACAGAGGGCATTGGTTAGGAAACATCCTGGTATAACATGATAGCCAAAGACACAAATCAAAAGAATCAAGTCAGTCATAAGTCCCTGAGTATGTCCTGAGAAGGTATAACCAAGTAATGTTCTGATTATGCACAGCAAGAGGTATGCTAAGGCAAACAAGATGGCTCTCAGAAATCCTATCTTACATTTCTATTGTCCTAGATCCTCACTACTGTCTTTCCCAACAACACCATTAAAGGCTGCAGCAAGAAAAATGGGGGTATATATTGAAATAAAACCTATTTTAGTTATGAAATATTCATGGTTGGGAAATCACCAGTTAAGACATAAAAGTGTAAAAGAAGAATCTAAATATCAGCTTACAAATTTTAAAATAATGAAGTAAAATACAGCCAGTGTTTTCATTGTGCCTTTCTTATGAGCACAAATTGAGGGTTTTCAATGTCTTTCATATGAACACAGGTCTATAAATTATGAAGGTGATGAAGATTAAGCTAGGCAGGGGGATAACCCTGTATTTAGAAATAAATATAGAAATATGTACTGAAAATCCTAAATTTTAAATTTACAGATGCCAAGATATTTTAATCACAGTTTAAAAAGCTGCATCTTTTCTCTGGTTTCTGCTTATCACACTTCTGCTTTTGAAAGTCTTTTGTTGAGTGACTTCAAGTAGCTGCACACATTTTTAGGACTGAGCTAAGCAATGATATGCTTGCTGGCAAATTTAGTTTAAATTCATTTGCTTCACAATCAGTTTTCTGGGAAAGTTATTCTTAGTAATCTCAATATTAAAAAGATTCTAAGAATTTGAGTCCCTCCCATTAATTTTACTGACTCAGTAAAATTAAAATAGGAAAGCTGAAAGCCAGATGTGTTCTTTAAGTGTTCTTTAGAGTGTACAAGAGAGGGGGGATGATATCACTTGCCTCATGCAAGAGGATAGGCTCCAGTCCCTTTCTCTCATCAGATGTGTGGACTTGGAGCAGAGCAGATAAATTCAGCAATACTATTTAAAGTAGAAATACTTGCTTATAAATATACTTAATCGTGAATGCAACCAGTTATAAGGAATAATATATTATTTCCCATTTCAAGTAGAAGTTTACTGCCAATTAATTTCTTGGTAAGCAAGTTTAACTGCAAATTTGTATATTTCAAGACACTTGAATAAAACAAGAAAATCTTGATTACTACATTGAATATAAGAAACACAGAGAGGTAACTATGCAGTTTGGATGAAAAGTTTTATCTAAAGTACAGATACTTGAGTAACATACTTATATTTTCTAATTACATTTCCTATGTGTATTTCCTATAGGCAACAAAAGCAAAGAGAAGAAACCGTATTGAGAAAATCCAACATGAAAAAGAAAGGAAGGGGGGAAGGAATTTAAAGAAGAAAACAGAGGAAAGTGAGAAAGACAGAGAGACAGAGACACAAAAAAGAGAATGAGAAACAGAGAGAAAGAGAGAGAGAGAGAGAGAGAGAGAGAGAGAGAGAGAGAGAGAGAGAGAGAGAGAGAGAGAGAATTTCACTAGATTTATAAATAAGAGAATAGGTAGGGAAGGAAGAAAAGAAGGAAGGAAGGAAGGAAGGAAGGAAGGAAGGAAGGAAGGAAGGAAGGAAGGAAGGGAAGTGGTTTTGTCTGTTGCTGTATATTGTAATGCTAAATCCTGTACCTAAATGTCTGTTAACCTAGTTCCTTAATTTAAAACTGTTGGTTAAATAAAAATGGCTGTAATCAATTACTAGAAGGATTATTGGTAAGTAGGCATTGAGTTGCCTGATGGGGTGGGGTAGAAAGAGGAAGATGAGAAGGATGATGAAAGCAGAGAAGGAACCATCAGAAGAGAAGTATCTCCATGGCCAAAAGACACAGCAAGTATCTGGGGAACACTACTGGGAAAGTAGCCATGCCAGCAGTTAGAAAAGTAAATTAGGGGTTACCACCAGTGTTAAAACCAAATATACTACAAGGAAGGTAGGAAAGAAGGAGGAAAGGAAGAAAAGAGGGAGACAGAGGGGAAGAGAGAGAGAGAGAGAGAGAGAGAGAGAGAGAGAGAGAGAGAGAGAGAGAGAGAGAGAGAGAAAGAGAGAGTTTTCAGAAAAATCTAAATTAGAAAATAGGATCTTTAATTACTGGGTAAGACACATTCTTTTACCTAGTTACTAAATAGAGAGTTTTAAGTCATGCTTGCTTGCAATTTGGAATTCTTTAAAAATATACAGTCTCTCCATATCATAGACCCATCTTTTAGTTATCCTGCTTGGTATTAATTTTTGTTTTCTTATTTACTGTCAAATAAACACTGCCAATGCAGCACAGAACAGCACCACCATGTTCCTGATTCTTTCACAGAATAGTTTGTTCACTCAGAGCAAGGGCTATAAGAGGAGTCATATCCTGTCACCTGAGAGACCTTCTTCAGGAGAGCATTGTTTTCCCAGATGCCTCTTTCACCAATTCAAGAGTTCTTGTTGCTTCTTTAAGACCATGTGAATTGTTTTGGCATGAGACTGGTAACAAGCACCAGTATTTACTCCACATTTTAAAAAGACTTTCTGCTTTTCTTTTCAAGGCGTTTTTGGAGATGGCAACATGATTTGGTGCCATAACCTTTAATCCAGATTGTTCAGGTTATTCTTCTGTCTTTTGCTAGGTACTTTACCTTTATTGGAGTCAGTTATCTGAGTAGAGAGAGGATGCAGGAAATGTTTATTTCAAGGACCAGAGTAATTATTAACAACTGCCATATATGGCAGAATCAATGTGGCTTTTCTCTGGCCATGTATGTGGGATATTAGCATTTGGAGTTAACATACTTGCTTTCCCGGATTTGTCTCTAAAATTGTTTTTTTCTTCATTTCATTTCCTTTTCTGGGTCATAGATTTAGAGATCACTTAAAATCCATTATCAAACAGCAATTCTGCTGAAAATACAGACATTGGACCCTATATCACAGAAGCACAACCCATGAATTGCAGCTGTGCTGTTGATTTTTGCATTCACGGTGGATCTCTGGAAAAGTCTTTATCTTCTTTAACTTCCCTGGCACTCTATAAAACACTATAGTGTGTTTTATAGTAGAGATCTATGGCTTCCTTAGTGTCAATTTGAATAAATTTGCATCCGGTGCTGCTGAACCTCATGCTCAAATCATTCCCACAAAATAGACAATATATCATTCTTAATTTCAAGGGACCTCAAAGTTGTAGGAGTCAGAGCAAAATTCCAACTTAATGCTTTAGAAATTGAGAACTTGGGCAGTCCTATGACTCACAAGGTTTATAGAGTGTGCCGCTGATGGGAGTAAAAGCAATAGATGTCATTATCTATACTTGTAGGAAGAGTCCAGGTGTGATGCACAAATGTATCTATCTCTTCAAATTATACAAATATGCTTTCTGCTTTAGTTCAATGGGTTCTTTACTTTTGAAGTAAGGGATTATCTTTATGATAGATATTATCTTATTTGTCTACTGTTTAAAATTTTGGAGTGTTGCATTTTAGTGTAACTGAAGATTGAACCCAGTACCTTCACGGGATGAACTTGCTTTGTAATGCCGAGTCACATTCCTCACATAAAAGATTGTTTTACTATTTTCTTTCAAAAGTATGTATATAAAAATTTCAATCATACTGTGTTTTGTCATGTTTGTCCTTCTCTCCTTGCTCCAGCCTCCCCACATCTACCCCTCTCAGCGTTGTCTCACTCTCATGCTGCACCATGTATCTGGCACCCAGAAAAACAAACCGTACATTCTCAGTATTTTGGATCCTATAGTCAATCTTTTTAGATTTTTGCAGTTATCTTTAGACTTACAAAATCCAGGAAGATAGAAATGGAAGATAACAGAACATAAATGATATGAGTGAAAAAGGGAAAAAACGAAAGGGATAAGTGGGGAGAACTAGGAAGGCAGGGGCAGAGAAGGAAGTCAGAAAGGACAACTAATTCTAAGATGTCTTAAAAAGCTCTGTGGGAATGTATGATTTTATAAGATTTTATATATGTATATGTCACACACATACATACATACACACACACACATGCATGCACATATGCACACACATTTCTTCAGATCAATGTTCATTGTTGCCTCCCTGCACACCCATTTGGAGCCCAAAGCAATGTGTTTGTCCATCTATAGACTAGGAACTCCAAAATTATGAAGCAAAATACCCACCTTGTCTTTATAATTTAGTGATTCCTGGCATTTGGTTATAGACAAGCACAACTCACCGACATGACATGTTCAGAGATGCTTTCACTCACCCTATGCTCCATCCCTGCACTGGGTCTGGCATTGGGACAGGCAAAACTTGTGTTAGAGGAGTTCTGACATCAGCATCCAAGTGCTGCTGACAGTTTTTCTGAAGGTACCAGTGAGAAGGAATCATGAGTGGTCCTAGGTTGTTATCTTACCTTTTAGGAAACAAGCTATGTATGGCATTCAGTGATCTCATTCTTGACTATCTGATAGAAAAATGGCTTGTTTCAAAATTCATGTTAAGAACTAAATTGCAATATATTCTTTTAAAAAGAAAGATCTTACTTATGGTAGAGGTCACAGTTATTAAGAGCTATTACAACAGGGAATCTTAAAATATTAGAAAAGACAAAAATTGTAATTCTCCAGTCTGTGTATGTGCCCAAGTCCCAGCAAACAGAATAGATTCAAGAGGATATCCAGTTGGAAAAGCTGAATCAAAACACACAAAAAAGGAGGGAGCTTTGATGAAATGTCTCACAGTGGGGAGAGGGAACTTGTAGAGTCCACCTCCCATAGAAAGATAGGGCATCATGTGGAAGGATGGGGTTGCCATCCCACAGTGAAAAATTCTGCCCCAGAATTGTTCCTGTCTAAAAGAACTGCTAGAACAAAAATGGAGATAAGACTGAGGGAAAGGTGGTCCTGTCACAGGCCCAACATGGGATCCATCTCAAGGGGAGACTCCAAGGCCTGACACTATTACTGATGCTATGATGTGCTTACAGACAAGAGCTTAGCATCCTGTCCACTGAAAGGCACAACAAGCAGCTGACTGAGACAGACACAGATACTTACACCCAACAATTGGCCTGAAGTCAGGAACCCCTATGGTTGAATTAGGGAAAGGCTGCAAGAAGCTGAGGAGGGTGGCGTCTCCATAGGAAGACCATGAGTCTCAACTAACCTGGACTGCTGATATCATTTAGACTTTGAGCCACCAACCAGGAAGCATAAAAGGAACTGGTCCAAGGCTCCTTGACTCATATATAGAAGAGGACTGCCTGGTCTGAACTCAGTGGGAGAAGATGTGTCTAATCCTTGAGAGACTTGAGGCCCCAGGGAGTGAGTAGTACTGGTTGGGTAGGGGAGGGTATCCTCTTGGAGACAGGGAGAAGAGGAATGGAATAAGGAACTATTGGAGTGGGGACCAAGAAGACGCAACAGCTAAACTGTAAAAAATTAAAAGTAATTTTAAAAATGAAACACACACAACACACACAACACATGCAAATACACAGACACATGCACAGGTACATACACACACACACTCACAAACACACACACACACACACACACACACACGCAAAAGGCATCACACTAACATTTTAAATGATAGTGATGAATTTGAAAGATATATCTATATAGTTTCCAGTCTTTTTAAGAGAACTATTGACTGCAAGACATTTTGATACAATCCCTCTCTGATTTCTTTGACAAAGTTTTAATACTATATTCATAGGAACAGCCATATGGCTCAGTTGTTGACTATTTCAATCTATCAATTATTTTATTTTTAGTACTTTTTAAATGTGTGATTAGGAGCAAATTATTTCAATTCCAAGATGTTCTGATATATTTTAATCTCACATATTTGAACTTTCTGAGTAAATTAGAAATACCTGCAGATTTCCTTCATTTCCAGTTAGTTTACACTTTCATTTTCCTTCTCAGACTCTAATACACTAAATGTAAAGAAAAGTAAGAGTAACTGATAACTATGACCACTATGCTGCATTCCATCTAATAACTTGGCGCTCTTTTCCTTAAATGATAAACTGTTTTTTGGGGAGGGCACAATTTTTATTTTGCCCATACTTTCTTTTTTTTTATTTTCTAAGTTTTTTTATTTACATTCCAAATCATTTCCCCTTTCCTGTTTCCTCCCTCCCCAAAAGTCCCATAAGCCCCCTTCCCTCCCTCTTTTCCCCATTCAACTCCCTCTCACTTCTATGTCCTGGCATTCCCCTATATCCAGTCTTTCCAGGACCAGTGGTCTCTCCTTCCATCTTCTTGGAAATCTATTGACATGCAAATTGTGTCTAGGGTATTCCAAGATTCTGGGTTAATATCCCCTTATCAGTGACTGCATACCATGTGTGTTCTTTTGTGATTGGGTTAAAGCAAGTCAGTAGCCTTCCTATACTCAAAGGATAAGCAGGCTGAGAAAGAAATAAGAGAAATGATACTCTCCATGATAGCCACAAACAATATAAAGTATCTTGCTGTGATTCTAACCAAACAAGTGAAAGATCTGTATGACAAGAACTTCAAGTCTCTGAAGAAAGAAATTGAAGAAGACCTCAGAAAATGGAAAAATCTTCTGTGCTCATGGATTGGCAGGATTAATATAGTAAAAATGACCATCTTGCCAAAAGCAATATACAGATTCAATGCAATCCCCATCAAAATCCCAACTCAATTCTTCATAGAGTTAGAAAGAGCAATTCAAAAATTCGTCTGGAATAACAGAAAACCCAGGATAGCTAAAACTATTCTCAAGAGTAAAAGAACTTCTAGGGGAATCAATATCCCGGACCTCAAGCTGTACTACAGAGCAATAGTGTTAAAAACTGCATGATATTTGTACAGTGACAGGCATGTAGATCAATGGAAGAGAATTGAAGACCCAGAAATGAATCCACACTCCCATGGTCACTTGATCTTTGACAAAGGAGCTAAAACCATCCAGTGGAAAAAAAGATAGCCTTTTCAACAAATGGTGCTAGTTCAAATGGAGGTCAACATGCAGAAAAATGCAAATTGACCCACTCTTATCTCCTTGCACTAAGCTCAATTCCAAGTGGATCAAGGACCTCCACATAAAGCCAGACACATTGAAACTAATAGAAGGGAAACTAGGGAAGAACCTTGAACATATGGGCATAGGGGAGAATTTCCTGAACAGAACTCCAATAGCTTATGCTCTAAGATCAAGAATTGACAAATGGCACCTCATAAATGAAAAACTTTTTACGATTTAAAATTATCCAAGTTTTATTGGAGACATGGTAAAACACCCTTTAATGTAGACTGTTTGAGGATGTAACATGTAGTTTCTATTTCACTTTTAGAGAAATTGCTTCTTTGTTGCCAGAATTCTTCAAACTTGCTGTATTATCGTACAGTGAAATTAATATTATCTGGTTATACATTCCAATGAAGTTTTGTACACATAAAGTTCATGTAGCAGCCAGCTTTGCTCTGATGGTAGACCAGGCAGGGACTCCAGGTACACAGAGATATCCCGAGTATAACATCACTTGGGACACAGCCAGCTAGGGTTCCACCTGTGCCCAAGAGCTGGGCAGCTATTTGGTCATCTATACACCAGCTCTGCCATGGGACATTTGCCCTGCAGGGTGACCTGTGCCTGGAGGGAGCACCGCAGCCTCCGCCATCTTTGCTTCACTGACAGACCAGACAGGGATACTAGGTACACAGAGATAACCCGAGTATAACAATGCTTGGGACACAGTCCACTAGGGTTCCTCCTGCGCCCAAAAGCTGGACAGCTCTGTGGTCAGATGCTGATGCATAATCTTGGTTGTCAACAGTTTTCTGACGTGTGTTGCTTCAATGTATCAGATTTTGATACTATTCTTTTTTTAATTGGATACTTTTTTATTTATAATTTTCCTGTTTCCCCAACCAGGAAACGCAATATCCCATTCCCCAGCACCCTGCTTCTGTGAGGGTGCTCCCTGACCCAACCAACCACTCCTGACTCCCTGCCCTTGTATTACCCTCCAATGAGGTGCTGAGCATTCATAAGACCAAGGGCCTCTTCTCCCATTGATGTACAACAAGGGTATCCTCTCTTACATATGAGGATATAGCCAAGGGTCCCTCCATGTGTATCCATTGTTTGGTGGTTTAGAGCCTGGGAGCTCTGGAAAGGTCTCGTTGGTTAATAATGTTGTTCTTCCTATGGAGTTGCAAACCAATTCAGCTCTCTCAGCCCTTTCTCTAACTCCTCCATTAGGGACCCTGTGCTCAGTACAATGGTTTGCTGCAAACCTCACCATCTTTATTTGTCAGGCTCTGGGAAAGACTCTCAAGAGAAAGCTATGTCAGGATCCTGCCAGCATGCACTTCTTGACATTCAAATTAGTATCTGTGTTTGGTGACTGTATATGGTATGGATCCCAAGGTGGGGCAATCTCTTGATGGCCATTCCTTCAGTCTCTGCTCCATTCTATGTATCCATATTTCTTCCCTTGAGTATTTTGTTCCACCTTCCAAGAAGGGCCAAACCACCCACACTTTAATGTTCCTTCTTGAGCTTCATGTGATCTGTGAGTTATATCTTAGGTATTCCGAGCTTTTGGGCTAATATCCACTTATCAGTGAGTACATACCATGTGTGCTCTTTTGTGATTGGGTTAAATCACTAAGGATGATTTTTTTCTAGTTCCATCCATTTGCCTAAGAATTTCATGAATTCATTTTTTTAACAGCTGAGAAGCATTCCATTGTCTATATGTACCATATTTTCTGTATTCATTCCTCTGTTGAAGGACATCAGTGTTCGCTCCAGCTTCTGGCTATTATAAATAGGGATGCTATGAACATAGTGGAGCATGTGTCCTTATTACATGCTGGGGAATCCTCTCGGTATATGCCCAGGAGTGGTATAGCTGAGTCCTCAGGTACTATGTCCAATTTTCTGAGGAACTACCAGACTCATTTCTAGAGTTGTTATAACAGTTTGCAATTCCACCAACAGTGGGGGAGTGTTACTCTTTCTCAACATCCTCACCACCATCTGGTTTCACCAGACTTTTTGATCTTAGCCATTCTGACTGGTGTGAGGTGGAATCTCAGGGTGGTTTTGATTTGCATTTCCCTGATGACTAAGGATATTGAACATTTCTTTACATGCTTCTCAGCAATTTGATATTCCTTAGTGAAAAATTCTTTGCTTAGCGCTGTACCCCATTTTTAATAGAGTTATTTGATTCTCTGGAGTGTAACTTCTTTAGTTCTTCGTATGTATTGGATATTAGCCTTTTATTGGATGTAGGGTTGGCAAAGATATTTTCCCAATCTATTGTTTATTTGTCCTATTTACAGTGTCCTTTGCCTTATAGAAGCTTTGCAATTTTATGAGGTCCCCTTTGTCAAGACTTGATATTGGAGCATAAGCCATTGGTGTTCTGTTCAGGAAATTTTCCCCTGTGACCATGTGTTTGAGAATTTTCTCCACTCTCTCTCTCTTCTGTTAGTTTTAGTGTATCTGGTTTTATGTGGCAGTCCTTGGTCCACTTGGACTTGAATTTTGTACAAGGAGATAAGAATGTATAGATTTGCATTCTTATACATGCTGACCTCTAGTTTACCCAGCACCATTTGTTAAAAATGCTGTCTTTTTCCACAGGATGGTTTTACCGCCTTTGTCAAAGATAAAGTGACCAAAGGTGTGTGAGTTCATTTCTGGGTCTTTGATTCTATTCCATTGATCTTCCTGCCTGTCTCTATACCAATACTATGCAATTTTTATCACTACTGCTCTGTAGTATAGTTCTTTTATTTTGAGAATAGTATTAGGTTCCCAGGATTTTTTGTTATTGCAAATGAATCTGCAAATTTCTCCTTCTAACTCTATGAAGAATTGATTTGGAATTTTGATGGAGATTGCATTAGATCTGGAGATTGCTTTTGGTAAGATGGCCATTTTTGCTATATTAGTCCTGCCAATCAATGAGCATCAGAGATCTTTCCATCTTGTGAAATTTTTGATTTCTTTCTTTAGAGACTTGAAGTTCTTCTCATACAGATCTTTTACTTGTTTGGTTAGCATCACACCAAGGTATTTTATATTATTTGTGACTATTTTAAAGGGTGTTGATTTCCTAATTTCTTTCTCATTCTATTTGTCCTTTGAATAGCAGAAGGCTAATGATTTGTTCGAGTTAATTTTGTATCCAGCCACTTTCCTGAAGTTGTTTATCAGATTTAGAAGTTCTCTGGTGGAATGTTGAGGATAAATTTATTATGCTATCATATTATTTGTGAGTAGTGATATTTTGATTTCTTCCTTTCCTCTTTGTATCCCTTTGACCTACTTTCATTTTCTGATCACTCTAGCTAGAACTTCAAGTACTGTATTCAATAGATTGGGAGAGAGTGGGAAGCCTTGTCTAGTCCCTGATTTTAATGGGATTGCTTCAAGTTTCTCTCCATTTAGTTTGATGTTGGCTACTGATTTGCTGTATATTGCTTTTACTATGTATAGATATGGGTCTTGAATTCCCATTATTTCCAAGATTTTTTCCACGAAGCGCTGCTGAATTTTGACAAATGCTTTTTCAGCATCTAATGAAGGAATCATGGATTTTTTTTCCTTTGAGTTCTTTTTTGTAGTGGATTAGTTCATGAGTTTCTGTGTATTGAACCATCGCCGCATCCCTGGGATGAGGCATACTTGATTGTGGTAAATAATTGTTTTAACCTGTTCTTGGATTAAGTTTGTGAGAATTTTATTGAGTACTTTTACATTGATGTTAATAAAAGTAATTGGTCTGAAATTCTCTTTCTTTGTTGGGTCTTTGCATTGTTCACGTATAAGCACAATTTTGGCTTCATAGAACAAATTGGGTAGTGTTCCTTCTGTTTCTATTTTGTGGAATAGATTGAAGAGTATTGGTATTAGGTCTTCTTTGAAGTTCTCATAGAATTCTCCACTAAATCCATCTGGTCCTGGGCTTTTTATTTGGTTAGGAGACTTGTAATGACTGCTTCTTTTTCTTTAGTGGTTATGGGACAGTTTTGATGGTTTATCTGATGCT
The DNA here is from genome assembly GCA_036184795.1 of Tokudaia tokunoshimensis. Lineage (NCBI taxonomy): Eukaryota > Metazoa > Chordata > Mammalia > Rodentia > Muridae > Tokudaia > Tokudaia tokunoshimensis. The sequence goes on from BTHU01000008.1 coordinate 10,988,942, forward strand.
GGTTTAATTTTGGCACCTAGTATGTGCCTAGAAAATTATCCATTTCATCCAAATTTTCCAATTTTGTTTAGTATAAGCTTTTGCAGAAGGATCTGATAATTTTTTTTAAATTCTCTATTTCCCTTGTTATGTATCCCTTTTCATTTCTGATTACATTAATTTGGATACTGTCTCTATGGCTTCTGGTTAGCCTGGCTAAGGGTTTATCTGTCTTGTTGATTTTCTCAAAGAACAAGCTCCTGGGATTGTTGATTTCTACTTGGTTGATTTTAGCCCTGAGTTTGATTATTTCCTACTATCTACTCCTCTTTGGTGTATTTCCATTTTTTGTTCAAGAGCTTTCAGGTATTCTGCTAAGCTGTAGTGTACATTCTCTCCAGTTTCTTTTCGGAAACACTCAGAGCTATGATTTTTTTCTCTTAGCACTGCTTTCATTGCATCCCATAAATGTGCCTTCATTTTCATTAAATTCTAAAAATCTTTCATTTCTTTATTTCTTCCTTGACCAAATTGTCATTGAGTAGAGAGTAGTTCAGATTCCATGTGTTTGTAGGCTTTCCATTGTTTTGTTGATATTGAAGAGAAGAATTAGTTCATGATGATATGATAGGGTGCATGGGATTATTTCAGTCTTCTTGTATCTGTTGAGGTCTGTTTTGTGACAGTGTATCTGTTATGGTCAGTTTTGGAGAAGGTACCTTGACACGCTGAGAAGAAGGCATATTCTTTTGTTTTAGGATGAAATGTTCTGTAAATATCTGTTAAATGCATTTGGTTCAAAACTTTGGTTAGCTTCTCTGTGTCCCTATTTAGTTTCTGTTTCCATGATCTGTCCATTGCTGAGAGTGGGGTGTTAAAGTCTCCCACAATTATTGTGTGAGGTGTAATGTGTGCTTTGAGCTTTAGTAAAGTTTCTTTTTTGAATGTGAGTTCTCTTGCCTTTGGAGCATAGATGTTCAGAATTGAGATTTCATCATGGTAGGTTTTTCCTTTGATGAGTATGAAGTGTCCTTCCTTATTTATTTTAATAACTTTTGTTTGAATGCTGATTTTATTTGATATTAGAATGGCTACTCCAGCTTGTTCCTTGGGACCATTTGCTTCAAAATTGTTTTACAACCTTTTACTCTGAGGTAGCATCTGTCTTTGTCACTGAGGTGTGTTTCCTGTATGCAGCAAAACAACATGTGTCCTGTTTACTTATCCAGTCTGTTAGTCTATGTCTTTTTATTGGGGAATTGAGTCCATCGACTTTAAGAGATATTATGGACAAGCTATTGTTGTTTCCTGGTTCTTTTTTATGTTAGAGGTGGAATTATGTTGGTGTGGCTATCTTTTTTTTAATTTCTTGAAAGAAAATTACTTTCCTGTTTTTCCAGGGTGTATTTTCCCTTCTTGTTTTGAAATTTTTCCATCTTTTGACATTTGTTGGGCTGGATTTGTGGAAAGATATTGTGTTAATTTTGTTTCATCATGGGATATCTTGATTTCTCTATCTATGGTAATTGAGAGTTTTGCTGGGAGTAGTATCCTGGGCTGGCATTTGTGTTTTCTTAGTGTCTATTTGACATCTGCCCATGATCTTCTGTCTTTTATAGTTTCTGGTGAAAAGTGATGTGTAATTCTGATAGGTCTGCCTTTTTATGTTACTTGACCTTTTTCCCTTAGTGATTTTAATATTCTTTTTTGTTTTGTTTTGTGCATTTGCTGTTTTGATTATTATGTGACAGGAAGACGTTGTTTTCTGCTTCAGTCTATTTGGAATTCCATAGGCTTCTCATATATTCATGGGCATCTCTTTCTTTAGGTTAGGGAAGTTTTCTTCCATAATTTTGTTGTAGATATTTACTGGTCCTTTAAGTTGGGAATCTTCCCTCTCTTCTCTACCTATTTTCCTTATGTTTGGTCTTCTCTTGTGTCCAGGATTGTGTGGATGCTTTATGTTAGGAACTTTTTGCATATTAAGTTTTCTTTGACTGTTATGTCAATGTTTTCTAAGGTATCTTCTGCACCTGAGATTCTCTCTTTATCTCTTGTATTCTGTTGGTGATGCTTGCATCTTTGTCTGCTGATCTCTTTCCTAGGTTTTTTATCTTCATGGTGGTTTCCCTTTGTAATTTCTTTCTTGATTTTAGATCCTGGGTGGTTCTGTTCAATTCCTTCACCTATTTGGTTGTGTTTTCTTGTAAATCTTTAAGGGATTTTTGTGTTTCATTTTTAAGGGCTTCGGCCTGTTTACCTGTGCTCTCCTGTATTTTTGTAAGGGAGTTATTAATGTCCTTCTTAATGTCCTGCATAATCATCATGATATGTAATTTTGAATCACAGTCTTGCTTTTCCTGTGTGGTGGTGTATCTAGAACTTGCTATGGTGGGAAAACTGGGTTCTGATGGTGCCAAGTAACTTTGGTTTCTGTTGCTTGTGTTCTTATGCTTGCCTCTCACCAAATGGGTATCTCTAGTGCGACCTGCCCTTACTTTCTCTGACTGGACCCTGTCCCTCTTGTGATCCTGGTTGTGCTAAAACTCCTCAGAGTACAGTTGTCTCTGTGATCCTGTGATTCTGGCATCCTATGATCCTGAAATCCTGAGTGTGTCAGAGCTACTGGGAGTCAAGCTGCCTCTAGGATATCTGAGATCCTGGTGTGACCAAGCTCCTGAAACCCCGTGTTCCTGGGTATGTTAAAGTACCTGGGAGTCTAGCTTCCTCTGGGTGTTATGGGACTGGGTGTGGACTAGTGCCCAAGACCTGCTCAGAGTACTAGCTCAGACCAGAAGGAATCTGTGCCATTGGCCTGGCAGTGTTCCTCCTTCCCTGGTCCGGCTGGTCCTATTTACTCCAGGTGTTAGGGCACATGTTGTGGCCTCCTCACCTATGATCCTATGATCCTGAGTGTGTTAGAGTTCCTAAAATTAAACTTCCTCTTGGTGTTGTGGACTGGGTGGGGATCTAGCACACAAAATCTGCTCAGGGTACAGGCTCAGACAGAAGGCCATATTCTATTTTTTTTTCTTCAGCACACACACTTTTTATTCTTCATAGAGTGCTCAAAACACGAAGAACAAGCTCTTTATAGGCAGGGGCTTTAACTAGGAAGACAAGGGGCAGAGCAGATCTGTGCTTGCTCACTGCATGTCCAGCTGCACTCTGCAGTGTGTGGTAAGAAGCAGACATAGTGAGCAAACTCCTGGCCTCAGTTCAGGACCTTTCTGGAAGACACACCTGCCCTGGCCATGTAGGGAAGCCAAACAGCTTCAAACAGCAGGAATGGATAAAGGATGAGAGACAGTGCTTTGACTAATTAATGCCCAGAGAACTACCTAGTAGAGGGGACTCAGTTCCTCAAGAGATACCTCCAACATCCAAGGACAGCCCCCACCCCAAATTTCTGGGAACTGGTGGCTACTTTCCTCATCTCTCAGTTGACCTATAGTTGGTAACTGCACAATGGTGGACCCAATTGTGGTTCATCTGCTCTATGCCAGCAGAAGACTGACATCAATCATGGAGAATATTCTTCTGAGGTGTTCTGAGTGAACCTATGACCCTGTCATTAAAAGATGGCTGGAAAAAAGTTACTGCCTCTCCACTTGGCCCAAAGCATCTTTTGTCAACATCTCACTTTCTTCACATTTACCTTTAGTAATGCACAGCCACTAAGGACCCCCCTACTCCACAGACATCATGGGGAGACTAGGTATATTCACAAGCAAATTAGAAGCTGGACCACAGGGCAAACACGACTTCAAAATGCACTTCAGCCAAGCCAGACAAGGCAGGAAGGATTGGTGAGCAGGAGGAGTTCTATAGCAGGGCAGAACAGCTGGAGATCCGCAAGGCCTTTGCCTAAGTACAGTTGAGGCGGGCGGGGGAGGGGGAGGGGGGGCAGGCTGGCCCTTGAGGCACTGGGGAGAGAGGGAGCAGGTGAAGGAGAATTTAGTGCTATGTCAGCTTTGAGATTCTCAAAGAAAGGATTTTCTTCAAGGAGTTGAGGAACGGGTGGTTACTCCCAAGAATCCGGACAGTGGTGGCAGCGGCGGCAGTGACAGCAGCAGGGGAGGTGTCAGGGCAGCAGGGGAGGTGGCCGGGGTTCTGAGTTGGTTCGTTGGATTCTCTCAGGCCAAGTCAGCTACTCTTGGCCTTTTCCTCCCTGGTGGATGATTGGTGGGGGGGAGAATCCCAGAGAAGGACTCCCTTTCTCCCCAACTGAGCCACAGCGCCCTGGGTCATTCTGACTCAGCCCTTGGTGGTGGTGATTGTGATGGAAGAGCTCCATTTGGGGCTTCCGCTTCTTTTCTGCTGCTACAGCCTCAGAGGATGCCACCATGGGTGTGGCAACCTGGAGTGGCTTTCCCTCGGGTGATCGCGCCCCTCCTCCTCTTCAGAGCAACAGGCCCCTGGAGCCAGCACTTAGGCCTTGATTGCTCAGCTCCTCCTGTTCAGGCCCTGCCTCCAAGCTGCTGGTGCCATAGCTGCCTCTGCCCCAAGAGTCCTCCGAGGACTGAGGCCCTGCCTTAGAGGACCGAGGTGGAACACTGTGTAAGGAGCTTGAGGGTGGAAAGGGGTCTGAGATGGAGCTGCAGTGTGTAAGGGAGAACTGAGGATCCTCATTGTACGTATGGCTCTCAGGGCACTGCTTGGAAGAATCGCTGAGGCAGATACGATCATACTCTTCTTGCCCTTCACTTTGTCCTTGAGCTTGCTGAAGGGAGATCGTGGCTTGGCCTTCATGAATAGATCAAATATGCTGGCTCTCAGGTTGTTTCCTGTGAACTGGATAGTCACCTGGTACTCACCATGCTCCTTCTCCCTTTTGCCTGTCTTGGAGTGTAGCTGTACCACTGAATGTTCTAGGCACGGCCTGCGCGGAAGACCTCGTCCATAGTTATGGTTGCCCAGAAACTTGTCCACTCTGAAGAGCGAGAGCTGCATGGTAGTAAGCAGAAGCTCGCAGGCGGTGAGTGTTGGGGCAGGAGGCCCAGGGCGCAGGGCCCGCATCTGTCTCTTTTGCCCACAGCAGGCTGTCTAGGGTGCCAGGAGGCAGCTAGTATGTACTCTTCGCAACATTCCGGGCAGCCTTGTGTCATCTCCACTTCTCTCCGCCCACCTGGATCACTGTGTGCGTGTCGCTGGTGCGCTGGCGCCTGAGCTCTTGCCGCTCAAGCCGCTGGCCCGCAGCACTGTCAGCTGTAAGAGCGTGGGCAGCCAGCGGGAGAATCCCGCCGCCCGGTTCAGCGTCCCACACCAGGGCTATTGCAGATCCTGGGATCGAGTGACAGACGTGGCAGCCGCGAGATCTGTCAGGAGCCAGCTCCACGCGCTGCCTGCAGCGCACCCACGGAGCAGCTGCGGACTGGCCTGGGCAGAGGGGGCCTCTGCTTCCCTACCACCCAGGCTCCTGGTCCGCCACCGGCGACCTCACGCCCCGCCCAGGCCCAGGCCAGGCCCCGCCCCCAGTTCAGCTGAAGAGCTCAAGGCCATATTCTTGCCGGTTAAGTTAATGATTTGCATAAAGATAATAAATCTTTCATGTGTCCTTTAAATAGCCATTACTTTTAAAAATGGCTTTCCCCTTCCCTAGGTCCTCTGTAAGCTAGTCTTACAATTTTCTTATGTTTGTCTATATTCATTAGACTAGCCATAGAGGCAATACATTCAACCCTGCTCTCTATTACAGCTTCCCACCACCCCTCGAGGAAAATATAGAGGACTCAAGGTCCTTGTGATCACAGATAAGCTCTTAGAAAATCAAGAATGCTAAACATGCACCCTTGTCATTTCAAAGATTTTATATATATATATATATATATGTATATATATGTGTGTGAATGTATTGTGTATGTATGTATTTATGTATGTATGTATGTATTTCCACCTAGTCAGTAATGGAAGTGGTTGGTTAATGGACTTGTGACTTTTGTGCTGTTTATATGACAAAGATCACACCAGATCCTCCCACAGGCCCTTAAGACATTATAAGTAGTCAGTCTATGGAAACTATTTTTATGCAAGAGGTCCCATGTACTTTACAAAAAACTTCAATATAAAGTTCAAATAGCTGCAAACTTCATTGTGCACAGTGTATTGAGTTGTCCCCATAAAACGATTTTCCAAATTTTACTGTACTTAAAGATAACTCAAATAACCTGCCTGCTGTCATGGTGAAGTTTGGACTAATACTCACTCCTGAGTCCTGTTGAACCAAGTTTATTTTTTGCCTCATGGGAATCGATCCTCATCTAGCCTTTGTGTTTGCAGAGACCCTCACAAAGTTGCTACTGCCATATGAGGTCAAACAAAAGGCTCTCTAAAAGAAGCCGCAAGACCAACATTCTTATATAAAAGATTGAGAAACTGTCGTGTGAAAACAGTTATCGTGAATCACCAGGATAATTTGCTTCTCTAGTTACTATTACTTGTTTAAATGTAATGGTACCATTTGCCTGGTGCTCAGGTTTAGATGGTGATTAGTTACATGAAGTTTAGAACGCTTGTTCCTTATGAACTCTCATTCATATATGAAGGAACCAGCTTCAAGTTAATTAAATGTATATACTTCAACCCATGAAGTTTCCAGTCTACATGGAATTTGTTTTATAACACAATTACACCCATATATACCTATGTATTTTATGTTTTAAATCACTTTCAAAGAGTAAGTTGACCACATCAGTCTAAAATGTTCTTAAAGGTAATTTCCTGAAACAAAGCATTCTGGGTTGCTTTTTGTGCTTCCATTATATTTGGATAGCACATGATCATGCTTTGTTTTGTGACCTTTCTGAACTCAGATGCCATTTTACCTTCACCTCATTCTACGGATGACTCCACTCCAAGATTTGGTTTTCTGATTCAAAAACAGTATCAATCTGATTTTATTTGAAGGGCTATTAAGCAGAACTCTGTTGAATTATGTGAATTTTCTAAACTCTGTTTCACTGGCATCATGGAGGGGCCTTCAAGCTTTCCAGTCTTCAAGGGAAGGAGGGCGAGTCTTATGCCTGTGTGACAAAGGCAAATCATGTGAGAACCAAAATTATTTAAATTGGGTTGATAGCTTTTCAATTTGCATAAAGCTTTTAGCCTGCTGTTATCTTTCCTTTTACCAATTTAAATGCATTAACTCCAAGGCTCATTTTAAATTGAACGTTTAAATTAATGCATTGTCAATTTGTCTTTATGGTAAATGGATAAAAACGAAGCTAGAAGCATGGACGAGAAGAAATAATGACCCACTCTTGATTTGCTATTTTAATCCAGATATGTTCTGCAGTTCTCCAGTTGCCATTACCCATGTGAACCTAATGGCATACGAAAACAGGATTGGCAATGGCCGTTAACAAGATGTTCTTTTCTAAAGTGAGAGCTCCTTGTTGTTCAAAAACAAGCCCCAGTATTGTGCATGACTGACTTGGTATGCATGTGCCACCTCCAATCACTTTAGCTAAAAGGAAGAAGAGAAGGAAATATAATGATCCTAATTAGCATCAAACCCAGGCTGAAGTGATTTTCTTTTAGCTATTCAACTCTACCTTAAATGAAATATAAAGTAAATGGTTGGCAGAGTGTTTAAACATGAATGAACTGCAAAGAAATCAACTCCTTGATGTTTTCTTTTTCCTGAGAAGAATTTCAGTGACATATACAAAAAAACTTAGAGCAGCAAACTTAATTTTGTTCTCCTTTGGTTTGGATATCCGTGGGCAAGGAAGTGGCAATAATAATCATCACTTTTCCTTTCTCTTTTTAATCTTCTCCATTAATCTCTGTAATTGAAGTTAAAGGAATACAATGTCTTCTGGGTAACCTTGAAGTATTGTGACATCCTAAAGTAGAATAGTCACATGGACAGTATCATCTGTGACTTCTTAAAACACCGTATCTTGCCAGGCGGTGGTGGCGCACGCCTTTAATCCCAGCACTTGGGAGGCAGAGGCAGGCGGATTTCTGAGTTCGAGGCCAGCCTGGTCTACAGAGTGAGTTCCAGGACAGCCAGGGCTACACAGAGAAACCCTGTCTTGAAAAAAAAAAGCCAAAAAAAAATAAATAAAATAAAACACTGTATCTTGTGGCCAGAGACATAGAACAGACATAGCCATGCTATAACTGTTCTTCTTTCTCATGACCCATGCTCTGCTCTTGTTAGTGTTTATGTACAGCTTGGTAGTAGGTAAAATATGTCTGATATAAAAGATAGAACAATGCTTCTATAAGAAATCCACGTAACAAACTATGGATGGTGCTCTGTGTGTGTGTGTGTACACTCATTATGTTTAGGTATTGAATCCACTGAATATATTTGGTAAGCACTGCAACACATTTGCTTCATTCCTAGCCCCTGAGATCTTGGAACACCAAACGATCTCACTAACCAATAGAGTCATGTCATATTTTTCTATGATACTTGAATGTATCATCAAAAGTGTATGTTGAATGTAAATCAGGATATGTACGACTTCTATGGAACACACACAGGTTTTGTCCTATAGTTTTTCTGATGGCATTAACAATTATTAGTCATGAAATCTTGGGTTATATTTCGTATCCTCCCAAAAGAAGAATCCTCCTCTAAACCTAATTCCCCACATAGAAACTGATCAACTTGATCGTAGAAACTGAGTAAAGGCAAGTACTTTTTCTGCCAAAGATTGTTTCTTTCTATTCACAAGCATCGCTCTGCTTTTGCTTGTTCATATGTTACTCTTATTTTCTGTGTCATCTGTACAATGCAGTAGGATTTGTCATTCTCTTCTTTGATAGAAAGTATTTCCTGTCTGGAATCTTCTTACTCTTGTGTGTTTGGGATATGCAACCTTTGCTTTCCAGGTGTGTTATTGTTCATGTTTTAGGAATCAAACAGGCAAGTATCATAGCTATGTTTTATTGCATTCTTTTATATACCATAAAAATCCATTGGCTCACCTGTAACACCTGTCTATCTCTGTTGAATGGATATATAATACTGAATATCTTGGTAGTGATGCTGTATGGTAATACAAATATTTAAAATCTGATATTTCTGAGAGGGATTTTACAACACTGTAAGTGTAGACAGTAGTCCTTCTCCTTCCCCTAACTCCTTATTGCGGTCCCTGTGCTCAGTCTGGTGGTTGGCTTGATGGATGACATCACCATCTGTATTGGTCAGAATCTGATAGCGCCTCTTAGGAGACAGCTGTATGAGGTTCCTGTCAGCAAGCACTTCTTGGCATCAGAAATAGTGTCTGGGTTTGGTTTCTGCATGTGGGATAGATCCCCAGATGGGGTAGTCTCTGGATGGCCTTTCCTTCAGTCTCTGCTCCACTCTTTGTCCCTGTATTTCCTTTAGGCCGGAGGAATTCTGGGATAAAATTTTGGAGCCAGGTGGGCCGCCCCATTCCTCAACTGGGGGCCATGCATAACCTCTGGATAAGGTCACAACAGGTTCTCCCTTCTCTTTGTAGGGTATTTCAGCTAATGTCATCCTTTTGGAGTCCTGGGAGACTCCTTCTTTCCTGGAGTCTGAGACTTTGTGCTTGCTACCCCAGGTTTCCCATCACAATTGCTACAAACCTCTGTTCCATTTCCCAACCCTCTGTACATCTCCTCCATCCTCTCCCAAACCTGATTCTTCCCCTCTTTGTCCTTTCCCCCTCTACATTTTCTCCAAACTCCCTCCCACCCTTTACTTCCCTTGATTATTTTCTTCCACCTTCTGAGAAGGACTGAAACATCTACTCTTTTGTCTTTCTTCCTCTTGATCTTCCTGTGGTCCATGAGTTGTATAAAGGGTATTCAAGGCTCTTTGCCTAACACCCACTTATCAGGGATTACATACCATGTGTGGTCTTTTGTGACTGAGTTACCTCACTCAGGATGATATTTTCTAGATCCATCCATTTGTCTATGAATTTCATGGTGTCATTGTTTTTAATAGCCGAGTAGTATTCCATTGTGTAAATGTACTACATTTGCTGTATCCATTCCTCTGTTGAGGGATGTCTGGGTTGTTTCCGGCTTCTGACTATTATAAATATGGCTGCTATGAACATAGTGGAGCATGTTTCATTATTATATGTTGGAGCACCTTCTGGGTATATGCCAGGAGTGGTATAGCTGGGTCCTCAGGTAGTACTGTGTCCAATTTCCCTTTTTCTTTTTTAATTGGATATTGTCTTTATTTACATATCAAATGTTATCTCCATTTCCAGTTTCTGACCAACTCTGAAATACCCTATCCCATTCTACCTCCCTCTATTTCTATGAGGGTATTTCCCCACCCACCCACCCACTCCAGACTCCCTGCACTCCCATTCAGAGAGACTGGGGCATCAAGCCTTCACAGGAACAATGACCTCTTCTTCCATTGATGCCCTACAAAGCCATCCTCTGCCATGTATGTGCTGGAGCCATGGGTTCCTCCACAGGTACTCCTTTGTTGGTGGTTTAGGCCCTGGGAGTTCTGGGAGGGCCTGGTTGGTTGATTCTGTTGTTCTTCCTGTGGAGCTGCAGACCCCTTCAACTCCTTCATTCCTTTCTCTATCTCCCTTATTTGGGACACAATGCTCAGTCCAACAGTTGGCTGCAAGCATCACAATCTGTATTTGTCAGGCTCTGGCAGCACCTCTTAGGACACAATTATATCAGGCTCCTGCCAGCATACACTTCTTGGCATCCACAATAGTGTCCAAATTTGGTGACTGCATAAGGGATAGATTCCCCAGGTGGCACAATTTCTGGATGGCTTTCCCTTCAGTCTCTGCTCCAAATTTTGTCTCTATATTTGCTCCCATTAGTATTTTGTCCCCCCTTCTAAGAAGGACCGAAGCACCCACACTTTGGTCTTCCTTATTCTTGAGCTTCATGTGGCTTGTAAATTGTATCTTGGGTATTCTGAGCTTTTGGTCTAATATCCACTTATCAGTGAGTGCACACCATGTGTGTTCTTTTGTGATTGGGTTAAATCACTAAGGATGATTTTTTTCTAGTTCCATTCATTTGCCTAAGAATTTTATGAATTCCTTGTTTTTAATAGCTGAGTAGTACTCCGTTGTGTAAATGTACTGCATTTTCTGTATCTGTTCCTCTGTTGAGGGACATATTGTTTGTTTCCAGTTTCTAGCTATTCTATGAACATAGTGGAGCATGTGTTCTTATTATAATTTGAAGCATCTTCTGGGTGTATGTCCAGGAGTGTTATAGCTGGGTCCTCATGTAATACTGTGTCCAGTTTTCTGAGGAACTGCCAGGCTGATTTCTAGAGTGGTTATACCAGCTTTCAATCCCACCAACAATGGGGGAGTGTTCTTCTTTCTCCACATCCTCCCCAGCATCTGCTGTCACATGACTTTTTGATCTTAGCCATTCTGACTGGTGTGAGGTGGAATTTCAGGGCTGTTTCTATTTGTATTCCCCTGATGACTAAGGATGATGAACATTTCTCTACGTGTTTCTCAGCAATTTGATATTCCTTAGTGAAAAATTCATTGTTTAGCTCTGTACCCCCATTTTTTAATAGGGTTAAAAGACCTATTAAAAGACTCCTTGATTCTCTGGAGTCTAACTTCTTGAGTTCTTTGTATATAATGAATATTAGCCCTCTGTCAGATGTAGGGTTGGTAAAGATCTTTTCCCAATCTATTGACTGCAGTTTTGTGCTATTGACAGTGTCCTTTGCCTTATAGAAGCTTTGCAATTTTATGAGGTCTCATTTGTCAATTCTTGATGTTAGAACATAAGCCATTGGTGTTCTGTTCAAGAAAATTTCCCCTGTGCCCATGTGTTCAAGGCTCTTCCCCACTTTCTCTTCTATTAGTTTCAGTGTATCTGGTTTTATGTGGTGGTCCTTGATCCACTTGGACTTGAGCTTTTTACAAAGAGATAAGAATGGGTAGATTTGCATTTTTCTACATGCTGACTTCCAGTTGAACCAGCAGCATTTGTTGAGAATGTCTTTTTTCCACTGGATGGCTTTTGCTTGTCAAAGATTAAGTGACCATAGATGTCTGGGTTCATTTCTGGGTCTTCAATTCTGTTCCATTGATCTACCTGCCTGCCTTTCTATTTATATCATGCAGTTTTTATAACTATTGCTTTGTTTAACAGCTTGAGGTCAGGGATGGTGATTCCCCAAGAAGTTATTTTATTGTTGAAAAGAGTTTTTACTTTCCTGTTTTTTTTTTTATTAATCCAAATGAATACTCAAACTGCTATTTCTAACTCTATGTAGAATTATATTGGAAGTTTGATGAGGATTGCATTGAATCTGGAGATTTCTTTTGGCATGATGGCCATTTTGACTAAATTAATCCTGCCAATTCATGAGCATGGGAGTTCTTTCCAACATCTATGATCTTCTTTGATTTCTTTCTTCAGAGATGTGAAGTTCTTGTCATACAGATCATTCACTTGCTTGTTTAGAGTCACGCCAAAGTCTTTTATATTATTTGTGACTATTGTGAAGGGTGTTGTTTTCTTTATTTCTTTCTCATCCTATTTATCCTTTGAGTAGAGGAAGGTTACTAATTTGTTTGAGTTACTTTTATATCTAACTACCTTTCTGAAGTTATTTATCAGGTTTAGGAGATCTCTGGTGGAATTTCTCAGTTTCCTCAAGTATACTATCATAACATCTGCAAATAGTGATATTTTTGCTACTTCCTTTCCAATTTGTATCCCTTTGACCTCCTTTTATTTTCTAATTTCTCTGGCTAGAATTTATAGTATTACAGTGAATAGATAGGCAGAAAGTGGGCAGCCTTTTCTAGTTCCTGATTTTAGTGGGATTGCTTCAAGTTTCTCTCCATTTAGCTTGATGTCAGCTACTGATATGCTGTATATTGCTTTTACTTTGTTTAGGTAAGGGCCTTGAATTCCTGTTCTTTCCAAGTCTTTTACCATGAAGTGGTGTTGAATGCTTTCACAGCATCTAATGAGATGACTGTGTGATTTTTTTCCTTTTATTTTAGTTATATATTGGATTATATCTTTGGATTTCCATATATTGAACCATTCTTGCATCTCTGGGATGAAGTCTACTTAATCACAACTGACAATTGCTTTGATGTGTTCTTGGGTTCAGTTTGCGTGAATTTTATTGAGTATTTTGGCTACCACATTCATAAGGGAGATTGGTCTGAAGTTTGCTTTCTTGGTTGGGTCTTTGCATGGTTTAGGCATAAGCGTAATTGTGGCTTCATAGAATGAATTGGGTAGTGTTCCTTCTACTTCTATTTTGTGGAATAGTTTGAAGATTATTGGTATTAGGTCTTCTTTGAAGGTCTGGTAGAATTCTGCAATAAACCCATCTGTTTTAGATGGTTGACCCTCCTTTAAGCCTGTGTGTCAGCACTCTGTGCAGACCAGTTCTCTCCGATGGTAATTTGAGTATGGAGAGCTTTGGTCCAGGGTCAACTCTGGGGAGAGAAGGAAACCAAAAGTATCCTCTCCCAGGCTGTTCCTTGGTTCCTATGTCTTTGTGGCTTTTGGAGGTTTCCTCTTGGGTTAAAAATTTGATCAGAAATGATGGTCTCACCTATGGTTTCAGGTGTGTCAGCACTCTTGATAGACCAGCTCTCTCCTGGCAATACCTGGTTATGGAGAGCTATGTTCTCAGGTGTGTCAGAACTCCTGGGAGACCTGTTCTCTCCTGGCATAATCTGGGTACAGAGAGCTGTGGCACAGGGTCCTCTTCAGGCCCAGATGGAAACTGTAAGGATACTGTATCAGGCTGCTCCTTGGTTCTTATGTCCTGGGGACTCTGGTAGGGTCCCTTGGAGCAATTATGGAGGTCCTACCTGTGCTCACAGTGTGTCAGCACTCAGGGAAGATCAGTTCTTTCCTGGCTGAACTCAGGTATGGAAAGCTGTGGTGCAGGGTCAGCTCCGGGGATAGATCTCATGTGCATTTTTGATATGGGCAAGAAAGTTTAAGGGCGCAAAACTGAAACTAGGCTGTTCTGGGAATACCAAAGGAAGCAGCATCAGCATGTGGATGGTGGTGACCTCTGATAAATCCTACAGAAAGGGTCAAAGTCTGAAAAGGCATCATGAGAGACAGTAATGGCTAAACCCCAGGAAAACAGATGAAAAGGTGGCAGTCACCAAAACAGATTAAAAGATAATTATATTCAAAAGTGCAAAGAGAAGAAAGTAGCTAACAATAACTAATAATGAAGTGGCCACTTTGGAAACATGAATATAATTTTAATTAGAATATGCTCCCTCATTATTACTTATTTTAATTTTGTAATACAAAACAATTTCAGTTCTGAAACTAGAGAGAGATTTGACAAGACAGAGTTCATTGTCACTACTCTTTCAGGTCTGTAACTGTCAAGATCTTAGTGTTAACTGGTGCTTGAGAGCTCAATGCTTTGAAGAATGCACCTTGGTGCTTGCAAAGATCTGTCCTTGATGTCACTATGTGAAGTAAAAATAAAGCACACACAAAATGTTTGCAAGATACCCCAATATTCTTTTGTGAAGAAGTAAAAGTATATATGCAATATTTACCCCAATAACTGAAGAAATTCTCAGACATAAGAGTGATAGCTGATCCACTGCTATTATAAAATAAGTGTCCTCAATAATCCAAATCTCTATTATGTTTTTCAACATATACAAATATAATAAAAGTTTTAAATAGATCATTAGATATTACTACTATTTCTCTGAGTAAATGTTCTGTTTTGACCTAAATATGCCATGAAGTAGCCAAGGCTACTTGAATTGTCGGGATTCTTTTTTAGTCTTTTAAGATAATACTCAAGTTTAAAAGTATCCTTAGGACCTTGTAGCTGTGCAAATTTTGACTTTGTAGCTTTACAATATTGCCAGAGAGTCTGTATTAATAACAAGTTGGTCCATCTTGTCAGTTTTCCTTTTAATGGGTTATATTCTATAAAGGAAGAATTCAAGGCAGTGGCTTGCCGAACATGTGGTGAATTAGGTGTGCTTGTCTATGAAAACCATGATATTTATTTAAAAAAACTTCAATTTTGCATACATTATTTATTTCTTCATACTAAAATACTTGTTTCTTAAAGCCAGATATCTCACATCATGTTTGATTCTGACTTTAGGAACACCATGAGAGGCCACAAAGATAGATTAGAATGTGGCTCTCTAGAGCATAACTATGGAATATCTTTCCAGGGAACATCACTCACATGCTTACTAAAGGTCTATCTTCTCCATTTAGAGTTGTTTGTGTGGCTATAACAGATCACTTCCATCAAAACAAAGCAACTCTGAGAGGGAAAGTGAAAAGAAAATTTACCTTGCAGTAACTATATCTGACTACTACATATCACCATTTTGATGTTATTCCTTAGACAATTCAATGATTCAAGATCTGATAATGTGGTACAGAACGTATCATTTATGAGAGATTTTTCAGTCCTTATTGTATACTTACATCAACCATTGGTGTAAATATAAGGTAGCATGCCCAAGGGCAAACTGAGACAATTAGTATTTTCCTAATTATTTAGAAATTTACAAGGAGATGGTGCAAACCCACTGACTACTGATAAATATAGGACTATTCAAAAGCATAGCTATGCAGTTCAAGTTAAAGTTAGTCCATCTCATTCATTAACTAGACAATTAAAACTAATTTATCATGTAATAAATTTATTCTAATGTTTTTTCAATAGTTAAATGCTTCTACTGAATATTAAGGATTTCATGCCTTTAGTCACTAAATATAGAAAGGAAGTTTATTTTTAAATATGTAATGTATCATATGTTGTATTATATTTCATGGATTACTAATGTAAGAGTGACACTCAGAATACTCATTTACATAAACCTTCCCCAGGTAGCTGTGGAACCAAGCAGTTTGTTTCTAAGTGTTTGGGAAGATGATACAGAAATTTTTCAGATATAAAAAATAAGCTTTCTATCAGGTATGAGTCTTGCAGTGAACTATGTCCTGTTTCCAAGAAAAATTTTCTCAGTTTATTCCACCCTTGCTGATTTTCAAAGCTCATCTCTAGCTCTAGCTTCAGCACACACTCAGCAACTCAGAGTACCAGAATGCTATGGCCTTTTTAACTGAAACTCTGAGCTGTTCACATGTTCCTTACGAGAATATTAATTCTTGGAGATCAGGTGGCTAATTCACACCACTTTATTTGCATACACTCTATAGTCATTAAAATTAACTTACTTTTCCTTAATGTTAAGTATTCAGTTCTTGCTCAAATTTGTGATTTGAAATCTTCACCGAGGAAATGATGGTATTAGTAGATACAGAAATTGGCAGATATCTGCACCTGAGAACAAAAACATTAGGAATGGAACTACCACCTTTAAAAACACATTGAGGCAAAACTTGTTGTCTTTTGCATGAGGTCAAAGCAAAACCAGAAAATAGTGTCTATAAGCTAGAAAGAGGACCCTCAGTAGATATGGTATTTGTTACTGCCACTGTGTTAGACTTCCCAGACTTCTGAATGTTGATAATTTTAGCTGTTTGTGATCATCCTTTTCCATTCATCTTTTTGTCACAAAGGCTAAAAGGGAAATACATACTAAATGAAACTTTCTCTAATTTTAAAGGAGAAAATACAAATTTTGTGTCAACTACACATTGGGTTTAAAGATTTAATTTTATGTTCAATTACAAGTATGCATGTGTCTGTGAGCAGGTGCACAATGTATGTATGCCTATATAGACCAGGAAAGGATTTGGAGTTAAATGTGTTTCGGAACAACCTAGCTTAGATGCTAGAACACACATTTGAGCCCTCTACAAAAGCACGTAACCACTCTGCTTGTCAGACTGCTGAATCTCATATGAATTCTTTAATCTGTTTTTATGAAAACAATAGTACATTTTAAATACCAAGTGATATAACACCACCAAAATCATCCTTTCAGTTCTCTCATAGGAGCTGCTATAAGAAAACACTATAAGCTATTACTTCAGCAACTTTCCAACACACCTCCTTTTGGAAAATTTGTAATTATTTGATTAGAAAATCAGCTCAACTTGACTGAACCTGTTTCTTCATCTAGATAATGAAAATAAAAGGAATCTCCAATACAACTGCTATGAGGAAAATATGATCACATCTGAATTGCTTAGAAAGAGGTTTAATCATATGCAATCCGCAGTGGTTGAACTGTTGACAGCCTGGAAGACTAAGTAACACAGTAACTTCATTTGGTTCATGAAGAGTATTTTTTGAACATAGTATAAAGTACTGTTGAAGGTTTGATCCTTGAACTGAATTCATTTTATTTATCATTGCTGGACTTTTAAACATAAAACAGTTTCAGGATTAGCAGATATTTTTGGCTTCTGATTTGAAGGAGGGTATTTGAAATAGCTGGTCACATTACACCCACAGTCAAGAAGCTAAAATTAATATTGGTACTTAACTGGCTTCCTTTTTCTCTTTTTTTTTTTCATTTTGGACATTAGCAGTACATCAGAAACTGCTACCCACATTCAGGGTGTATCTTTCATTCTTGAACATTTCTGGAGTCAAACTCACACACAAGGGCAAAGGTATGTCTCCTAACTGATTCTATATCTTGTGAGTTAACAGTGAAGGTTCACCACAGCAGAAGTTATCAGAGGTCAGACTTGAGGGAATAGATTGGCTTGGAATGATATGCTGTTGAGGCAATGGGCAGTTTGGATATGGAGTCTGGCTGAAAAGAGTAAATAAGTGTGAGGTTTTGTCTCTGGTCCCTTTTTCTCTACTGATCTTCTTTTCTGGCCTCTTTTCTCTCTCTCTCTCTCTCTCTCTCTCTCTCTCTCTCTCTCTCTCTCTCTCTCTCTCTCTCTCTCTCTCTCTCTCTCTCTCTCTCTGTTGCCCTCTGCTTCCTTGAAAACAAACAATAGGCAGCTCTGATCAACTGCGAGTCCGTTTCCTCAGTGCTCTGCTTTATTGGAAGTCTAAGGAGAGGGGGCCAAGCACCTACATATTTTATCCACAAGGCCAAAAATGCTTTGCTGTTTTAAATAATTTCTCACAGGTACTTGGTCACAGTCACAGAAATTAAGCAAGACATTTCTGTTTATTTTATTTCTTATTTGTTCTCCCTATCCAAAACAAGAAAGAAAGAAAGAGAGAAAGAAAGAAAGAAAGAAAGAAAGAAAGAAAGAAAGAAAGAAAGAAAGAAAGAAAGAAAGAAAGAAAGGAAGAAAGAAAGAATAAAGAAAGAAAATCCAAATTTTGCTATCCGTCAGAAATCAGCAATATAATTAAAGAGGATATTCAACTACTTCCTGATGAGAATATTATGTTAGAATATATTAATTTGTGACATCTGTGAATTGGCTAGACTTGAAGGCAATCTCACATTAAATCAATAGCTAAAAATGTCATGGATCCACTCATTTAGTGAGGCCTCAAAGCACACAGCAAGCTCCTGACCTACAGGGGTGACTTCACAACTGAATTGAGGCCACTTTCAGGACCAAGAGATAGAGCCAAGTAGAAGCTCTGCAAGGAACATATGGAATCACAGTAGGGAGAGAAATTCTTTTGGCAAAGAACATAGAGATTCCTACATTTATGAAATATGCTTTGGATGTCTTAAACACTCATTTATAAGCCAAGATAGTATAAAGAACAGAGCGATTTCTAGTCAGACTAATAAATGCCAAAGCATGAAGGACTACATAACATTCCAGAAAATCAGCATCTTATGTTGCAATAATATCTTGTGAAATTTTTATGGTGTTAAAATAGAATTATTCAAACAGGTATTTCTTCTTCTTGCTTTCTGAAGTCCAAACTGCATTCAAAGGAAGGTGAATTTCTTTCTATAAAGGTTGAGTAACTTTTAACACTGCCATGAATACAGTGGATCAAAAAGTTGCTTGCAGGTGCATTTGCACTGCTCAGTGCAAAATGACAAAATAAATAATAGAACTTTCAAGTTATGTCAAGACATCAGTGTGGTAAAGTAACATGTGAAGATGTTGGCACACCAGCAGAAGGGTGCTGTGTAGCACACAGCAGAGAATTCTATCCTAATGGGAGAACGCATTTCCTTTGAAGGGAATTGAGGTGTTTTTACCCCAATTCTCCATACCCTTCTGTTTGGATGTCAATCAGTACTTTCCTAGAAGCCTCACAGCATACTTGTCCTGGGATTTTCAATGTCAGGCATTGTATGATTCGAATCCTCAAATAGTTCCCAATAGAAATAGTCAGCTGCTTTCTGGTAGTGTGCCAAGTGAATGAATGCTCCCTTGATTTTCTCTCTGAACATACAATATTATGTCTTCTATAATTAACCTGTCAGTCTAGCATCTCCAGCAATACTGCATCAAGGTAATGGGAAGTATATTAAAAGCTAAGAAATTCAGTAGTAATATTTACAAATTTTCTTTTGCATATGAGTACATTAGTTTTCTGGGCAGAGCAAAGATCTATTTAATTTTTGTTATCATGAATTTTGCTAAATTTTCCATCAGAAATATCATTACACAACCTGGAAATAAATAAAAGCAATCCACTATGACATCTGTGAGGTAAACAATCAGGATTAACTTGAGGTGAGGCTGTCCAGAAAAGAAAATGAGGAAGGACTTTGTCATAATACAACTTATACCTGAGATCTCTAAATCATCATGGCATGTTTATAATAATCAATTGATCAAAAAGAATGTTAGCATGAGTAAAATAGATCCAGTTAATTGAGCTTTATATCACATATGACCATATTCCTCAGTGAAAGTACGCCTGTGTTTAAGTTTATGAATGTGAATTTCCAGGAACAGTGGTCACTAAACTCTTCATTCAATATCATTATATCAGGAAGATTTTATAAGCAAGACTCAAACAGTGCAAATTAGGGGGATTCAATCTAAATCACTTGCTTATTCACATTAATTTTCATTTTCTTTTCTTTTTTCTTATCTTTCTTTTTTATTCGGTTTTTTGAGACAGGGTTTCTCTGTGTAGCCCTGGCTGTCCTGGAACTCACTGTGTAGACCAGGCTGGCCTCGAACTCAGAAATCCTCCTGCCTCTGCCTCCCAAGTGCTGGGATTAAAGGCGTGCGCCACCACCGCCCGGCTTTTCTTTCCTTTCTAATACCTATTCTCTCTCTCTCTCTCTCTCTCTCTCTCTATATATATATATATATATATATATATATATAGATATATAGATATATAGATATATAGATATAGATATATGTGTGTGTGTGTGTGTGTGTGTGTGTGTGCGCGTGTGTGTATGTGTGTGTGTGTATGTGTCTATCATCCATTCATCTATCTCCCATCAATCTATCAATCCATCTATCTGCCTATCTATTTGCTATTTATTATTGTGATAGTGATGTTTTGGAAAGAGAAGATTTTTCTGACCGTTTGTTGTGGTAAGTTCTACAGGGCAAATGGCAGAGAGACATAGAAACTGAACAAAAGTGAAAGGATAAAGCCTTGGTACATTTTTAGACATTATGGATGCAGTTTGTGTTTGTAAGAAAAATGACAGAGATGAGAAGAAATCTAACCTCAGTAAAAACATACCAATATGAAATTTATGAATATATGAATATAAAATTTAGTCTTAAACCACACAGAACACTTTGAGCCTAATGAATGGAATATTGCAACTGGTAGTGCTGTGACCTATGTCTACTCAAGTTAACTCATGAATGATACTTCAGGACATAATCTGATATGTCATGTAAAAGAAATATACTATACATCCATAGCTGAATGGTTTAGAGAGAGACAGACAATTGGAGAAGTTCAACCTCCATAGATGACAAAGGTAAACTTCCCATCTCAAAATGAAGGACCTTGTACACAAATCCTGGGATCAAGTGGTCAATGTCTTCAGCTTTCCTAATTTAGGTCTTTCCTAAATTCATAGATTGTTCTTTCTGTTCAATATGAAATGACACACAAAGTTCTTCACTTCAAAGGAACCACTCTCACGTGTGTTTTTTTAGGTTTCTTTGATTTTATTTTTATTCACCACTGATGTTTTTGTGAATGCAGGTGGTCAGCTGTCTGCACACATCACCAAAGAATAGTCCTAGAGACTATCAGAAAAATAGTTCAAATTCTGAAATGTAGTCTAAAGCTACAATTTACCCAACTCATTTTTAACATGGCCATGGTCTGCAAATGACTTCTAAATAAGTCTAAAGATCACTCAGGACTTAAATCAATCAAATATAAACAAAGAAAATAATACAACCAAGAACTGGTTCTTTCAGAAAATCAACAAGATAGGCAAACACTTAGCAAAAATAATGAAAGGCCACAGAAACAATATCCAAATTTACAAAATCAGAAATTAAAAAAGAGACATAACAACAGAAACTGAAGAAATAAGAAAAAAACCATTAGATCTTACTTCAAAAGCATGGACTCTACAAAACTGTAAATTCTAAATGAAATGGATGAATTTCTAGACAGAAGCTATATACCAATGATAAATCAAGAACAGGTAAAATATCTAGGACAGTTCCTTAATCTCTCAGGAAATAGAAGCAATCATTAAAAGTCTCCTAGCCAAAAAATGCCCAGGGCCGGATGGTTTCAGTGACAAATTTTCTCAGATATTCCAAAAAGAGCTAATACTTGTACTCAAACTATTACACAAAACAGAAACAGAAGAAATACTACTAAATTCATTCTATGAGGCCACAGTTACCATGATACTTAGACCACACAAAGTATCAACAAAGAAAGAGTTGGGGTGGGGATGGGGAGGCAGGATCAGGTGCAGGGAGAAACCAAAGAGAGGACCAGTGGACCATGAGAATGAACGGAAATCTGTGGCTGCCTGGGGTGATGGGGAGAGGAGAATCTCCAAAAAGTACCCTTGGGGATAGGGTAGACTCCAAGGAGTCAGTGCAGATGCCTAACATTAGAGACATGAAACCTACAGAGTCCAGTTCCTGTAGATAGGCAGGATCTCCAGTAGAAGTATAGAGACTAAAATCTCATCCCATTGGCAAACACCAATCCCTGACATTATTAATGACACTGTGTTATATTTGCAGACAGGAGCATAGCGTAACTGTCTTCTGAGTGGCTATACCAAGCAGTGGATGGAAACATAAGCAGATAGACACAACCAAACATTAGAGGAAGATTGAGGACAATTATATAAGAATTGGGAAAAGGATCAAAGCCCAAGATATAGATGGGAACTCCACAGAAAGACTCATAGAGTCAATAAACCTGGACCCTGGGAGCTCTTAGAATCTGAGCCACAAACCAAAGAACATATGTGGGCTGTAATAAACCTTCCCAACACCCATTTATTAGCAGATAGTCAGATCAATTTTTATATCTGTCCTGTCAGGCTTCAGTGGGAGAGATTTCACCTAATCTGGAAGAGAATTGATATGCCAGTGTAGAGGCATACCCAGGGATTACCATCCTCTAAGAGGAGAAGAGAAGGGAGGATGGGGGTAAGGTACTTGGTGTGGGAGGGACTAGGGGAAAGAGAGCAGCATTTGGAATGTGAACAAACAAATAAATAAATTATATTTACACAAAGATTATCACATAGCTACTCCATCTATGATCAAGATAACAAGAACTTCTACACCAGGTTAATGTTGGCTATGAAAATTGTCAAATATTTCTTGATTTTTACTATGAATTGGATTATTTAAAAAAAAACTGCTAAATTTATAATTATGAAGAAATTATGAGTAAAATCATTGACACTTTCATTATTGCCACCTTGGGGATAAAATGTGCTTTACAAAAAAGTTCAACATCTACTCCACTTTTAGCAAATTATATACATGGAAATGTAGCTTCTCAAATTTAAGCTGGCTCAGCTGTCAGGAAATCCCATTTCTGAGGCAGATTGGCCTCCAGAAGTGCCTTATGGGCAGAAAATGATTGTGCCTTCTCTCAGCCTATCATCAAGAAATGCTTACTTCTTAAGCCACTCATAGAAGACAAAAATCATGGCACTAGGTTTTGATCTCCAACTCTGTCATGTCCTCTTGCATATCCAGAATCCCCATGGGCAAAGGTATCCTAAGAATATCTCAAAAGATAACTATAGAAATATCAGCAGAATGGTTTGTGTGTCCTCTACTTCTTGGCAGCAGGGTTTGTTGATTTACCATGTGCCCTGAGATCGTGACACGCCCCATTGGAGCTTCGGTTTCAGAGGCAGCTTCGGCTTTATATTATAGAAAAAAAAATCACAAATTTTGCCTCTAGCAGTGACTGTACTTGAAAAGCCTCTGTCTGGGGAAACCAGCTATTTAGATTGTTAAGTCAAATAGTGAAATTATAGAAAATAAGAGGTATTTGAGCAGCTCCTAAATACTGAATGTTTGTCTTGGATTTTTTTTTAAAAAATTTTTTGATAAACAACTAATGTTTTGCAGAGTGCTTCTTATAGGCACATTTTAAACAATGCTTTCTCTTATTTTCAATACTCTTTAAAATGCACAAGCATGTGTCAAGTCAATTGTCAATATGTTTATAAGACGATTGTTAGCACAATATAATTCATATCACCAAATCTGCTTTAAGTGACAATAGGTAGTAATATAGAACATGTGACATATCTCCTTCTCAACTAAATGGTTTATCACAGGACATGATAAATAAAATACTGGGGTTTCACCTAGGATTCTGTTTTCTTGGACAAAAGTAAATCATTATCTGTGATAGGGTGCTTTCCAAGTAGGAGCCTTCAGGTTCCAAATAAAGAATATAAGTGAACATGTATGTGTATTCATGACCCTTAGGACATAGCAATCAAGAAATAAAAGCTAAAAAAAAATAGCTATAAACTATGCAAAGTCAGATTAGTGACATTTTCAGAGGTTCTGTTTAAACCTGACAATGGCTCAAATACAGGAGACAGTTTATATCTCTGAACCATGGAGCCACATGAAAATGGTAACAACAGAAATGAACCAAATGGTAATTGAGAGGCCAGGAACCTCATTTCCAGATGCATCTATCTATTCCTGCTTCCATTGAAAAATACAATTTAGACACTTATGCAGCATTCATTAACATCAAGCATAATCATATTTGCATTTGTTTGGTTTATTTAATCAGTGGAGATGATGAAATTAATCAATAAACTTAGGATAGATTGTTGGCTTCAATTACCTCTCCATACAACATAAGACAAAAGTGCACTTAAGAGAGTCATATCCTCATGGCATTTTCGCATTATCTTAATTCAATCATTATTTATAAATAGAAATGCTTCATGGTTTTTGTTTGTTTTTAACAGTAAACTGGTCACTGGTAATATCTGAATGGTGATATAGTGTCATAGATTCCTAACTACAAGCTATTCTTGTGTTCAAAAATATTCAACTTTATTTTTAAATGAGCATTATAGGCACATATAGTATTTCAAACAATGATATGTAAATTCATATTGATAACAAAGCTAATTTTACTTTAAATGATACTAGAGAAAAAATTTATTTATATATAATGTTTCAGTATAATGAAATGAACCCCACTGAAAAGCTCTATCATACACAGGACACAAAGATGAATACTCTAGAAGTTGTTGCATTTTCTTCCAACATTGTCACCTATGCTTTAGTGAGTGAACTTCTATCATGTGAGTATTAAACTTCTATTAGTGAAAAAGTCTCAGAGTGAACTACTATCATGATGACTAGTTACATAGATTAATTTTGGTGAACTCAATATTTTCATGTGGTGTTATTTAATGGTATTCTTTTAGATTCAACTTCCTTAACACAATTTTCTTTATTAAATGTTATCTTTAACTCAGTTTTATTTTTGAAATGCAATCATAGTTTCTCCATAGCTCTAGCCAAGGCTCCTTCTTTGCTGCATATTGCTAAACTGTGGTCATACACAATGATGTTTATGTCTACTTAATACTGATGAACAGTGGAGGATACTTCAGGCTAAGTCCTTTGAAGCAATGCCATTGCTAACTTTCTAACAGGAATCATATTGTTTTACATTTTAAACAACAGGTATCAATTTGTCTCAAATTGATGCTATCTTTCTCATAACTAATGTTTCCTGAATTGTTTTCTACCTTATTTTATTCCCATTATCTGCATCATTTCATCCATCTTTACTATACTTTTCATTGAGATATAATCTTTCTAGTACTTTATTAATGTTTGCCTCACTTTACTCAAGGACATTTTCTTTTATCTTCTGTGATTGTAAGTTTAGTTATCAATTTGACACAACATACAATTACCTAGGAAAAAGTGTCTCAATAATGAAGTGTATGCATTAAGTTGGCCTGTTGGTATGTGTCATGTTAATTCTTGTAAAAACATATCATGGGTGGCACAATTCCCTTGGCAAGGCAGTTCTGAACAGTATTAACGTGGAGAAATCTATGAGCACAAGATTATAAGCAACTGAATTTTTGTGCTTTAATTTAATTTTAATTTGTGGGTGTGATATGACTAGATTTTGGAAGTTCCTGGATTTCTCCACCTGATAGACTCTGACTTATAGCTATAATCTGAAATAAACTCCTTTATTCCCCATGAAGCCTTTTGTCAGGATATGTTAACACAGAAACGGAAATGAAACTTGGGAAATTTCTCTCTCACTCCCTCTCCCTCTCAAGCCCCTCTCCATATATATATTATGAAGTTTATTTTCTCCTAGCCACAGATCTTCTCAAAGAACAATTTACATTCAGATATCTGTGTTTTATATAGGAATGAGAACATGGTTCCTATTCACATAAAACATTCCTTCATATAAAAATGTCAGATATACTAAAATGACAAAAATTTCATTATTTGTCACATAGTTTATCTTATAATTACTTCAAAGTATAAAACTGCAATCTGTAATGCCCTTTGTATTTTATAGCTCCTTTCCTTTTTAATATAAATATTTCCACATTTCAAAATTTAGATAACTATATATTTGTATGCCATTATTGAAGAGAGGGTAGATGGGTGGTGAGTAAGTAGATGGATTGATTGACATTTAATGATTACTTGTAGTATTATAAAAGAATGCATTTTGCTGTAAAAAATAACATTTAAACTAAGTGTTTAAAGCATCAGAAATTCCTTTTGCCCTCCATCAGAAGACAGTAAAGAATTCAGATTCAAATACATGTATAAAATAAAGCATAAATCTGGTGTCTTTTCCCCACTTATATTGTTTTGTCACCCTGGGTAGTACAGTTTCAAAAGTCATAGTTAGATAAACTCCTAGGAACTTTTCATTTCTACGTAGTGAAACCTTTGATCAGCTTTCAGGGCAAAACAGATTAATAAAAATTTGTTTGAGCTGAAACAAAGCCATATGAATACACAAGGCTAGTTTTGTAAACTGGGAGTAAAAGTTATAGATGACTTCACTTCCATCAAATCTTTGATTAGCTCAGCAGGTCCCTCTCATATCCCTGTTCCTAAGTCTTTCTGCCTCACTCCACTCAGAATCTTCCTTTTGAGAATAGTTACTATGTAATATTCTATAGTTGTATATTGATCATCTTTGGGAACCAAGGTAGCATAATATATTTCTCAGGTCAATTTTAAAGTTTAATACATTACCAATCCATTCAGAATGTTTCATTGTTCTATAGTGGTAATCACACACATCTTTGTGGAATTAAAGAAAAATGAATAATGAAAGTACTTCAATAGGTCTTTATGGGGGAAATTCACTTGTCATGAAAGTTGATAGCCCTTGGAAAGACTTTTGGGAGAAAGAACAAAGCTTTTTATCCAACATCAAGCAAGAACATGCAGTCATCACATGTGGTGGTTTGCATATGCCTATTTAAAGGTGTGGCCTTGTTGAAGTAGGTGGGACCTTATTGGAATTGATGTGCCACTGTGGGCATGAGATTTAAAACCCATAATTGCCTGGAAGCTGGTCTTCTCTTTTTGCCTTCAGAAAAAGATGCAGAACTCTCAGCTCCTCTTACACCTGGCTTGCCTCAAGACTACTGTCCTACTGCCTTGATGATAATGGACTGAACCTCTGAACCTGTAAGTCAGACCTAATTAAATGTTGTCCTTATAAGAATTGCCTTGGTCATAGTGTGTGTACACAGGAGTGATACTCTAAGATATGTTGTCTGAGAGTTTGTTACAAAACTCAGTGAAGAATACTGATTTGGAAGTGATGGTAAACTAATGATAAGGCTTAATTGACAGCATCTAATAGAACCAGACTTGCTTCCTGGTGAGGACAAGAGTGAAAATGCACACAAGTGAATTAAACTGAGTGCTGCCTCAAAAGTGACATCCTTATGATTTGGTTTGTCCTAAGTGTTAAATAACTGTAACAAATAAGTGCTACAAGCCAGACAGGTAAGCTAGAGACGAATGTATAATAGAGATAAAAGAATAGATTAGAAAGTACATGGTGTGAAATTATTTGAACAAATGACATGGATAGCCAGGAAGAGGTGTATTGCATCACTTTGGACATTGACCCTTTTGGAGGGGTACACTGTTCCAGATTATTTATTAAGCTGAGTGACTAAGATTCAAGGAGAAAACAATGTTTGTGAAAATGTAAAGGATATAAAAGGAAAGTATACTTGATGGTAAGTGCCAGAAACACAGGAGTCACCTAGAAATGCAATTTATGATGAATTAGAGAAAACAAATTGAGGGGTGGTTTCTCAAATTGAGGGGTGGTCCTGTTCCCCAATTGGTTCTTGATCTATCAATAAGAAGTCCATGAGTCAATTGCTGCATGACAGGAATAGGCAAGATTTCCAGGTCCTCACATGTCTTAAGGTTTTACTGCTGTGAACAGACACCATGACCAAGGCAACTCTTATAAAACACAAAATTTAATTGCTAGCTTATAAATTCAGAAGTTCAGTCCATTATCACTGAGGTGGGAACATAGCAGCATCCAGGTTGGCATGGCACAGGAGTTGCTGAGAGTTCTACGTCTTCATCCGAAAGCTGATAGTGGAATACTGACTTCCAGGAAACTAGGGCAAGGGTTTTAAGCACATACCCACAGTGACATGCCTACTCCAACAAGTCTACACCTCCTAAACATGCCACTCCCTGGATCAAGCATATGCAAACCATCACTCAGCAGGAAGAGACTGATGCAAGAGACAGAGAAAGGGAGAGTTCACTATTCTTTGGAGAGAGAAAAGTCAGTCTTGTGAGATCTTGAGCTAAGTGGCCTCAGGCCACTTTTACAGGCAGCTGGTTGGAAGTGTTGAGCTAGAATTAAAGGTAACAGAGCAACTAAAGTTGAGGACAGATTTAGGATGCTGAGATAAGAGTATTGGGGAGGGCACACTAGGTGCCTGAGTTAAATAGCACCCAGAAATCGTGCCAATAAGGGAAGTTAAAATTGAACAACTGTGTGTGTCTGTGATTTTCATCCATGGATCACTATTCTTTTGGGTGGGAGTTAGTAATGTGGTCCATTCCTGGAGCTTAGACAGGGTAGCAAAGCTACATGCAACAATAAAAGACATTGAGCAATTTCAAGATGCTTCTTGAATTAATTAGATTGCAATAACTGTGAACTACATGGATTGAGGAGTACACAAAATATAGTCTATATACCTAGGAATTCTTTGACAAGCATCTACTACCAGGGTCAGGTGTTTACATAATCATGCCACAATAAGAGCACAGCTCTGACAGAAAACACTGTAATATACATAGGTTTTGTTTATGGAGAAATAAGAAAAGTGAGTGATCTTTTCTATCATCTTTCTTTCCACCCAAGAGCTTCAAACATTATGTTAACATTTTATCTAACAATATATAAATGACAGGCTTGGTTTATGTTGGAAACACACTGTATAAATTAATTTGCAATACAGTTGTTTTAAATTAGTTTCACCTGGCACACAATGGTGAGTATGTTTTCTGGGAAGACTCTAGTGACCCTTGTTTTTGTATGGTCATTGTCCCAAAGCATGGGCAACAATGCTCAAGTGATTTGTGACTGACACTTGGCTTTACAGTCAGTCCAGTAGAATGATTCAAGCAAATCCCCTTAAGGGACTTTGAAAAGGAATAAGTGGTCCCATTGACTTTCAAGTACAAACTGCCCTATTTTGGAATAACTGGCAGGACACCTGGGCCAGAGAGACTCTTAATCATACCACAGTTAGGAAGTGAATTTTTCCAACATCCTTGAAGTGCTTCAAAAGTTTTATTTCCCCAAACAACCGTCATTGTTGAAGTAGTGCCCAAGGGATATTACAGCTTCAGAATTTTGAATTCCTCAGCAGAGATGCTAGTTGAGTTGGATCTGAATTTTGATCACTGCCTCTTTAAAATATTTAGGTAGTAGTTATAGTAAATAGTAACTGATCCTAAGTTTCAATTTGTATTTTTATTGAGAATATATTTTTAAAAATATAGATTATAATTTCTCCTCTCCCTACTCCTCATAGTTTCCCATGACCTCTCCTATCATCCAGATCCATAACCATTTTGTGTCATCTTAGAATAATAAAGTGAAATAAGGTAGAGTAAAACAAACAAATTGAAATATGATAAAAATAGAAGAAAAAGAGCCAAAGAAAAAGCACATATAATTTCAGACATACATGTTCACACACAGAGCAATCCCATAAAAATACAATACCAGAAGCCATAATATATACCCCAAGGAACTATGAGGTTAACCAATAAAATAAATAAATAAATGAAGGCTCTGACTCAGCATTATGTGACAAGCACATCCAAACATACTGCTGAATTCATGTTTTTTATTAGCCATCTACTACTGGACATGGGCCTACCATTAAGTGATTTCTAGTGATTTCCCAATGAGACTCCCTTGGAGAAGAGTAAGGTTTCATTGCAAGTTATCAGTTGGAGACTGTGTGTTAGGGTTGTGGGAATGTGTCTACTTAGCCTTTCAGCTCTAGAACCTTATCTGGTACAGATCCATGCAAGTGATGTACATGCTGCCTCAGTTTCTCTGAGTTTATATGTGTGCCAATCATGTTATCTTTGGAAAGCCTTGTTTCCTTGGGGTCCTTCTATTTTTCCTTGCTCTCCCATCCCCTCTGGTGCTTTAATGTTTTGTAATAATTTTGGTGAAATATTACCTGTATGCTCCTCATATTTTTTTATTTTGTTCTTCTTTCCATGACAATAACACACACACACACACACACACACACACACACACACACACACACACACAGTGATGAATGATTTTCAAACATTATGACCTTGATTATAAACAACAGTCACTGCAGTGTTTACAGTGATTTGTGCTACAATCTTGTATTCTTGTTTGTAAAACTATAAGCTTCTAATAAAGGAATCCACATACACATAAGCCCTTGTAAGCTGCAAATCCACTCTGTTTATGTTAACGTAGTCAAACCATTTAAGCTGGTTAATTATATCTATATTTTTGTTGATATATTTGCTCATCAATTTTGAGGAATTCATTCTTAAAGCTAAACTCAGCACAATATTCTCTGTAAAACTAGCCCAGAAGAGACAATTACAAAGTTGCAGCATGCTTCCTTCAGTGTCTGCTCACACTGTCATCTGCAGTTTTCTGTGCATCTTGTCCTGACTCTGCTTCAGGGTATTGTTTGTTTTCCTTGCAGTATAGTCTTGCTCCTTTTCTTTTACTTACCCATCTGTTTCTCTTTGTTTCTTGAACTATATTCATTAATACGAATATTAATCTTCTCCTTCTTCCTGTCATGTACTGTTTTACCTATAATGTGTTTCCAAGAATAATTTATACTGTTCATCTGAAATAGCCATGCGGCTCCTTTCCTCCATCTCTATTCAAGCTCTGTCTCTCACTCTGTTATATTATGTTCATTCTTCCTTGTGTCTGGATCATTTTTCCTCTTACTATTAGCATATTTGTCTAGGAATCATGAGCTTCCTCGTCAGAAAAGTTCTGCACAGATAAAATGTAGAATGAAGTCACTCTTTTCTGTTGAACCTTTGACAGGACACTGGTTGTCTAATGATAGACTTTGAACCCTCCAGTCTTCCACTCACTAGGTAGAATATCTCCTCTGCCATTCCTCTTCAGTCTCCTGTGAAGCTTGTTGCAGGAATGTCCTATAGAGCAATCATACCTCATACTATGCAGGGAGAACTTTTAGCAACTGAAGATAATTTTAATGATGTCAGTAGCAATGGTGTGCAGTAGATCTTAACTTGTGAATAATTGTCATTCTACTTTACTTCTAGTTACAACCCTCAGCTAGTTCCCTAATGTTGAAAGAAAACTATACCTTTCAGATTGTCAAAAGGCATATAGATATTCTAACAAGGTGCACTGAACTGAAGAGTTCTAAATTACAAATTAAGATAAACCATACACTTGTTAAAGAGTTCAAGATTAAAAGGGAAAAAAGCACAGACTTAATTTGAACTATAATTAGCTAAATTATAATCTGATAGTTTGGCAGTAATATCTAAGCCAAATCAGAAAGGTGGATGAGGAAAGATTTTTAAAGATGAACCTCACAAAGACTCCACTTACACAGAATTCCAGCTAACACTACAATTATTCCATCTACAGAGAATTTCAACTATGTGTGAAATTGCCCCATACCCCCGGCGAAGTGAAGATCTACCATTCCCACAGGCCACAGAAATTATCATGTTTCTAGAAGCCATAGGAAGCTGTTAATCATCTCACAACAGTTGTATAGTTTAGAGGACAGGGCAAGGGGGAGGAACTTTTAGGAATTTAAATCAGAGG
Organism: Tokudaia tokunoshimensis; assembly: GCA_036184795.1. Classification (NCBI taxonomy): domain Eukaryota; kingdom Metazoa; phylum Chordata; class Mammalia; order Rodentia; family Muridae; genus Tokudaia; species Tokudaia tokunoshimensis. Next base: position 11,020,569 of record BTHU01000008.1, read on the forward strand.
CCAACAGCTAACCCAGTGGATTCTGGGTGCAAAACGGAAATTTCTTACCCATCATGAACTAAAAAAACTAAGTCAAATCTTGAGGACATCCTACAACTCTTTGCCTTTCCAAGAGGTGAATGTCTCCATTCACATGGCACAATGGCTGCTTTGGTTCATATTTCACTTGTAATCTAATGTTTGAATGAATGAAAAGTATGTAATTTCAGATAACCTCAGCAAAAACAAATTTACTCAGTGCAGCATAAATGCTCATATTTGATGTGACAATTATTGTTTCAGTTACACAAAAGAAAGCACCCCTAGAGATGGATGAGTAAAGGAAAATATTCTTTAAAGAATCATATTGTAATTATTCAGAGGAGTGCAATAGTTGTCCTTAGAAACCACTACATTGAGAAATTTAAAATTAAAACCTTAGTACACAACAAAATCATCAAGTTGGTCAGGATATTTGAGAATACATGTGAGAGGGAAAAAATGAATTCAACTTTTGTGTCAAACTTTAACAAGTTTATGGAAGGGGGTTAGGTTAACGAGAAATGGTTGTTACTAAAGGTGTTTTATTAGGGTTTATATTGCTGTGACAAAAGACTATGTTCCAAAGATACTCGGGGACAAAAGGTTCACTTCAAAGTTGTTGTCCATCACTAAGGGAAGTCAAGGCAGGAATTCAAAGGAGGAACCTGGGACAGGAACAGACTGTGCATGCTGCCACAATCTCTGGGAGTTCATTTTTTCATTGGTCCTGCTGTGCTTAGAGGCCTTGTTTCCTCCATTTCTTCTCCCATTTTCACTTTCTGCCCCCACTTACACTGGAATCCTTGAGCACAGAGAAAGAGACTATAGACGTCACTGGAACTTCCCGGGAATTGCTCACAAGCGGGTTCTACGTGGAGGGAGAGCTGAAGAGTGAAACTACGGGGGTCGAGAGAAAAGAACACACAGAGACATTAGTGCATGGCTGTACAAAATCTTTCTATCTTTCTTTGGGAACAAGAGCGACAATATATGTGCTTTGGGCATGACCCTCCCTCCCAAAGCTGAGAGTCTTCTCAGCAGGTCTCCAGCAGACTGAGCTGATGTTGCCATAACAGATCTCAGTCAGATGTTACTTTCACAGGGTTTGCTACTCTGTAGGAGCTGGCGACTTTCGCAGGAAACCATAGCTCTTTTGAAGTGCCAGAGGGGCTCTGACATCTCTGTCAGGTGGGAGGAGGTGTGGCTGGAATTTCTCAGCTCCATGTAGGTGAAATGCAGGAAGCTGAATTCTGCCTAGAGGCTATATGGCATTAAAATGGCTCTCTACACATCACATTTGAGGTTAAATGTTTCAAGGTCTCTTACTCTCTGCAAATTGTCTGGCTATGCATCTCCATATTTGTTTCCATCTGTTCTGGGAGGAAGCTTCTTTGATGTCAAAGCAGACCACTTGTATTAACTGTGGCCTTTTCAGAAAGTCTTCTCTAGTGTCAATTAGTTTAAGGCTATACACTACTTTCTATTCTATAATATGCTGTGTTTCTCTCTTTATGTAGAGGTCTTTTATCCATTTTGATATGAGGCATTTTTGCCATGTGACAAGTATATATCTGTTTGTACTCTTTTACATGTAGCCATCCATTTTAACCAGCACCATTTACTGAAGATGGTCTCCATTTTTCCAGTGTGTATTTCAGGCTTCTGTATAAGCAATCAGGTGTCATTGGAAAATAAGTATGAAGTAAAATATGTCATTCTTGGACTTTGAGCACATTTTCTGTTTGTTATGTTATTGTCAGGATACAAAATAGAATTTCCCTTTCTGACAGATAGTAGTTAAAGCTATATATGCACCTGTTACCCTAAAATTTAAAGGACTACATTACCTATTTGTTGAATTGAAATAAAAATATGCAGAGTCACATCACTTAAAATGCTGTATCATAGATGCTGATGAGCATACCTCTGCTGCTGGTACTACCACTTCCCTTTAGAATACTAAGAATATAGTTTTCTCTTTTTCATGATTTCAATTATTCTGTTTTATGAAAATTCCCTTTCATCTCAGCAAATATTTGATCTTCCTTCACATATTTAATTTTTTTCAAAATAATGCTTCAATGATTTTATGCATCATTCCAGCTCGTTCAAATTCATCAAACATAAACAAATTAAGCTGTATCTGGAATAAAAACCAGCACATGTAGGTTTCATAGATACTTATTTTCTTTAAATTAAAGGCACAAAATGAAGTTAATAAGAAAAATGTTTACTTTAAAGGACTAATGTATCATTAATAGATGCAGATGGTTAGAGTCACATCAAGATATTTTATATTGTTTGTGTCTATTTTGAAGGGTATCATTTTGCTAATTTCTTTCTCAGCCTGTTTATTCTTTGCATATAGGAAAGCTACTGATTTGTTTCCGATAATTTTATATCCGGCAACTTTGCTGAAGTTGTTTATCAGCTGTAGGAGTTCTCTGGTGTAGTTTTTTAGGTCGCTTAAGCATACTATTGTGTCATCTGCAAATAGCGATAATTTGACTTCTTCCTTTCCAATTTATATTGCTTTGATCTCCTTTTTTTGTCTAATTGCTCTAGCTAGAACTTCAAGTACTATATTGAATAGATATGGAGAAAGAAGCCAGCCTTATCTAGTACCGGATTTTAGTATGATTGCTTCAATTTTCTCTCCATTTAGTTTGATGTTGGCTATGCGTTTGCTGTATATTGCTTTTACTATGTTTAGATATGGGCCTTGTATTCCTGAGTGAGGTAACCCAATCACAAAAGAACACACATGGTATGCACTCACTGATAAGTGAATATTAGCCCAGAAGCTCTTAATACCCAAGACACATTTCACATATCAAATGATGCCCAAGAAGAAGGAAGAACAAAGTATGGATCCTTGGGTCCTTTGTAGAAAGGGGGAAAAAATACCCACAGAAGGAGATACAGAGACAAAAGATGGAGCAGAATCTGAGGGAAAAATCATCCAGCGACTACCTAACCCAGGGATCCATCCTATATACAGTCACAAAACCCAGAAACAATTGTGAATCCCCACAAGTGCTGGTGATATAGCTATCACCTTGGAGGCTCTCCTAATACATGACAAATACAGAGGGGGACACTCTCAGCCAGACATTGAACTGAGCACAGGGTCCCCAATGAGGGAGCTAGAGAAAGGACCCAAGTAGTTGAGGGGGTTTGCAGCACCACAGGAGGAACAACAATATGGATCACGCAGTATTTCCAGAGCTCCCAGGGACAAAACCATCAACCAAAGAGTATACATGGAGTTACCGATGGCTTCAGACACAGGCAGCAGAGGATGGTCTTGTTAGACACCAAAGGGAGGAGAGACCCTTGGTCCTGGAAAGACTTGATGCTGTAGTGTAGAGGAATACCAGGACAGCGAAGCGGGGGAGGGTTGATTGGGGAAGGGGAGATGGCTTATGGGATTTTCGGGGGATGGGGGAACCAGGAAAGAGGAAAACATTTGGAATGTAAATAAAGTATATATCTAATAAAAAATAGTGTAGATGGTTTATCACACAAGTGCTATTGTGTCGTTACAGCACTTGACTCTAAAGATAATCAACAATGGTGTTCCTTTTGAGTAGTGGGTATGCATGCATATATTGGATGGTTGAGATCATGATTCAAATCCCACTTAGTTTGTACATTGAGAAAAATTCTCCTGTTTCTGTAGTTAACAGTCTTTAGAAACCTTCCTGTGATCTCACTGTCTATATTTAGGTAAAATCTTTCAACAGATTCCAAGGGTGAAGCACATGTTTTTGTGTTTATGAATCTTTCCAAAATGCCTATGATTTAAAACACATGTCTGGATATCTCTTTTATCATTGTGCTAATAAAGCATACAAAATTTAAAGTAATAACAAAAGCATCTTTACCTAAGACAATAAGTTTAGGAATTTCTGGGCCTTATGTTATTGATGATATTGATTGTCTCTCTTTATCAAAGAATTGCTGCATCAAATTTGGTGCTATGTGTGAGGAGTTTTGAAAACTACACAGTATCATGCAAATACTGATTAGCATTTTTAGTTCCTTAGATCTCTAAAAATCAATGTGTTCCTGTTTCACTCTAAAGGAGTTATTTTAACTATATAAAATACATCTTACTGATTTTAAGGGGAACATAACACTACTTTCATACTCATAACAAAATTTACAGAGAAATACAGAGACAAGACAATTATAACTTTTATAAACAAAGGTAAACTACTTTCATTCCCAATGGTGGTAGCATGCTTGTATGTTCAGGATGCCAGCTTTACTACCTACCAACTCTGAAACTAAAAAAATGGCATTTAAGAGCACAGGAGAAAAAAGCATAGGTTCATTCCCTAGAAGCCTTTGGAATTCATGGTAACATATATTCTGGGAAGCAAGAAGAGACTTGCATATAAAGATATTTAAAGTGAATATGATCTTCGGTGATGAAGCTGTTCAAAGCTTTAAAGCCCAAGAAATGAGAACTATATTTACAAAATCAGAAGTTCTCAGAAGATCCTATTTAAGTAGTAAACTTAACAGCCACATAGCTCAAGTAGGATTAAAATTAATTCAAATTCTCTCTTACCTTCTTTGCTGATAACACATTCTGCAAAGCAATTTATATGTAAATATTTATTTGAAAAAAAAGTACATGGTTATTGAGATAAACACCCAGTGCTGCTGAATGTCAGTACCATTTTTAAGATCAAAGTAAGACTCATTTGGTCTACCTAATACAAGTTGCTATTTGTATGATGGTTGTTTATTTCAGTCTATAAGTTTCTACCTTCCAGATTTTGGACTTCCCATTAGAACTGACTCATTCAGACAAATTGAATAGCACTGTTTACTGTTTTAATGATAACTAAATACCTTACCTCTATGGAGTTTGAACAGAGGAATATAAAGATGTCTAATGCTTGGCACAAATTTTCTATATACTTAGTTGCTAAACTGAGTGGCCAGTGAATCAAGAAGCATGTATTCCAGTGCAATAATACTAATGTCTTCCTATAAGTTCCCTGTGCTTTGTGTTTCTGGAACTGAAACACAAATAGTTTCTTGAACAAAATTAGTTCCTAAATGTATTACTTTGTAATTAACATGCATTGTAGTCCATAATGTGGCAAATTAGTCAGCCATGATGCATGTTTTTTATGTGTTAACAGTAGGCTTCCACAGTTTCTACAAACATTCTTATTTTACTTGTTTTTACTGTTGGCAAGCGATTGACTGATTCTCTAGTTTTTCCTTTTGCACTGTGGATAAGTTAGGAATGAGGGTATGACTCTGCTCTAGGTTAATTGCATTAGTTGGAAATTCTCTCTGTCTTCCATTTTCTTTCTCTTTCTCCTCATTTTGGTTCCTGTTTTTGTTTGCTTCTTTGTCTTTGGTTAGAAAAAGGATTGTGCTGTGCATCTGAGTATAGCCTCAGACTCCTTATCCTCCTCCCTCAGTTCAACGAGTACTATGATTGCAGACATGTAGGCTGCCACTAGATCTAGTTTTGAAATATTCTACTGATGGGAGAAATTAATATGACATACCCATGACTGTATTGTTTTTCAAAAACCTCAGCCTACCTTCTCCCTTCTTTTCTACTTGTTAGAGGTTAAAGTATACTGACTATCATTTGTTGTAGTCTTCTTTTATGAGCTAGTCTAGACTACAGAAATGTGTCTCGGTCACTTAGAGAATCCCAGCCAGGAATAGGTTTTCCTATTTTGTATTCTGTTGAAGATATGTGTTAAACATTGAAATGCTGACATATTTAATATGTGATCACACTGGTACGTTTTCACAATGTATCCCCTCAGTAAGCCTTGTTTTCTAAAACTAAATTTAAATTTAGGTCTATTAAAAATCAAATTAAAACAAAAGAAAACAAAAAAAATTCTAAGACTTGATTTCCAAAGAGTTTGCTACCTGTGATGGAAAAGACTGTGCTTTATGCAAATCAACGTGCAGCCGATATGTTGCCAAAGATGTTTGCACTTTGTACTAGGTAGGTGCATCGATAAACAGATTACATGAGTAACAGTCCACTGTTGTAAATCAGTAACAGTAATAATGAACGTGGGAAGTTCTTACTAGAACCATACAGACCAATTATGAGTATTTCATTTTCTTCATAAATATTGGTATTCCTTTTGATTATCTTAATCATCTTTTATTGCAAAATTTTAACATCATTTTGATAATATCACTCCCTATCACAGAGGCTGAATATGTACTCTACTGCCTCCCAAACGCACATTCATATCCATAGGAAAAAAATTGTACACAGTGAGTTCTGTCTTTGACTATTGGTAGATATTTGCAATGCCAAACTAATCTATAAAATCAATTTATAGAAACTAGGTCTCTGATGTACTGGGAAGTGACTTTTAACTCAAAGAAATAAGATAAATATGGCTGGTGATATTTTCCTAATTTGGGTGTGGTAGGAGTTAGGAAAAGACATTTCTTTTAGGTTAGTGTTGAAATTGAATATTTACTGGATATCAACTTCTACATTGATTTATTTTTATGTATTACATTGAAAATACTTGGCTTTTTTTCTATTAGACCTCTCTCTGAGAATGCTGCCTGGCCTCTGACCTATTTAGATTAGAAATTCTTTTTCTTTGATTTGCTGTGATAGTGTTTCAAGGTTACTTGATTTCAGAACCTTGCTGTGTCTTAGGACAATTTTAGTTTGGAATCCTTCTTCAATCAGTGATTTGCCCATGTTTTCTTTATTTCTTGTAGTCTGAAAACCATGTATATCCTGCCTCTACTCCATTTATAGTACTCTAACTACAGTATAACAATATATTTGCCATGTTAATGATACTGTATTTTCTATAAATTTTAGTGTGGAATATGTTCTTTGTTCTATGTGTTGTTCAGTAATTCCATTTGTGTATGTGTCTACCATACTACTAAGCTTAAATTCCTTAAGCATGTTACATAGCTGGGCATTACTTCATAAAAGAACAATTTTTTTTTCATTTTCACTTCTCTGTACAACATTTTCATTGTAAAATTTAACAGAAAATTTGAATAAAATTATTTTGGCAAGTAGATCTTAAAATTGTAAACACTTTTATAAGTGCTCTTATATTATATGTTCTCACTTATAAAGTGTCTTCACTGTGTTTGAATTCATATGCTTTTTTATTTGCTGCAAAGTTGATTGCAAAATAAAAGATATTAACAATTAATTGAAAATCTTATTTACATTGTTGACCTACCCAGGAGGTTGTCTTTGTCACCAGACCACCTGTGTGACTTGAGTTGAATCCTGTAGGCTTAGAGTTTTTAAAACCTACTTTAATAAAGTTTCTTAAATGCTGCAACTTCCCATCTAAATCACTGACCAAAAAGATTGTTAATGGGACAGGGAGGATGTGGACCTATTTAGAAGTACTTCTTAGTGGCAATACTACACTTTGTTGTCAGGATATCAATGGTCTGATTCAATCAGTGTGTTTACCAAACACAAATCAGTAGCAGTGGCTCAATCCAGAAGAAACCATGAGTCACTGTATGTTGGGTATTACTCATACTCTTTACAAACATCACTTGTCCTCTCACGTTTCTGCCTCAGAAAAACATTCTCGCATAAGACAGCTTTCAGAAAATTATCACATGATAGAACTGACTTCTTCATATCCCCCTTTTTGTTTGAAAATTGTCTTTTTCTCTAACATTAACAATCTATACACAATAGAAATATTTTCAGAACCATAAAAGTAGAAATTTACATCACATTTTAAATAAATGGCTTATGTACAATATAGCCAAAGTTTCTATCACTACACAGTTGTTAAAACCAACTAATTAAATTTCCATCAATATGCAATAATTCAAACAAACCTTAAATTTCTATCAATATACAATGATTAGACAAATAAACTAAGATTTCTATCAATTTTTTTCAATTTTTTCAATAACACAGTATCTCTCAGCTTCTGTTGTGCCTTTTTTAAATTACATTAAGAAAATTTAGAGTTAATAAAGCTCTATTTAGTCTGACCCTGAAGGATTTTTATTCTCCCTTTTGTTTAATAAGTATCACATTGAATTGGCTCTTTCTATAACTCCTTGTCCTTTGGGATTGTGTGTTATACCAGTAACATGTTTTCTATTGTAATATGCAAAGAATTAATCTTATTGGATACATAGGTGGGAGCATTATCAATTTTAATTTGTACAAGTATCTCCACAATTGTTCTTATGTCCAATAAGTGTGTTATTACACAATCAGCCTTTTCAGAACTTAAAGCAGTTGCCTATTGCAATGCTTAGTAAATGTTGATGGTACGGTGTCTCAAAGAGACCAAATATAAGCAACATATAATGGACAGATTCTACTTCTGATGGCCTGTTCTAATTGTTTAAATAACAAAGTGAGTTCTGCATTATCAAGTTCAAATTCAGCAGAGTCTATATGTAAAACAACTCTTTTTGCATATAAAAAATTAGTGACTATGTTAAAACATTCAGAATAAACTCATAATACCATAAGACTTGTATACAATTCTGATTTTTGTACTGAGGTACATAGACTTTATATCACCTTGTATATTTGTCTGACTTGTAACCTACTATACTCATCTTGTTTATGTCTATAGAAAATATTGGTGCCTCTGAAATTGGTGTTCCCTTTACAGTGCACAGAAGAATCCAAATAGTTTTTATGAACTGTATACATTTGCTTTTCATATATTTGTTATTAATTTCACCCAAGTAGGTACTATAAGCTCTTTACTGAACTTTATTGATGACTAATAATGATATAATCTTAATATTTGTAAGAGGTTCTATAATTTTAGCTGGCTGTGTTTCTGACAATTGATGTAGTTTTATTGTATCTTTTATAATCAATTCAGAAATCCTTTCTGTAGTAAATATATTAAATATTCCTGGCACAATTTATCCCCTGCCTTACACCATTTATGTTTCCAGATGAAAGATACACACAGCCCTTAATTTTTAATATGCCTTAGGTAGCACAAAAGTTTGACACCTGCCTGCCACCCATGCTGTTATAATTTGCTTTCCCAAACTGGGACAGGATTCTTCCCTTTCAGCCGCCATTTGCAGCAGGGAACCAGGCAGCTCCACAGCCTTCTGTGCTTAGCCCACCAGGAAAGAATAATCGCCCAGCAGCAATTTCACTTCTTATCATGGAGGTGAGATCTCCACCTTCTCTCTGGAAGGGTACAGCTAGGAGCACAAAAGACATACGATTAGGGGAGCAACTGGAACAGGAGTCTTCCCTTCCGGCCGCCATTTGTAGCAGGGAACCACACAGCTCCACAGCCTTCTGTGCACAGATCCTGCCAGAAGATAGTTGGTCTCCCAGGAGTACAGACACAGGTTTACAGACCCATAGGAGGGGCAAGCTCCAGCCAGAGACAACAAGACCAACTAACACCAGAATTAACCGGATGGCGAAAGGCAAACACAAGAAACCTACCAATAGAAACCAAGGCTACTTGACAACATCAGAGCCCAGTTCTCCCACCACAGCAAATCCCGGATACCCCAACACACTGGAAAAGCAAGAGTTGGATTTAAAGTTTCTTCTCATGATGCTGTTAGAGGACATCAAGAAGGACATAAATAACTGCCTTAAAGAAATACAGGAGTACATGGGTCAAATGGTAAAAGCCCTTAAAGAGAAAACACAAAAATCCCTTAAAGAATTACAGGAGAACATAAACAAACAAGTGAAGGAACTGAACAAAACGATCCAGGATCTAAAAATGGAAATGAAAGTAATAAAGAAATCACAAAGTGAGACATCTCTGGAGATAGAAAATCTTGGAAAGAATTCAGGAGTCATAGATGCAAGCATACACAACAGAATACAAGAGATAGAAGAAAGAATCTCAGAGGCTGAAGGAACCCTAGAAAACATTGACTCAACAGTTAAAGAAAATGCAAAATGCAAAAAGCTCCTGAGCCAAAACATCCAGGAAATGCAGGACACAATGAGATGACCAAACCTAAGGATTATAGGTATAGAAGAGAGCGAAGATTTGCAACTTAAAGAGACAGTAAATATCTTCAACAAAATAATAGAAGGAAACTTCCCTAATTTAAAGAAAGAGATGTCCATGAACATACAAGAAGCCTACAGGACTCCAAACAGACTGGACCAGACCAAAAAGTCCTCTCAGCACATAATAATCAAAACACCAAATGTACTAAACAAAGAAAGAATATTAAAATCAGTAAGAGAAAAAGGTCAAGTAACCTATAAATGCAGGCCTATCAGATTTACACCAGACTTCTCACCTGAGGCCATGAAAGCCAGAAGATCCTGGGCAGATCTCATACAGACCCTAAGAGAAAACAAATGCTAGCTCAAACTATGATACCCAGCAAAACTCTCAATTACCATGGATGGAGAAAACAAGATATTCCATGATAAAACCAAATTTACACAATATCCACAAATCCAGCCCTACAAAGGATAGTAGATGGAGAACGCCAACATGAGGAGGGAAACTGCACCCTAGAAAAAGCAAGAAAGTAATCTTTTTCCAACAAACCCAAAAGAAAGTAAACACACAAACACAAAAAGAACAACAAAAATGACAGGAAGTAACAATCACTATTCCTTAATATCTTATAGCGTCAATAGACTCAGTTCAACAAAAAACATAGTATAACAGAGACATTTTTCATGTGGATCTTCAATTTTTTCAGAAAATGTTTGTGACTCCTCTTTCAATTTAATAATTTTATTTGTTTACCATTTTGACTGTATTATCTTCCATGATAATCTTTAATTTTAACATTTTTTTCTGTGTATTTCTTCGATTTTGTCGGAGGTGTTTTCCATGTAGATCTTTGGTTTCGTCGGGGGGTGGGGGGGTGGTGTGTTTGTAGTTCTACTTTCAATCAATTTAGGAATGATTTTGTGCCTACCATTTTGTCGGTATAATTATCCATGATAATCTTCAATTTTAACGTTTCTTTGTATTTTTCTTCAATTTTGTCAGAAGTATTTTCCTTGTGGATCTTCAGTTTTATCAGACAATGCCTATAATTTTACTTTCAATCAACTTAAGAACATTTTTATACCTTCAATTTTATCTGTATATTTTTCCATGTAATAGTCAGTTTTAATCTGTTTTTCTATATATTTCTTGAATTTTTTCAGGAATATTTTCCTTGTAGATCTTCAATGTTATCAAAAAGTGTTTATAATTCCACTTTCAAAAAACTTAGGAATATTTTTATACCTACCATTTTATCTGTATAATTTTTCCATGAAATACTCAATCTTACCATGTTTTTTAAACATTTCTTCAATTTTATGAGAGATATTTTCCATGTAAATCTTCAATTTTATCAGAAAGTGTTTATAATTCTACTTTTAATCAACTTAGAAATATTTTTATTCCTACCAAATTATCTGTATAAATTTCTTCAATTTTATCAGAGATATTTTCCATTTAAATCTTCAATTTTATCAGACAATGTTTTTACTTCTACTTTCAATCAATTTAGGAATATTTTTATGCCTATCATCTTATCTGTATAATTTTTCATGAAATAGTCAGTTTTAATGTGTTTTTCTATATATTTCTTGAGTTTTATCACAAATATTTTCCCTGTAGATTTTCAATTTTATCAGAAAATGTTTATAATTCCACTTTCAATCAACTTAGGAATATTTTTATGCCTAAAATTTTATCTATATAATTTTCCATGAAATAGTCAATCTTGACGTGTTTTTCTATATATTTCTTCAATTTTATCAGAGATATTTTCCATATATATTTCCACAATGGAATACTACTCAGCAATTAAAAACAATGAATTCATGAAATTCTTAGGCAAATGGGCAACAGGGGGCAGGAAGTGGGCTTATGGGACTTTCGGGGAGGGGGGGAAACCAGGAAAGGGGAAATCATTTGGAATGCAAATAAAGAATATAGAAAATAATAATAATAATAATAATAATAATAATAATAATAATAATAATAATAAAATGTAAAAAAAGTTGCCTTCTCAAAGGGAACCTGAAATTATCACTTACTATTTTCCATTGTTACAACTGGGCTGCTCTAAGCTCCAATTGTCCAGCCTACATGACTATGTTCTATTGGCCTTTAGCCCTTCATGGCTCAGGCTTTCCCAGCACATTCTACTTCCATGGCTGCTTCCTTCTTTTTCTCTTCTCCTTTCTTATGGTCTCCATTATTCAAGCCTGAGCAAATATTCTCCCCATCTATGTCTCTTTCCCCCAGCTACTGGCTGTTGGCAACTTATGCACCTATCAAAATTAACTTAGGGGCAGAGTCCCAAAGACTTTGTGCAGACTCCAAGTCTTGAGGTCCCACACTTACCGTTACAGTAGACAGAAAAAGACAAAATTTCAACAATTCACCCTTTTAGTTCAATAAAAGGCTCTTTCTCTCACATATAAATTGAACACAATTATAACAATTATGAAAGTTAAAAGGTCTGAAATACACTTACCATGTCCAGTTCATCATACTTGGTGATTTAGATAAGTATTCTATTGTCTATCCTAACTTAATGAGTTTCCAATTCTGTACCTCAGTCATGTTTTATTTCAACTTGCATTGCCATCTGTAGTCTATGCTTCCAAATCTTGAATGTCTTTATTATTGTTAAGCAACTTAAGTTCAATTTTAAGACTATAGTCTTCAACCCTATCAGAGATTTGAGAAGAAATTAAATATTACATGAATAAGTTCGAAGCACAAAGACACAGCTTCCAAAGCTTAAATAATTGGCAGAGACAGCAGGTTGCCTGGACTGTCCCCAATATTCCCTATAACATTAGAGCATCTATCTTCAGTCTTTGTGTCCGAAACATCAGACAGACCTTAATGAAGCAGGGATTATGAAGGTCTAGTTTACTCTGTCTTGGCAGAGCTCTGCAATCCATCATCCTGAATCCATTTATCCCTTTGGACTGCATTCTGTCTATAGATGAAATTAGGGCCATTTACATGGAAAATATTTCTGATAAAATTGAAGAAATATATAGAAAAAATGTTAAAATTAAAAATTATCATGGAAAATAATACAGTTAAAATGGTAGACATAAAAAACATTATCAAATTGATTGAAAGAGGACTCACAAACATTTTCTGATAAAATTGAAGATTTACATAAAAAATATGTGTTAGACTATTTTTTTTGTTGGGGAATTTAGTCCATTGATGTTATAAGATATTAAGGAATAGTGATTGTTGCTTCCTGTTATTTTTGTTGTTCTTTTTATGTTTGTGTGGTTACTTTCTTTTGGGTTTGTTAGAAAAAGTCTACTTTCTTGCTTTTTCTAGGGTGTAGTTTCCCTCCTCATGTTGGCGTTTTCCATCTATTATCCTTTGGCTGGATACCAGGAAATTCCAAAGCTTTCTGTGCTTACCCACCAGGAGAGAATGATCTCCCAAAAGCGCTTTCACTTCTGAGTTTGGAGGTAAGATCTCTACCTTCTCTCTAGAGGGGAACAGCTAGGAGCTCACATGGTATATGATCAGTGTTGCTGCTGGGACAGGAGTCTTCCCTTCTGGCCGCCATTTGCAGCTGGAAACCAGACAGCTCCACAGCCTTCTGTGTACAGACACTGCAAGAAGAAAGTTGGTCTCCCAAGGAGTACAGACACAGGCTTACAGGCCCATAGGAGGGACAAGGTCCAGCAAGACCAACTAATACTAGAGATAACCAGATAGGAACAGGCAAGCTCAAGAACCCTACCAACAGAAACCAAGGCTACTTGGCAACATCAGAGCTCAGTTCTCCCACCACAGCAAGTCCTGGATCCCACCACTCCCCAACACACTGGAAAAGCAACAGTTAGATTTAAAATCTCATCTCACAATGTTTTAGAAGACATCAAGAAGGACATAAATAACTCCCTTAAAGAAATATAGGAGAACATGGGTCAAAAGGTAAAAGTCCTTAAAGAAGAAACACAAAAATCCCTTAAAGAATTATGGGAAAACACAAACAAGTGAAAGGACTGAACAAAACCATCCAGGAATTAAAAACTAAAGTAGAGACAATAAAGAAATCACAAAGTGAGACATCTCTGGAGAGAAAATCTTGGAAAGAATTCAGGAGTCATAGATACAAGCATCAACAATAGAATACAAGAGATAGAAGAAAGAATATCAGGAGCTGAAGATATCATAGAAAACATTGACTCCACAGTTAAAGAAAATTCAAAATGCAAAAAGCTCCTGAGCCAAAACATCCAGGAAATGCAGGACACAATGCGAAGACCAAACCTAAGGATTATAGGTATAGAAGAGAGCGAAGATTTGCAACTTAAAGAGACAGTAAATATCTTCAACAAAATAATAGAAGAAAACTTCCCTAACTTAAAGAAAGAGATGTCCATGAACATATAAGAAGCCTACAGAACTCCAAACAGACTAGACCAGACCAGAAATTCCTCCTGGCACATAATAATCAAAACACCAAATGTAGTAAATAAAGAATATTAAAATCAGTAAGGGAAAAAAGGTCAAGTAACCTATAAAGGCAGGCCTATTAAAATTGCCCCAGACTTCTCCTCTGAGACGATAAAAACTAGAGGATCCTGGGCAGATCTCATACAGACCCTAAGAGAACACAAATGCCAGCCCAAACTACTATACCCAGCAAAACTCTCAATTATCATAAATGGAGAAAACAAAATATCCCATGATAGAACCAAATTTACACAATATCTTTCCACAAATCCAGCAATATATGTAACATTTCTATGGGATAACCAGTCAATTTATTATAAGTATGACCATCATTGTTAGCAGGACCATGTTGCACAAAGACTGGTAAGACTGAAGGTCCCTGTGTAGCCTAAACAAATTCTTTGGTGGTGCACTTGAATGAACACTAACCCACTGACCCTATACTGCTTACTGTACTTACTGTCCCTTTATGCTCTTTTGACAGCCTCCTCAACCAATATCTCCAACCCAACCAAACCAGACTTTCCTCTACTACATTAAAGGAAAATTACCCATTTTAACTAAACCACTTTGGGTATCACCTGTAAGCTTAGATTTAATGAAAGTTTAATAAGAGTTTTTTTTTTTTTTTTTTTTGGTTTTTCGAGACAGGGTTTCTCTGTGTAGCCCTGGCTGTCCTGGAACTCACTTTGTAGACCAGGCTGGCCTTGAACTCAGAAATCCTCCTGCCTCTGCCTCCCAAGTGCTGGGATTAAAGGCGTGCGCCACCACCGCCCGGCTTAATAAGAGTTTTTAAGTGCTTCAACATCACTTGTAGTCCATCAATCAAATGTAGGGGCAAAGTATGTTTAATAGGATGAGAGGGATTGTGGGTCTGTGTTCCACATGACTGCTAGGGTATGTGAACTAAGCTCACAGATAAAACATAGGGGTGCTAAGCTACATTCCATGTTTCTAACTATCTGGGTGCCAGGCTCATGAATTTCCTAAACTCCTGTGCACTCACATGCTACTGGAAAAAGGAAGAGTTGGGAATGCGACTGGGCTGGTGATGAACTCAGGGCCTGGGGGAAACCAGATTCACTCAGGAGTGACTGTGTGTCACATAGAGGGACCTTCTGTAGGAGAATTAGGTGGCATGGCTTGTCAAGAAGGCTTCCCCCCACAGAGGTTCTTGATGAGAGAGACATTCCTTGCTTGTCCAAATTGCTTATTGATGGTGGAAAATGGATGCACATAACTTACTCAGGATGGACCAGAGATTAAATACCCTTACAGAAAGGAAAGTCCATGAAGGGAAGCTTATTGGATAAACCCTACAAGCCCCATCTAGATACCTCATCAACATTGAGAACTCTTGGCTCTATGCTCTATGCTCTATGGCTAGCAGTTGCCATGGTCTTTTTAATGGGGATATTATGGTAATGTTCTCTAGGATAAGAACCAGGTCAGGGGCAAATTGAAATGCCTACCTTTCTCATTTATGAGATTTGCTGGGGTTTCTTAATCTGCCCAATCTTACCAGTTTTCTGTCTTGTTAAACTGTTCTACTTACCCCACTACTTGTTTCAAATTGGTTCTTAGGGGTAATTTCAACAGTCCAGTCCAATCTACAAACAACAAATATGAATCAGTTGCAGTGGCTTTATCAAGAATGGTTCACAAGATTATGGAAACATGAAGAAACAGCCAGAATATCTTAAGAAAGCCTTTGATGATTTCTTTCTCTATGAAGTCAGAACAAGCAATGATCAGTGAAGACCAGCAAAGCGTTTCAAAGCATACAAATGCAAAAGCATCATTAACTGTCTGTTGGGTTTTACTAATACTCTTTCCAAGCACCACTCCACCTCTCAGGTGTATCTGCTTCAGCAAAACATACAAATACAGAGGCAGATGCTCACAGTCAACCGTTGGACTGAGCGTCAGGTCCCCAATGGAGGAGTTAGAGAAAGGACTAAAGGATTTGAAGGGGTTTGCAACCTCCTAGGAAGAACAACAACATCAACCAACCAGATCGCCAGAGCTCCCAGGGACTAAGCCCTCAACCAAGGGGTACACATGGCTCCAGCTGCATATGTAGCAGAGGATGCCTTATCAGACATCAATGGGAGGAGAGGTCCTTGGTACTCTGAAGGCTTGATATATACTGCAGTGTAGTGGAATTGTGGTTGGGGAGGTGGGAATGGGAGTGGGTGGAAGAATACCCTTATAGAAATAGGGGGAGGGAGGATAGGGACTATCTGGGAGGGAGGAAACTGGGAAAGGGGATAACATTTGAAATGTAAATAAAAAATATATATATAAAAAAACATGCTTTCATAAGACAGCTTCCAGAAAATATCACAAGACACAACAGTCTCCAAAGAAATCAGAAATTTCTACTTCAGAATCCATTCAGAGAGTGACAGGATCTGGCCTTGAACATCAGCTCTGAAAAGATCTATTTCCTTTCTCTTAATTGTTTTATATAACCATTAATAATTCTGTGGTCTTGAGAATGGTGTTTCCCTTCTGTGAGTCCAACACGCCAGTATCCTTCATCAATCTGACAAACTGACAAATCTCAATTAACATAATCTCTCTCATTGGATCATACACATAGAGGACAAAAGGATTGTCAGAACCTGGTGTCCACTATTGATCTTTCTCTCTGCTCAAAGATCAGCACCACACAATTAGGCTCTTCCAGGGACAGCTGTTATGACTGAAATCAATTTATGTATTTAGCCCAGTCTTTCCAGGTGATTCTCAGCATGTTGTGAAAAGCATTATATTTTCAAGTTAATTTCCAGAAGCAGAATCTGAATTCTTGATTTCTTTTAATATTACATTTTATGATAACAGTTCCTACTGTGCTTTGTTTTCCTGAATTCTGAGAGTGGTCTTCCTCCATCAGAGTATAGAATGGTTCATTATGTAGCATGCTTGACATGGAAAGAACTAAAAATGTCACTAAAAATTCATGTTCATTAGAAAAGGCCTATTAACAATATTTATGGAAAATCATCAGACAAATCAGCTATACAAGAACATCAATTTTTATTTACCAAAATTGATGAATAATTTTAACTATACCATCAATGGGCCTGGTACTTAAGAATGAAAAGCAATTATTCAAGAAAAAATATAATGTTGAGAGTAATAGTCCCAATTTAATTCAATTAATTTATAATTCATTTTATTATCTGCTGTGTTTTTTCTTTATAATGAAGGTATTGCAAATCTGTGATTATATACATACACATATACATATACATGTACATATACATACATACATGCACATACACATATACATATATATGTATAAAATCATAAACTCAGAAAACTTGGTAGCTTCACCTACATAAAGAGATATCAACTAGAAATATTACCTTATTTGTCATTTGTCAAGTGACAAATGGGACACAGATATGCATTGATTTTTCAGTTCTCCTCACCAAACTTCATTAGGCTGAGTTGTTGACTTCTAATCCAGAATGTCTTCAGTTCATATATATATATATATATATATATATATATATATATATATATGTATAAGTATATATATATAAGTATAATAAGTATAATATAATAAGTATTCATATATATATATTCATATATATATATATATATATATGTATATATATATGAATACTTGTCTAATTCTGCACCATAACCTGAGAGATTACATACCTTCCTAGTCTCAGAATCTTAAAAATACATTATCTTTGTTTTGTCTTCCATTTCACATGTACAAAATGGTGTACCTATTACTTCACAGCATGCCACACATACTCCAGGGGCAAATTTTGAAATCTGGGAGAATTCTCAAGGATTTACCAGGAAGATATAATTTACCTTGGTCTTTTTGTATTGACATAATTGATAAATCTAGGTTCACGTCCTTATTTGAATACCTGTTAGTTGAAAATATTTAAATATTATTAAGAGTTTTTCATGTATCCCCTTTCTTACATGGTGAAAATAATGTGATAAGTACATCAAAATGAAAGTGTTAGATATAATGTCTTGAATCTGAGAAGCAGAAAATGTCCAAAAACTTATAGGTGTTGTTTTCTACTATATAAATCCAATTGAAATATATAATGACTGCATGAGCGCATGTGTTTGAGCACTAGTTTCCCAGCTTCTGATGCTGATGGGGAAGTTGTGTATCCATTGGAAGGTGGAGCAATTCTGGATAAAGTCATCACTGAGAACTTTGAAGTGTTATAACCTGGTCTAACAGCCTTTTATCTTCTTCACTGTCTGGCTAGCACCACAGTCTTTCTTTCATGTCATTTTTGTCATTACAAGACTGTATCTCTCTGGAACTGCGAGTCAACACCAACCCTTTCTCCCATAGCCTACCTCTGTGGAGTGTTTTATTATAGCAAGAGCAAAGAGGCTAACAGAGGCAGATGATGTTTATTTCCAGAAACATGGCAGAAACTCCCTGTACATGTATTATGCTAAATTACACCATGTGTATTCTACTAAGTAGACATCACAACTAGCAGCATCTTCTGTGACATTAAAATTAACACATCCTTTGGGACATAAAGCTTACAGCTTTGAAATGCCCCATAGTGAGATGCCTCTTCTATCTCTCTTGAGAACAGGAAGTTAGTGTTTGCTTCTGACATCTAGGAGCTGTATGGTAACCCAACAATCACTTAAGTAAATGGAGAGAGTAATAAGGTTTTATTCTATAAAATGCTTTAATATTTTATTTTATTTTACTTCTTGTTTTTCTTTTCTTTCCCTAAAGCTACAGATGACTTTCTAGGATCCAAATGAAATCCATGCTATTTTCTTCCCTTTGCACTTGTTTAGGATTATGGAATCTATAGTTTTATTTTAGGTATATATAGAAACAGATTCACGATAAAGACCATTTTTAAAGATAATATGTACATTTTTGACTAGTGAGATTTCTCTTAAGCAATGCCCTTACAGCTCATTTGGCTACTGAAATACAAACCATAGTTTATTCTTCTATTCTCTAATACTTTATGAAGTTGTTCAATAGTATCACTAATATAGTATCTCAGTAGAACACCTTTATGATTTAAAAAAATGTTCTCTGTAAAGTAAATGCTCTTCATTTACTTCAGTATATTGAAGACAATGGACCAGGAGTACACATACCCACTCTGATATTCAACATACTATTTTCAAAGAAAAAGCCACATTGCATGTTGTCACTGTGTCTTAGAGAATATTCAAATAAATTATTTGACGAAATGACATTTAGCAAATATTTAGCATATATCTAATGTATTTTAGATTCAACTTTTCCAGTTAGATTATGAAGTTATATTTAATTAAAGGTGGCAACAATCATCTCTTAGTAGCAAACTAGCCACATTTTTTATTTTTTTATTTTTCTTTTATTTTCTAAGTTTTTTTTAATTTACATGCAAAATCATTTCCCCATTCCCGTTTCCTCCCTCCCCAAAAGTCCTATGAGCCCCACTCCCTCCCTCTTTTCCACATTCAATCCCCTCTCGCTTCTCTGCCTTGGCATTCTCCTACATCCAGTCTTTCCAGGACCAGGGGTCTCTCCTTCCATCTTCTTAGAAATCTATTGATATGCGAATTGTGTCTAGGGTATTCCAAGATTCTGGGTCAATATCCCCTTATCAGTGACTGGATACCATGTGTGTTCTTTTGTGATTGGGTTACCTCACTAAGGATGATATTTTCAAGTTCTGACCATTTGCTGAGGAATTTCGTGAATTCATTGTTTTTAATTGCAGAGTAGTATTCCATTGTGTAAATATACTACATCTTCTGAATCCATTCCTCCATTGAGGGACATCTGGGTTCTTTCAAGCTTCTGGCTATTATAAATAAGGCTGCTATGAACATAGTGGAGCATGTGTCCTTATTGCATGCAAGTAAAGCCTCTCGGTATATGCCAAGGAGTGGAATAGCCGGATCCTCCGGAAGTGTCATGCCAAATTTTCTGAGGAAATGCCAGACTGCTTTCCAGAGTGGTTGTACCAGCTTGCAATCCCACCAGCAGTGGAGGAGTGTCCACGAAAAACTGCTGTCTCCTGTGCTTTTGATCTTAGCCATTCTGACTGGTGTGAAATGGAATCTCAATGTTGTTTGATTTGCATTTCCCTAATGACTAAGGATGATGAACATCTCTTTAGGTGCTTCTCAGCCATTAGATATTCTTCAGGTAAGGACTCTTTGTTTAGCTCTGTACCCCACTTTTAATAGGGTTACTTGCCTCTCTGGAGTTTAACTTCTTGAGTTCTTTGTATATATTGGATATTAGTCCTCTGTCGTATGTAGGGTTGGTAAGGATCATTTCCCAGTTAGTTGGTTGCCTCTTTGTCTTTTTGACTGTGTCTTTTGCCTTGCAAAAACTTTGTAATTTAATGAGGTCCCATTTGTCAATTCTTGATCTTTGAGCATAAGCTATTGGAGTTCCATTCAGGAAATTCTCCCCTGTGCCCATATGTTCAAGGTACTTCCCTAGTTTCCTTTCTATTAGTTTCAGTGTGTCTGGTTTTATGTGGAGGTCCTTGATCCACTTGGAATTGAGCTTAGTGCAAGGAGATAAGAATGGGTCAATTTGCATTCTTCTGCATGTTGATCTCCAGTTGAAACCAGCACCATTTGATGAAAAGGCTATCTTTTTTCCACTGGATGGTTTTAGTTCCTTTGTCAAAGATCAAGTGACCAAGGAGTGTAGATTCATTTCTGGGTCTTCAATTCTGTTCCATTGATCTACATGCCTGTCACTGTACCAATACCATGCAGTTTTTAACACTATTGCTTTGTAGTACAGCTTGAGGTCTGGGATACTGATTCCTCCAGAGGTTCTTTTACTCTTGAGAATAGTTTTAGCTATCCTGGGTTTTCTGTTATTCCAGATGAATTTTTGAATTGCTCTTTCTAACTCTATGAAGAATTGAGTTGGGATTTTGATGGGGATTGCATTGATTCTGTACATTGCTTTTGGCCAGATGGCGATTTTTAATATATTAATCCTGCCAATCCATGAGCATGGCAGATTTTTCCATTTTCTGAGGTCTTCTTCAATATCTTTCTTCAGAGACTTGAAGTTCTTGTCATACAGATCTTTCACTTGTTTGGTTAGAGTCACACCAAGATACTTTATATGGTTAGTGGCTATCATGAAGGGTATCATTTCTCTTACTTCTTTCTTAGCCTGCTTATCCTTTGAGTATAGGAAGGCTTCTGAATTGCTTGAGTTGATTTTATATCTGGCCACTTTGCTGAAGTTGTTTTTCAGCTTTAGGAGTTCTCTGGTGGAGTTCTTTGGGTCACTTAAGTATACTATCATATCGTCTGCAAATAGTGATAGTTTGACTTCTTCCTTTCCAATTTTTATCCCTTTGACCTCCTTTTGTTCTCTAATTGCTCTAGCTAGAACTTCAAATACTATATTGAAAAGATATGGAGAGAGAGGGCAGCCTTGTCTAGTCCCTGATATTAGTGGGATTGCTTCAAGTTTCCCTCCATTTAGATTGGTGTTGTCTATCAGTTTGCTGTAAATTGCTTTTACTGTGTTTAAATATGGGCCTCAAATTACTGACCTTTCCAAGACCTTTAGCATGAAAGGATGCTGAATTTTGTCAAATGCTTTCTCAGCATCTAATGAGATGACCATGTGGATTTTCTTTGAGATTGTTTATATAGGGGATTACATTCATGGATTTCCTTATACTGAACCATCCTTGCAACCCAGGGATGAAGCCTACTTGATCGTGGTGAATGATTGTTTTGATGTGTTCTTGGATTCGGTTGGCAAGATTTCTATTGGGTATTTTTACATCGATATTCATAAGAGAGATTGGCCTGAGATCCTCTTTCTTTCTTGGATCTTTGTGTACATTTGGTATTAGTGTAATTGTAGCTTCAGAGAATAAGTTGAGTAGTGTTCCTTCTGTTTTTATTTTGTGGAATAGTTTGAAGAGTATTGGTGTTATATCATCTTTGAAGGTATGATAGAATTCTGCACTAAAACCATCTGGACCTGTTCTTTTTTTTGGTTGGAAGACTTCCAATGATGACTTCTATTTCTTCAGGGGTTATAAGACAGTTTAGATGGTCTATTTGATCCTGATTTAATTTTGGTATTTGGTATCTGTCAAGGAAATTGTATATTTCTTCTAGATTTTCCAGTTGTGTTGAATGCAGGCTTTTGTAGTAGGATCTGATCATTTTTTGAATTTCCTCAGTTTCTGTTGTTAATTCTCCCTTTTCATTTTGGATTTTGTTAATTTGAATGTTGTCTCTGTGCTCTCTGGCTAGGTTGGCTAAGGGCTAATCCATCTTGTTTATTTTCTCAAAGAACCAACTCTTAGTTTTTTTGATTGTTTGTGTGGTTTTGTTTCTACTTGTTTTCAGCCCTGATTTGGATAACTTCCTATCTTCTAATCCTCTTTGGTGTATTTGCTTCTTTGTTCCAGGGCTTTCAGGTGTGCCATTAAGCTTCAAGTGTATGCTCTCTCCCTTTTCTTTTTGGAGTCACCCAGTGTTATGAATTTTCCTCTTAGCACTGCTTTCATTGTGTCCCATAAATTAGAGTATGTTGTGCCTTCATTTTCATTAAATTTTAAAAAGTCTTTGATTTCTTTATTTCCTCTTGACCAAGTTATCATTGAGTAGAGCATTATTCAGCCTCCACGTGTATGTGGGTTTTCTGTTGTTTTTGTTGCCATTGAAGACCACCCTTATTCCATAGTGATCTGATAGGAGGCATGGGATTAGTTCGATCTTCTTATATCTGTTGAGGTCTGATTTGTGACCAATTATCTGGTCGATTTTGGAGAAGGAAACATGAGGTGCTGAGAAGGTGTATTCTTTTGCTCTAGGATAAAATGTTCTATATATATCTGTTAGTTCCATTTGGTCCAAGGCTTCAATTAGATTCATTGTGTCCCTGTTTATTTTCTGCTTTCCTGAACAATCCATTTCAGAGAGTGGGGTGTTGAAGTCACCCACTATTATTGTGTGAGGTGCAATGTGTGCTTTGAGCTTCAGTAAAGTTTCTTTTATGAATGAGGGTGCCCTTGCATTTGGAGCATAGATATTCAGAATTGAGAGTTCTTCTTTGTGGATTTTTCCTTTGATCAGTATGTAGTGTCCTTCTGTGTCTTTTTTGAAGACTTTAGGTTGAATGTCAATTTTATCTGATATTAGGATGGCTACTCTGGCTTGTTTCCAGGGACCATTTGCTTGTAAAATTGTTTTCCAGCCTTTTACTGTGAGGTAGTGTTTGTCTTTGACACTGAAGTGCGTTTCCTGCAAGCAGCAAAATGCTGGGTCCTGTTTACGTATCCAGTCTGTTAGTCTATGTCTTTTTATTGGGGAAGTGAGACCATTGATATTAAGAGAGATTAAGGAATAGTGATTATTACCACCTTCTATTCTTGACGATATCTTTATGTTTGAGTGGTTATCTACTTTTAGGTTTGATGCAAGAAAATAACTATCTCGTTTTTTCCAGAGTGTTGTTTCTCTCTTGTATTGGCGATTTCCACCTATTATCCTTTGCCTGGCTGAGTTTCTGGAAAGATATTGTTTAAATTTGGTTTTATCATGGAATATCTTGGTCTCTCCATCTATGGTGATTGAGAGTTTTGCTGGGTATAGTAGTCTAGGCTGGCATTCGTGTTCTCTTAGTGTCTGCGTGAGATCTTCCCAGGATCTTCTGGCTTTCAGAGTCTCTGGTGAGAAGTCTGATGTGATTCGGATAGGTCTTCCTTTGTATGTTACTTGGCCCTTTTCTCTTACTGCTTTCAATATTCTTTCTTTGTTTAATACATTTGATGTTTTGATTATTATGTGATGGGAGGTATTTCTGTTCTGGTCCAGTCTGTTTGGAGTTGTGTAGACTTCTTGTACATTCATCGGCATCTCTCTCTTTAGGTTAGGGAAGTTTTCCTCCATAATTTTGTTGAAGATGTTTACTGGCCCTTTAAGTTGCAAATCTTCAGTCTCATCTATACCTGTAATCCTTAGGTTTGGTCTTCTCATTGTGTCCTGGATTTCCTGGATGTTTTGGGTTACACGTTTTTTGCAATTTGCATTTTCTTTGACTGTTGAGTCGATGCTTTCTATGGTATCTTCAGCACCTGATATTCTTTCTTCCATCTCTTGTATTCTACTCTTTATGTTTGCATATATGACTCCTGATTTCTTCCCAAGGTTTTCTATCTCCAAAGTTGTCTCCCTTTATGATTTCTTAGTTGTTTCTACTTCATTTTTTAGATCCTGGATGGATTTGCTGAGATCCTTCAATTGTTTGTTTGTATTTTCCTGTATTTCTTTAAGGTATTTTTGCGTTTCCTCTTTCAGGATTTCTGCCTGTTGGCTCATGTTCTCCTTTATTTCTCTAAGCGATTTTTGTGTTTCCTCCTCATGGGATTCCATCTGTTGATCCATCGTCTCCTGCATTTCTTTAAGCAATTCTCATGTTTCTTTGTAAGGGCATCTATATGTTTCTATAAGCGATTTTTGTGTTGTCTCCTTATGGGCCTCCATCTGTTGACCCATATTCTTCTGCATTTCTCTAAGTGATTTTTGTGTTTCCTTTGTAAGGGCATCTCCATGTTAATTCATTTCTTTAAGCGATTTTTGTGTTGTCTCCTATGGGCCTCCATCTGTTGATCCATGTTCTCCTGCATTTCTCTAAGCGATTTTTGTGTTTCCTTTGTAAGGGTTTCTAACCGTTGATTCATGATCTCCTGTAATTCTTTATTAGATTTATTTGTGTTCTTTTTGAAATCCTCTAATAGCATTATGAGAAGTGATTTTAAATCCATATCTTGTCTTTCGGGTGTGGTGGGGTATCCAGGACTTGCTGCTGTTGGAGAGTTGGGTTCAGATGGTGCCATATTACTTTGATTTCTGTTAGTAACATTCCTATGTTTGCCTTTTGCCATCTGGTTACCTCTGGTGTTAGTTGGTCCTGCTGTCACTGGCTGTTGGTTGGACCTCCTGTGAGCCTGCAAAGCTATTTCTGACCACCCCCCCGGATTACCGGGATTCCCCTGGCACTGATTTCTGGGGCCTGCCCTGCTCCTGAGTGACTGTGGAGCCCTGATGTGCTTTGCCCCAAGTGATGTTATTTTGGGGAATCCCTGCACATCCAAAGGCTCAGCATAGTGGATTCCTGGAGCGAAGGTCACCAAAGGGAGACTGGTAGGCTCCTGCCCTCTGCAGGGATGTGTGATCTCTCCCAGAGGGGGTGGGAGGTGTGTCCCTCTGTAGGGCAGAAGTCCCACAGCAGAGCTGGCATGTAAGTTACTGCAGACCTGCCCAGCTCTTGGGAGCAGGGTACACACATGCAGCCTGAGACCCAAGTGATATTATGCCTGTCTGTCTTTGAGCCTGGAGGTCCCAACTGCCCTGATGCTGGAGCAAAGATGGCGGAGTGCACTCTTCACTCTCTAGGCGGTGCAGGTCACTCTGCAGGGGCAATGGCCCACAGCAGACCTGGCGCCCAGACAACCACAGTGCTGTCCTGCTCTTGGGTGCAGATGAAAGCCCCAACAGGCCTTGTCCCAAGCGATGTTATATTGGGGAGAACCTGGGTACCTCTCTCCTCAGTGCAGTCGATCCATTAACAGAGGTTGCTAAAAGGAAGCTGGTAGGCTTCCGCCCAGTGCGGGGGGGGGGGGTCCCTCTGCAAGGCAGAAAGTCCCATAGCAGAGCTGGCGCGCTGGTTACTGCAGATCTGCCCAGCTCTTGGGAGCAGGGTACCCACAAGCTGTCTGAGACCCAAGCGATTTTATGTCTGTCTGCCTCTGAGCCTGGCAGTCCCAACTGCCCTGATGCTGGAGCAAAGATGGCGGAGACACATTTTTTATTTTTGTATTTTATCAAAGCACACTGCATTCAGTGCATCTATTTCATGATGCACAAAATTAAATAGAATTCACCTTTGTCTTTAATCCAGGGATGTCCTTTTTAAGTGTGATCCTGATTCTAGTTCATGGTGAGTATTTAATGAGAGCTGCAGTTGGAAACTACATTTCATGGTGAGAAAGCAGCAGAGGAGACTACCCCATGATTTTACAACAGTTTCCAAGACAACCTAGAAAGGGTCCTTTCAGTCCTCTTACTCCAAACATGTGGTATTCTTCACTGCTCAACAATCAGTTCATCTAACTATGCCAGGGTTTTGCTACATTTCCCTCTGCACAGATGTCATCAGGATACCCTAGTTGCCATAAGATGATGTCATGATGACCTAAGAATTAAATAATTTTTCACTGAATTTAGGTTTTATTTGGTCAGAATTCCCTAACTCATAGGCAGTTCTCAGAAGCTGTTGGATACTATTCTAGACTGTTAAATTTTCCCTACATTCTGCCCTCATTAAGCAAATAGCTGCAATTTGTTTCTTGAAAAATTATTTTGCAAATGTGCATTATATAATAAATGTATGCATATTATATATATGTGTATATATGCATATATATATATTTGCAATTGGGCAGATTTTGTTTGTTGGTTTAATGCTATTACTTTTTAAAATGTTATTGATTAGAACTACTTCTGTATAGAGAAAACAAGAAATAAATCTATTTAAAGTGAAAGGTTATATTCATAACAAGTTATTAAATATTTCATAACCTGGTAATTTTCTTTCAAAATTTTAGGCCCCATGTGGCTATGCCTGGGAGTTAGTATTCATCTTTATCCCACAGCTTAGTGAAAGCAAGTGCAGTGGCTTATGACTGAAATCCCTGATCCTGCTATACAGAGCATATAAATCATTGAAAATCATTCTTCCTAGGAAAAGTTTAGTACATTAAAATATAATTATTAACTATGTATAGCTATGAGTTGTATTTTTGAAAAGCTAAAGCCATTTGAATGTAAAGTAACTGCCAGAGACAGATGTAGTTTGGACAATTAAGATCTCTAACAATTGCAGCAAGTATCTCAGCATTGCTGCCAATTTGTGTGCAGTGGGAAAATCAGTCTCCATTGTAACTTAAGAAGATTTAGGAATGTCGAATGTTCAATGTGATTTGGATTACTAGATGATTGTGTGACCATGGTAGAATGCAATGTCCTTTGTTGTTGCACTCTCAGAATATTCAATAGTAATTTTGAAGGAACTAGGTAATGTTTAGGATGGACAATAGTTTTTCATAAATTAGAGATTGAATATTATGGTACCAAAACACTGTCCATTCACTGAACATACTATGTGTAGTCTAGAAACACTGAAAAAGTGGAATCATTGAAAAGTGCCATACACCATTTGTGACAAAGATAGGCACTGGTTATTACCATATCATCAAAAAAGCAAAGATAACATCTATTTTTAATTTAATATTTTTAATTAGATATTTTCTTTATTTACATTTCAAATGTTATCTCCTTTCCTGGTTTCCACTCTGAAAACCCACTATCCTATCCCCCCTCCTCTTGCTTCTATGAGGGTACTCCTTCACACACCCACCCATTCCCACTTCCCCATCCTGGCATTTCCTTATACTGGGGCATCAAGTCTTCACAGGACCAAGGGCCTCTCCTCCAAATGATGTACAACAAGGCCATCCTCTGCTATATATTCAGCTGGAGCCATGGGCTGCTCCATGTGTACTCTTTGGTTCGTGGTTTAGTCCCTGGTATCTCTGGGGGGTACTGGTTGGTTCATATTATTGTTCCTCCTATGGGGCTGCAAACCCATTCATCTCCTTCCTTTCTTTAACTCCTCCACTTGGGACCCCATGCTCATTCCAGTGGTTGGCTGCTTGTATCCACCTCTGTATTTGTCGGACACTGGCAAAGACTCTCAGGAGACAGATATATCAGGGTACTGTCAGCAAGCACTTGTTGGCATCCACAATAGTGTCTGGGTTTGATAACTGTATATGGGATGGATACCCAGGTGGCACAATCTCTGGATAGGCACTGAGTATCACCATATCATCAACAAGGCAAAGATAACATCTATTTTTAAAGACACTATTTCAGTGAAGCCATCACTACTTTAATGAATTAAGAGTGGGTTGGGTGTACTTTACCAGAAACAGTTATAAGGATACCATAAATTGTTGATCCTTACAATTTAGAAAACTTCTAAATTTGTCTTATTTTATCTTGGGAGTGGAACCCCAATAAGTACATGAAATTAGCTTGTCATTCATATATTGCTTCTGGACACAACATAATGATAAGCTTATATAATATTTATTTATTTATTTTGTGGAAATTTTGTTTTCCTTGCTGAGCTTAAAATCCAGGGATCCAAGAATAGATAATTATTCTTCAAAAATTTACATTCACGCTGATATAAAGGTTTTAAATAATTAATATATATTACATATATTAGACCCTAGGGCTTGTGAGACGTAGCTTGATGCATAGCCTTCTGAAATACAACCTACAGAATTTTTTACCTAATCAATAGTTTTTAAGTAGAAAATTCTTTGCTTTTTCAACCATGGGAGTTTTCTACTTTTGCTTTGACTTCAATCTCAAGGATCTGAGAAGGCCTCTATGCAAGCCAAACAACCAGACTGCAAGCCCCATCAGAGGGTATTGCAAGGTAAGGAAGTCATTTCTCTCCACATAATTATGGAGCTGTGCCTGAACAATAGGAGATTTATCAATCTGTGAGATGTTTGTGAGAGCAAGATAATGGGTAGTGATTAAATTGTAACACCAGACTGAAATGAGCATGTGTGAAGAAACTTGAATATGTCAAAATAAGGGACTAGCTATGGCCAGTGCAGCTTATCATAGTAAGGCAAGGTTTAAGTGGAGCAGGTGGAACACTCACACTGAAATAATATATGTAACGAACAATGTGAAACAGTTGAGATTTGGTGCAGATAGAAAGTAGGGAGGGAAGTCATAACTGGATACAAAGAGTTATAAGTATTCAAGGCAGAATCAGAAAAACTGAGCTGGAAAAATGTTTAAGTGTTCAGAATTTTATTATCCCTCTATTCAGATGTAGAAGAGAATCAAGATAACAGAAGCTAAGAAAAAATTAAGGTTTTACTAATTTAGAATATTTTATTTTGTTGGCAGAGTTAGGATGGAGTCTATTCCAGAGCTACTCACCCTGATAACTTAATGAGTTGCTTCCAAAAATAGTGAGGCAATTCCATGAACCACACTAACAGAATGTAACTAGGATCTTTGATATATTGGTAGTGATATTCTGACAGCATATAGAAAAGACCTTATGGAAAACAACTGTTTTAAGTTGCATCTGAATGTTTCAATGAAATTTCTAAAATCAATCGATCAATTTCTTTATTCTTGTCTTTTAAGCCCTGATTATTTAAGCATGATTTGGGGTAAAGAAATATAAATGCATCGCCTAAACAAATCCATCTTGATAGTACTTTCAATTAAATCTGTACTCCAAGAACTTGAATAATGCAGACATTAACTAGGGATTTCTTAATAATCTCTATTTTGTTTCTGTATGACCACAATGGTAACTACCAGGCCTTGGCATACCTCTAAATTTTATAGCCTAAATTCATGTAATTTTTGCATAATCTGCATGAGAAGCATCACTCATTATAAAACTTCATTGAGGGGACAGTTCAGAGACCTAGGACCAAATGTAAAACTTACAGCTAAGTTTGCCCATCAATGAGAATCAATGTATTTTGTATTGGTGCTTTCTGTGAAAGGCTGTATATCTTTCTTTCCTTGTAGTATCCAGAATTCTGCAAATAATAGATTAAGTTTCAGTACAACTGTCATTACATTTCTAGAACACAGTGCAGAACATCTGATAAGTAGCAGGTGTGTATGGCTAGGTTGATGTATAGAGTTACGCATATAATAATAGTAATTAATAGTGCCCATTTATGGTTTTATTCTGGTGTTCACCAACCATAGAATGACTTCTAATATTACTCTACAGTTAAGAAAAATAAACTCTATTGGTTACTGAATTAAATCTGAGCACAGTCAATAGTTTCTTAGAGGTTAGAGTCATAAATGTTCTAATTGAAAGTACCCCAAAGAGGCTCATATGTTTGAATATTTATCTTCTAGTTGGTAGGTCTGTTTGGGAAGTATTAGTAAGCATAATGTGATGGTCTGAATATGCCTTGCCCAGAGAGTGGCACTAATAGGAAGTGTGACCTTGGAGTAGGTGTGACCTTGTTGGAGGGAGTATATCATGGTGGGGGTGGGCTTTGAGATCCTCCTCTTAGCTAGAGGGATCCAGTGTTCTCCTATTTGCCATTGGAAGAAATGTAGAACTCTTAGCTCCTCTAGAACCATGCCTGCCTGGATGTTCCCATGTTTCCTTCCTTGGTAATGGACTGGAGCTTTAAACCTGTAAGATATCCCCATTTAAATATTTTCCTTTATAAGAATTTCCTTGGTCATGGTGTCCCTTCACAGCAATGAAAACCTAACTAAGATGCATGGCCTTGTTGAAGAAGGTATATTTTTGTTGGAGTAGGTATGCTATTGTGTGGGGGCTTTTTATCTCAAATCTCTGCCATTTCAGGTGAGTATTTTCTGCCTCATGTTTATGGATCAGATGTGAAATCTCAGCTACTATTCCAGAGCCATGCCTGCCTTTTTGATGCTATGATCCCCAAATGATGGTCAAGAACTCTACTCCCCTCTTGAATAATGAACCTAAAATTAAATGCTTTCTTTTATGTGTAGCCCTTTACATAATGTTTTGTCCCAGCAGTAGAAAAGTAGGTAAGAGAGATTCTCACCACTCCTTGATGATTGAACCTCTAGAAACATATGTACAAAAATTATCCATTTTCACTATTCCTCACCTTGTTCTCTTCTATTTCTTCTCTCTGCTATAGGACATAGTTGTTGTCATCTAACAGTCACAGTTTTGTGTTCATTTTGTCTCCATCCTAGCATAACCTTTGGGCTCAGAATGAAAACAAGTATGTCTATGGAAAGTAGCAACTCTAATGACTAGCGTCCAGCAGCTACCCTAGGCAGGAGTGTATCTTTTAGACAGTTCCAACCTAAGATGATGGTACCATAAGATGGTGTCAAAAATCCTGTTTCATTTTGTAATATTTTAGATTATTCTGCTTAGTATTTATATGACTCTATGCTTTTCTAACTTTCAAAAACTTTCAAACCTACAAGCAGGGACATCATGAGTAGAGATCAGGGAACTGTCTGCTCATATGTTAATAGACACACAGGAAACAGAGAGAACAGGAAGCAGGAACAGGTTAAAAATGCCAAAGACCAACCACCCAGTGACTTCTTTTTTCCACATAACTCCAGGTCCTAAAGGGTTTGTAACTTTCGCAAGCAGTGTCACAAACTGAGGAACAGGTGTTCAGATATGTGAATCTCTGGGGGAATATCATGTTCTACCACAAAACTAACTGATTTTGTTCACTCCCCATACTTCAAGTAAAACTTGCTCTTCAGCTGCCTTTATTGTCTAATACACATACAATATCACAGCAAAATATATTTGGCACTAACATGTTTTATTTTAAATCTATGTTTCAGTTATTTTACATAAAGAACAAACTGTATCTAAAGTTCAATTTATCTTGGTTCCAAATTATTCAGAAATATTTTGTCCTTGCTTTTTTTCACACTCTAGTCTCACCAAAAATCTTCAATATACATTTCTTTCCTTAGAAGAGTCTAAATGCTGCCCTTATGAGAGCAAAATTTCCTAGACAACTTCTCTGTAGTAGAAATATACATTTCTAAATCTAAACATGTGTGGCTTATCTCACAGATTTTATAGCATATAGATAAGGCATCAGTTTCAATAAACCTGACAGCAACTATGATGCTGTTATAAAAAGAAATACACAACACCTACAGATGTGTTTTATTTGCAAATGATTCTGAGTCACATCTATGATAGTGTTCTATGGTCCCACTTTAAGATGATTGTTATCTGTGGACCCAGATTGTGATGGGTTACATGAACCCAAATTAGTATAAATACTTTTATTATTACATTCCAAAAGGCAAGATAAATCCAAATTCAAGTGTAGTTTATCCTGAATGATACAAAAGGTGGCAAGAGTCCCACACCATCAAGTTTGTATACAGTCCAGTTATTTCCAGTCAAGACAAAAGTTATGGAGAATGTCTGTCAGAAATCTCAGGGAGCTGAGAAAAAAATATTCTTGATATTTTTTTGTTTTTGTTTAGTTTCTCTGAACTTGAGGTTGATTCCAATTTTTCTTTCTTGTTCCTATCCTCTGAATGGTTTGTCATAGAATGATACATCAGGGAATCAACTCTGAATATTAACCTAGACAAGTAGTCAGTACTCTATTTGAATAGAATTAGTCTTCTATGTCTCAGATTTCAACTACAGGTCACTTTAAATAGTGTGTGTTTATATATAAGAAGTTTGTTTTCTTACATTTGTTGTTGTTCTATAGTTCATTAAGTTTTCTTCCCCCTGTAGAAAAAGCAAAAGTGATCAAGGGGAGGTAATGAAAGAAAATAGAGAGCATGGATAATGTGAATGAGTCTCTAGACTCTAGGTTGCGATTAGTAGAAAAATATGGAGAAAAAGCTTATGTAAAATACTATAAGTAAAGAGAGCATAGAGATACATGCCTGAAATCACAGCATTCCAACTGAAGTCCAAACATTTTCATCAGTTCAGAGTTATATAATGTATACCAGGCTACAATAAAAAAAATGTTCAATTGATTACACTGAACACCACAATATTATGAGAAAAAGAGTGTGAGGTGGTGAGCATTTCATAATATGCATAGAGTAGGGCTTGGTGATATCTGTTGGAACATATTAAAGATAAGAATCTGGAGGGAAAGAATGAACTAGTAGTCAGATGAAATCCCAAAGCATGTATACTATAATTTGATACACTCAGTTGCTATGCAACATACATTTTGTCTTAGTAGATTAACACTGTAAATGTTTGTATGGGAAACATATTTTGTCCCTGTAATGGTGAGCCATTCTTGTACATTCGTGAAGCTAAACCATATGGAATATAGATTCTCAAGTGAGCAGCAGATGAGACTGGCCACTGGATAGCTGTGGTATGTATGCATGGTGTGAGCCAGGTGCTGTTCTGCATCCTTTGCTTCCTCCTTTCAGGGTGTACAGACACTACTGCACACTGGGCTGGAAGGAGGAAGCAGAGTATGTAATCAGTGGGGTTCTGCAGGATCCTCATTCAGCTGGGAAAAAAGGCTTCTCCAAAGATCTTACTCTTAAAGCCTTCTCTGATTATTATCAATGAAACAGCTTTCTTAGTGTATCTTAGCTTGTGCAAATAAATTTATTCAGAGTTGGATTGTATGCATACAATTTTTTTGGTAAACTAGGGTTGTATATGGGCCTTTGAGAGTAGGAAGGAATTCTCATGGTAAATGAAAACCATTGACTAATTTTTAAAGTTCTGTGAATGCTTAATTTATATTGAAAGGCATACTAGGAATCTTAAGTACTTGCTAGGCAGATTCTTATGAGGGAAAGGAAGAAGAAGTTTACAGGTCTTCCAGGGAGAAAGGTGTGGGAGATTGAGCTTCTCAGACAAGGTCAGAAAAGGGATAATATCCCTGCTGGTAAAGGAAGTCCTCAATTTTGTGCTGAGCTTAGATGAGCTATCTGGTCATGGTAGAATTATACCTTAATTACCAGGCTTTTCCCACAGATGTGCTCAAAAGAGAAGCCAGGGCTAGAAATGCCTTGCTTAACATTTACTGTCTTCTTATGTTCCAGTGTTCAGCAGATATCTTCATATGATTCAGATGTGGTTGTATGACTGGGAATGTATTGCTTACGCTCAACGGATGGCTATGTGAGGAGCAACCTGCCTTTGCCTTGTTGGGTCTTATTCTGCCAGATACTGAGGCCAAGTGAGGGAGCCTGAGCCCTTGCTTGAGTTTAGAGACCTGTCTCAGTCACTTCTGCACTGGAGTGACTCAGCTTGACTTGCTTAAGCCTGCCTTTGTCTAGCTACTGCTGATGAAGAATAACTTTGTTGGTGCTGTCAGTCACCCCATACTCTCCATCACCCTTCCCCTACTCCTATGTCATCTCACCTCAACAAAAAATCCCCACCTCCTTCCTCAACCCTATATAAACAAGAGACTAATACAATAAAATGGGTTCCTGCTTTGACAGACTCCTGGCTCTTGTTGGTTATAATCTGGACAAAAGGAGAATGGAGACGCTGGCACTCACCATCCTGTTTTAGCCCTGGATAGACTCAACTGGACCAGGTTCTCCGCTCTCAGCCTAGACCTGTCAGCAAAGAGCTGGCATTGCCTATGTCAAGAAGTGCTAAGGAAAACCCTTGTTTGAAATGAATATGATAGATGATGTATGCCTCTTTGGAGACTCTATGGTGAGGAACAGAATATGTCATCTAAACAGAGAAATGTTCTTTGTAATGCTACCTTCCAAATAATGTGTATAATTTCTCCATTTAAAAGTCTCATGATTTATATGTAATTTAATCAGCATATTTATAAGCAACATTAAAAATAAGTAGGATATTGTCAAAGTTTGCATAGAATTGATTCTTGCCAGACTGTGACCAAAAACTGACAGAATGAGTAAACTAGGAGCATAATAAGAATGGCATTCTCAATCTGCCCTACAGAGTGACTTGCGCCTGGAAGGAGCACAGCAGCCTCCCCAACTTTGCTCCTGTGATAGAGTACAGAGACTCCAGGTACACAGGGAATTCCCAAGTATAAAATTGCTTGGGACACAGACTGATAGGGTTCCATCTACGCCCAAGAGTGGGGCAGCTCTGTGGTCATCTGGGTGCCAGCTATACTATGGGACCTCTGCCCGGCAGAGTGACACGCACCTAGAGGGAGCACAGCAGCCTCAGCCACCTTTCCTCTGGTGATAGACAAGACAGAGACTCCAGGAACACAAAGATATCCCAAGTATCACATCACTTGGGGCAGGTTACACGGGTGCTCCAAAGACACTCAGGAACAGGGCAGCCACTCAACAGTCTGTGCCAGGGGAAACCCGGTCATCCAGGGGTGCATAAATAGCTTTACAGGCTTACAGGAGATTCAAGAACCAGCCAGTGACAGCAGAACCAACTAATATCAGAGATAATCAGATGGCAAAAGGCAAACGTAGGAACATTACTAACAGAAAGCAAGGCAATATGGCACCATCCGAACACAACTCTCTGACAGCAGCAAGTCCTGGATACCCCATCACACCCGAAAGGAAATTCAGATTTAAAATCACATCTCATGATGCTATTAGAGGATTTCAAAAAGGAGGTAAATAAATCTCTTAAAGAAATACAGGAGAACATGAATCAAGAGGTAGAAGCCCTTACAAAAGAAACACAAAAATCGCTTAAAGAAATGCAGGAGAATATGGGTCAACAAATGGAAATCCAAAAAGTAGAAACAAAAATCACTTAAAGAAATACAGGAAAACACAAACAAACAAATGAAGGAACTAAGCAAATCCTTCCAGGATCTAAAAAAGGAAGAGGAACAACTAAGAAATCACAAAGAGAGACAACTATAGAGATAGAAAAACTTGGGAAGAAATAAGGGGTCATAGATGCAAGAATCAACTATAGAATGCAAGAGATGGAAGAAAGAATTTCAGATGCTGAAGATACCATAGAAAACATCCACTCAACAGTCAAAGAAAAAGCAAAATGTAAAAATCGTGTAACCCAAAACATCCAGGAAATCCACGACACAATGAGATGATCAAACCTAAGGATTGTAGGTATAGATGAGAGGGAAGATGTGGAACTTAAACAGCGAGTAAATATCGTCAACAAAATTATGGAAGAAAATTTCCTTACCTAAAAATAGAGATGCCCATGAACATACAAGAAGCCAAAGAACTCCAAACAGACTGGACCAGAACAGAAATACCTCCTGTCACATAATAATCAAAACAACAAATGTACTAAACAAAGAAAGGATTATTAAAAGCAGTACTAGAAATAGGTCAAGTAACATATAAAGGCAGACCTATCTGAATTACGTCAGACTTCTCACCAGAGACTATGAAAACTAGAAGATCCTGGGCAGATCTCACAGACTCTAAGAGAACACAAATGTCAAGACAGACTACTATACCCAGCAAAACTCACAATCACCATAGATGGAGAGACCAAGATATTCCATGATAAAACCAAATTTTCACACTATCTTTCCACAAACCCAGCCCTGCAAAGGATAATAGGAGGAAACCGCCAATACAAGGAGAGAAACAACACCCTGGAAAAAACGAGATAGTAACCTACATGCATCAAATCCAAAAGTAGATAACCACTCAAACATAAAGATAGCATCAAGAATAGTATGTGGAATAATCACTATTCCTTAATCTCTCTTAATATCAATGGTCTCAATTCCCCAATAAAAAGACATAGACTAACAGAATGGATACGAAAACAGGACCCAGCATTTTGCTGTGTGCAGGAAACGCACCTCAGTGTCAAAGACAAACACTACCTCAGAGTAAAAGGCTGGAAAATAATTTAACAAGCAAATGGTCCCAGGTAACGAGCCAGAGTAGCCATCCTAATATCAGATAAAATTAACTTTCAACCTAAAGTCATCAAAAAAGACACAGAAGGACACTACATATTGATCAAAGGAAAAATCCACCAAGAAGAACTCTCAGTTCTGAATATCTATGCTCCAAATGCAAGGGCACCCTCATTCGTAAAAGAAACTTTACTAAAGCTCAAAGCACACATTGCACCTCACACAATAATAGTGGGTGTCTTCAACACCCCGCTCTATGAAATGGATCTTTCAGGAAAGCAGAAACTAAACAGGGAAACAGTGAATCTAATTGAAACCTTGGACCAAAAGGAACTAACAGATATATATAGAACATTTCATCCTAGAGGAAAAGAAAATGCCTTCTTCTCAGCACCTCCTGGTACCTTCTCCAGAATCAACAATATAATTGGTCACAAATAAGACCTCAACAGATATAAGAAGATCAAACTGATCCCATGCCTCCTATCAGATCACTATGGAATAAGAGTGGACTTCAATGGCAAAAAAAACAATAGAAAACACACATACACATGGAAACTGAACAATAATCTACTCAATGATAACTTGGCCAAGGAGGATATAAAGAAAGAAATCAAAGACTTCTTAAAATTTAATGAAAATGAAGGCACAACATACCCTAATTTATGGGACACAATGAAAGTGGTGCTAAGAGGAAAATTCATAGCCCTGAGTGCTGCCAAAAAGAAACGGGAGACAGCATACACTAGCAGCTTAATGGCACACTTGAAAGCCCTGGAAAAAAAGAAGTAAATACACCCAAGAGAAGTAGAAGGCAGGAAATCATCAAACTCAGGGCTGAAATCAATCAAGTAGAAACCAATAAAACTATACAAAGAATCAACAAAACTGGGAGTTGGTTCTTTGAGAAAAAGAAACAAGATAGATAATCCCTTAGGCAGACTAGCCAGAGGGCACAGAGACAGTATCTAAATTAACAAAATCAGAAACAAAAAGGGAGAGATAACAACAGAAATTGAGGAAATTCAAAAAATCATCAGATCCTACTACAAAAGCCTGTATTCAACACAACTAGAAAATCTCGAGGAAATGGACAATTTCCTAGACAGATACCAAATACCAAAATTAAATCAAGATCAAATAGACTATCCAAACCGTCCTATAACCCCTGAAGAAATAGAAGTAGTCATTAGAAGTCTTCCAATCAAAAAAAGCACAGGTCTGGATGGCTTTAGTGCAGAATTCTATCAGACCTTCAAAGACCTAACACCAATACTCTTCAAACTGTTCCACAAAATAGAAACAGAAGGAACACTTCCCAACTCGTTCTATGAAGCCACAATGACTCTAATACAAAAAGCACACAAAGATCCAACAAAGAAAGACGATCTCAGGCCAATCTCTCTTATAAATATCGATGCAAAAATACTCAATAAAATTCTTGCCAAACGAATCCAAGAACACATCAAAACGGTCATTCACCACGATCAAGTAGGCTTCATCCCAGGGATGCAGGGATGGTTCAATATAAGGAAGTCCATCAATGTAATCCACTACATTAACAATCTCAAAGAAAAAAAAAACACATGTTCATTTCATTAGATGCTGAGAAAGCATTTGACAAAATTCAGCATTCTTTCATGCTAAAGGTCTTGGAAAGATCAGGAATTCGAGGCCCATATCTAAACATAGTAAAAGCAATTTACAGTAAACCTGTAGCCAACATCAATCTAAATGGAGAGAAACTTGAAGCAATCCCACTAAAATCAGGGACAGACAAGGCTGCCCTCTCTCTCCATATCTTTTCAATATAGTACTTAAATTTCTAGCTAGAGCAATTAGACCACAAAAGGAAGTCAAAAGGATACAAATTGGAAAGGAAGAAGTCAAACTATCACTATTTGCAGATGATATGATAGTATACTTAAGCGACCCAAAGAACTCCACCAGAGAACTCCTACAGCTGATAAACAACTTCAGCAAAGTGGCCGGATATAAAATCAACTCAAGCAAGTCAGCAGCCTGCCTAATACTCAAAGGATAAGCACACTGAGAAAGAAATAAGAGAAATGATACCCTTCACAATAGCTTGCCTGGCGGTGGTGGCGCACGCCTTTAATCCCAGCACTTGGGAGGCAGAGGCAGGAAAATTTCTGAGTTCGAGGCCAGCCTGGTCTACACAGTGAGTTCCAGGACAGCCAGGGTTACACAGAGAAACCCTGTCTCAAAAAAACAAAACAAAAACAAACAAACAAACAAACAAACACAATAGCCACAAACAATGTAAAGTATCTTGGTTTGACTCTAACCAAACAAGTGAAAGATCTGTATGAAAAGAACTTCAAGTCTCTGAAGAAAGAAATTGAAAAAGACCTCAGAAGATGGAAAAATCTTCCATGCTCATGGATTAGCAGCATTAATATAGTAAAAATGACTATCTTGCCAAAAGCAATATACAGATTCAATACAATCTCCATCAAAATCCCAACTCAGCTCTTCATAGAGTTAGAAAGAACAATTCTCAAGTTCATCTGGAATAATAGAAAACCAGGATAGCTAAAACTATTCTCAAGAGTTAAAGAACTTCTGGGGGAATCAATATCCC
The DNA here is from genome assembly GCA_036184795.1 of Tokudaia tokunoshimensis. Lineage (NCBI taxonomy): Eukaryota > Metazoa > Chordata > Mammalia > Rodentia > Muridae > Tokudaia > Tokudaia tokunoshimensis. Next base: position 11,060,111 of record BTHU01000008.1, read on the forward strand.
AGACCTCAAGTTGTACTACAGAGCAATAGTGTTAAAAACTGCATGGTATTGACACAGTGATAGGCATGTATATCAAAGGAACAGTATTGAAGACCCAGAAATGAATCCACACTCCTATGGTCACTTGATCTTTGACAAAGGAGCTAAAACCATACAGTGGAAAAAGGATAGCCTTTTCAACAAATGGTGCTGGTTCAACTGGAGATCAACATGCAGAAGAATGCAAATTGACCCATTCTTATCTCCTTGCACTAAACTCAATTCCAAGTGGATCAAGGACCTCCACATAAAACCAGACATACTGAAACTAATAGAAAGGAAACTAGGGAAGTACCTTGAACATATGGGTACAGGGGAGAATTTCCTGAATACAACTCCAATAGCTTATGCTCTAAGATCAAGAATAGACAAATGGGACCTCATTAAATTACAATGTTTTTTGCAAGGCAAAAGACACTGTCCAAAAGACTAAGCGGCAACCAACTAACTGGGAAAAGATCTTTACCAACCCTACATCCGACAGAGGGCTAATATCCAACATATATAAAGAACTCAAGAAGTTAAACTCCAGAGAGGCAAGTAACCCTATTAAAAAATGGGGTACAGAGCTAAACAAAGAGTTCTCACCTGAAGAATATCTAATGGCTGAGAAGCACTTAAAGAGATGTTCATCATTCTTAGTCATTAGGGAAATGCAAATCAAAACAACCCTGAGATTCTATCTCACACCAGTCAGAATGGCTAAGATCAAAAACACAGGAGACAGCCTTTGTTAGCGAGGATGTGGAGAAAGAGGAACACTCCTCCACTGCTCGTGGGATTGCAAGCTTGTACAACCACTCTGGAAAGCAGTCTGGCGGTTCCTCAGAAAACTGGGCATGACACTCCCGGAGGATCCGGCTATATCATCCTGGGCATATACCCAGAGGCTTTACCTGCATGCAATAAGGACACATGCCCCACTATGTTCATAGCAGCCTTATTTATAATAGTCAGAAGATGGAAAGAACCCAGATGTCCCACAACAGAGAAATGGATACAGAAGATGTGATATATTTACACAATGGAATACTACTCTGCTATTAAAAACAATGAATTCATGAAATTCCTAGGTAAATGGTCAAAACTGGAAAATATCATCCTTAGTGAGGTAACCCAATCACAAAAAACACACATGGTAAGCAGTCACTGATTAGGGGATATTAACCCAGAAACTCGGAATATCCAAGTCACTATTCACATATCAATTGATTTCTATGAAGAAGGAAGGAGAGACCCCTGTTCCTGGAAAGACTGGATTTAGCAGTGTAGGGAAATATCAGGACAGAGAAGCAGGAGTGGGTTGACTGGGGAACAGAAGGAAGGGAAGAATGCTTAAGAGACTTTCAGGGAGGGGGGAACCTAGAAAGGGGATATCATTGGGAATATAAATAAAAAATATAGAAAATAAAATAAAAAAATACTGGCATTCTCTTGTAGAAGTTCTCAAGAAAGAATGGCTATGCTAGAATATAAAAAAATATTGCTTATAAACCAGCCTCAGGAAATTACTATCAGTTACATGAAATTACATGAAAATTACTATCAGTTCTTAGCCATTGTATATCTCCAAGGAATATAATGTTTAACTGAAAATGACATTTGTATCTTACTGTGAAAAGGAAATGACGAGCATGAAAATATGTAAGGAGCATCTACAATTGACTAGTCCAAGTATGCATTAGTCAGTAAATAATTACTTCAATGTATACATGATTGTAAGTATACTCTTACAGTGCTGGGGGATGGGAGTATAGCTCAGTGATAAAACACTTGCCAAGCATGTGTGAGACTCCAGCTGAAACAAAATCAGTCAGTAGTGGTGTAAAAGATACATGACACCAAAATCATTGTATCCCTAACCTTGAAAATAGTGATAACTGATAAATAAAAAATAAATAAATAAAAGAGTGGAAAATAAATTAAAAATAGAAAAAAATGAGTAAAGAATATATTATAGCAAATAATATTGTATTTATTAAAATGTAGCACTCAAAATCCAATTGACCTAATCAATAGAATTATAGTGATATGAATATTGATATGTATCAGCCTGGTTAAGAACTGCATCTGATATAAATGAACATTTTTTTAAACTATGGTGCCCTGATCCCTAACATTTGGTATATGATGGGAGCAGGAAGGTAGGTAGTGACCTTGTGGTTTCTGTACATGTGAATTAGCTCTTTGTAAATCTTAGCAATTAAAATAACCATAGAATGCTTGATTCCTTTAGTTCACATTGGAGAAGGACTGTCTGTGACTACAAGTGCCTGTGAGTTTTCAATCTGCTTTTGATAATATATTTCAAAGGCCTGCTACCTTCTTGCAAAGCTTTGACGAAGACTTTGAAGAAAGTCTTTCAGCAGCAGCTTGACAGTGGTTTCCAGAAATCCTCCTTTTGCTAAACACACACACACACACACACACACACACACACACTCACACACACAATAGCTTTCTCATTTTCCACAGCTTGCTTTTGAGAAGTGGCTACTTATTTAACCCATCAATGCATTTGTTATTAAGGAAAGGACAGCAAGAGGAGATTCACTTAGCAGCCTTAGCGGAATCTGATATTCTGTTTCCATGGTGTACATCTCCAATCACACACAGTTTAAACTCATGCATACAAAGCAATAAGAATAAAGTACCTATGTTATCAAAAATTCAGGTTCAGGAAAAGGAAAGAATGCATTATTGATGAATATACACATTTCATAATGTTGAAACTTACCTGTAGTGATTTTTTTCTCAAATATATGAACCTTCTTCCAGGACCCTTCTACAGAATAAATCCAAGTAAACTAATAAACTGATGCCTTCTTTTCTAATCCATACACATAAAAACATGCACAGACATACAGATGCACAGACACACAGACACACACATGCACACACATGTGCAGACAGTATTTCACAGATACATGGAATTTGTATATAAGTAACATTCAAAATTAAAAACAGAATGGGAGATATTGCTTATTGATTAAAGGTGCTTGCACCTAAGATTAAGAAATTGATTTGAATATCAGGGATCTAAATCATGTAAGAAAAGAATTGAATGCTGCAATATTTTACCCTGACTTCCACATCTTGTGGATAATATCATTGCTTTGTATACACACACACACACACACACACACACACACACACACACACACACACATTTAAAATATAAAGGTAGATATAAAGGAAAAAAATAGGCCATGGGAATTTAATTTTAAAATTCTAAGGATTAAGAAGTTGTTAAATGTGCTTCTGACATTGACTACGAGCAGTACTGTCTGAGCACCCAGTGAAAGAGGTAGTCTAGTTAATTGGACAATTTCTTTGGTCTTGTTCAGTTACCCAAAGTGATTCATATTTTCCTGGGATGCGTAATGAAATTTCCCAGCTGCACACAATGTCATGGTTACAGTGCAAAGTGCTGACTTCAATAGAGTGTTGGGGAAAAGATAAGCTAACCTACAATCTTGAGTGAGTCTATGTTAATATATTTATCAGGAAGCAAGTTGGGTTAAAATGTATCTGCTCTAGTCATTTATGTCTGCAGTTCATATTTATCACTGTGAAACTCATGGCAATGAGCTAAACTAAATGTGGTTTTCTATTATATGGCAGCCATTCCTTATATAGCCCACACATAGTTCTGCCCTATTTCACAGAATAGCTAGAAAACAGAATACTGTTCATTTGGTAACTGAAAGATTAGATATAATGAGCAGAGGTTCAGTGATGCCTTATCTGTGGTTTGAACTAGTTTGAAATATAGGTAAAAGAAAAGCAAACCTCAGATGAAGTTGGAGGCATCTGTGGGTAAGCTGTAGGACAGGCAAGCTGAGAACAGGCACTTGCAGCTCATGTTCTGTAGAATTAGAAGCTATTTCAGAGGTAAAATTTCTAGTCTAGGCTGACCTTTAACTTATGGTGCATCCAGTCTTGATTTCCTTATCATTGTACCCTCACCTTCCAAGACCTTTAATTAAAGAAATTTTACCACCATACCAAATTGATGTGATGCATAGAGCTATCCCCATGCTCGGAAAGAACACTATCTAGCAAGTTGTAGCCCTAGTCTACAATGTATTTATATTTCACTCTTCTCACATATTCAGCTTCCCACAAAATACATGTATGTGTGTATTCTTATAATATATGAAACTTATTGCATGTAGTTATGATTTGCTGCTACAGAGTACATGCCATTTGGTCTTTTTTTTTTTTTTTGCTACATTATATTAACTTGTCATCTTTAAGTTATCTGACTCTGCTGGTGAGTTTTTATAGTTTTCATTCTCTCTTCTGTATGTCACCATGCATGACCCATTTTTGCCGTGCCATTTGAAGAAAAATATGTTAGAAAACAGTATATTTCCTGCTTCTAGAATAGGATTTTCCGAGTCACAGTTGAACTAATCCCAAATAAGGAGACACACCAGCACATAATTGCATTCTGTTCTTGAAGGTTACTTAACATTTATTTAAATAGAGTGAAATTTGTCATAGAGAAGACTGTTTAGTCTCAAGGTAGCTCATGAGAGTACTCTGAAATAATATAGCACACTAAACTCATCATCTCAGCAGTGAAACTTTGTATTCAGTGTTTACTTTTGAAATACCCTTGAACTTGCCTCCTCTTTTCCTTGGAAAATGAAGAGATTCTCTTCTCCCTTCCTGCACCCTCTTGATTGGGAAAGGAAATTGTGTGACAACAAGCTGCTAAATAAGAAATTGCAGTGAAAATACAAGAACTGCTGGAATCAGGTAGGGCAGCTTTCTTTATATCAGTGGCAGCTGCTTCTGATGTGATAGTCTTAAATTTGAAGATTATTTGATTCACTCAATTATTGAAAAGCATAGTATTATTTATATTAAACGACAATTCCTTGGAATGGATTCTAATATATATTGAGTAATAAATTCTAATTTAAGCATGAAGAACTTTGTTCTATTGAGCAAAAAAGAGTAAACATGATACATTGATAAATGATAGATAACGGGAATATGGGACAATGCTGGAATAGAAGACAATTTGTCATACAGGCTGAGGTAAATCATGCAAAGATATCATTCAAATGTAGCGGGGAGTCAGGAAATTTCACACTCCACGAAAATGATATATCGCTGAATATAACCTTCCTTAGACTGCTGTTACATAAAATCAAATCTCAACTTCTGCCCTACACAAGTTTAACATAAAATAATATAAACATTTCCTATAACTATTAAGCAAAATTTAACCAGAAGTTGAAGACAACATCAATTTTTCTAAGCTTTACTTTGGAGAGTTATTTTTACTTTTCACATAGAGTAGAAGGCATGAAGAATAAATGGATAAAGCTGCCTTACATAGTTGGAGTAAAAGTGGACAGTACTCAATGATTTTACCTTTACCTGATGCTAACACTAAGTAAAAATGTAAATTAAGGAGGTATTTTCTGATGAGATACTGAAGTAGAAAAGTGTCTTTTGGAACAATAAGTTGGCAGTGTGGTATTGACTAGGTAGCAGATTATCCTGAGCAGTTGACTAATATCAAAAATTTAAGAGTTTTGGAGGGATCCTTGGGAAAGCCCTTGCCTCTTTTAATCAAGGCTTGTGTTCAGTCCTGCACATCTCAGCATCACTAATACTAACACTAGTAGCAAGCAGAGCAGGTCTGGCTCTCCCTCTACATTATGGATGAATAAAAGTGTTACATCCTCTGGTACAATGATGGAGGGTCTATGAAAGCATAGAGAAGATAAAATTAACTTTATAAATATGACACAAGTCTCAGTGTTAAAAGTGAAGTTACACTTTTACTACATTTATAAGATTTGGATTGATAAAAATTTTACAAAGTTAAAATTCATTATATTGTTTCACAAAACTATTCATCAAATTATTTTTACCTTGGAATTGTAGATAACAACAGGTTATCATTAATGCTAAAGGCCACATATATTTTCTTATAAGCAAAAAAACTTATATGTTACAATCATTAATTTGTCAGACTCAGGAAAACGAACAAATTATTTGAGTAGATTGGGCATAAGTCTTAAGAGAAGTACTTAATATTAAAATAAACAGGAAATGCTTATGAGAAAACTGAAGCTTCCTCTTCAAAAGAGTATCAGTCATGATTGGGTAAGAAGATAAAACCAAATATGGATTCCCCCTCCCCCCCACCCTCCATATCGAACCACTAGTTGGAGACTGGCAAAAAAAAAATTTAGGAGTCACTTTTACAGTTGTTTCTTTTCACAGCAATATTAATATCAAGGGTTTCTAAATGGGATAAAAATAGAAACCAGGAATGATTGTGTGAGTAGGGATGTTGGAAGATATGACTAAATTAAATAAAAAATGAAAACAAGTCACATGGCTTCTCAAAGACCCACAATGTCTCTAATTAAGTAATGATTTCAGTTAGGAGTAAGTTCATAATAAGAAGCACACATCTGAGAACTTGTCAGGAGGCAATGAGGTTTATCTTGAAGAAACTTTTAATCTAAAGAAAACAGACAATATGTCAACCAGAAGTTGTCATCTGAAGTCAGTAAAAACTACTCAAAAGTTACTATCTGAATATTTTCTTTGTGGAATTCATTCAAGTTTAAAATAATGATGATCAATTTGCTGTTTCCAGTTTGTGTCTAACAGTTGGATAGATGATAAGATGTTAAACCATGCTAAGACAATTCTTACAGGAAATTTTTTGAAAATACTGTGGTGTGTCTCATTTCTTGTAATTGTGAATAAAATGGGTTTATTAGCATATGTTTTCCTATGTTTCCTAGTTATGTTCTTATAAAGAAGACAAACTTCAAAATGACAACAATATTCTGAAAAGGAAAAGTTAAAAATACAGCAATACTGAAACATACCTGTATTCACATTACTGAAATTATACAGTTAAAATGTTTTATGTTAAAATAGCAAATGCAATGACATTCTCATTGTTGTCTGATGAATATAAATCTAGAGAAATAAGTAGATTTCAACAGATTCCAAAGCCCAGTTGCAGGAAGTTTTTCCTTAAAGAAAATCTTTTTGAGAAAATGCTGATGGTCTCTAGCCAAAATGAGGCAAATAAAAATAAAGTCTCAGAATGACAAATGATTCTCAAGACAAAGGAAGGAAAGCCTAAGGTAGACACATACCACATCCCTTCACTGTGCTCCTCAGTATCCATAGAAACTTTTCGGACATATGTTTACAGCATCTATCAGGGTTACATACTAGTTATGTAGAAGAATGGGCAACCTGGGAAGTACAGGAAAAGAAAAATAAGAGCCTCTGATACTGTATGGCCTATGTAGGTCACAAATTAAACAGACATAGTAATATTTCCATAAGCCTTTTGAATTTTTTTCATAATATTCTTCAATTTAAATATTACTTGTAATCTCCCAGGCTACCAATAACAAAGATAACTCAAAAATATGAACAAGTAGGAAACAATTATAAAGAACAACACATGAATACAATACAGAAGAGAACATGATGGTGAATACATGAAATGAAGGATATGAGATACATGTGAAACAAATGAGAGACAGATGCAAACCCTATGACTTCAGAACTTATAGAGAAAATGCCTTGCTTGTATATACCAATAAAATGATGGAGATTGTTAGATTGTAATTTTACAAATGAGTTGTTTATCATGAAAGACACTGAAATATGCTTTCAATTCAGAGTTTCAAGAAAGATAGAAATAAAGTGATGGAAAAGTCTACCCCCAACCTGTTACAGAGTCTTTTGAAGACAAAGCATTACCCAGAATATTCTCTGCAGGTGCTGTTGAAATTGTAGTTGCTGTGTAGCCATTAGCAGAAAAAAAGAAGGGAAAAATGGAAGAATAAATCTACAGATAGAAATGAATTTTAAATGTTAATACATGCAATCCATAATAGGATGACACATTATGATCTTGAGAATTAAACCCTAGAAGTGCAAAGTTTGTTTATCATATAGAAGTCAATATTTTACAAAATGTACAGTTATAAAGAGAAATTACAACATGGCATTCTCATGGGAATTGACAGAGAAAAGGCACTTGGTAAATCTCAACACTTTTCATGATTAACAAAAACACACATTAAAAAATAGTAAATTTTTGTAACTTGTAACCAATACTACAAAATCAGCAACTAACATTGCCTTTAATAATGGGAGACAAAACAAAGAAACAAACAAACAAAAAAGAAACAAATAAACAAAACAGTGCACACCTGCACCAGAAGATGACCAAGGTTTTAAGGAGATTTTATCAAGATTTTAAGGACTTTTTATTCCATGCAATGATAGGAACAAAATAAATTCAATGAAGCAATGACATATGGCAACAAAAAAAGGATAAACTACTTCAGAAACTATGTGTGTATTATATATTGTATATCATGTATCATATATTAATCATATACTGTGTATTGTATTGTGTATTATTTAATATGTATTATGCAGTATATAGTATATGGTACATAGTATAGGGTGTATTGTGTATGTTATAGATTCTATAGTATATGGTACACAGTACATAGTACATAGTATACAGTACGGATTGAGGATGTGCCTCTCCCAAATCCAAAAACCTGGAAGCTTAAGTCACCAGCACAGTGAGTGACATTAGAAAATAAGGCATTCTTAAAAATGCCTAAAATCATGGCAGAGCTCTTAAAAGATGAATCGCCATTGTTCATCTTGGGAGTACCTTATAATAAAAGATTTTCTGCTGTTTTCACTGTGAAGTTTGAAGTCATCTGCTAAAATTAATGGAATCAACACTTGAGGTAACAAGGCAACTATAATCAGAATGAAATTCCAGCACCTCCGTGTTCCTTTGTGTCCATATCCTTGACATTGTTCCAAAGTCCCATATGTCTCTACACAGGCATGATGATCATTAGGAGCATCTATCCACATGACCTATCTCATTCTCCATTAACACTGAAAGTAGAGACACAAGTCATTATCCTAATTCTAGAGTCAAATACTATCCTTTCAAGAACAAAACCTTGCAGAAAAAAATATTTCCCATCAGGCAATTACCTATGATGATGATGAGACCACACCCTAGATAGTAGTTCATCATCTTCTTGGAAGGAGAGTGTGCCACTCTATGACAAGACCTCTTCTGATCACTCTGTTGAAACAGAGCTGAGACAGCCATGCCTCACCTTGAGTAGGACTGCTGAGTTATATTCCATGTCCTCCTTTATCTCTTTGCTTTGGTATAGGTGAATGAACCTTGTCTGTTAGGGCTGCCAGAGGTAGAGCTGTTCTTTTAAGGCTCCAGTAACAGACACAGAAAGAAGACAATCTCATCAATAGGAGCTACAGAAGACATAGATAGATGGTAAGTATCCTACAGTCCTCTATTGGAAGACTTATTTATATGCAAAATATGCTGATTCCTCTGCAAATTCAGTACAGTCCCAAATTGTTCCTGTGTCATATGTAGACAAGTTGATTTTTAAGCAAAAATTGGAGTGACAATAGCTAAGTTATTTTGATGAGTACTAGCAAAATAGAACCTGGAGACACAGCTCAGAAGTTAAGAATGTTTGTTGCCTTTGATAAGGGCCTGAGTTTAGCTCTTAGTACCCATGTTCAATGGTTCAAAATCACCCATGACTTTTGTTCTAGGGGATCGAACACACTCTTCTGACCTCAATATACAGCAACTACACTAACACATGTGTAGCACCATCCCCCAATACACATGCATTTACATATATAAAAAGAGGCTTTAAACCAATGTTATACAACTCAAGCATTCCATATTTTGAAAATTAATACAAAACTACAATAAAGAAAATCATTGCTCCAGACACAGGGATAATCAAGCATAATATCGCTTGGGTCTCAGCCAGCTTGTGTGCTCCCTGCTGCCAAGAGCTGGGCAGGTCTGCGCCAGCTCTGATGTGGCACTTCTGCCCTGCAAAGGGAGCCCCCGCTCTGGGAGATATCACCCCTCCTCCTCTCCCCACCGGGCGGGATCCTACCAGCCTCCCTTTAGCGACCTCTGTTCCAAGGATTGACTGCACTGAGGATACAGGTACCCAGGGTCTCCCCAATATAACATCACTTGGAGAACAGCCTGTTGGGCTTCCATCTATGCCCAAGAGTGGAGCAGCTCTGCGGACATCTGGGCGCCAGCTCTGCTGTGAGCCACCTGCCCTGCAGAGTGATCTGCGCTGAGATAGTGCAGAGTGCACTCCGCCATCTTTGCTCCAGTGGCCAGGTAGTTGGGACCACCAGGCTCAGAGACAGACAGGCATAATATCGCTAGGGTCTCAGGCAGCTTGTGTGTACCCTGCTCCGAAGAGCTGGGCAGGTCTGCGGTAACCTACATGCCCGCTCTGCTGTGGTACATTTGCCCTGCAGAGGGACCCCTCTCCCCACACTCCCCCATCCCCCGCTCCGGGAGAGAGCACACCCGCACAGGGCAGGAGCATAATAGCCTCCTCTTGGCGACCTCTGCTCAGGGAATCCACTACGCTAAGCCTTTGGATGTGCAGGGATTCCCCAATATAACATCACTTGGGGCAAGGCACATCAGGGCTACAAGGTCACTCAGGAGCAGGGCAGACCCAAGAAATTGGTGACAGGGGAATACCAGTAATGGGGGGGGGGGCAGAAATAGCCTTGCAGGATCACAGGAGTTCCAACAAACAGCCAGTGACAGCAGGACCAACTTACACCAGAGGTAACAAGATGGCAAATGGCAAACATAGCAATTTTACTAACAGAAATCAAAGTAGTATGGCACTCTCTGAACCCAACTCTTTAACAGCAGCAAGTCTTGGATACCCCATCACACCAGAAAGACAAGATCTGGATTTAAAATCACATCTCATGATGCTATTAGAGGATTTCAAGAAGGACACAAATAAATCTCATAAAGAATTACAGGAAAACATGAATCAACGGTTAGAAGCCCTTACAAAGGAAACACAAAAATCGCTTAGAGAAATGCAGGAGAACATGGGTCAACAGATGGAGGCCCATAAGGAGACAATACAACAATCGCTTAAAGAAATGAATCAATGGGTAGATGCCCTTTCAAAGGAAACACAAAAATCGCATAAAGAAATACAGAAGAATATGGGTCAAGAGATGGAGGCCCATAGGGAGGCAACACAAAAATTGCTTAAAGAAATGGATCAACAGGTAGATGCCCTTACAAAGGAAACACGAGAATTGCTTAAAGAAAAACAGGAGACTATGGATCAACATATGGAAGCCCATGAGGAGGAAACACAAAAATCGCTTAGAGAAATACAGGAGAACTTGGGTCAACAGGCAGAAATCCTGGAAGAGGAAATGCAAAAATATCATAAAGAAATACAGGAAAATATAAACAAACAAGTGAAGGATCTCAGCAAATCCATCCAGGATCTCAAAAAGGAAGTAGAAACAACTAAGAAATCACAAAGGGAGACAACTTTGGAGATAGAAAACCTTGGGAAGAAATCAGGAGACATAGATGCAAACATCAACAATAGAATAAAACAGATGGAAGAAAGAATCTCAGGTGCTAAAGATGCCATAGTAAGCATCGACTAAACAGTCAAAGAAAATGCAAAATGCAAAAAGCATGTAACCAAAATCATCCAGGAAATACTGGACACAATGAGAAGACCAAACCTAAGGATTATAGGTGTAGATGAGACTGAAGATTTGCAACTTAAAAGGCCAGTAAACATCTTCAACAAAATTATGGAGGAAAACTTCCCTAACCTAAAGAGAGAGATGCTGATGAAGGTACAAGAAGCCTACAGAACTCCAAACAGACTGGTCCAGAACAGAAATACCTTCTGTCACATAATAATCAAAGCACCAAATGTACAAAAAAAAAAGAATATTAAAAGCAAAAAGAGAAAAAGGCCAAATAATATATAAAGTAAGACCTATCTGAATCGCAACAGAATTCTCACCAGAGACCATGAAAGCCAAAAGATTCTGGGCAGATCTCATGCAGACAATAAGAGAACACAAATACCAGCCTAGACTACTATAGCCAGCAAAACTCTCAATCACCATAGATGGAGAGACCAAGATATTCAATGATAAAACCAAATTTTCACAATATCTTTCCACAAACCCAGCCCTGCAAAGGATAATAGGTTGAAACCGCCAATACAAAGAAAGAAACAACACCCTGGAAAAAACGAGATAGTAACCTTCTTGCATCAAACCAAAAAGTAGATAACCACTCAAACATAAAGATAGCATCAAGCATAACAGGTGGCAATAATCACTATTCCTTAATCTCTCTTAAAATCAATGGTCTCAATTCACCAATAAAAAGACAGAGACTAACAGATACGTAAACAGGACCCAGCTTTTTGCTGCATGCAGGAAACGCACCTCAGTGTCAAAGACAAACACTACCTCAGAGTAAAAGGCTGGAAAACAATTTTACAAGCAAATGGTCCCAGGAAACGAGCCGGAATAGCCATCCTAATATCAGATAAAATTGATTTCAACGTAAAGTCATCAAAAAAGACACAGAAGGACACTACATATTGGTCAAAGGAAAAAATCCACCAAGAAGAACTCTCAATTCTGAATATCTATGCTCCAAATGCAAGGGCACCCTCATTCGTAAAAGAAACTTTACTAAAGCTCAAAGAACACATCGCACCTCACATAATAATAGTGGGTGACTTCAACATCCCACTCTCTGAAATGGATCGTTCAGGAAAGCAGAAACTAAACAGGGACACAGTGAATCTAATTGAAGCCTTGGACCAAATGGAATTAACATATATATATAAAACATTTCATCCTAAGGCAAAAGAATATACCTTCTTCTCAGCCCCTCATGGTACGTTCTCCAAAATCAACCATGTAATTGGTCACAAATCAGACATCAACAGTTATAAGAAGATTGAACTGATGCCATGCTTCTTATCAGATGACTATGGAATAAGTGTGGTCTTCAATGGCAACACAAACAACAGAAAACCCACATACACATGGAGGCTGAACAATGCTCTACTCAATGATAAGTTGGTCAAGGAGGAAATAAAGAAAGAAATCAAAGACTTTTAAAATTTAATGAAAATGAAGGCACCACATACCCTAATTTATGGGACACAATGAAAGCAGTGCTAAGAGGAAAATTCATAGCTCTGAGTGCCGTCAAAAAGAAATGTGAGACAGCATACACTAGCAGCTTAATGGCACACCTGAAAGCCCTGGAACAGAAAGAAGCAAATACACCCAAGAGGAATAGAAGGCAGGAAATCATCAAACTCAGGGCTGAAATCAATCAGGTAGAAACAAATAATACCTGCAAAGAATCAACAAAACTGGGAGTTGGTTCTCTGAGAAAAAGATCCAAGATAGATATGCCCTTAGCCAAAATAGCCAGAGGGCACAGAGACAGTATCTAAATTAACAAAATCAGAAACGAAAAGGGAGAGATAACAACAGAAACTGAGGAAATTCAAAAAACCATCAGATCCTACTAGAAAAGCCTGTATTCAACACAACTAGAAAATTTGGAGGAAATGGACAATTTCCTAGACAGATACCAAATACCAAAATTAAATCAGGATCAAATAGACCATCTAAACTGTCCTATAGCCCCTGAAGAAATAGAAGTGGTGATTGGAAATCTTCCAACCAAAAAAGCACAGGTCCAGATGATTTAAATGCAGAATTCTATCAGACCTTCAAAGATCGAACTCCAATACTCTTCAAACTATTCCACAAAATAGAAACAGAAGGAACACTACCCAACTCATTCTATGAATCCACAATTACACTAATACCAAAATCATACAAAGATCCGACAAAGAAAGAGAATCTCAGGCCAATCTCTCTTATGAATATCGATGCAAAAATACTCAATAAAATTCTTGCCAACCGAATCCAAGAACACATCAAAACGATCATTCACCACGATCAAGTAGGCTTCATCCAAGGGATACAGGGATGGTTCAATATAAGGAAGTCATTCCATGTAATCCACTGCATAACCAATCTCAAAGAAAAAAAACACATGGTCATTTCATTAGATGCTGAGAAAGCATCTGACAAAATTCAGCATCCTTTCATGTTAAAGGTCTTGGAAAGATCAGGAATGCGAGGCCCATTTCTAAACATAGTAAAAGCAATTTACAGCAAACCGGTAGCCAACATCAATCTAAATGGAGAGAAACTTGTACCAATCCCACTAATATCAGGGACTAGACAAGGCTGCTCTCTCTCTCCATATCTTTTCAATATAGTACTTGAAGTTTTAGCTAGAACAATTAGACAACAAAAGGAGGTCAAAGGGATACAAATTGGAAAGGAAAAAGTCAAACTATCACTATTTGCAGACGATATGATAGTATACTTAAGTGACCCAAATAACTCCCCCAGAGACCTCCTAAAGCTGGAAAATATCATCCTTAGTGAGGTAACCCAATCACAAAAGAACACACATGGTATGCAGTCACTGATAAGGGTATATTAACCCAGAATCTCGGGATACCCTAGACACAATTCACATATCAATAGATTTCCAAGAAGATGGAAGGAGAGACCCCTGGTCCTCGAAAGACTGGATGTAGTGGAATGCCAGGACAGAGAAGCGAGAGGGAGTTGAATGGGGAAAAGAGGGAAGGAAGTGGACTTATGGTACTTTTGGGGAGTGAGGAAATCGGAAAGGGTAAATGATTTGGAATGTAAATAAAAAACTTAGAAAATAAAAAAAAAGAAAATCATTTGGTACTGAAGTACAAATAGGTTAATAGAATATAATTGAGATGATAGAAATATTGAAAGTGTTTTATTTTTGCTAAATTGATATTTGACATAAAATTCCATAGCAATTCACTTTGAGAATCATGGTTTTACCCAGTAGAGTCAGAATTATTCAATATTACCATCAATAAGAATGGAATGGAAACTAACATGATATACAAAAGTTAATTCAAAGTGAGTCACGTATCTAACTGTAAAAGGCAATACTATTAAAAAATATGAGTAAATTTTTGTGCACTTGGATTAATTTCAAGATGATATATATGGACCAAAGTTCAGGAGTCAAAAAAGATGGGAAAATTAGACTCTCTTAAAAAGAAAAGGAAAGTTTTAAAACTGGCAAGGCAGTTCTTTAAACCGTAAAACAGCATGAGAAACTTTCACTTTGCCCTGTCTAAACCTTTCCTTAATCTTTAACAATGCTGAAGTAACTGATTTATGACATTGAGATTACTACTCGGTTTTATTAGCAGCCATGTGTAAGGCTGAGTAGCTAAGAAACTTGCACAGCTCCAGCTTTAAAGTCTACTGAAGAGAATATCATTTCATCTCCTTGTTAGTTTTGTAACACTTTTGTCGGGGAGGGCAGTGCATGTGTGCCACAGCATGACTTTGGCGGTTTGAGAACAACTTACAAGACATTGATTTTCTCCCTCCACCATGTGGGTCCTAGGAATTGAACCTAGATCAACTTGCTTGGATGCCAATATCTTTGCCAGCTGAAGTACTTTAATAATCCTCAATAAAAATGTATAGCAACTTATTTGAATGATTTGTGGAGTGTGTGGGGCCCTAAGAGAGACAGAATAACTGTAAAGTATATTGTTGCATAAACTTCACTTAAAGCACACATAATTATTATTTAATATCTAGTTTCCCTCACACTTTAAATAGCAAGAGCCCTGGATCTGGTATTCTTTTATTATCAGTAATGTGGGGATTTACAGCTTGTAATCTATTTGCTCTTCTATGAAATGGCCTAGATCTGTTTATAAACATAATCCTATACCTTAGGTCCTTCCATAACCTTCCTTATAGTGTCTCAACTCTAATTTATTCAGGAAAACACATATATTTTAACACATGCTTTTCAAAAGTTTGTACCAAGTTCATGTCTTACCCTGTCCTCTGAAATGACTCTCTTCACATGGAAAAACCATTCACTTAGCTACTAGAAAATTCCAATTGTTTTGCTGTACTTAAAATTATAGTAATTATATATTTTTTGTTTGTTTTGTGTGTGTGTGTGTGTTGTAGGATGGTGTGAATTTGGCAGTCAATAGTCAACTTTAAGTGTTATCTGCCTTTACCTTGAAGGTCCCAAATATCCATTTTCTGAGAAGGCAGCAGATGCCTTTACTAGTTGAATCATTTCATTAGCCTCAGTTATTTTTTTTATTTTTCATTAACTCTTACCATGTCCAGGACTCAAGATCACTATGTGCTTCTCCTGTATATATATAGATTGAATATCTTTCTATCTCGCATCGTAAGGTAATCTTTTTCTGAACATTCTGTGTGAACCAATTCATGAGTCTCTTATAGAATTTAATTTCTCTGAATCATTCTCCTTCATCCATAAACAGAATAACCAACATAATTATTATCTTATTATCTTTTTTGTAAATATTTAACTCACTCAGACTTTTCTCTGAACAAAATATAGTATTCACTGTTGCAATAATATGTAAGCAGTGGATGATGCAATATTTTACTTTTATTGTGATTGCATTCTTTATTAAAATAGTTAATTGTACATGGTGGAAAGTATTCAAGTTACTTAAGACTGAAACATTTTCAAAATGTAATCTATAAATAGAAACATAAATATATTTGTTGTGATGATGTGGAAATTTTTCCATACTATATTCCTTCCAAAAGATATTATTTAAAAAAGTGAACAGTTTTATTACTTTTCATACCAAGAAAGATGCAGCATCAGTTGACGTGCAAAAGAAAAGAACATTGGCTCAAGACTGCAATAGGCAGTTTCATCTGCCAGTATTTCTTTTGTCTTTTATAAAAAGATGGTATTTACTTCTGTAAAATGTGCAGGTATTTTAATGAAATCCTTCTTTTTTTTTTAGATTTATTTATTTATTATATGTAAGTACACTGTTGCTGTCTTCAGACACACCAGAAGAGGGCATCAGATCTCATTACAGATGGTTGTGAGCCACCATGTGGTTGCTGGGATTTGAACTCAGGACCTTCAGAAGAGCAGTCAGTGCTCTTAACCACTGAGCCATCTCTCCAGCCCCTAATGAAATCCTTCTTGACCATGAATCAAGGAGTCCTCTAGATTCCTTAGAATATGTAAGCCTTTCCTATGAGTTCCAAATGAAATCAGAAAATTAAATATGAATATTATTGACTAAAGGTTATGACGTAATTTATTTATTTATTCAAGATATTGTCTAAGACTTGTGTAAAGCAAGAAAATGTGATCAAAAGAAGTAACTATCAAAACAAATATTTAAACAAATACAAAACAGAAACCTGACAGGATGACTGGAACAGAGCACAGAGTTCTTTTTACCTGTGCAACTTTTGCTTCCTTCATTTTTAAGTTATATCAGTAATTTTATTTTCCACTTTTCTATGTGTTATGCCTACTTGTGTCCATGTATGCTAGGATTAGTATTTATATAGTTTAATGAACACATTTCTGTTTATGATTACAGTTATCGGAAGTTGACACTAAGTTGTTTGTGTTCGTTAAACACTGAGGTAGGCTACCTCTTAATTGAATGCAGAGATCACTGATTCTACTAGCCTGGTTAGCAAGCTTTATGAGAGATTGCTGTCTCCAAAGAGTACAAAGTAGTTTTATACAGGTGGTGGCCTCAAGTCCTCCATATCTAAACACTCCTTCCTTCCTTGGTTTTTTTTTTTTCTAATGAGACATCAGGTGATAAAGGTTTGGGTTAAGGCTGCCAAGGCATTTTCCCCTTGGAAGAAAATATTGCTTCTGATCCAGGAAGTTAGCAGAATGTAAAATCACTCATCATTGTTGTTCTTCTGTTTTATTCTGCTTCAGTTAGTTCACTATGTTGTACTGAGAATTTCCTGTCACCCAGGGCATCTTGGCACATTTATAATGGTAAATGAGGTATTGACTAAGGATTTTCTGCAATTTTCACATAAAGTAGTTTGTTATATGCTACACAAAAATTGTTTGGGTTCATTAGCTTAAAAGGAAATGAACTGTGTTAGTTTATTTTAAAATCTCAGTTTTGTTTCTGCAATACCATAACTCTGTCTGTTTCAAATCTAAAATGAAGAAAGGAAGATTATTTCCATTGACAAGGCCAATTATATTCTGAATTTCTACAGAATGGCCCTAGATAACATTACTGGTCTTAATATAAGAAAGTAAATTAAAACTATTCATTTTTACATTATTTTAACTGTATCTATTCAGTTAATTTATTAATAAAGTAAGGCAGATAATTAGATAATCCCTTTTGGTTATTGATTTCTAAAAGGGCTTTAAACATTCCAATAACTTCTATTTTTATAATTATAGAGAAAACCAAGTTATATTAATTTCTATTTCAGCTGATCTGATGTGAGACTATAGAGCTACACCCTATTAAAAACCAACCATTTGTTACTGAGAGAATAGAATATTAAAACCATGGGGCTTGAGAAATAGTCTGCATTTAAGTGTATTTTCTTGTCAAAAAGTCTGTTGCTCTATTCATAAGTCTTATTCCAGGCAGTTCACAACGACTTTAACTCCAGCTCCAGATGATCTAACATCCTCTTCTACACGCTATAAGCACTGCACTTCCCTCAGACATGCACATTGGTAAGATATTCCTAAAGGTACAACACTATCACTTAAAACTAAGGAGAAAGCAACAGAAAATCAATTGAGCCAAAGGCCCCGCAATGGGAGGGAATTCATTCCAAACACTACAAATTTATTCAACTACCTAACTTTAGTAAGTTGATATAATCTAGATAATAACTTACTACTATAATTTTGTAAACCAAAGTAATCTTTAACTCCATTCCAAATACTTATTTTCATCATCACAGGTAACTGTAATACTTATCATCAAAATCACTTCAGTCCCATAGCAAACAGAAGCCAGTACAAAAAAAAGACATAACTAGTCAAAATGCATAGTTGGGTGGCTGTCTCAAATTAATGCATGAGTAGCAGAAACCCTATATTACCACTATTTTAGGGCTATAAATATTTTAAGAAGCAAATAACTAGAACAATCTGATATGAGAGTCTGTCTTCTAAAAGAAAAGGAGACTGGATATGGGGAAGGAGATGGAAGAAGGTGTGAGTCTAGAATGAGCTGGAAGAGGAGTGTGGGTGAATGTGAGCAAAATACATTGTATAAATTAACCATAGAATTCAGAAAAAGTTATTGAAATTTTTAAATACTAGTGACACTTTGTCCATTTAGCATATTCATTTTGCATAATACTGAGGCTTAAACTATGATAGCAGTGAACATGTCTCCTGCACAGGTCATGCTTGAATATACGATTAATACAACTAAAATGAAGATTAGCAAATTATTACAAAGCAAGTAAGTTAAATATCCTAAAAATTATATGTGGCTTAATAAGAAAGAAAAGCATATGGATTATCTCTTGCTTTTCTATGCTGATCCAAATTACATTCATTTTCAGAACAATAATTTAAACTTCTGCATTTCTTTAATATCTCGCTACTTCATTACTACATTCCTCATTTCCATCTTTTCTCCTCCTCTTCTGAAAAAGATGTCAAAGGAGAGAGTGCAAAAACTTTGTGTAAAGAAATAATGGCTAGGTTTGAAAAGCTAGTGATCATATGCAAACCACATGAAAACTCTACAGATTTGGAGATTGCTGGGATACCTTGAATCATAAACTAAAGGACTATGGTTAAGAAATTAGAGTATATTTTTCATTGAAAGTTCCATTGAGACTACAGTCACGTTATTAAACAGATTAAAATATCATTTGTAGTATTCTGTCATTGAGTGTCAAAAATAGTTTTTAGTTGGTTGGTTTTGGTTTAGTTTTTATTTTTTCAAATTAACAATTCATATTTTATCCAGTTTTCTTCTCCTAGAGGATTTTGATAATTAAAAGAGAAATATATTTCCAATACATTGATAAATGTGGGTTCTACTTTCACTGCTTTTCACTTTAAATCAAAAGACTGACACTAGAGGTTTGCTGTTCTTGCTCTAGGAACAATCTATGAACGCACTATAATAGAGACCTATCAAACACAAAACTGTAGCCAGTCACATCCTTCTAAGGTAAGAGAAGAGACTGTTCTCAGTAAAAGTTCTAAAATCAAATGTGTTTTTCATTTTTCCATTTCAAAGCTGAGACCAAATGTGGACCATGGAAGGGGCCAGCAGGACGAACACATATGACTTACAAACATACAACTCATCAAGGAAATAAAGAAAGAACTTCTCAAAGTACTAATGCTGCTAAATCTACACACAGTCTTACGTGACTTCAAAGAAGAGTGTTAATACCGTTATGTCATTTTAACATTGATTAAAACATTCCAGGAAAAAGAGAAGGAAAATGTCTTATGTTCTTAACAAAGGCTGTTTTTATATTAAGAAGACACAACAAAAAATGAACTTAAAAAAATGAACACCAAGACATATATCCATGTAGAGAGAAAAGATTTTATCAGATACAAAATACCTTAACTGCAAGAATATTGTTAAGAAAATTGTTAAGAATATTGCATTCATTTCCAGGTAATTTAAATTTTGCTACATTTTAAAGGCCTCTTTTAAAATATGCTCTAATATATTTTTTGTTTTTATTTTTTTGAGATTATAACACAGTTATAACATTTCATAGCTATATGATTTTCAGACTGATCACTAAGTGCAGGCAGGAAACTCAACTGATAAAAAGGCAGAGATCAAGTGACATTGTGGTTCTCACTTATAGCTTATCCATTTACAGCACAGCTACTGGACTTGATACTGAGGACTTCATGGAAGAAGATGCAGAAAGTTTATCAGAGCCAGAAGAACAAGACATTTGCTGAGAGTGTGTCTCTTTGAAATGTCAGGAAAGCTATAAATGATAGTCAAGAGGGCTTTCTGCAAAATGAATAAGAAGGATTTCAATAGACATGCTAATTGGAAAGGGGAAGGCTCATAGGCTCTCAAACTTAGGCAAAGAACTGCAGGCAACTAAGGAATTCTGAGAGTGGGAAAAATAGTCTTCCCCAGGGAAGAGCACCAACTTCTATTCACATAATAGACCACTTTCATGATTTGCATACTTTATTGTAGGTTTGTAACAACAGTTAAATGTAAGGAAGTTGCTAAATTCAAATCATGATATTGATAAGTAAATAAACAAAGAACTTCTTATATGGTTACTGAAAAGGAATTAAACACATGTAAGTAGTTAGCAGTATTTAACTCTCAAGCATAAAATCAAATCAAGGCTAAAATTCACAACATCAAAGGTCCTAGCAAAACGGAAAGCCATTAATGATAGAAACCAGTTTCTTAAGATGACATTGGTACATGTGTTATCATGATTAATGATAAAATTTCAGTGCTTTCATTAAATCTTGATGGTATTGCTGTTGTCATCATCACTATTGTTAGAACTAGGGATTGAATCTAGGGCCTCCTTCAAGATAGCATGCATCCTATTAGTGAACATCTGCCCCATACATATGTAATTTAATAGTTTTCTAGCTGAGGCAGTTTTGCAGAACATAAATTAACCATTGGTTCTCTGGAGAGAAATTAATAATTCCCTGGTGAAACCTGCTGGTAAAAGAATAATTTGGAGCTTTGGAGCAACATGGTATGAGGTGTTTGTCTGGTATGATTTGCAAGATAAATGAAATAAGAAAGAGACAGAAGAATTTGTATGTCTTTGTTTCTGTGAAGAAGGCATGTGTAAATTTAAATTTGACATAGCACACATGTAGTAACCCATGCAGACTAGTATACACTTATCCTGTTTCAAACCATACAAATTCAAATGGAATCTGGACAAAGTATACTTTTCATTATACAGCATGATTTGTCATGGACATTTATAATATATCTATTGTTTTTTAATGGCTATTAAAATCGTTAACATGACATTTCTAAAACAAACAACATTTCTTCCTGGTCATTGTGGTGCAATAGAATTGAGCTTACCTCTGCTATTCAAGTGCTAGAATTAAACCACACATAACCCTGTTAGTGTTACATATTTTATTCGTAATTTCTCTGAAAGTCTTGGAACATAAGGCTCAACTGTCAACAGTTTATGCTATAAATATTATTTCTGTGTTTCTTAAAGTGAAGTTAGTTAAAATTGTAAAGAAGTACAGTCAAGAATCATGAGATTGGGGTATGTGGTTTATAAACTAATAGGTATAGATTAATTTTCAATTACAGTAAATATGTGCGCTTAATGTTCTTTAATAAGATAGTTTAATCATATTATCTCTGGAAAATTTTGTTCTCAATAACCTGAAAATAAAGGAGATCAATGGTCAGTTGCAGATTTTGGATGGTGCTGTTTATAAAAGACTGATTAAATAACTTTCTGATGATGAGATCAAGAGGCAGAAAAAATCAATTACTTGGAGATAAATCACTAAATAATTGAACATCAGCAGTTGTCAGTTTGAGCTCCTTTCCAATAGACAGAGAGACAATTCTTGAGGTTTGGAGAGGTCTCATTTGAACATCATTGGGATAAGTCAGCCATCTTTTCGCATTTTCTTTAACCCACCTTGAAGATCAGTCTCTCTGCCACTCATGAGTGTAATGTTCCAAGAAACATATTAGCATGACCAGTCTCCGAGGGAGAACCTCTGCGAGTATCCAAAGAATCTTTTCCCTTTAGGCAGCTTTTTCTTAACTTTGCCATTATAATTTTTCAATTTTTTTCATTATCATACCAAATGATCCTTGGATGCAGAAATATTTACAACCTTAGTTGCCATTAGAAGGAGACAATAATGGAAAATTAGCAAGAGTTTACAGTGAAAAGCCTTTAATCTACATCAGCTTTGCAAAGTAATATAAAGGCATTGAAGTACATATGAAAATGATTGTAGAGTAGACAGACACTTATGATCACGTTCAATAGTCTTTTGTAAGGAAAAGTACTTACAAACAAATAATAAAAAAATAATATACAACAGTGGACAATATTACTGTCTTAAATTAACTCGAATTTTTAAAAATTAGCATTTTCTAGAAATTAACACATTAAAATCAAACGGGGTGCTCAACTAGACATATTCAACTATGTCACTGTTATGAATAAATAAAATGAACAAAGAAATAAATAATAAATAAGTAAAAAAAAACACGAATGAATAAATTTTAAATACCTTTCCTGACAGAGAATTTATTTAAATCCCCAAATCCACATCTTAGGAAAATGAAAACAGTAGCAAGAATCAATGAGAGGTTCAGATGCCAAAGTCAATGAAGAAATAATTTGTTGTTTTCAAAGCCCAAGATACCAATTATCATCAAGGTGAGAACATTTCCCATTTACTGAAAATTATTTGAACCTAGGTTCCCTATTGGGTGTCACTGAAATGCATATTAGTTGACTTGAAAATCAGAGGCAATTGAAGGAAGAAAAGGTGCCTTAATTATAAAACCTCCCACTCTGGGATCTTGGAAAATCAAAACATCTAACTTCCCACTTGACTGAAATGTGCATAGAAAGCTCATTTTTCTCATTTGTCTTTGTTATGATGAGTTTAGAATAGTGTTGAGGTATTTTGTCACACCTGCTAATATTTCATTGTGAAGGAAATAAGTCATAGGAAAATGCATTCAAATAGATAGAAATAGAGTTGAATATCTTTCTGTACCACATAAATCAATATTGATTGTCTATGCCTAAACCCCGCACTTAGTATATCAGTCTGTGTATATGTAAGGCTGTGGCAGGGCACCTCTGAAAGACAACCATAACAGGCTCCTTTCTGTACATTTCTTGTCATCCAAAGAAGTTTCAGGGTTTGGTGACTGTTTATAGGAGGAATCCCCAGGGAGAACAGTCATTGGGTGGCCTTTCCTTTAGTCTCTGCTCCTCACTTTGTCTCCATAGTAGTTCCTGTGAGTAATTTGTTCCCTTTCTCAGAAGAACCAAAACACCCCAACTTTGGTCTTCCTTCTTCTTGAACTTCCTGTGATCTGTGAATTGTACCTTGTTTATTTTGAAGTTTTGGGCTAAAATCCACTTATCAGTGAGTGCATACCATGTGTGTTCTTTTGTGATTGGGTTGCCTCACTCAGGATGACACTTTCTAGTTCCTTCCATTTGCCTAAGAATTTCATGAATTCATTGCTTTAATATCTGAATAGTACTCCATTGTGTATATATACCACAATTTCTATAAGCATTCCTCTGTTGAAGGACATCTGGGTTCTTTCCAGCTTCTGGCTATTATAAATAAGGCTGCTATGAACATAGTGGAGCTTTTGTCCTTATTATATGTTGGACTATCTTCTGGGTATATGCCCAGGACTGGTATAACTGGGTCCTCAGGTACTACTATGTCCAATTTACTGAGGAACTGCCAAACTGATTTCCAGAGTGGTTTAACCAGTTTGCAATCCCACCAGCAATGGAGAAGTGTACCTCTTTCTCCATATTCTCTCCAGTATCTGCTGTCCACTGAGTCTTTCATCTTAGCCATTCTGACCAGTGTGAGGTGGACTCTCAGGGTTGTTTTGATTTGCATTTCCCTGATACCTAAGGATGCTGAACATTTCTTTAGGTGCTTCAGAGCCATCCAAGTTTCCTCAGTTGAAAATTCCCTGTTTGGTTCTGTACCCCATTTTTAATAGGGTTATTTGACACTCTGGAGTCTAACTTCTTGAGTTCTTTGTATACATTGGATATTGACCCTCTGTCGTATGTAGGATAGGTAAAGATATTTTCCCAATATGATGATTGATATTTTGTTTTATTGACAGTGTCCAGTGCCTGACAGAAGCTTTGCAGCTATGTGAGGTCCCATTTGTCGATTCTTGTTCTTAGATCATAAGCCATTGGTGTTCTATTTAGGAAATTTTCCCCTGTGCCCATGTGTTCAAGGTTTTTCCCCACTTTCTCCTCTATAAGCTTCAGTGTATCTGATTTTATGTGTAGGTCCTTGATCCACTTTGACTTGAGCTTCTACAAGGAGATAAGAATGTGTTGATTTGCATTTTTCTGCATGCTGGCCTCCAGTTGATCCAGCATCATTTGTTAAAAATGTTGTCTTTTTTCCACTCGATGTTTTTAGCTCCCTTGTCAAATATCAAGTGACTGTAGGTGTGTGGGTTCATATCTGGGTCTTCAGTTCTGTTCCATTGCTCTTCCTTCCTGTATACCATACAGTTTTTAATTACTATTGCTCTGTAGTAGAGCTTGAGGTCAGGGATGGTGGTTCCCCAAGGAGATCTTTTGTTTTGGAGAATAGTTGTCACTATCCTGGGTTTGTTGTTATTCCAAATGAATTTGCAGGTTGCTCTTTCTGGCTCTATGAATAATTGATTTGGAATGTTGATGGGGATTGCATTGAATCTGGAGATAGCTTTCAACAAGATGGCCATTTTTACTATATTAATCCATCCGTTCCATGAGCATGGCAGATCTTTCCATCTTCTGAGATCTTCAACAATTTCTTTCTTCAGAGGCTTGAAGTTCTTGACATACAGGTCTTTCACTGCTTGGTAAGAGTCAAACCAAGATATGTAATATTATTTGTGACTATTGTGTAATGGTGTTATTTCCATAATTTCTTTCTCAGCTTGTTTATCTTTGAGTATAAGAATGCAATGGATTTGATTTAATTTTATATCCAGTCACTTTGCTGAAGTTGTTTATCAGCTTTAGGAGTTTTCTGTTGGAATTTTTGGGGTTCCTTAAGTATATGATCATTTCATCTGCAAATAGTGATACTTTACCTTCTTTTCCAATTCATATACCTTTGACATCCTTTTGTTGTCTAATTGCTCTGGGTAGGAATTCGAGTACTTTACTCAATAGACAGGGAGAGAGTGGGCAGCCTTGTCTGGTCCCAGATTTTGGTGGGATTGCTTAAAGTTTCTCTCCATTTAATTTGATGTTGGCTATTGGTTTACAGTATATTACTTTCTTTACGTTTAGATATAGACCTTGAATTCCTGATCTCTCCAAGACTTTTATCATGAAATGATGCTGAATTTTCTTATGCTTTTTCAGCATCTAATGAAATGAACATGTGTTTTTTTCTTTGAGTTTGTTTATGTAATGGATTACATTGATGGATTTCCATATATTGAACCATCCCCGCATTCCTGGGATGAAGCCTCCTTGAACATGGTGAATTATTGTTTTGATGTATTCTTGGATTTGTTTGGCCAGAATTTTTTTGAGAATTTTTGCATCAATGTTCATAAGGGAAATTGGTCTGAAATTCTCTTTCCTCATTTGGTCATTGTTTGGTTTAGGTATTATTGTTAGGTACTATTGTTTGGGTTAAGCATTATTGTGGCTTCAAAGAATGAATTGGGATGTGTTCCTTGAGTTCCTATTTGATGAAATAGTTTGAAGGGCATAGGTATTAGCTCTTCTTTGAAGATCTGATAGAATGTCCCCCTAAAACCATCTGATCCTGGGCTTTTTTTGGGGGGTGGGGGGTGGGGGAGACTATGAAAAACTGCCTCTGTTTCCTCAGGACTTATGGGACTATTTAGATGGTTTATCTGATCCTGTTTTAACATTGGCACCTGGCATGTATCTAGAAAAATTTCCTTTCCATCCAGATTTTCCAATTTTGCTGAGTATAAGCTCTTGTAATAGGAGCTGATGATTGTTTGAATTTCCACAGTTTCTACTATTATATCTCCCTTTTCATTTCTGACTTTATTAATTTGGGTAGTGCTTCTAAGTCCTCTGGTTAGTCTGGCTAAGGGTTTAAATATCTTGTTGATTTTCTCAAAGAACTACTTCCTGGTTTTGTTGATTCTCTGTATAGTTCCTTTAGTTTCAATTTGATTGATTTCTGCCCTGAGTTTGATTATTTCCTGCCATTTAATCCTCTTGGGTGTATTTGCTTCTTTTTCTTCTAGAACTTTCATGTGTGTTGTCAAGCTGTTAGTGTAAGCTCTCTCCATTTTCATGTTGGAGGCTTTAGAGCTATGAGTTTTCCTCTTAGCACTGCTTTCATTGTGTTCCATAAGTTTTGGTATGATGTGTACTCATTTTCATTAAATTCTGAAAAGTCTTTAATTTCTTTCTTTACTTCTTCCTTGACCAAGCGATCGTTGAGTAGAGCATTGTTCAACATCCATGTGTATGTGTGTTTTCGGTTGTTTTTGTTTGAACTTTAGACCAGCCTTAGGTCGTGGTTATCTGATAGGGGGCATGAAATTATTTCAATACTCCTGTGTCTGTTGAGGGCTGTTTTGTGACCAATTAGGTGATCAGTTTTGGAGAAGGTACCGTGAGGTGCTGAGAAGAAGGTATATTCATTTGCTTGAGGATGGAATGGAATGTTCTATAAGTATCTGTTAGATCCATTTGGTCCATAACTTTACTTAGTTTCACTGTGTCTCTGCTTAGTTTCTGTTTTCATGATTTGTCCATAATTGAGAGTGGGATGTTGAAGTCTCTCACTGTAATTGTGTGGTGTACAATGTGTGCTTTGAGTTTTAGTAAGGTTTCTGTTATCAATGTTGGTGCCCTTGCATTTGGAGCTTAGATTTTCAGAATTGAGAGTACATCTTGGTAGATTTTTGCTTTGACAAGTATGAAGTGCCCCTCCTTATCTTCTTTGACAAGTTTTGGTTGAAAGTCATTTTTATCCGATATAAATATGGCCAGCCCAGCTTGTCTCTTGGGACCATTTGCTTGTGAAATTGTTTTCTAAACTTTGACTCTGAGTAGTGTCTTTGTCACATAGGTAGGTTTCTTATATGAAGTAAAATGTTGGGTCCTGCTTACGTATCCAGTCTGTTAGTCTATGTCTTTTTAATGAGGAATTTAGACCCTTGACGTTGAGTTATTAAAGAAAAGTGATTGTTGCTTCCTGTTATTTTCGTTGTTAAAAGCAGAATTCAGTTTGTGTAGCTATCTACTTTTGGGTTTGTTGAAAGAAGATTACTTTATTTCTTTTTCTAGTTTCCTGTCTTGTGTTATTGTTTTCCACCCATTATCATTTGTAGAGCTGGGTTTGTGGAAAGATATTGTGTAAATTTGCTTTTATCATGGAATGTCTCATTTTCTCTGTCTATGGTAATTGAGAGTTTCGCTTGGTATAATAGCCTGGGTTGGCATTTATAGTCTCTTAAGGTCTGTATGACATCTGCCCAGGATCTTTAGCCTTCATAGTTTCTGATGAAAAGTCTGCTATAATTCTGATAGGTCTGCCTTTATATGTTACTTGACCTTTTTCCCTTACTGCTTTTCATATTCTTTCTTTGTTTAGTACATTTGGTGTTTTGATAATTATGTGTTGGGAGGAGGAGTTTCTGTTCTGGTCCAGTCTGTTTGGAGTTCTGTAGGCTTCTTGTATGTTCATGGGCATTTCTTTCTTTAGGTTAGGGAAGTTTTCTTCTTCTTCTTCTTCTTCTTCTTCTTCTTCTTCTTCTTCTTCTTCTTCTTCTTCTTCTTCTTCTTCTTCTTCTTCCTCTTCTTCTTCTTCACTTATTTATTTATTTATTTATTTATTTATTTATTTATTTTTGGAGACAGGGTTTCTCTCTGTGTAGATCTGGCTGTCCTGGAACTCACTTTGTATACCAGGCTGGCCTTGAACTCAGAAATCTACCTGCCTCTGCCTCCCAAGTGCTGGGATTAAAGGCATGCGCCACCACTGCCCAGCTGGGAAGTTTTCTTCTATAATTTTGTTGATGATCTTTGCTGCCCATTTAAGTTGCAAATCTTTGCTCTCTTCTATACCTATGATCCTTAGGTTTGGTCTTCTCATTGTGTCCTGGATTTCCTGGATATTTTGGGTTACAACTTTTTGCATTTTGCATTCTCTCTGACTGTTGAGTCAATGTTTTCTATGATATCTTCAGCTCCTGAAATTCTTTGTTCGATCTCTTGTATTCTGTTTTGATGCTTGCTTCTATGACTCCTGAATTCTTTCCAAGGTTTTCTATCTCCAGATATGTCACACATTGTGATTTCTTTATTGTTTCTTCTTCCATTTTTAGATCCTGGGTAGTTTTGTTGAGTTCCTTCACTTGTTTGTGTTTCCCTGAAATTCATTAAGGGATTTTGTGTTTCCTCTTTAAGTGCTTCTATCTTTTGACCCATGTTCTCCTGTGTTTCTTTAAGGACTTTTTGTGTTTCCTCTTTAAAGGTTTCTACCTGTTGACCCATGTTTTCCTATGTTTCTTTAAGGGACTTTTGTGTTTCTTCTTTAAGGACTTCTACCTGTTGACCCATGTTCTCTTGTATTTCTTTAAGGGAGTTATTTATGTCCATCTTTAAGTCCTCTATCAGCATCATGAGATGCTGTGTTGGGGTATTCAGGATTTGCTGTTGTAGTAGAACTGGTCCTGATGGTGCCATGTTGCCTTGGTTTCTGTTGGTAATGATGTTGCATTTGCCTTTTGCCATCTAGTTTTCTCTGGTTTTAGCAGGTCTTGCTGTCTCTGATTTTGGGTTATCTGTCCTGCAAGGCTGTGTATATGTACTCCTGGGATTCCCATTCTTTCTGTGCACTCAGGCATGTAGGCTGTCCTGGGAAACCATCTCTCCTGTGTTCCCAGTCCTCCCTGCATTCCAAATGACCTGAGTGTGCTGGTTCTCTAAGGATTATCAGATGGTGTCTTCAATGTGTCAGACCTGGCAAGATTCTGCCACAGCAGAAAGGGCAAATGCCCTGAGTGGCTGGTTCTCAGATTCCCTTAGTGGCTTGTTCTCTAGGAAGTATCAGAAGAATAGTATTTTCACTATTGCAGACCTGGTAAGGTTCTGTCACAGCAGAAACGGTTGGCAGAAGGGGGAGAGGGATCAGAAGGTGACTGCTATTCAGAAGGGCAGGGCTTTTGTAGCTGCTGGGTAGTGAGTCCTGCCCTGGTAGCATCTCTGGGCCTACAGAGGGGGGAGGGGGGTTTCTTTCCAACTGCCCAGAGTGATTGGTTCTCTAGGAAGTATCAGGAATTGGAATCTTCACTGTGGCAGACATGGCAAGGTACAGTAGAAAGTTCTGGTGGCAGCCTCAGCTACATATTTTTAATAACACTTTTAAAATCAAAGAAGATAGCCTTTTTCAAGTTGTGATTGGAGAATATGTCTTACATAAAGTGATAAATACATTTATCAAATGATTATATATTATCTTTACTCATTTATTAATGTCTTGAGTATTTGTTCTCTGTGATAAATCATCCACATGCTCTTAAAAGTATTTAAGTCATTAACTCTAAAGTACAAGATTACTTAATTTGGGTCCTTTGTTTATAAAGTAATGCGATACTGCTATCTATTTCACTATCACAAGTGACTATCAGCAAGTTAATCATCTATCATCATGGAGAGATCAGCTGTACCCTCCTGTTGCAGGAATTATTAAAAACACAAACCTAGTCATGCACTGGAGGGCAATGACCAACCTGTTTTTATCTCATTTGAACTCTGACTCAGAATTCCACAATCTCTCCATCCAGCTCACTAGGTTCTCACTAGCAGGTTGCTACCATGACAACCTCCATGCTTCAAATCACCAATGTTCTTTGTGGTGCACATCTGGCATACCCATACTTTACTGCCGTACCTTTCTCTCTTGAATCCAGATGAGGTGTCACAGGAAGAAAAACCCAAAAACTTAGCTCAGAAACAATGGCAACTCAATCTCTGGGTACAACAACTAAATCCTAGTCTTGTAAGCCTTATTAAAATCTGATTCCTCCTGTGGTGAATCCTTGTGGATCTGTCATGACACCAGGAAACTCTAGCAGCTACATCTTACCCATGTGCTGACCTCATTCCAAAAGGACCTAACTCTCTCCTGCTTCCTGTCTTCTTCTGTCCAACCAGGAAGTCTTGCCTACTCATCCAGTGTTTGGCTCCTTTATTCATTAGGGGATTGGTTCACAAGAAGCTTCCTGAGTATTTAACTCATTCCTCATTCAAGACATTCTCTCCCAGGAGAGCAGAATTAACATAAAATACAAGCAGCTTAAAGCAATCCAAAACACTATGCCTTTCTGTTCTAATAAAAAACAAAACCTTTCCCTCAATAAAAAGCACATATCTTACCATTTTGTAATTTATAAGGTATAGAAAAACCTAACACCCAGTCCATCAATTTTGTTATTAAGATAGAACATTGTCATTTTTTCCTAAATTAAGACTTCTCATTCCACACTTGACTCATGTCCTGACTTTAGATTGTATGCCATCTGAAAAACATCCTATCAAATCTATTCCCTCAAAGTAAATAGTCTGGTTTGGCTATGAGACTATAGGTAGTTTTTCATCCCCATCAGAAATCAAAGAATGACCAACATTAACTGAAAATATATAGGAAGCCTAACCTAGTTTCCAGAACTGAGACGAACTGTAGAGACAGCTGCCTACCTATACAGTCTCAGAAAGTCAGGAAGATGGAGCATGTCTTCAGCCTTCTGACCCAGAATCATCTGACAGATGTTAAAGATACAGGAATATTAAGGACTTGCCTATTATATCTTGGCAGAACTAAGCTGTCCTATTCTGTAAATTGTGTCCTATCAAGAACAGTACAGGTCTGTAGGAGAGATTGGCAATTTTCTGCCCAGTGGCAACCTAGCCACAAATGAACAGCCTCACCTAGAGGTAAGATGCTCAGTTGGTTCTTTGAATCCATGAATGGGAAGCTGTTATGAGCTGATTTATCTCAACAACAAGTGAATAAATAACATTAACTGTCACATAATGTGGATTTCTATGTTTTTGAAAACCAATTATCCATATAAAATAATATGGACAGTTCTCCATTAACTACTCTCAGCTATTTCTAAATAAAATCTCTGAAAATACCCTAACAATAAACTCAAAGCCATAAATTTGCTTTTCGCCTTTAACTCACAGAATTAATCATCTCTGATCAGGTTATAATAACAGTTATAGAAGGACTGGTTCTAAGCCCTTTACTTTTAAAATTTTTGTATCAATATGAGAAATTTATACCAATGAAAACCTTGATTTTGCATTAAAATAAATTCTGTACCAAAATAAGAAACTGACTTAAAATTAGTAGCAATTAAAAAGATTTGTTAAAAATGAGATTGTGGCGATGCAATCAATTCTAGCTATTCTTCCCTGTTCCAATTATGACCATTTCTACATTCCCTAGAAAGGCGACCTATAATAACACCCAAATGACCCCAAAGCCCGGGAAACTGGGGTGACAACTCTTTAACTTCTTCAAGCTGAATATGGTTGTTGAGATATTTTGAAGCAAGGGGTAGGGTAGGAAAAATAGAGGAGCTGGTTGGCCTTAAGAAGGTCATAATGATTGATTTAGTCTCTGATGCCTGTGTCCTGACTGGCTCCAGCAGAAAGTCAAAGACATGAGGAGTTCAAGTAGGTCAGTTCAGCATGTCTGATGATGAGACTCAGCAAGTCTACATATTTTGTAATACACAAATCTCAAAGCAAAATTTTAGTATCACCAAGATAATCTTTTTGTATAACTCTCTGGAATCTAGTTCTCTGGGAGGTCTTCCTCTACCAAATCTGACCCATATCACTCTAGAAGATGTATAGACACTAATCACCTATTCTAAAAACACAAAGACAAAACCTTTTCCCAAATTAGCATATCCTTGAGCCAGTAACCAGAAAAACCTTTATTTTGACCTCTGTCCAGAAGAATAATATAACTGTAAGACTCAAAATCACACCCATTTTCAAAATCAAAATGATCTAAACAATTGAAATAAATGAGGATAGTGTATGTGACTATATGAGGCCTTTCCTATCTTTCACACCAGTCCAGCAGGTCTAGTTATTCAGGGTCCCAAAGAGGCGCTACCTGAGGGTCAAGGGAGGGAGCAAAGAAGGAGACCAAGCAAGGTTCTGTTGTCAAGGTCTCGTTTATTGTCACACAGGCAGCAAGTTTTAAGCAGTAGGAATGAGGAAGCTGGGAGGGGGAGCTAGGGAGAAGTGAGCTATGGGCCAAGTCCTGGGCTGGGTGCCTGGGACATTCTGCGGTTTTTCCCGGGAAAGTCACAGATTTTTATCTTGGTCTTGATGTTCCGTCAGGAAGGTCAGGTTTTTCACTCAAGGGGAGGGGCGGCCTGTCTATGTAGCTGGCATTTGGCCTGTCATCCCCCAACATCTTGCCAGTCAGCAAAAGACACTCAAGATTCCCATGGAGCTCAAGTTAACAGAATATGAGCTTCCTGTGGCTGGTTAAACAATCTATACCATCTTTCCATTTGACTCTCTGCCCAGAGTCACAGACATATTTTATTAATTCTTGTATAATATCTGTCTGTTGAACTCTCTACCTGGAGCTGCAAACAAAGATAATTAATCCCTGTTCAAAGCAGGCAATGATTATCACTGCACTCTCTACTCTGGAGTCAGTGACTAATATTCCCTATCCTAGTTCAAATTAAAACAATCCACAAGAAAGGAAGTAAACTAAAATACTGTATGTGCCTATACTTATGCCTTTCCTATGTTGCCAATAGGTTATAAATCTCAATATTCCCGTGGAGCCCACCTTAGACAGAATGTCATTATCCTGTGAGGCAAGTAATGTAATCTTATACCATCTATCTGTTCAGCTCTCTGCCTCAAGCCACAGACATTTATTTTATTAATACCTGCTCATGCCCTCTCTACTTGAAATCAGTGACTAACTTCCCTATCCTAGTTCCATTCTGCAGGTGAAATTCCCCACATGAATTAGACAAAATCTGTACCTAAATCTATCCTAAAAGGAAGTAATCCCAATTTTATAAATTCACAGTTCAATCAATCTCTGCCCCCAAAATTTGGCAACTTCCATTCTACAGCTCTGTGACTCAGAGCAGCCTGCATTCCCCACAGCAGAGGACCTCAGAGACTGCTTTCTGATTCAGTTCCTGTGCTTGAGTCCATGTGACTTGTCTCATTCCTACCCAGCTTATCATTTAGAGAGAGAGAGAGAGAGAGAGAGAGAGAGAGAGAGAGAGAGAGAGAGAGAGAGAGAGAAACTCTAACTCTCAGGCTAATAATGATAAATTTCTTGTTGATTCTTGCCCAAAACTTAGGTTTGCCACCTATTGCAGGATATATTTAAAAAAAAATGAACTGGGCATGTTCCTGCACTCACGCAAGCAACCCTCTGACTAGGAAGCCAGGCTGGCATGCACTGGCAGGCAATGGCCAACCTGTTTTATCTCATTGGGACTCTGACTCATAACTCCACAATCTCTCCACCCAGCTTGCTAGGTTCCCACTAGTGGGCACTACCAAGACCATCCCGTGCTTCAAAACTCCCATGACCTTTGTGGTACACATCTGGCAAACCCACACTTTGCTGCCATCCCTTTCTCTCTTGAACCCAGACGGGTTGTTGCATGAAAGAAAATGCAACACAAACTTAGTCAAGAAACAATGGCGACTCAATCTCTGCATACAACAACTAAAACCTAATCTTGTAAGCCTTACTAAAATCTGATTCATTCTGTGGTGAATCCTTGTGGATCTGTCATGATACCAGGAAACTCTAGCAGCTACATCTTTCCCATATGCTGTTCCCATTCCAAAAGGTCCAATCTCTCTCCTGATTCCTCTCTTTCTCTATACAACCAAGAAGTCCCGCCTACTCACCCAGTGATTGGCTCTTTTATTCTTTAGGGGTTTGATTCACAAGAAGCCTCCTGAATATGTAACTCATTCCTCATTCAAGACAGTCTCTCCCGGGAGAGCAGAATTAACATAAAATACAAGCAGCACAGATCCATCATCACTCTCCTCTGCAAAAGATCAATCCAGCTGAGGACCTTGACAATGGGCACCTCATCAAGAGGAGTGGAGTAAAACTGACCCACTTCTGAAAAACAAACTTCTCTGTATCGCCTGTACCCTGTACAAGGCCTGGAGTTTATAGAACACTAGAGAATGGGGAGAGTGTCTACCAGGAAGCCTTCTTAGTTTGTGGGTCAGGCTTTCAACAGCAGCCTTTTTGCACAGCCATCATAAATAACACCTCTCCTAGGCTTTGAAAAAGAAGCCTAATAAGTTAATTGGTAACCCAGGGTGAATATTATTGAGAATGTGCCTCAGTTTGTCCGTAGGAGCTCAGTAGGAGAGGTAGAGGTTGGTTTCTGTCTCTTTAAGAAAGTAATTAAAAGCAATCACCTATAGTCTTGAATTTGGTATTTATTATTCTGCTATATGTTAACTTGGTTTCTTTCATACATAGATGTATAATTGCTATAATATGCTCTCTTATGTTTTAAATCCAATGCCATCTTTTGTGTCTGCCCCTGGTATTTTTAACTTATGCCATGTTTTCCTTTTCGTTATGCAAAGTTTTCAGTGCTGTCTTTATGGAACACCCATTATACCATAGGTATTCATTTATAATATAGTATTTATTACAATTTAGATAAATTAAATTATATCAACTAAAATAATTATACCATAATCATAGATTTTCATACAGAGAATTGCTACTACCTTATAACAACTTATATAACCACATTTTTCTTACCTCAAATTTTAACATTTTTAATTTTCAGATTCATTTTGAAAATTGTTTAAATTCCTTGAGAATTTCTTATTAAGATGCTCCAACATGTAATAAGGATACATGCTCCACTAAGTTTATATCAGCCTCATTTATAATAGCCAGAAGCTGGAAAGAACCCAGATGTCCCTCAATAGAGGAATGGATAGAGAAAATGTGGTACATTTACACAATGGAGTACTACTCAACTATTAAAATCAGTGAATTCATGAAATTATTAGGCAAATGGATGAAACTAGAAAATATCATCCTGAGTATGGTAACCCAATCACAAAATAATTCTCATGGTATGCAATTGCTGATAAGTGGATATTAGCCCAAACACTTGGAATATCCAAACTACAATTCAGAGACCACATGACACTCAAGAAGAAGGAAGACCAAAGTGTGGATACTTTGGTCCTTCTTAGAAAGTGGATCAAAATACCCATGGCTCAACTCCTAACCAATGTTCTGAGCATAGAGTCCCCAATGGAGGAGCTAGAGAAAGGACACAAAAAGCTGAAGAGTTTGGCAGCCCCATAGGAAGAACAGTAATATGTGCCAACCAGTACTTTCAGAGCTCCCAGGGACTAAACCACCAACCAAGGAGTACACATGGAGAGACCCATGGCTCTAGCTACATATGTAGCAGATGATGGCCTTTTCAGACATCAATGAGAGGAGAGGCCATTGGTCCTGTGATGGCTCAATGCCCCCACATAGGGGAATGCCAGGTCAGGTAAGTGGGAGGGGGGTTTGTAAACATGGGGGAGGGGTTATAGGTCGGGAGATGTTTAAAGGGGTAACAAGGAAAGGGGATAACATTTGAAATGTAAATAAAGCAAATATCTAATAAAAAAAGAACAAAAAGGAAAATCCCTAACAAGACAGATGACAAAGAACCTTGAAAGATGATGTCAGGTTCATTTCCTTACTGATGGGCATGCAGAACATAAAATCCTAAGTTTTATTTGCAAATAGGTATCAGTTGAAGTTAACTTCTGGGTTAGAGATGGTGGTATGTGTCCACTTCTCCTTTTAGCTCATAGACTCTATTTGGCACAGACCCTGTGTATGTTTTCTCAGTCCCTGTGAGTTTATATGTGCTTAAATTATGTTGAGGTCTTTGTTTCCTTGGTGTCCTCAATCCCCTTTGGCTTTAATATTCTTTCTATTTTTCAGTGGTGTTCCCTGATTCCTGAGTGGAGGGATTTGACTGAGACATCTCTTTAGGAATGAGTTTTCCAAGTCTTTAACTCACTGCATAATATCTAGATATAGGTCTCTGTATTTGTTCCCATTGTCTCTTTTCTTTTTTTCTTCTTCTTCTTTACCAGTGGTGTTTGTTTTTACTCTGGGTCCATTGGCTATCACTATTACATTCCTTGTCACCACAGTAGTGTCAGGTAGGTCTCATTTTGTGGAGTAAGCATTCTATTGCTTGGATACTCCCACAAGATTTATGTCATGTTTACACTAGCATATTTTCCAGGCATTGTACGTCAAAGAATTTGTATGTGGGTTGGTGTTTACATTTCTCCCTTGGTAGCTTTCAGAGTAGCTTCTGTAACAAAGAAGCTATCCCCTAGATGGTAAAGGCTCCATCTAGGTACCAGGTTAACTTCTCCATGTTTAATGAGTTGTGTAGGTATTGAGTTCAGTAATACTGCTTTTTTTGTCAGTTTTGTAGAGCAACATATTGTCTTGTTAACCACCTGGGTTGCTTGAGGCTTCATGTGGTTCCTCTTTGGTGAACAACTTAATTACATATAATCCAATGTCAGGATTTAGAGTTTCATTTGATGATGAAGGATGATCAGTTAGGGCGTGTTTATCCCATTATTTGGCAATGTACATTTTGTAGTAGACTTGTTCTATTTGAAGTTTCCATACTATCCCTCAAACGGCCTTTGCTTTCAGCTGTCTATCCCAGCTATCCCTCTCTCAACCTCCCCACCCCTACCATTCCTTTCTCATCTCTATGTAATCTTCCTATTCCAGCCCCCCACTATCATGTCTATTTATTCTATTTTCCTTTCCTGGGGAGATCTATCTGTGCCTCTCTAGTCCTTTACTCTATACCTAACTTCTGTAGTTCAACAGAATATAGATTCATTATCATTGACTAAAAAGTTAATGAGAGACAGATAGGAAGTGTAATTGAATGAGAGCAGAAGTGTGGAGGGGGCAAATGGGATAAATGGAGTGAGGAAAGGCAGTTATCAGCATATATTGTGTAAGAAAAGAATTGATTTTCTGTGAAAGAGAGGAAATTAGCACTGATTTGGGTGACTTCAATTACCTGGAGATGTATTAGGTCACTTTATTAGGACCATCTTTATCTTTGATGTCTTTTGAAACAGTATGATGTGGTAGAATTTATAACTACTAACTACTTTAATTCTTCTAGATCTTTGCCTGACACACATTGAACTATGTTATTTTTATTTCTTCGCTCTTATTTAAACATGTGGTTTTATTAGTAAGATACAAAAGGATACTTTGTACTTAATCTAGGCTTAAAATGGCATGGAACTATGGAATTAAGGTCTCTTGCCTTTTGCCTCTCCTGGCACACTGTTCATTTTACCAGCTCTATCCAGTGTGTTTCATTCTTCCTTCTTCTCTTCCTTGCTCTTTCACTTATTATAGAAGATATAAAAGCTTTTAACTTTGATTATCACTCCTAAAGTTTTAATACATTTTGACAATGCTTAACTACCATTTAGGTTCTTATTAGTTTCTTCCTGATGTTAACAGGTCCTTAAACACTATGTTTTAGAAAAATTAATCATTTAAAAAGTTTTTATAAAGTAAACATTGTTATGGCATCAAGCTGCAAAAGTGCCACAGGGAATGGTTACCACACACTAATATTTTTCTTTCAGTGTGAAATATAAAATTAAATAAAAGCATAGTTTTTGTAGAGAGAAAGCAGAGGTAGACAAAGATGAAAAGTGCAGGTTTCATGGAATGAGGATGAGCTTATTTCTTTTGCTATTGAAATCCTTTCTGGTGCTTCTAACATTGGCTTTATTTATATAACAATGCAGACAATAAGGCAGATTTTTGTTTGTCAGACAGCGAAAACAATGATTTTAGGCCCAAAACTCTTAGACCCAATCCTTAAGGTTAGCATTCCCAAGCATCTTTTACTGTTGTCTTATAAACCATATTCTTTCTTCCTTTTCTGTAATCTTAAACAGTCAAGGGTCTGCCTCACTGATAGGAAATTTGGTGTCTTTGCCTATGTAGAGTTCATATGCACATGGAGGAAATGGTCAATGCTGAATGTGATTTGCTTTTTGAGACAAACTCTATTTCTGAACTTAGAGCTCACATATTCACCCAGACTGACCAGGTATGGACCTGTGACCTCCTGACCTCACCTCCCAGTGCTGAGAGTATGGACATACATAAATTTCCAGGTGGGACTTTAAATGGGTGCTAGGGAACCGTATTTTGATGTTTCACAGAAAACTCTTTATTCACATTTTTTTTCCAGTTTGTTCAAACTAATTTTGGAGTGAATTTGTTAATTATAAAAGAGGGTAAGATTTTTTAAATGTTTTTCCATTTCTATTGAAATAATCATAGGTTTACATTCTTAATCCTTTCTATATCCTGTTTTACATTTGTGGATTTGCATGTTTTATTTTCAGTATTTTTGAATTTTCATATTATGAACTGCTATGAATCCTGCGATAACCCTGATTTAATAGTTCATGGATCCTTATAAATCTGCACCCCAAAACAACCTCCTAATATTATACTAGACATTTCTTTATATACTTATATCCAATAACCATTTTGTAATGTAATTTTCTTTTGTTTGGTTTTGATATTAGAGTAATTTGAGCCTCACATAAGAAACGTATATGGATTGTTTTTGTTTGTCTTTGTTCACAGTGTTTTCCAGTATTTCTTTGTGGCTAAGCATTGACCAGTTCTATTTGTTTAGGATTTGACTTGTTCTTCTGTGCTACACAATATGATGTCAAATGTGCTTTATGACTCTTTTTAATTCTATGATATCAGTTATCATACTGTTCTTTCAAATTTTCTTCTAATATTTCTGCTTTTTTGTGTAATTATACTAATTTTTGCCTATTTTTCATTTAGAAAAATGTCTATTTTGCACCTTTATTCTGCGTTTTGTCTAGATACACTCAAAACTTTACTAACACTTGATTCAATTACTTAAGTTTTAGCTTTTATTACTTTCTTACTGGTTCTAAACAATATTAACCTTTGAAGTTTTTATGTTTTTCATTCTAGTCACTTATATATTTTTCTTATAGAGTTTCTATTGATATGACCACAATTTTGATAGCTCTCTGTGATCTTTTAAATATTTGTCTTAAGATGTTTAAATTTATCGTTATTTTTTAAATTGATTTCTTTTCAGGAAAATGAGGTGAGAATTTCTATGCCCCTGTGAATTTTCAAAGTTTATTTCTGTTATTGATTTATAGTCAGTTGCCATTACTCTTAGAAAAGATACTTGACCCAATGCCATTCTCTTTTATTTGCTAAAACTTGGTTTCTAGCCTAAAAAGCATGTAAAATGTTCCAGGTATGGCTGGACAAAATGTTGATCTTGCTTTTACTAGAAGACAAGACTGCAGTTTGTCAGTACACCCACTAAGTTTGAATCCTCAAGTCCAAG
The DNA here is from genome assembly GCA_036184795.1 of Tokudaia tokunoshimensis. NCBI lineage: Eukaryota > Metazoa > Chordata > Mammalia > Rodentia > Muridae > Tokudaia > Tokudaia tokunoshimensis. The sequence continues at coordinate 11,100,250 of BTHU01000008.1, forward strand.
ATCTCAGCAAATTCCTGTTTAGACTATCACCATCACTTAAAGTGATATGGCCAACTCAGTGTTTCAGTTTCTCCTTTCTTTTTATATCTAGTAAAATTTGATGCACAGACTTAGGTTGCACAGCATTAGGTAGACATGTGTTTATACCTTTTCAACTCATGGGCTTCTGTATTGTTATTTAATGACTTTGTGGGATTAATGTAGAGTATGTTGCATGCATTTTTTTGTATTACAAATTAAACCAGTCTAGATAATTTATGTCTTCAGTTTCAAAACCCACCTTTCTTATTTCCTCACCTTTGATCCATATGTATCCTTAACAATGAAGTGAAGTTTTTCCAGGCTGCAAATCATTATTACATTTCTTGTCCATTCAAGTGCTGTATATATTAGGATTGAAAAACATAATCTACTCATGTTACAGAACTTATTAATAGGTAGAAACTTCCTACTGCTCTTTTAGGTTTTTCTGGTTTTATTATAGATTTTGTGTTCTTTTTTTCCTTTTCAAGTCATCTTCTTATGTGCTTAGATTTTTATGCATTATCACCTTTGATTTTAATTTGAAATAATATTTTCTTAATTCTTTAAGAATTTCATATAGTTTTTAACATATTAAATTTCTATTATATTTGACCCTTCTTTAATTTCTATATATCAAAAAATTAGCTGGGTAGCACAAACACTATAGTTTTTAAAAATAAACCACATTTTTATTATAGTCCGATTTTATATTCCTATTAAACTTACTTAAGACAATACATAATTATAAAAGGCTGCTTTAATCTGATTAGAGAAAATTTTTTTAAAAGAAAATATTTTAGTGACATTAAAAACACCTCAATTCTTAAACTCTATTTTATATTTTATGTCAAAATTGAAATAGTTTATACTTTATCTATCTTAAAATTTATAGTTACATTAAATAACCTTTTGTTTCAAGGGTTATTGCAATGACAAAATAACCTTTCAAACTGTCATGATACATTAGTTCCTTTTACTAATGAGTAGGTTGTTCTTGCAGCCCATCATACTCCTGCCTACAGCTTTATATATGGAGAAATGCTCATGTACTGGACCTGGAACTGATCACGGAAGAAGATAAGGGGATGATGGCTCTGCATTCTGAGTTTCAGGTTGCTAATTGCACTGGGTACTAGCGTACTATCATCTTGCTCTGCTGAATTGGCAAGTATATGCCAAATGTGAGTGCTTATTAAGCAATAGGTAAACAGAAGATAAGGCAAGTCTATACAGAACTATAGTGGCTCTGCAGAGCCCAGTCCAGCTCTCTGTAGCAGTTAGTGGCTACAAGCATCCCATTGCAACCTGTCACAGGCAAATATATTTTAATAGAAGATACATATGCTAATGCATGTTGTCCTGGTGGATGTTTGAGGTGTGATAGCAAACAGTATGTGTTTCATGTAAAAAAAAAATGTTTATAGCTTCAGTAGTTGCGGTTGTATTCCACAGATAAGGACCATGGCAGCTTAGCTGGAGAATAGAACTTGGAAATAAGTAGAAACCCTGCACTGTGACGATATAAGCTGGATTTCTACCATGATGGCTCTCTTCTAAAACTTGGATTGATGAGGAATAGCCCTGGAACCAAATACCTGCACATGGGCAACTGCATAGGAATGCGTAAGGACTTGGAGTGGTGATGGCACAAGTCTGAAACTTTCCCACACTAACTGATTCTTGCTGGGTTGTGCTTGCAGCTAAAAGTAGCTCTTGGACATTTCCTGGTAAACATGGCATTTGACTCTCTCAGTTTCCAACATTCTGATGGTACTTTCTTTTCACAGTAGTCACAGGGAATTTGGGGTATGGTGCAGCATGGTTGATGTTAGCAGCTACTACATTCTTCTCTATCTCGCTGTCTTGTTGGGTGTCCATTATAACGTATTGGATATAGACAATGTCCTTCTCTTCATTTTCTTGTTTATTGTGTTAGTAGAAGGTTGATATTTGTCCTCTACCACCTTGCTTGCCATCCTTACTTCATCACATGTTGTTTTCTCTTTATCAAAATTAGTTCACTATGTCTCTGACTTAGGGCTTGGATTCTTCTGATGCTGTGGAAAAGTAATATAATATTGTCAAACCTATTAGCTACTACTGATGGATTTTGTTATAGAAGCTTTCTGAGCTAGGAAAACAGGAAGAGGTGTTGAGACAGAAATAACATTCTCTTGTTTATTAACAAAATGCCTTTCATACATTACTTAAGTTTTGTAGTATGTAGTAGTACTGTCTCATTTAAAGACACAGTTTAATACCAGGATTACAGGCACATGATTAAAGCACAAAGATGCATTACAGCTTACTGCTAGGCCACAAGAGTTGGGAGGTACTGGCAAAATATGAATTGAAACAGAATTACATTTTTCATCATTATCAGTTTCTTAAATATTTTCTCACTGTCATGATTTTTATTCACCAGTAACAATAATGCTAGTAACAAAATTACAATTTGCACTTAGTACTTCCAAATAATGCATATAAAGCCAGCAAAATGGTTCAGTGTGTAAATGCACTTACTAACAACCCTGAAGACCCAAGTTTGATCCCAAGGATGCATGTTGCAAGGTGCACTCTGACCCTTACTTGAATGCAATGGAAGATATAAACCTACAATCTTAAACAGCACACCCCCCTACACACATACATGAACACAAATATACATTACATGCATATAATAAATTACAAGACATATGTAAGCATATGCACACTTTATATACAAAAATAAATTAACAATAACCTGAAGGGCTCTAATAAACAGATCTTCACTTCATATTCTTCAATCCACATGAAAGAAGGAGACAGATGCCACAAGGATTAAGTACAAAATATTCCAGATGGCTAGCATAATTTTTACAAGTCACAATTTCCAGTTTATATAAACAGAATAACATTGAAATGAAGCTGAAGGAGAAAACATGAATTTATTTGATTGATAGGCACATGGAGCATATGCTCTTCTCATTTGTATTTTTTAAGGCATAGGAGAAATCCGCAATGCCAGATGAAAACCCCATCACCTTCAACTTCCCTTACTCTGAAAACACATGTTGCTCCTACTTCCTGAGTATGATTTGCTGTAGGTTTTCTATGCCAGCCCTTTCCTGGTAAGATTTCCCACCCACACTACCCAATAGCAGGAAAGTCATTCTAAAATATCACTGATTTAATGAGAGCCTCTTATTTGTTGTCTTTATTGCTTAGCACACAAAATGATGATTTTCACTATGATATATCTTGTATTTATATGTAAAATTATAGCACATTCTTAGCATCTCACTACCATGCCCTATGTCTATCACTGCCTTCTTTCCCATCATTTTCCCTCATGCTCATAGATACCTTTCGGTTCCTGTGTACAAACATGTGTTTGTAATGTATTTTTATTACGCATGTCTAAACACATTTGTCCTAGTTTTCATTGTTAACTCAACACAGCCTGTAATTACTCAGAAAAACTAATTGTCAAGAGAGTAAATGTCTATATCAGGTTGTCTGTGTGCGTCTATGTGAGATTATCTTGACTATCTTAGTTGAAGTATGAAGTCACAGACTACTGCAAGGGCACTGTCTTTGAGGTTGCGATGTATGAGAAAATTAGTCAAAAGTGAGCCTGTGAGTTATGGAAGGTGAGTGTTTCTGTGTGTCTGCTTGCTCTATTGTTCCTACAATCAAGTTCTACCCTGTCTCCCATTACTGCTGAGTTTTGACCCAGAAGTGTGAGAAAAAGAAACCCTTAGTTACCCCAGATTGCACCTGGTAGCAATGTTTTAGCATAAGAACAGAAAAGTAGGTCAGAGAACATATATATATATATATAGTTTCCATGGGTGAGAAGCAAATGAAATGTTTTTCACTTCTTTTCTCACATTTTTGCCAGCATACTTTTGTCATTTCCTTTCCAAATCATTAGATTATTTGAGTTTTTATTACTACTTTTTATTGAAGATAGTTTTTTCATGCAATATATTATTACTATGGCTTCTCCTCCCAAAATTCATCCCATATCTGGCCTTCCTATCCAGTAAATCTTCAACCTTTCTTTCTATATCCTGTTAGAAAACCTTTTGATTTCTAATCTTAAAAAGCTAATAGAAAAGAAAGTGAAGAAAAGTAAACATGAGTAGAACAAAAGAAACAATGTAACATGAGAGAAAAGAGACAAAGACAAAGGACAGGAAGCACACATAGATGTAGAAACACACCCAGAAATCCTATAAGGACACAAAATCTGAAACTACAATATATCAGCAAAAGACCTGTAAGGACAAAATGTTCCAACAAAGTACTATAGGAGAAAGAAATATGGAAAGATAGATAGATAGATAGATAGATAGATAGATAGATAGATAGATAGATAGATAGATAGATAGATAGATAGGTAGGTAGGTAGGTAGGTAGGTAGGTAGGTAGGTAGGTAGGTAGGTAGGTAGGTAGAAAGATAGATAGATAGATAGATAGATAGATAGATAGATAGATAGATAGATAGATAGATAGATAGATAGATAGATAGATAGATAGATAGATAGATAGAGGTAGATGAGAGAGAGAGAGAGAGAGAGAGAGAGAGAGAGAGAGAGAGAGAGAGAGAGAGAGAGAGAGAGAGAGAGAAGAAAATAGATCCCCTAAATATACGATAGTGTTTGTTTTGTGTTAACCATGTGCCATGTGCTTCTGGGCATAAGGTCTGCTCAAAATTATGATTTGTATGCTTAAAGAGACTTCACCAGAAAAAAAAATCTCATTTCCCTTTGCTTGTGGTCAATTTTCAAGGCATCTACTGGGTTAGTAAGGGGGGCTTCTGTTTACTTCAACTCTAACAGCTGGAACCTGATCTGGCTTAGTCCTGTGTAGGCCCTGTGCATGCTGCCACAAATTGGGTGAGTTTGCAAGTATGACAGGCCTTTTGTATTTGGGAAATCTTGTTTCCTTGATGTTCTCTCTCCCCTGTGGCTCTGATGATCTCTCCACCTTCTCTTCTAAAGAATACCCATACATCCGATTTAAGACTGAGTGTTCTACGATCTCTTACTCTCTGTACTTTGTCCAGTTGTGGATCTCTGCATTTGTTCCCACCTACTGCCAGAAGATGCTTCCCTGTGGATGGCTGAAAAAAAAAGCCACTGATCTATACTCATAGCAGTAATTTTATTGATATGTTCCTTTAGTAGAATAGCAGTAGTTGGTTTTTGCCTTGGTCCATTGCTTCAAGTTCTTGACCTCTTGAGCTGTCTCAGGCATGGGTTCCATCTAATGAAGAAGGCCTTATATCCACATCCAGTCAGATGGTTGGTTTCTCCCATAGTTTGCCACAACTTCACTTGTATATCTTGCAGGCAGGTAACTGTTGCAGATCTCAGGTTTTAGGGCTGAATTGGTATCTGCTGTTCTTCTCTAATAGTATTGAAAGTACCTTCTAATATTGTGAATGGAAAGAATGAAGAATGGTAAGTATGGGTGAAGGCTCTAGATAGGCACCTGCTCAACTTATCTGATAGCCATCATTAACTTGGGTGTATCATAGTTTTCTTTTTGCTTTTGTCAACTTGATACAACCTAGATGTATTTGGGCAGAGAGAATCTAAATTTTGGAGTTGTCTTTATCAGATTAACTGGTGAGATTTTCTATAGGTCATTTTCTTGATTGCTGATTCATGTAAGAAGTCCCAGTCAGGTATGGGCAATACATTCCATTCCTGGATCATGAATCTGAACTGCAACAGGAAGCAGTCTGAGTGGAAGCTAACCAGCAAGCAGGACACTGGTTTCTCTTTAAGTTTCTGCTTCGAGATTTTTGTTGAGTTGCTGAGATAACTTTCCAAACTAGTATACAGAAGTCTATAACTCACGTGTATCTTTTCCTATACCAAAGTTGTTTGGATCAGTGTTATATCACAACAGAATCTACATATTAATTATTCTGCCTATTAATTTACTGGATAATGATTTTGGTTTTGAATTTTTGCCAGTTACTTTTAGAATCTGGGTATTAACCCTCTATGAGGTTTATAACTGTAAAACCATTCTCCCCATTCAATGGGCTATTTATTTTTTTTATATCTGCTAATCCCTTTATTAGCCTGAACATAAGCACTTAAATTCTATGTAGTCCCATTTGACAGTTTTGTCTATTCCCTGTGCTATTAGGCTGTTTCATGTACAGTTCTTGCTTGTATTTATTTATGAAGTAATTCCCCTACATTTTATTAAACAAGAAGCTATGGACATCTAGGTCTTATATCAAGAACACTGTAGCATATTTAACTGGTTTTATTATGTTTTGTTCAGGGTGGTGATTTTGAACCAAATATGTTCTATATGTTGATTCTAATATCTATTTATTAAAAGTGAGATATTACACCTTTGACAAATGTTAGGTGACTCTAGCCAGGTGGATTAAATTATAGCTGCTCCATACTATTCTATTGTTTTGTGACAGTTTTGGTTGCAGTACCACAATGTTGTTGATACAACTTGAGATTGAGTATTACGATAAGATTCTGGCATGCATTGCTTGATCTCTGTGAATTTTATTTTAATAATATAAGTAATTTCACAATGGTAATCCTCTCAATTTATAAGAACAAGGTTTCTTCGCATCTCCTAATTATTTCTATAATTCATCTCTTAAGTGATTTAAAGTTTTCATAGTAAAATTATTTTGTCTTCCTAGGATTATTCATAAGTGTTTATATTTCAAACATTGGCTGTGGGATTTTACCTCTAATTTCTTTTTATCAACTTCATATATAGGAAAATCCCTGACTTAGTTTGTTGATCTTTATCCTTCCTACTTTACTGAAAGTAATTATCAGTCTTAAGTGTGTTTTTTGTAGGGATTTTAGTGTCTTTTAATTATAGGTTTCAGGGACTAGGAGTGTGGCTCAGTTAATAAAGTGCTTGTCACATAACATGTCAATCCCAGCCTCACAAGCTAGAAGGAGAGATTTGATTCTTACATGTTGTCTTCTAATTCCCACAGGGATACCCCCAATAAATCAATCAAGAAATACAATAATGATTAAGAGTTCAATCAATGCATAATTTCTTCAAGATTTCTAATATAAAGAAAGCCACGTTGAGCATTATCATTCTTTTTCTGCAACTGTTAAGATAACATATATTTTCTGGTTTTTGTTTATGTACTCTATTAAACTCATTGATGTTTCTATATATATTCACCTTGAATTCCTGCAGAAAAAAAACCCAAAACACTTGGCTATTGTTAGCATTCTGTCTAAACTCTACCCCACAGTTACCTGGCAACAAGGAAGTATGCTCTGCCCAGTTACTTGGCAACAGCCAGGTAGGCCTGACCCACTATAAAAAGGACTTCTTGCCCCCCTCCCCCTCTTAGTATCTTTCTTTTTGCCCCCACTCTGTCCCCTTGCCCCTCCCCCATTCCCTTCCCCCTCATTCTCCATGTGCTCACGTCCAGCCTCTACTCCTCTACTCTCTTTCTCTGCCTCTACTACCCTCTTAACACCTCTCCTCATGCCCTTAATAAACTCTATTCCAAACTATACTATTGTGTGGCTGGTCCCTCAGGGGGAAGAGATGTCTTGGAATGGGCCTGCTGAGGCACACCCTTCCCCCATACTTCACCATAGAGAACATATTCCCCCTTCTCTTTATCTTTATATAAACACATCAGTTATGATCTTTGAATTTCCTAATGTGAACTTGAATTCAATTTATAGTTATATTATTAAAATTTGTTTTTATATCTATCTTCAACATTAAAATTGGTCAATAATTTCTTTGTTCATTTGTCATGAGGACATACATATGGTTATAAAGTTTAAATGAGTTTCCATACCCCTTTTTTGATGACTAAGGTTGTTAGACATTATGTTTATAACATTTTTAAAACATTTTCACTTCTCAGTATGTTCAGTTATATGTGAAAAAAATATTTTCCATCCTGAAGAATGTTGGGGATTAGTAGAAAGAATAATAAGCAATTATAGGTCTTTATTCTCACTTTGTCCTATTTTACTGGCAGGTTTTGTGTGTCAACTTGACGCAGGATGGAGTTATCACAGAGAAAGGGGCTTCAGTAGGGGAAGTGCTTCCATGAGATCCAACTATGGGGCATTTTCTCAATTAGTGATCAAGGGGAGAGGGCCCCTTGTGGATGCTACCATCCCTGGACTGTTATTCTTGGGTTCTATAAGAGAGCAGGCTGAGCAAGTCAGAGGAATCAAGCCACTCCATCAACTCCTGCTTCCTGACCTGCTTAAGTTCCAGTCCTGACTTCCTTTTTTGATAAAGAGCAATGCAGAAGTATAAGCTGAATAAACCCTTTCCTCCTCAATTTGCTTCTTGGTCATGATGTTTGTGCAGGAATAGAAACCATGGCTAAGACAAATTGGTACCAGAAGTGGGGTATTCCTGTGACAATCTGACCATGTTTTGGGGAGGACTGTGGAAGGACTTAGGAAATTTGAGCTAAAAGAGCCATTAGGATGTTAAGAGCTCTGTGGAAAGTTCTATAGGAGCTTGGAAGATAATGTTAAGAAGAGTGTGGAAGATGGAGGCCTGGCTTGTGAAATTTCAGAGGGAAGACTAAAGACTATTATCAGGGCCATGTTTTGATTGTGAAGATTCTGTGATTTTGGTTAGCTGGGGCTCAAGAATCAGCTGTGATTAACAAGATACCAGAACCACTAAAGCAAACCTTTTTGTTACTGGGAATATTGATGATGGAACCTAGAAGTTAGCGGTAATTAAGAAGAGACCAGAATCACTGAAGTGAAATCTGGGAAGTGTTTTCTGAGAACACAGAGGCTATGTTCCAGAGACAGTCACAATTGTATTTTGTGTTGTGACTAGATTTGGTACTGTTTAAGCGTCTCTCAGGTAGTACTGGTTTTGAAGGCATGAAGGGGTCATGAAGAGCAGCTGAGGCTCGGCACTGTGAGAAACTGCAGAAGGTCATTGGTGAAGGTGCAAACTCAGTTGCTATTGATGGCCCAGGACTGAAGGGGTTATGCATAGGAGTTGAGGCTTGGCATCATAAAGAGAGTCTATGAGAGGCTATTGGTGAAGCCTAGTTACAGCGGAAGACAGCAGTGTTTTGGAGATGCCAGTGCCATGAGATGTCCACCAAGAACAGCAGCAGCAGTGGAGTACAGGCAGCTGGAGCCTAGAAGACAAGCTGTGTGCTACAAAGGGCAGAGCTGGAGCTTGGAGCTCCAAGCCCTTGGAGGAGCCCGGAAGATCATGAGTTGGATCCTAGACATTGAACCATTGGAGTTTAAGTTTTGCTTTTGATATTAACTATGCCCTGATATTTTTTTCCTCTTGAAGGAAGAAAGTATTTTAGTGAAGCCCACAGTTAAGAGACTTTGATATTTTTTTTTACGAGACTTTGAATTTTAAAAGATATTTAGACCTTTTAAAGGGATTAATTTTTTTAATATGTAAAGACCGTGGAACTTTTAAAGTTATTTAGATCTTGGGAATGAATAAGAAAGTAAGGGTTGTGGCTTAATAGTGATGTGTTTGTGTGTCAAGTTGACAAGGGGTCAATTTTACTGACTGGTGTTGTGTGTCAACTTGACACAGACTGGAGTTATCACAGAGAAAGTCACTTCAGTTGGGGAAGTACCTCCATGAGATCGAACTGTGGGGCATCTTCTCAATTAGTGATCAAGGGGGGAGGGCCCCTTGTGGGTGGTACCATCCCTGGGCTGGTATTTTTATGTTCTATAAGAGAGCAGGCTGAGCAAGTCAGAGGAAGCAAACCAGTAAGGAACATCCCTCCATGGCATCTGCATCAGCTCCTGCTTCCTGACCTGCTTGAATTCCAGTCCTGACTTCCTTTTGTGATGAACAGCAATGCAGAAGTGTAAGCTGAATAAATCCCCCCCCCAACTTGTTTCTTGGCCATGATGTTTGTGAAGGAATAGAAACCCTGACTAAGACACCTATGGTCACAAAACAGCCATTGATTTCCACTAGGCACCTAGTATTCAAACTTCATTCTAGATTTGATTAGCTCAGATATCTTTTGTGTACATTTTAATACATTTCATTTTATGTACATATGCGTATATGTGCATAAGCCTGCTCCTGTGTATGTGGCAGTCAGAAGACAACTTATGGGAAATGATTCTCTAGGTTTACCATGTGGGGTAAAAGAAGTAAGCAAAGGTTGTTCAGCTTCCTTTCAGTTAGCTTTCCTTGCTGAGCTGGCTAGCTGATATTGATTGTGATTTTAGTTTGCTTGTTTTGCCTTGTTTTCACATGTGATTAGGTCAGACAGTCCATTTATTTATATTCTTCCTGAGGCCATTTTAGATTTAACTAGACTTTGATCTCCTTGACAGAGAAGCCTATGGAAAATTACCCAACTATGTTCTAGGGACTGAAAGTTGGGATGTCCTAGCTAACTTATCTTAGCTTCTGTTAAATTGCCTCTTTGTGTGGAACCCCTTCAGCTAACTGCTTATCTGAGCTTCTGTTAAAGTTGCTTGCTTCAGACTGCTTTTTGCAAAGCCCTCTGAGCCTCCTGATGGCTGCCTAGAGAGAAACCCTGTCACAGTTTCTGCCTTTAAAAGCTCTGTGTTCTAGACACTCAGGCCACTCCTAGGTCCCTAAATACTTGGGTGTGATCCAGCTAGCTGAAATAAAGACTTGCAATTGTCTATACACTGTGTTCCAGTGCTCATCTCTGGTGAACTCTTTAAAATATACAAAAATGGGTTAATCTTAATTGTGCATTGAATTGTTTTTTTTCAATCAGAAATAAAATATGAAAGTCTAAGATACTTAGATTTTAAAAGCAAGTAAAAGAGAAATAGAATACCTTGATTAACTGAGAGGTCTGCATAAGCAGACAGAAGCAGAGAAATACTTCATAAATTGCTCACTTCTGTTAGTTTTAATAATAAAACAGCAACAACCCAAAGCTCTGTGGTTCTCTCAAGTCCCTTAGCTGAAGTCATTTCAGTCATGCATGTTGTACCAGCTTTTAAACTCAGAAACTTCAGTGGGAATGCAAATTTACAATTTGATTAAAAGCACTCAGGGGCCCCATTTGGCAAAATTTGATTTACCTCTGGCCAATTCATATCCTGTCATTCCAAGAACTCACTTTGATATTGAATTGGAAAGTTTAATTTTCATTTTGTAAGATGGCTTTCTATGGGTGGCGTTGAGCTACATGCAGTTAGCTCACCATGCCCATTCTGAGTGTTAAAGATGAATTTTTAAATGAAAAGCAGTTTGTAAGTCAACAGTCTGTGCTTTATGAAGGGAAGGGAAAGAAGACTTTTGATACTAGCAAGGATTGAAATGAAAGAATTCCATAAAAATTATCCTTTTCAAAATGAAAACTAAAGTTTCTAGTTGCTGTTCCTTTGCTTTCTGTGGTGACAACCCTTTCCTCTGTCTACACTGTACCTATATTGAAAAGGAATCCTCCACAGCATACTATGGCCTTTCTTCTGTACACACAGGCACACGCAAATATGAATTACATGTTAAAAATACAAAGAGATAGAAGAGCTTTGAGGAGATGATCAATAATAACAGCTTTAGACTGGGCATTAAATACAGCATTTCATTGATTTTTAAGCAGTAGCAATGCTGTAAGACCCTGGTGAACCTTAACTTACTGGAGACCCCCTGAATGAACAACATGGAGCCAGGAATTGATGCAAAAGCAAGAGGAATTTTATTGTTCAACATGTTTGGGTCACCTGAACATGAAGGAGAGAGAGAAAATGACCTCTGCAGCCCATTCAGCAAGTCTTTATACAGTTTTCAGAGCATCAGTCATTAGACACAATATAATTGGCAGAACAGTATGACTTTGAAACTGACTGTTTTTTAGAGAATGAGGTGGCAAGTACTTCCCTTGTCTGTAGGTGGTTGTGGAATGTGTCTACTCTAACCTCCCCCACCTGCAAATGTCCAATGGTTCCCCTCTACCCCCTGTGGTCTGAGGAATGTAATTAACCTCTGCCTTCCAGAGGGGGCAGGTGCCTATGTGCTCTCTGAAGTTTCTCTTCTAGGAAGGGAGGAGTCTGGTGGAATTTTCCAAAGTTCCTGAGCTGACCTCTTCAATGCTTTACACTGTAGATGAGTGAAGGACATCTTAGAGTGGCTGTTGACTGAATATCTGTAATGTCATCACTTTTACACTAATAACATAACCAAATGGTTGAATCTACAGAAATGTTATCAAATTATTTAAGAGCCACATTACAGTATTAAAGGTCCTAGGTAATTCTGGAAGTTGTTAATTATATTGTGGGGGAAAATGATAAATATACTGTGTCATAGGATCTAACATGGCAGATACTGAGCACTGTTCAGAGGTATGTGTATTGTGATTTGTTATACATTAGAAATACAAAATTTCAAGAAAGTATTTAGTAAAAAACAATGCAAAAGATTTTAGTACTGTTCTCTTATTAAATGTTAACATGATACAATTGTTATGAGTTTGACTAGATGTGATCTTATAAAAATGATGTCACATTGCATGTTTTCAAGGTCATATACAGTTTTAAGAAAGCTCAGCATCACAAGTGTGATTCATATTACAAATATACGCCATTATGCTTCCTTAGAACACCCGTAGAGAAAATGATACTAGAGGAAGAACGTAGACACTGATAAAATTTTATCAAATAATAATCTGAAGTTTCCAAATATTACAGGATACACATTTATCAAGTTATTTTGTTTTATGGACATGTGTAGGGGTTAGAAAGCTGTCAGTCATTATGTAACTCTCTCTGCCATTTATTATAAAAAAAATAATAAAAATATTTTTCTTTATATAGCATCTTTAGCTGCTTTTCTGCTTCCTGTAGATTCCTTGAGTATATATAAATATGCAAATATGTAATGAATATCAACAGTAAAATACCACCAGGTAATTACTTACCAGTTCATTTCCCTAGGTCTTAGGAAATTATTTTATGGGTTTTTTTATTTATTTATTTTATTTTATTTTATTTTGGTTTTTCAAGACAGGGTTTCTCTATGTAGCCCTGGCTCTCCTGGAACTCTTTTTGTAGACCTGGCTGGCCTTGAACTCAAAAACCCACCTGCCTCTGCCTCCCAAGTGCTGGCGTTAAAGGTATGCACCACCACTGCCTGGTTTATACTAGAACAATATTTTACCAAGGAAAATCACCTTCCCATTTATAAAATTGATATCGATAAGTAATGTATCTCAAATAAATTATGTGAAACTTTTATTGGTTATCTTCATAAAACATCTCAGTACTTCTTTGGTAGAGTTTAAAAGAGTTTTTACATGAGTATGAATTGAAGGTTTTGTTAAGTGTTCAGAGTCGAAATATGACTTCATGAGGACTAGAGAGATGAATCAGTACTAGCCACTCTTTGAGAGGATCTGATTTCAATTTCTAGCAGTCATATGGCAGTTCTTTACAGCTCCAGTGCCCAGGGATACAATACCTTCAACCAGACATATATGCAGGCAAAACACCAATGCCCATAAAATGAATAAGTTAAAAATATGAGTTTGTAGAGTTTTTAATGTAAAAATTAAAAGATTTCTATCTATAAAAATGAGTTAATAAGTCAGTCAATATACATTTGTTGACAACATTCTTCTGGACTGACACTGCTTTAGGTAGTGTTAATATTAAGAATGAAAATAATTTATTTCCTTTGTCAGCTTTATATTACAAAGAGAAATAAATATACAAATACATAAAATAAAATGCATAGTATTTTATACATATACATATATATATATATATATATATATATATACACACACACAAATATGTTATATGGAAAAATAAATGAGAAATAATTGAACATACTTGATATAGTTTTCAACAGGTGATAAATACAACGAAGTCCAAATCAATATAATAATGCATGATAAAGTATTTCATAGTGGCTCCTCCAGGGGAACATAGGACATGTTGCTGACCTAGAGTCTGTTGCTTCAAAGCCTTGACATTGCATGATCACATGTTAGAGGAAAGAGAACCAACAACTTTCTGTGTTGTGCTGTGTTATATTGTGTTGTGTTCTATTGTGTTATAAAATCTAATGTTAACTCAGCCTTTCACTATGATTTCTTGCAAACATTAGCTGTACTCTATAGTCTACTTTTGATCAATGGTTCAGAAAGGAGATAGTTTGGGAGATAGCTTGGTGGGAGGATTCCTGAGGAAGAATTTTAGAAGGAATTGTCCTCTGATGTGTTCTATTTGAAATTCACCACCACTGTTTTAATTGAATGGATTCTCAGAAAGCGGGGACAGCAACCAATAAAAACATTTAAATGATTTTCTTCTTGAGGAAAAATCTCTTGGAGCAGTGGAATCTAGCTGATATAGACATTTAATGAGAAAATTCATGGGATATGAGTTGGAAGTCTTATGGGTATCAATGGTTTATTGCCTATTTGATAAAAGCTGTCAAAATTTGAAACTAAAAAATGGGATATGAAGTGCTAATTCTTGGTAGAGTCTAGGAACATCTGTGATGGGACCAACATCCTGATAATGGTTTTAATTTCATTAACAAAGAAACTATTTTACATGAATCAAAATGTACATGAACTTTCACTGGTCAAAGTAAAGAGAGACATTTGGTATCTTTCTGCCTATCAACAAAATCTGTGACTGCTAAAAGAATTCTCTTGGAAAATGTAAGTCTCTTTTTTTAGCTGAGGCTGGTTTTGTGTCTTGTACCAAGTGGTATGGACTCACAATGGAAGTTAAAGTTTTCCCTTCAATTCTAGGCTGTGGCTGTCTTCTCTGAAGAAATAAAGTCTTCAACATCCTCTACCTGGTGCAGTTTGAAGGTCTTTTGAATTATATTGACAAGAGTTGTGCTAGGTGCTGCTGGGCTGACAGCCCTTGCCAATTTCCACCTGTCACCCAGTGACAGGAGAATGTGGAATGATTAGATTGTTGCTTCTTTGTTACAAAAATGAATTGAGACAGGAGTGAAATTCATTGTAACATTTTATGGGCTCTTGAGATGGCTTAGATAGTTGGCTGTGTGACCTAAAGCTTGAACTAAAGAAAATATAGAATACAGGAATTTAGTTGCCAACTTGGATTTTATAAACAAAGAACACAGTTTTAAGACAAGATAGAGTTGTTTGAGAATTAAATAGCATGACTTTTCATTAATTCCATCATAAATCCAAGCCATTAGAAGCCATATGCATATGTATGTATATACATTTTCATCTGTGGGTCAATGTTATATAAATGCTAACAATGCAAGCTAATTTTCTTCATTTCTAAATGAGAAAATACAGCTACACAAGTTTAGTTGCAGTAACATAGTAACCCACATTAAAGTCAGGTGGCAGCCATGATTTTTTTCATGGCAGCAGGGAGTTTAAGGAAGATAAAAAAGGAATGATTAAAATTGAGCAAACATGGCTGTTGTAAAGCAAGTAAGATGCTATCTTACTTGTTAAGCTTTCCAGACTTGATGCTTTTAACAACAAAGTAGAAGCCATTGATACAGTTGAATAAAGTAGTGTTGGGAGGATTTAGACAATTCATTGGAGACAATTTAAAGACTAAAACCAGAGAACTAAAAACTTCAAATATAAACATCTTCTCTGAAGATTGCCTATAATAAAGATGGACCAATTGTTGGACCTGCTCACAATAATGGCATGGGGGATGCACTATAAGATCAGAGAATTATTGCACATGTACCGGTATATGTGTGTGTTTTACATCTGTATTTGTAGTGCATGTGTATATGTGGTATATGATTTTGTGTATATGAGTTTATGTGCTATACTCCTGGATTAATGTGAGTATGAGTGTGCCTATGTACACATGAATATGTATGTGTTTTTCTATGATTTTTCCCACCTGTGATTGTAGAGCTCAGAGATCAATATCTGGTATCTTCCTCTGCAACCATCCAAGTTATTTTCTATGATGGTCTCAGAAATCAGTGTGATTTTAATCTTTAAATAAGATTTTAATCTTACATAAAATGTGTAGCTTCAAAGGTTATATAGTGTGTTATGAAAATTCCATATTGCATTCTGTATGGGGAAGTCACTTGCATGCCACAATAAAATAACTAGTTCATTTAAGACAGAATTTTCATGAAGAGAAAAGCACCCATTCAGAAAGCACAATTGCATAATAGATATCTGTCAATAAATTACATAGAGTCAGAAGGAAGAATCACACCCATCAATGAATGAAAGTGGCTGGTAAACTAAAGAAATATTTGTATGGGGTAAATATATGATGTCTGAAAAAAGAACTAGGTAAGATGGTTCAATGCTTATTTCAGAGAATATAGACTTATTATTTATGGTCAGGAGATGGGAGGAAATTACCAAGGTAGGGCTTAGATATGGTTGCAAACAGAAAAAATAATAAGGTTCCTAAGCAGAAAAATTAGTGGTGAGTTCCACTAGCATGTCAGCCACATCATCTTTATGTTGGATGCTTTACTGTTACTGTAAATCAGAGCTTCAGAGGCCAGGCTGGTGCCAATTTCCATAAGAACATGAGGTATTTTAATGCCTAGTATATGAGAATTTGTGGATTCCTGATGACACTGTTATCTAAGGGATACATGACTACCTCCCCAATACGCAGAAGATTGTTTCTGGGGAAAATACATGAAAACAATTATTTAAGGCTATGAAAGATAGTTGTGGTGAACTTCATGTGAGATTTCTAATTCTGCCATAACTTTGTGAGGGTGTCTGAGGAACATCATGGGGGCAATCAATATACAATCGGCTTTCTTGAGGATTTATCTTGTACTACACAGTCTATTAAAATAATGTGTTGGTTTGGGTTATATTTTCTTTCCAAATATTTTCCAAAAAGTCCTCCAACCCTTGTTCCTGAGGGTGAATGCAGGGCCAGAAAGCCAAGGTCAAAGCTTGTATGAGGGCCAAGCAGTTGATGAGTTTGCTACCAGCACCTGCCTGGCTTAAGCACAGAATTTATTTTTATTAGTCAAAGGAAAAAAATAAATACTCACCTGAAAACAGGTTTCTCAATTTTTTTTATGTTCCCCACCCTTTGTATATATAGCAAGGCCCTGAGTGCTTTTGCTTGAGACACTAGACTAATGGAAACAAAAAACTCCTGACATTTAACTTTCCATCCCCTTTCTTCTGCATTGTGTGCATGGGAAGTAGAAACACTGCTTTAGAAAATAGTTACCTCATGGTATCCTTTTTTTTAAAATAACTGAATAGTCTTCCATTATGTAAATGAAGCATGTTTTCTGTATGTATTCTTTGGCTAAGGTATATCTGGGTTGCTTCCAGTTTCTGAATATATGGATGGAACAGGAAAATATCATCTTGAGTGAGGTAACCCCTACTCAAAAGGACATGCATGATAGGTACTCACTAATAAATGGATATTAGCTAAAAAGTACAAAATACTCATGATACCCCACACAGACCCCTAAGAAGTTAAACAAGAAAGAAGGCCCAAGTGAGGATTCATAAATTCCACATAGAAGGGGGAACAAATTAGTCATGGAAGGTAGAGGGAGAGAGGGATATGGGTTGGATAGGGGAAAAGAGCGACAGGATCAGGTATGGGGGAAACAGGAGAGAGGCCCAGAGGTTCAGGAAAATGAATGAATATATGATATTGCTGGGAGAGGGCAGGGGGATCCTATAGAAAGTCCCAAAGTCCCGAGATGGGGAGACTCCCAAGATTCAATGTGAGTGATGTTAGCTGAAATGTTCAACATTGGAACCTGAAGAGAATACTCCTAGTAGTTAAACAGGGCCCAAAGTAGACGGATGGGCCTGCCAAACCACATTGAAAAAGTTTGACATAGAATTGTTCCTGTCTAAAAGAAATGAAGGGACAAACCATACCAGAGCTTGAAGCAATAGCTGATTGGTGACTGGCCTAACTTGAAATTCATCCCATGGGTCAGTATAAATGTGTGCTTGCAAACAAGAGCCTAACATGACTGTCCTCTGAGAGGCTTTGCCAGCAACTGACTGAGACATATGTAGACACTCACATCCAAACATTGGACGAATGACATGAATACCTATGGAAGAGTTAGGGGAAGGATTCAAGGAACTGAAGGGGACAGCAACCCTATAAAATGACCAAAGTATCAACAATCCTGGACCCCCTCGGAGCTCCCAGTGACTGAGTCACTAACTAAAGAACATCTGGTCCAAGGCCCCTAGCACTTATATAGCAGAGGGCTGTCTAGTCTGGCCTCAGTGAGAAAGGAGGCACCTAATTCTGTAGAGACTTCATGCACCAGCGTAGTGGGATACAGGGGTAGGGTTCCCTCTCAGAGTCAAAGGGGAGGGTGGAGGAGGAATAACTCTGTAGGGGGAAATCAAAAGGCAGGTAATATTTGGGATGCAAATAAATAAAATAATTTATTTTTAAATATTTATACCTCATCTCTTGCCCCACTAATGCTCCACCTCCTAATATAGCTTTGACAGTGGGCATGTGATTTCATACATGCTGTACCACATCTGATAATAGGTTGGGTTTTTAAACTTTTCATCTACTCAATATATTAAGATTAAGCCTGTAACAACTTTATCTCTTTTCGTATGACTTTTTTATTTTTCTGAAGCCAAAGTATAATTATATCATTCATCTCCTTTGCTTTCCTTCCTTCTGTCCTCTCCATATACCTCCACTCTGTGTCAAACACATATACTCAATTTCATTAATTGTTCTCTCATATGTTCTATACCTATATATACAAACCTGCTCAGTAGCTTTAATGTTACTTTATGTGTATGACTTCAGGGAAAGCCACATGATATTGGATAGCCAATTGGGAGTCTCTCCTGTAAGTACAAGTACATGTGAGTGTATGTTTGTGTGGTTTATCAGGAAACCTAGTCCCCAGAAGTCTTTCAGGTAAGAGCCGATTTGGAAACTCAGAGTCCTATGTACAAAACTTATGGTGTCTTTAAATATAGGCACTTATCTTCTACTTGGGGAGGAAAGTTTTGAGCAATCTCTTGGAAACAGATTCCTGGTCAATAGTTCAAAGGGAGACTTCTCATTTCTTTTTTTTTTTTTTTGGTTTTTCGAGACAGGGTTTCTCTGCATAGCCCTGGCTGTCCTGGAACTCACTTTGTAGACCAGGCTGGCCTCGAACTCAGAAATCCTCCTGCCTCTGCCTCCCAAGTACTGGGATTAAAGGCATGCGCCTCATTTCTTTCATTAGGCATTTAGTTAGATAGTCTGTGGCGCTTGTGGGGACCACTGTCTGCCCAGATGGATAATTCAATTAAAAGTATATATTATATACATATTTATATTCTGATGTGTATTTATTGTATTTAATTCTAGGTAGACAAATAATATTCTTTTTTGACTTTTCCTGACAGTATTGCTATTTCATCTCATTCCTGCACCCTCCTTCTACGCTAAACTTTCCCCCCACATAAAGACTACCCACTTTTTACATGTTTACATTGAAATCAATTTTACCCAGTTGTCCCCCTCCCCCACAGTACCTTTTTACTTCATTGGCCTTACTGAGCCTTCAGGAAGTGTGTGATGAATCTATATTTGGTGGATAGTGTTATTATTTCCAGGGCCTTGTGTTAAATGACTAAGTGCCATTGTTCAGTTGTGGCAATATTTAATTAAATTTGATTATTTTACCACATGTACCGGTGAGTAAAATAACTTTGCATGGAATGAGGAGCTTTCAGGTTTCAGCAGGTTCTAGCAATGGCCTCATTTACATTTTTGCATCTTCAAGTTCTATGCTTTATTCATTATAAAATACGTTTTTAAAAGAATAATATCTTTTGTTTAACAAGTATCCTAACCATTATTTTGTACTAAGCATTATAATAAAGTCATATATTAATTAATATTTTGTTGTCTTTCTATTTATCATTTATTGCTTGGTATCTTCATGATGTCTTAATTTGCTCAAAGTATAACCCTGTTTTGTCAGCTTTCCTGATGTATACTGGATGGAAGAAATAGAGACTCTTAAAAGTATGTCTATGAATATAACTGCCTAGGGAAGGAGATGTTAAAGTCAAGCCACAAGTCCATGTCAGTTGTCTGATGGATATTCAGAAAGTTATTTATCTCAGAGATATGCTTCTTGACCAAAAGTGAAGATATATTGAGAGTAATTAACAAACCTATTGAAAGGGGTTCTCTCAAACCCTTCATGTAAATTATGAGTAGGAAGAGCACTGCTTGACCACCCTTTGAGTACAAAGGTTCTGTGGCTCAGCCTCTAGCGGTCAGAGACTTACAGATGCCAATGGTCTGCTCAGAAATTTGCTTTCCTAAACCTTCAGTATCAACTATCTCATATTTAGTGATCAGTGATCCATGGTTCAAAGCAGCTGTTAACAAATGCAGATACTGGTCAGTCTAATATCTCCCAAGCCTTGTATCCTGGGAACCTTGGTTCTAAACTTTCCATTCTGTCCAGGACTACCTGGGGGAGGACAGATAAGGAAATGGCCTAAACAGAGAACTACACTGCCTAGAGTTAGGACAGAGAGGGAAGTGACTTGACAAAAAAGAAAATGGCAGGAAATATCACAAATACCACAAGGTGGGCAGGACAGGGACAAGTGGCAGAGACAACCTCCCCATTCGAGTTGACCAATAATTTTAAATATTGCTCAGGGTAACCAATTGCAGCTGTCCACCTCAGGTGACCACTGAACTCCCCACCAAAGTGTTTATAAAAAGTGTATGTTTTATGAGCTCAAGGTCTCTCCTCTTACCCACATGCTGTGGGATCCCAACGTTGGAATAATAAACCTCTTGCAGATAGCAGCAATTCCAGTCTCTGTGGCCTTATTGAATGGGGGTCTTCTGACCGACTCTTACATCAACACCCTTATCATTAGGCCAGAAAGAGACATGGTGTAGATATATAGATCCAAGGGTTGTAACTCACAGTCTGCATAGGACATCTTGCAGTTTCATCCACCACTCATAGCTATTAGCAGGCACAAACTTTCCATGAGTAAATCATAGACTCTAAGTCTCTAGGGCAAGTGTTCTTTGTCCCTCAGACCTGCTTGGTGATGACGATTGAAAGACAAGGAAGAACTAGTTTCAGCCCTCTGGAACAGGAGTTACAGGGGTTGTCCTCTGAAATTCGGAGGCTTGCCATAACTAGAATGCAGGGTCCTGGCCCTGGTGCAGGGTGGGAACCAAACAGTCTCCTTTAAGCAACAGAGAAATATGAATAGACTGTCGTGTCCCATGAAATTGGACTGTCACTTAGTTCTGGAGAATTCTCTGTACAAGGCTGCCAGTCATAGCTGGAGGTATAGTCTGTTCAATAATCTACTCCCTGTAGTTTTCTTTAGTCATAGAACAACATGAAACTGCTTACAGAAACAACATTGACAAAGTTGTAATTAACATCACTATAGTACTTAACAGTATTCAGCAGAGTATAAAGGTCCTGAGACTGTCCCAAACTCTAGACAGAACTGGGTGCTTCAGACCTGCCTCAGTCATGGTATAAATTAAAACTCTTATTTTAATTAGAGTCTCAGAAACACAGAGCATAATGGCCAAGTTTCCTAAATGAAGACACTATTTCTTTGCACAAAATATAATCTGGTCCCCAGTAGACCACTATACTAAGTTATAAAGAGAAGATATTATAACAAGTTAAATACAGTTTGAAAATTGCCCAATGAATCATTAAAAAAATTATCAACAACCAAGGAGGAGGATAACAGTTAATTAATTAGTCAATTAATTAGTTCATTAAACTAGGTAAACATTTTAATTAGAGATAAATTGAATTTTGAAGGACATATCAATTTCCTTGTTACTAAATAACATTTTATATAATTTAATCAAAACACTAAAGCTACACAATTAAAAATATATTATAGAAATTATTTTAAGGAAACTAATAAAGAACTTAATGAAAATGTAGTTCTACTCCTTTAATTAAATTCATGTCCATAAACTAATTTTTGACCTACTATGATCACATTTTATATTTTCAGTTAGGTAAAGTTTTTGGTTTAGTTAATGCTAGGATATAGATTTAGTGTGATTGTACAATATACATGTATAAATGATATATACCTTTAATATCTATACATGGAATATTCTACAAGCAAATCATTCTGTTTATATTCAGGAAAAGTTTGAAACTGTTTCCTGATATTAAATATATTGTAGATGACAAACTATTTAAATTTCTATATTTTTTATCTTCTATGTTGCCTCCTTTCTTCTCATCCACAGGAATGAGTACCCACTCTAAACCTTTCATTGTTGCTTCTAGGTTCTATGATTCACTGATTCCAAGCGAATGGCCCTCTTTTGTATGTTCTTAAGACTCATGAATATTACTCAGTTCTAGGAATGAACAATATGATTTTATCTTGATTAAATTGCAATTTTTAGCTAGTAACAGTTTGGAATACCTAGGCATACAGAACTTCAAATTCCACATGATTGAAGTGTCCATTTTGGAGTTAAAAATTCTGAAATTAGAGATTATTAACAAAGCAGCTTAAAACTAAGTTTTTTTGAAAATAATCTTCTATATAAAATATTCTCATAGTGGTTTCCTCTCCCTTATCTCTCCCAGATCCTTTCCACTTACTTATTCATCCAACTTCTATATCTTCTTTCTCTGTTTAAAAAAATAGGCATTTAAAAGCAGTCAAGCAAGCAAAAGTTAAGAAAAAGCAGGAAATAAAGAAAGAAATGCAGGCAGGAAGGAAGGGAAAAAGAAAAATCATAAGAAACACATATAGACAGACACAGATGCACATAGACACACATAATTTCATATTTTATATAATAATATAAAATTAAAAACCATAATATATAAGCAAAATATCAATAAGGTAGAAATTATCTAAACAATCTCTATCTAATATCTAATATCTAAAAAATCTCTAAAACTTCCACTGTGTACATTTTGTCTTGGTCATCTAATGACGAACATGGGTTCGCCCTTGAATATGATTTGCATATACCAGGAAACTCCATTGGAGAAAACAAAACTTTTTTTTGTAATAGTTTGACACTGAGAAAGAGTCTGGTTAGGAATAGGGAAACAGTTCAATACTCAGCTCTAGGACCCCACATGGCTTGAACTTAAGCAGGCCTTTTGTATTTTGCTACAGTCTCTGTAAATTCATATATGTGTCAGTCTTGTGTCAAGAAGGTCCTGTTTCTTTGGTGTCTTCTATCCTCACTGGTTCTTAAAATTTTTCTGCTTCCTTGTCCCCACATCTCTCTGAGCTCTGAGCTTTGATGAAGACATCCCATTTAGGATAGAATGTTTCTAGGTCTTTCAGTCTCATCAGATTGTTGAGAAGTGAGTCTCTATTTGTTCCCATCTACTGAAGAAGCTTCTCTGATTCTGACAGAACAAGTAACTGGACTATGAGTAGAACAGAATGCTAATACAAGTCATTTTATTGCGACATTTATTTTGCAGAATAAAGTAATTTGGTTTCCCTTTATTCTCTCCTAGTGTCATGAGACAAATTAGTAGAGATCAAGGCTCTAGATGAATGCCAGCATACGTTCTCCATGTTCAATTAGATATGTAGGTGTGCCTTCAACAATAGTGTCAAACTATTTGTGGACAGCAAACAATAATAGCCAAAGCAATCAGCAGAGTTGTTTGGAGGTTTCCCTTTGGGGGAATACTTTGGCCACTGGAGATTTCACTCGGTGATAAGAACTGTCTTGTTGAGACTTTGCCTTTCCTGTTATTTGGTGAATCTATTTATATTGTTTTTATATATGTATATTTTTAAAAGTTTTTCCTATGGAAGGATTTTGTATGACATCTCAAGTGGTCCTTAGTCTTGACTGTTCTCACCAATCTTCCCTTCTTTACCTTCATCTTCCTTAACATTCTCGATTTAATCCTACCATTCAGGTCTTCTCTGTGTCCTTAAAGAACTGTACATTCCATTTCCTCTGGAAGGGGAAACACAGTCACCAATATAGTCCATGATGTGGTATCTAACTTCTGTGGTTTATATGGATTAAACATCCCCATTGAAGGCTTAAATCTAACATACACATAGAAGAGAATACATAGCATGTTTAATGTTCTTGGAAAGGAGTTAGGTACCACATTCAGAATGATTTTTTTTTCTAGTTCCATCCATTTACCTTCAACTTAGCACATTTTCCTGATCCCTTCCTCTGTTCACGGACATCAGGGTGTTTCCAATTTGGGGGTATTCTGAATAAAGGAATAAACTTGGATGAGAAAGTGTCTCTGGAGTAGGATAAAGAGTCTTTGGGGTATATTCCCCAAAGTAGTATAGCTGCATCTTGAGTTAGATCTATTCTCATCTTTCTTGGAACTGCCTCATAGAATTCCATAGTGGCTGTGTAATTTTGCACTTCCATCAGCAATGGGAAAGTGTCTCCGTTATTCCATGTCCTTGCCAGTTTAGGCTGTCATTTGTTTTATTGATCTTGGACATTTGACTGGTGAAATTGAAATCTCACAGTAATTTTGTTTTTCATTTCCCTAATGACTAATGACTTTGAACACTTCTTTAAGTTTTTCTAAGCCATTTATGTTTCAATTTTTGAGAACTCTTAAAACCTTCAAAGGCTAACTTTTCAGAAGCCAATCTTCAAACTCTTCGTTGCCGCTTAGAAAAAATATCCCAGAAAAACATTTCAGGACTTTTAAATGACAATTGCACAATGAGTCTATAGAAGTGGCTTTAAATTATTTTAAAGTCAACTTTAACTATTAGTGACTATAATCAGGTGTTCCCAGTTTCAAAATCCCACCCTTGATTTTGTGAAACATAGAGCAATATTTAAATGACTGTGAAGTTACAGCCAACAGTTGTGGATAGAATGCAGATATTTCTTCCTGAACTGGTCCAAAAATTCAGTTGGTTTTGTATCCATAGTTACAGTCATTCGGAGCAAAATGTAGTTTTCATTCATGTTTCAACAAAAGCTACAGTGAGTCCTATCACAGGTTTTTTTTGTTGTTGTTGTTTTTGTTTTTTTTTTTTTGTTCAAAGTCCAGTTTTCTCTCCACGCTTTCTCGCTGAAGATCTACCTGATCCCCCGTTTCATTTCTTTGAAAATATGCCTTCTCTTTCGGTCTAGAAAAGTGATTTAGGGATGATGTCTGTTCCTCTTTATACAACTTCGCCAAAGTCCCTGGAAGCTTTCAAGAACTTGGATAGAATGACTTTGCTTACATGTAGAGTATTACAAAAAGGAATTTATTGAGGTATATATTTTTTAAAGCTTTTCCTGTAGTTGGCTTCTATATGATATCTCAAGTGGTCCTTAGTCTTACCTTAAAAGAAATTATTATTACTGGAGCTCTTGTGTGGAGATAGAAATACTAACCACAGGGAACAGAACCTCAGAAAATAGGATGAGAAGATTTTTCAAAAATACTGCATTTTGGTATGTTTTACTGATCTGTCAGAACAAAAACAAATATTATTAAAACCAACATATTTAAATGATTGTTTGTAATGGATCTGCTCTAATTAATGAATGAATGAAAGTAAATTCGGGAAGTTTGTAGTGACCAGCACTCAAATGTATGTCAGTGTACTGGGTAACCATCTTATGCACACACATACAGACATCTATATGATTACAAATGTAGGCAACAGATATACACATGGAGACACACATAAAGACACAGATGCACTTTTGCACCAATTTAACTTATGTAACTTTGTTTTGACTTCTGTGTTCACATAATCTTTTATGCTAGAGTCAGAAAATAGAGGCACATCGTGTGTCTCCTTGTATATTGGATCATTCACTGTGCAGAGTAGAAATGGGCTTGACCACCTGGCCTGTGATGGATGCAAAATCACATTACATGGTTATGCTATTCAACATCCTTTGAAAGACTCATGGCAAAACTGATGTTTGTGTAATGCATTAACTGTTCTAATAAATGCTATTTTTTCATAAAACTGAAGAATAGACAGGCAGTGCAGAATAATTTTAAAAAGACAAAAGAAAAGAAACCATGACTATTGGTCAACTCAAAATAACACTGAGAACATTTGTGCTGTCATGTCCTAGACTATACTTTTTATTCTTGTGACTAATGTTACACTTCCTATCTGGCTTTGTTCATAAAATTTATTCCCTCACAAGTATAAGTTCTGTTTCCTATTAGTAGTTATGACAGAAAACAAACAGAAAATAAAATAAAACAAACAAACAAAAAAACAAACAAATAAAACCCCAAAACCAGAAACATAATGACTGGGGTTTCAAAAAAGTTCTGTAGGAAGACTATGGCAGTCTTACTGCTTTTTCTTTTCTTTCTCCTACTTCTTTTCTTCCTTTTCTTCCTCATTTTTCCTTCCCATTTCTCTTTCCCATCTTTCTTCTCCTCCCGTCCTTTCTTTCATTCTCTATGCATAGTTGTGATAATCTGTGTTTTGTGGAGAAAGCCTTCCCTAACACTCTCAGGTTACTACACATATGTCAAAAGGCACACATAGAGGCACACCACAGACAACTACAGATACAAACATTTTTTAAAGATTTCAATAAAACTTGCATATGCTTTGGAAACACTTAATAATGTTGTATAATAAAAATAAGGTAAAGAATGAAGAGACTGTCTCCCTAATCAAATAATGGAAACATTTTATATTCTCTAGAAGTATTGCTTTGAAATGCTAAGTAGAGAAACAATGTATTTAAGAGTCATTAATCTCAATTAGCTTCATTTTCCACCAGAAAGTTTTTCATATGACCTCACCTGTTCAAATTAGTCCTAATTACTCCCTGTAAAGGATTTTAGTTCAATTACCTGCAATCTTGGAGTCTGGCCAGTGAATTTTGTCCCAAATACTTCAAACTTAAAAGTTCATTTAACATCTCTTTCAACAAAATGCCCCTGATGGCAGCTGATGTCCACAGAACTCCAGCATCATTTAATTTCTAATTTACTACACTCTGGATTATCCACAGATCTTCATCATGGCTTTCTTCCAGCTAAAATTCTATAATCAGAGGCCTTCCCAAGATAACAGCACAACTTCATTTCAGAAAGGAGAAATAATAACCTGGAAGAAATATATGTGAATATTTGTGAAAGAAAATAACCCTTTTGCATTTAACAATCCAGTGGTCCTGGCATATTTTTTTTTTTAATTTCATTATCGCTGTGCTAGGGTCTGGACAAGGGAAATGTATGAGAGCAAACAACTAAGGAGTCCTTCAATTTGATATCACTTATATCTAAGGATGAGTGTCTTTTGGGAACATACATCAGTAAGTCTAGTTTTTGGTAGCACCTGGATGATAGGGTTAATAAAAACGTCATCAAAGAACATAGTTAAGATATTTTCAAAGTCCTGATCCAAGGATTCTGAGATGTAGAAAATCTGTGTTGTTTTAAAATGCTATGCTTGTGGTTGTGTTCAGGCTACCCAGCTTAAACATAGTAATGTGCTTCTACTGACCATGTTAAACAGTGTTTCTCTCTGCTTCTCTGAAGAAACCACAGGGACAGAATTTCCAGAGTCTCTGCTCCATACTTTGTCCCCATATTTCCTTTAGATCATCCAGAGACTGTACTACCTGGGGATCCATCCCATATACAGACACCGAACCCAGACACTATTGGTGATGGCAAGAAGTACTTGCTGACAGGAGCCTGACATTGCTGTTTCCTGAGAGGCTCTGCCAGAGCCTGACAAATACATATGATGATGTTCACAGACAACCACTGTTGAGCAGAGGGACTCCAATGGAAGAGGTAAGGAAAGGGCTGAAGGAACTGAAGGGGTTTGCAACCCCATAGGAAGAACAACAGTATCAACCAACCAGACCCAACAGAGTTCCCAGAGACTAAACCACCCACCAAATAGTACACATGGAGGAACCCATGGCTCCAGCTTCATATGTAGCAGATGATGGTCTTATCTGGCATTAATGGGAGGTGAGGCCCTTGTTCCTGTGAAGGCTCTATGCCCCAGTGTAGGAGAATATCAGGCATTGAGGTGGGAGTGTGTGGGTGAGTAGGAGAACACCCTTATATAAGCAAGGGGAGGGGAAATGGGATGGGAGTTTGTGGAGGGAAAACCGGAAAAGGGATAATATTTGAAATGTAAATAAATGAAATATCCAATAAAAAAGAGGAAAAAAAAAAACAAAAAACAAAACAACCAAAAAAAAAAAATCCAGAGTTACGCACAAAGACAATTAGTAATCCCTCTGTGAATTTTTAAAGCAACAACTCAGAGACAACTCTTCCAATTACTATTTCATGGGGGAGTATTTGTATTTTCTTAGCATCTAATGTAGTTATTATCCATGATATACAGTTTTATTAAGGGTTTGCTTTAAGTTCTACTATGTTTTGAGATAACTTGTGGTTGTGTTCAGGCTACCCAGCTTAAACATAGTAATGTGCTTCTACTGACCATGTTAAACAGTGTTTCTCTCTGCTTCTCTGAATCCCATGTGCAAGTTTGACTATGTGTTTCCAGAACTCAAAGAAGCTGTCTTGTTATGTAACTGAGTGTTATGAGCAGATGATGTGAAACCAAAGATCACCTACAAAAAGAAAGGCAGATCAATCAACAAGGACCATGACATCTTGAGAAAACACATGTAACGATAGATTTTTACAAACAACTGTATATACCTGCTGTGATTCCATTATATTCTGACATTGATTTGTCATTATTTTAGAAATCACTGAAGACCCTGGTTTTATAAAAAGAATATTAGGATGCTAATACAAATTAGGCAGGAAGATATTATATTTTATTTTTATTAATGCAGTGATTAATAGGTAATGACATTTAGAGTGAGAATTTAGAGTGAGAATCATTAGTAGTGTGAATTTACATAAAGAAGCGTTGACACTGAGCAGTTCCTCTGTCATTTAGGGACTTGTATATAGACCATTCTATATCTGTGCTACATCCTTCTGCCTCAGCTTCTACAGAACTAGGATTATAGGTATGTGACACCATACCAAGCATAGTTCATAGTGTTTATGTAAGTAAGATATCATTGAGTTTAAAAAAATTAATAATATATTTCTCACCATACTATTACAACATGAAATATGAAGAAAAAACCACATTTACTGTAATCAACATAAATCTATTCCATTATTGGTATTCTCCGATTACAAATTCATCTTGAATTAAAATTAGAATTAAACATTTACCACTGCAATGTGATTGCTGGTTATAGTACAAAATAATATGGTTAAGAAATAATATTATTCTATAAACTCTCATAAGAGCTGTAATATAAGCATTACTATACATTGATTCTGAAAGTGAAGCACTGTTAGTTTATAACAAAAGACTGAAATTTCCAGATAAAATAAGGATAAAACTAGAAATTTTAGTAATTGCTAAAACTTAAAATTTAAAGGTCAGTCTCTATAAAGAAAAAGTATATATTTGTTGTAAACCCAAAAAGAAGCACAAGTGTACGTTATTGCTAATTTATTATACATTTATCTTTTATGTTATATTCAGTAATGACATTCAAGATGAAGAATGTACAATTTTAATTCTCTATAAACATTAATTTTGGCTTTCCTTTGAGGACTTCTTGGGAGAAAAAATGAGTACATAAAACAGAGTAAAGCAAACAATGCAGAATCACCAAGAAACTTTTCATGTTACACATGCTTGATGCCGGAGAGTCTTTATGACATAATAGCAGGCTTTGAAAATATAGGCAGCACACATGCTCATTCCTCTTGCATCCTACACCACTAGAAGGGGCCATAGAGTCTGTGGTACTGTTGGAGGGGCAGAACCAAAACAAGATCAAGGAGGAAGACATGAAGTGATGTAATATCCGCAAGGTTTCAGAACATTTAATTTAATCTAAGTTTCACAGTAGAAAGAGTAAGGCACTAATAAATATCCCCTGGGAGGACGGAAATATTCCAGATAGAAATGTCCAGATAGCCGGGTGGTGGTGGCGCACGCCTTTAATCCCAGCACTTGGGAGGCAGAGGCAGGCGGATTTCTGAGTTCGAGGCCAGCCTGGTCTACAAAGTGAGTTCCAGGACAGCCAGGCTACACAGAGAAACCCTGTCTTGAAAAACCAAAAAAAAAAAAAAAAGAAATGTCCAGATACCATGTCAATTATCAGTGCTTTCCTCTCAGATTATTGAATTCTGCTTCTATACACTCATTTTAATGGAATTAGAATTATTCAAAAAAATCCTCCAATATCCACTCATGATATTGGAACAAAAAAAGAAGCCATCTCTTAATAAATTGTGAAAACAATCTATTCTGGTAAATGGAATCTTGTGTGAAACCAGAGTTAAACTATTATTTATGTTACAGAGAATATTTAAAATAAAATCCCCCCCCGCCTCATTTAGCAAAGAATATAAGCAGCTACGTCACCACATCCATTCATTGCCATGGATATTACCCTGACCAGAAAAATAGGGTGATAATTAGAAATACAGGAGACTGGGAATTGTGATTCAAGTGACAGGGAGAAGAAATGGCTGAAAGCACTGTGAATGAGCATTATTGTTGTTTCAATAAAGGCAAGAACTGTTAGTGTCAAACATATGTCACAGGCTGATTGTGGTCAGAATTGCAGAACTCATTAAATACATGTTAAATGAATAGATATCATTATATGTAGGTGGTACATTACCATAGCCGCTAGAAAATAGAAACTGTTCAGTATCATTTCTGAAAAGTCAAAGAAACAAAGTTCCACCCCCAGTATTACCTAATTAGAATACTGATCTACTATAAGTTTTGTAATGTCCAAAATGTTACAATTGTAAGAATCCATTTTGCCATACTTGTATTGATTTTCCTTTCCTTTGTAGACATTGGACCTGCTTTTCTGTACTGAAATTTTCTTTGTTTCCTGGTACCTTGGATTTAAGCCTCATACTAAAAAGAATGTGTTCTAGCAGTTTTATGGTATTGTGAGGTTATCATATGTTATTTTAGTATATCTTTGGCATTTAAGAATTAACAAATTGAAGAAGTCCATACAATTCAGATACAAGTCTCTTTCACATTCCTGAGAAGCATCAGTTGTCCATTTTAATATATCCATATGTCTGTCTGTCTCTGTTCTGTTGACAATCATTTCTTCTTGAAACACATGTTGTTTTGGCATCCCTGTGTCTTCTCTTATTTATTTGTGAGATACCAAGGCCCCTTTATAATGTGACATGTAAATTGAATTATCCCTTTCTGGAATGAATTCTGTGTTCCATGACATTTAGTTTAGATCAGATTGTTTTGGTACTTTTCTTGGTTTACACTTTAAGAGGTTGTAGATTCACTGGTTTGTACCACAAAAATTCCACCTGTGAGGCTAGAAAAAGTCCTCAAGAGGCTAGATTTGGGGGGGGGTTCCCAGATGAATGCTGGCTAGTCTCATCTACCACACTTTCTGTTCTCTGATGGACTCTAAGGAACTGTGTCATCATTCAGAATGTATTTGTGTGAAGATTGTAAGTAATCAATATGAGGAGGCTGAACGCTCTGTCCATGCCCTGCTTCCTTTCCGCTCCGCTGTCACAGTGTAGTCTGTTTTGTTTGTTTGTTTTGTTTTTTTTTTCAATCACTGCTCAATGTATCCATTACTCTTAGCTGGGCTCTGTTTCTACAGAGTGTTAAAGAGCTCAGAGCATGAAGAAATGTATGTTGTTCCCTTCTTTTTGGGTGTACCAAGGGTTATATAGTTTTGAGAAAGTGGGTAAGAATATTCACAGTGAGCAAAAGTCATAAACTGAAGGCTAAGGTAGAGAGATGCCTAAGTAGCATCAGCATAGGGTGGCATTCCATAAATCTCAGGTGCAGGGCTACATGACTTTCCTCAGGTAGGCAGTATGGTGTCCAGGATCCCCCAGTAAGAAAAAAGGAAGTCCCACTGACAAAGGGAGTTTGCTATTTGGCACTGAGCTCAGGGCTTTCTCTAGCAGCAGGAATTCCTGTTAGTTAAAGTCTTAGCTATCAAATCCAGATAGCTGTTCTGAGACCAGCACAAAATGGAAGAGTCCTTTTACCACCAGGGCTTCAATTTCTCTGACCTTGTCTAGGGAGCCTGAATCCCCACACTCTTTACCTGAGAAAGGTCATATGGTCCATTACAGACCTTACAAGTTCAGCCCCCTCCCCAGAACCCAGCCCTGTCCCCACATAAGAATCTGCTGAACCAGTGCCTGAGATTACTGGAATGTTTCTTCATACAAATGAAGCATTCCCGGTGTTGTTTATAAAAAGATAAGGAGGAGGGGATATTTTGGTGGAGGTCTAGGCATGTGTAAGGCAACTGGGTGCATCCACTGGTCAATTATGAGGCATCCCTTCCTCCTGATGGACCAGCCACAGTATAAAATAGAGTTTACTACTCAGGGCATGGGGAGGGGAGTTGAGAGGGAGAGAGAGAGAAAAAGAGAGAGAGAGAGAGAGAGAGAGAGAGAGAGAGAGAGAGAGAGAGAGAGAGAGAGAGAGACAGAGACAGAGAGACAGAGAGAGACAGAGACAGAGAGAGACAGAGAGAGAGACAGACACACACACACACACACAGAGAGAGAGAGAGAGAGAGAGAGAGAGAGAGAGACAGAGACAGACAGAGACAGAGAGATAAGAGACTGGCCATGAATGTGGAGAAAGGAGGGAGAGGAGTAGAGAGAGTAGGGAGGGGAAGAGAGGACATAATGAGACCAAGAAGGCAAGAGAGCAAGAGAGAGAGAAGGGGGAAAGCAGTTCCTTTTATAGTGAGTCAGGCACACATGACTGGTGCCAGGTAACTGTGGGGCAGAGCTTAGACAAACACCCAGTATTTGACCCAGTGATTCTACCATCACCCTGAAATCTCCATCCCACTCTTCAAGATTTATATATAGCCCTTGCCTATCCCAAATAAAGTGTAGGAGCATAAGTTGTTTCACCGAAGGTTTAAGAGAGGTCATTCAATATTGTCTAAAAGACCTTTAATGTTAAAATCCTCAAGGAAGACATCCCCAAGCCCCCTTCCCTACACTCACAGCCATACCTGTTTCAGACTGCACTTCATCCTTCCAGTCTGGTGTGCAGTGGATCCTTGATAAGGATACAGAAAGTGGATGCTGAATCACAGCTGGACCCCAACACACATACCACAAGATCTACAAAATAAAATCTGATAGAAATGTTGGGAAACTTCTACTAAAATGGTAAGAGAAGTTCTCAACAATCTAACAAACTTTTATGGCCTCTGTCAAACACACACACCACACCACCACCACCACCACAGTAAATAAATAGAAAATATTCTTTAAAGGTGGAACTCTTAAGAATGTAATCTTGAAAACATTTTCTTGTGTGTGCTATAAGAAGCAATGACCACCATTTGTTATGAACAATACTAAACTACTGCTTTTTCTATTTCTTTCCTAGCATATTTTTCTGGGGCTGTACTCCATGCTCCTTACAAACTAGCACTCCTGCCTGCAGTGTGGTCTTTGCCTGGAAAATGTGATCCTGAGGAAGATCAAACTAAGAAGTGTGGTAGAAGCAGGTGTTGGGGCAGAAAACTCAGGCTCCGATGTATCAGAGACTGATCATAAGCACTTGATTTTATCATTGTTGGTTTTGTTTTTGTTTAGTTTTTGTTTTTGTTTTGGCAAATGTTTTGGCTTAAATGGGAGTGATGAAGAGTCAGAAAGAATATGTAGGGAGAATGCAATTTTCAATGATAATGAAATACTTTTTCAGATTTATTTTAATTTTCTTATCATCATTTTTGAATGATGTGAAAGTGGTATATGTAGAAGCTCATGTGTGTTTCTGTGCTTGTATATGAAGAGGCCTGTTGATAACAAAAGTTTATGTTAGTTATCTTTGTTAATCACTTTCCACGCAAGCTTTTGAGCCAGGTTTGATGCACCGTTTATCTAGGCTTACTAGACAGGGATTCTTATGTCTCTACTTTCCCAAAACTTGGGGTTTAACAGTACACCATGGTACTTGACTTTTATGAGTGTTATATGTCCTGCTCTGGCATAATGCCTCTGTAGCAAGCAATTTACAGAGTTAGCCACCTCCCCAGTCACTCTTTTTCAAACTTGTTATTTTATAGGTGAAATGCAATTAATTTCAAATGATCAGAGTGAAATAAAAGTTGAAAAGTTAAAAATTTTTGATTTGTGAACATATAAATGAAAACATCATTGTAATCATTATGACCAAATTGCCGAAAATTCCATCATTCATATCGAAATCTTTGTATTCTTTTGAAATTCCTTTCAATCTTCAAATGCCCTGGCTCCAGACAACAAATTCCTAGAGTTTAACTTGGATCTCATGTCCTGGATTGATATCTCAATACCACTGCATACCAGCAACACTTTTTTTTTTAACACATCTTCTGATCAAATTCATAGTTTTGAAATTCATTCATGTCCTTGTATCTCTCTATATTGTGCTGCTTTTCATTGTTGAGTATATTATACAGTCTAGATACAAATTTTTATTTATGAACACACAACACCAGTATTATCCCTATTCTTGGAAAGAATAAGTCATCTGTGAGGATGTACAATTACATCTCTTTGGCAAACACATAGGAGCCTGAGGACTTGGAATTCCTTTATGTGCCAAATCTTGCCAAGCTTGATGTTTTGGTGATATAATTTCTGTGCACTTCTTGGCCAACCTTCTTATCATTAGTCTTTTAGAATTTAGTCAGTAATTGGATATGGTTTTACTTCATATCCACTAGTATTAGCCATTGCTTACGATTCATTAATTGGTTGGTATACTGACTCATTCATGTCCTCAATAATGGAGGTGGTATTTAATTTTATTACTACTTAGTGTATGATTTCAATAAACTATATTTCAGGAAAGTTGTCAATTTTATCTCAGATGTCAAGCTTGTTTCATGAATTTGTTTATAATTTTCAGTCTTTCATAGTAATTTGACTTCTAAGAATTATAGCTTGTAAGCTCTTCCATTTTTGAAATTCTAGAATGTGGTTTTGTTTTATTTTTATCAGGAGAACTACTAGTTTTTTTAACATTAGACACTCATCAAAATATCAGTTTTTCTCTGATTAATTTCTGTTTTCAGTTATTTTATATCATGTCCAAATTCTGCTCCTAAAATTTGCCTTTTTACTGTCATTATTTGTGTTTCTTTCTCCCTTCATTTCCAGATTGAGGTACAAAATTGAGTTTTGATATTAGACTTTAGATTTGTTCCCTAATATAAATATTTAAAACTCTAACTTCCCTCCTGTTACTGACTTAACATTTTATGTTATACATACACTTTAGCATTAAATTATTTTTTCAATGTCCCTTGTGATTTCATCTTTGATTCATGAATTATTTAAGTGTGTTTTCAATAACTTGGCATTTTAAAAGCAATTTGACAAGTAATTATGATTTCATTTTGTATTCACTTGATATGAACAATTTTTCATGCATTCTGACTTTTTTTGTAGCACAAGTGACAATAATATGAATATAGCAAAGAAACAGGTATTCAGTTATTCTGGATGCAGTTTCCTTTAAAGGTCAATTAGGTCAAAGTGATTGATTATGTTTATCTTCTTGTTGGGACAACTAAGACAAGAAGCTTACACAAATGGCATTCACTTCTCACAATTCTGCATGCTGCGAAGGTGGGGAATGCGGTACTAGAATTGTTGGTGTGCTGAACACATTAGAAGTCAATTGTAGCAGTCTATTTTCTCTTTGCATCCAGAGGTAAATTCCCTTATACTTTGTTTTGGTGTAGTAATTCTATCATGAACACCCTACCTTGATGAGCTCATGTAAATATAAATATATTAATTGATTCTTATGCAATCTTATCAAATAGTGGATTTGTATGTTAACTGCATACACACACCCCCCCCACACACACACACACGTCAGTTTGGTGGTAATGTTTTTATTTTGGGGGCAAAGAGAAAGAACATAAAGTTGGTGGGTAGTAAGGGAATATCTGAGAGAAAATGGTGGAAGAGAAGGAATATAATCAAAATAAGCTATATGAGAGAATTTTAAATGTAAAAACTAGAAAAAAGTGGTTAATGCTAGCATATGTAAAGAGTGCTTATGCTCCCAACATCCAGAAATCAATCCATTCCTCCAACTACATTGCTGAGTTTCTAGGGACTGTCCTTGCTGAGTCCTTAAACAATGAACAACCAAGAATGTCAGGAACAAATAACTTAACAGCTGCTGAAGTGAAACACAGTCTCTTATTCTATTTTTAAATTTTTATACCATTTCTTTCATTATGTTAGAGAAAAATACTTACAGCATGCTTAATACATCTCAGATAGTCCCAGATTTTGATTTTTTTAATTTCAGTTGCACTGAGGTCATTTGATTGTTTACTATCTTGTTATAAGCTGAAGAAATTTGTAATGGAGTTGCAGTCCTGGCACCCTCTCTGGACATGCAGGCCTGGCACTCTCCTGATATGCAGCTTTGGCATCCTCAGTGGTTATGGGAAAGCTGTTATCTTTCCTGATTCACATGCAGGGACTAGACAGTCATACACTGAACTAATTCTTTACATGCATTTGCCATTTTAGTTCATTTTGACAGAGGACAATCTGACCAACTGAAACAAAGCCAGCCAGTTTTGTGGCCAAGTAGAAATGCTGAGGATACTTTTGAGTTAATGGTATCATCCAGGGATGCCTTATTCTGGAATGAATGTCTCAATTATTCTGTTTAGTTTCAAAGACTGTCATGGTTTATATTTTATCAAACTGCTTCTTTTTCCAAAATGAAATTGAGAAGACTTCTGCTTCAGTCACCATAGTGCCAGAATTGCTCTCAACTAGAAAACCAAATTAAATAACTGAGCTAACTCCATCAGATACTGAACATCGCAACAGATAAAGCAGGTTTGTGATCCCTGAGGGAAGTAAGCAAATGAGGTACAAGCTATCATTGTCCACAGTCATTTCCTAGAGGCAGTTTGGAGTCACAGAGCAAGAAAAGACAGTCAGAGCTGACTGTTTCAATAGATATTGGAGATCACTGGATGCTAAGAGAGGTAAAGAGCTCAATTTTGTTATGAGCACTGGACTGAAGAAAAGAATCCCTTCACAGAGAGCTTCAGAGATCCTTGCAGCAGAGAAGGTGTTCCTTTATAGGCATTGTGGACATACTGGTCTGAGAGTGTGAAGTGAAACATTTGAGTGCTGGGAAAGTAACACAAGAATGAAATCAGTAACTTACTAGATCATTCCAATAGTTAATGCAGAGACAGGAATAGTTAAAGTGTCTTTCTCTCATATTCTAGACTCAAAGAACTTCATTGTATTATGACAGAAAATTTGGGGACTTGAAAAAATAAACATGAAATTTAATATTTTCTGGGATGAGGAGATGACTCAGTGGGTAAAGGTAATTGGAAGAAAGCATGGTGATCTGAGTTTTATCTGGGAATCTACATGGTAGACAATGATATTTAACTATTAAAGGTTGTCCTGTTATTTCTATACGTACACTGAGGCACTCATGACTCTGCACACACATACACATGCACATGCACTCACACACACACACACTGAGAGAGAGGGGGGGGCTTGATTAACAAATCAATGCAAACAATTAATACAGTAACCTAAGCAAAAGCCAGTTAGCAGAGAAAGATTAAATGTCCTTCCCAACCTGGGTCTCACAGAGGGAAAATACTGTACAAAGAATGTCACTGGGATATGAGAGTAGAAGGTGGTCACGATTTCAGTAGCCTAGAGAGTCATGCTTCTAGTGACCTCACACTCACTCATGAGCGGTGTTCTTTACTCAGCTGATTAACTCACTCCCAGTCTTTAGAATGTTCTCCCTTTCTTAATAAGTAGCCTCTAGCTTTATATCTGTTCATCTGTATCCTGTTCAACACTGCCTAGAACACAAAGGACAATAGAATATATCAGATATGGTAGGGTCTTTAACAAATGTGAGTATATTCTTCACAGTCTTCATACCTTGTACAGGATTAAATTAACTCTATGGTAAATGCTGCTTCATATCTATTCTTACAAAGCAAACTTCAATTTGAGCAAACTACAATTCACATAAGCATGAGTGAAATTAAGTCCAATCGGCTTTAAATGCTACCTTTAGTTCTAGGTTCCAGGAATGGCAACATCTAGACATCCAGGAGCCACTCAGAGCATAGTATGTCAAATCTGTAGAGCTAAATGCAGGAGAGAATTTCAGAAAATAGCATAGCTATATGTAATTTTCTGAAAATGTAACATATAATTTAACAAATGGTTTATCGGGTGTCAGTGTGTATTGCATTTTATGGGTAGATGTTTAGGAATAATAGGAGAAAATGTTGTAAGCAAATTATAGGTGGTAAAATAATCTGTTTAAATAGAAGAAAGTCAAAGAGAGTCTAGGATATAACAAATAATAAGATTGCAGATATAAACCTAATTAAGTTTAGACAGAGTAAAATTTCTAATGAATGATGCTTATAATCATCAGATTACAGAGCCTCAAATCCAAACTAAACAAAAAAATTTTCAAAATAAGTGAATAAAACAACTGAAGCAAAGCATGTTCTCCGCATAAGAAGAGCAAATGTTTATGGGATGGGAAGATGGCTCTCAATGGATAAGCTTCTCAGTGAAAAAGTCATTGCAAGCAGGTGAGAAGTCAAATTAGGACTCATAAAACCTGCATAGGGTGGCCAAATGGGCATTACTTATAACCCCAGAAATCAGGAGAGTAAGACAGAGGAAAGTAGAAGCATACAGGCCACGTGATCTAGCCAGAACTGGAAAGTTCTGAGTTCATAAAAATTCTTCAAGAAACAGAGAGTGAGGGTAGGAGCAAGGAAAGTGATATAATTCTGTTATAACTAAAATATATTAAAACAAAAATAACACAATAGTAAATGGATAAACTAGGAAAAGATGTATACTATATAAATAGAAAGGGAAAAAAAACTGTTGAAAGAATAACTGTGTTAAGTGCAGCCAAATAAAGGACACAATGGCAGGTGAAGGAAAAGCAACACCACTAGGAAAAACATCTGGTAAGCTATCAGTTGAGACGGTCATCATCACCTTGTAATCACAATTTCACATATGTAACACCTATATGAAATGTAACACACAAACAAAATGTCGGCTGTGAGAAACATACGTTAGCATGTGACAAAGAAACTTGTATTTCTATGTCATTGCCGGATGCTCTAACATACCTCTAAGATTGTAGAGCAAGTCCACATCCTGTTATATATTCATAACTTACCTCTAAGACAATGGAAGAAACAATATTTGATTGTAGACCAAGAATACTGAAAGAGCATAATTAATCCACTTGATCATACTGGCACATATGCACATTCTTTGAAGTAAAACCTAAAATTTCTTCTTACATGAACAAAGAACATGCATAAAACCTGATTGTGTTCATTACTTTTTATATTCTGATGAGCAAATACTTGTCAAACAAAAAAAAAAAAACAAATTCAGAAGGAAGGTCAATTTCTGGCTCATTATTTGAGAGAATGTGGTCCATCATGGCAGAGAAAGCATGGCATCAAAAAGTCTTGGTCACTTTGCAATCTAATCAGATACAGAGATAGACAGAGAATACAGACTGTTGATCAAACCATTAACCTTGAACCTGTGACTCACTTCCTCTTTCAGGTTAATTCTGATTGAATTTCTATCCTCTCACAATATACCCCCATCAACTGAGGACAAGATGTACAAACGTATATGTATCTAGGAGACATTTCACACTCAAATGACAACATAATAAGTATGTGCTCACAAAATAGAATCTTGTAAACTTTCAGAGTTCAGAGTCTAGATTATCTTTACTGAGTTGTAATCAAAACTAATAAGACAAGTGATTCCTCTTCAAATTGTTAATTTGTCTATGCATGAGCTCACAGGTTAATGTAGAAAACCAAAATAATAATGGACCAAAATAATAGTGGAAATACATCCAAAACTTCTAGAGTGGATACCAGCTTTTTCAAGGACTGTTGTACATGTCAAACAGCCAATCTCTCCTGAAGACTCCAACTAAGAATTCAAGGGGGAAAAGGAAAAAAAAAGCTAACTGTATAAGGATTCAGAAAAATAAATAAAAGCAGCAGATGGCAAAGTTGAAACAACACCTGGATAGGCTTAATTCTATCAGAAATGTTGGCTAGCTGAAGAATATTTTTCAGAATGATATAAAAAGGAAATCATTAAAATTACAATTATCTAAGAAAATATCCCAAATAGATATTTTTATTTATAATAGACTTCTGTGTGATTCCACTTGTAACTATAATAACATCATCAATGGTTTATATGTAAATACAACACTTAGGGCAATGATCATATGAAAGTTAGGAGAGAAAGCCCAACAGAGGAGTTCTGTATTTTATGTAAGATGGCAAACAATTTATAGGTGATCATTAACAAACTTGTTATTATATAACACTATCACTTAATTGCTAAAAACATACAGACAATATTAATTGATGATAGTAAAATATGATTAGAACATCTTTTAGAATTGTCAAACTTCTGACACATAACTATTTTGTACTAATTTTCAGCATCAAAAGGACACACTAACAATGTTTAAGGAATCCAAAGGAGGTCAAGAAAGGAAGAGTAAGTGAACATAAAATAGAGTCAAAAGTGAAAACTAAAACAATACAGTTCAAAAGCTGATCTTTACCTTGTTTCCTTAAGTGCTCACTATATAAAGTCACCTACTAAAATGAAGATATTATAATTGGAGATAAAAACAACAGGTTTCTGCTTTATGTAAAAGATAAAAATTTAAGCCAAAATCATTGGTTGCAAGGAAACACGCAAAAGTAAAGGTCTTTGTAGATTAATGTACAGATTAATGTAATGTGTATAGATGGATGGTTTTGTTAGCATTTAGATAATAGATTTCAAATACAAAACAGATAGTAAAGATTGATAGAGTCATTGCTAATGTTTAAAGAGTTACAACATTAGAAAAAACACACAATTATAATAGAAATCCTTAGCAATAATTGAAAAAATTAAACATATGAAGAAAGTTTAAAGAATAGATATGCATAATTTAATTACCATTTTAAGAAATATAATACACTCTCCTACTAGTAGCAAACACAAAAAATTCAATAAATCTAGTAAGAATATTAACAGCCTGACTGTATTCTTAGATTAATTGGTATTTTTAGAACATTCTTTTCAACATTCAGAGAAGCAAGCATTTCTCTGAACACATGGAACTGATACTTCAGGCTCTTTTGGCTCATACAACATTATTTTTTTTTGACGTAAGGTAAGTGTTAAAATTACTCAATGGAAGTGAGGCTGCTATAGTGTAATAACTACGTGCCTGAACAATCAAGGTCTCACACACTCTAGTTTTTCATGTTTAAAGTATGTTTTGTTTATGCAGACTTATTTCTACATGGTTTAATGGATTTACATTTTTCAAAATAATAATCACAATAAACTGTTAAAACCAACTTCTAGTTTTTAAGAGTAAAGTTTACACATAGTTCTTTCTTACTTTACCATAGTTGACTATTGGAAATTACACTGCAAGATAAATGGTAAAATCACTCTGATTTTCATATATTTTCCTTATTAGATATCATTGCTCCTGTTACTACCAAATATACCTATGATTCCATAAAAGACAAATTTGGTTTTTAATATAGATCATGGCTTTTGGAACTGGAAGAACATGTACTTTGATAAATTCATGAAGTAGGCTAAGAATGTGTTAAGCTCCTTTTGGATGTGGTTCAGCAAGGCCTTGGAGCATTCTGCAGTTGTACTATAGCAGTGGGGTGTCAAAAAATTGGTCTCCTCTAGGAGACATGTGAGTAAATAAATCATGGTGTGCTAAAAAAAAAAATACTTACAGTATATTCCCTTAATAAGAGGACCTTAAAAGTGCATGTGATAACAGAGTGCACAGGAAACCTCAAACACTATTAAACCTGTCCTGGTGTGTCTTAAATGGGAAGGGTGTCCATTTTTTTGGACATATACATCAGGGAGGTCTTAGAAAGCTATCATGGTTTACTTAAAACATTATTCTGGTTTCAGTTTGTGTGATAGCAATTGATTATAGCTTGGTTTATGAATAAATTTGTCAGGAAACTATGGCATGGAGTTTCAGCTTATAGTAATGAAGGAATTGATCTAAACCCTGAACTTGAGATGTCAGTAGTCCAAGATGCAGGACTTTATTATAATGAGATCTCTGAAAGTGACAAGACCTTTCTGTTTGAGACAGTAATCCAGGGCTTTGATTTTAGACACTAAGTTTAGGATCTCTTCAGGACTTGACTTGGGATTAAGAACAAATGAATATGTTCCCCTAAAATGTTATAAATAAGTATGGACAGACAGCATGTGTCAAATAACAGCAAGTGGATCAGTCCATGGAGTGGTAGGATGTAGAAAGGGAGCTGGAATTTCATAAAACATGCTTATTATTTTGAGTACAATACACTGATTTGCAGTAACCTTCTATTTGTTACCAGTGCAAGATTATTTCTTCTTTGAAACTAGTGTCCTTATTCTCTTTGTTGGAGCAATGATCTCAGAAACTCATAGTTAGCATTGATTAAGCCAGGATCACTGAAATATCTTTCCTATTCAACATATAGAAAAAGTCTAAATACCTACTTATCTGTCTAATATCTATGTATCTATGTATCATTGTATCTATATAATAATGTATCTGTATACCTATCATTTAATCTACTACCATCTGTTGTTTATCATCTATTTTTCATCTATTTAGTATTCTCTACCTATCTATCCATTCATTGTCTCTCTACGTATTAACTATCTTATCTATCTCTGTCATCTATGCATGTCTCCTCTCATATCTCTCTCTCTCTCTCTCTCTCTCTCTCTCTCTCTCTCTCTCTCTCTCTCTCTCTCTCTCTCTCTCATTTACCTATCATCATACATATATTCTGTGTGTATTGTTGTACAGGAGAAACATGGTTGATAATGAATATTTTATATACTCATGTACAAAATTAAAAGCATTCACATGTATAAGCATTGAGCCAATGTATTTGCCTACAAGTTCTAAATAAATTTGTGTCCAAAATTTCTTAAGAAATTTTATTTTAACCTTTGTATTTTCCAGAAACACTTCTTTTTGAATATCAGAATGTTTCAAGATAATAGACCCCAAGAATACAGGATAATCAGAAAAGAACTGCATTTGCTCTGGTACTTCTATTTATAATCTCATAAACTCTACAGAGTGTAGAATTTAAAATAAGAATGGTTCCCATAGGCTTATATGTATGAATGCTTAGTCATAAGGGAGCTCTACTACCTAGAAGGATTAGGAAGTATGACCTTGTTGCAGTAAGTATGGCCTCTTTGGAAGAAATGTGTCCCTAGAGTTGGACTTTGAGGTTTCAAAAGCC
The DNA here is from genome assembly GCA_036184795.1 of Tokudaia tokunoshimensis. Classification (NCBI taxonomy): domain Eukaryota; kingdom Metazoa; phylum Chordata; class Mammalia; order Rodentia; family Muridae; genus Tokudaia; species Tokudaia tokunoshimensis. The sequence continues at coordinate 11,143,668 of BTHU01000008.1, forward strand.
CAAACCAATCCCAGTTCCAGTCTCTCTTCTGGCATGTGGTTCTGGATATAGAACTCTCAGCTACTTCTCCAGCAGTGTCTGTTTACCTACCAGCAAGTACCCAACCATGATAATAATGGACTAAAACTCTGAAACTCTAAACCAGACCAAATTATACGCTTTCTTTTATGAGTTGCCTGAGTCGTGCTATCTCTTTACAGCAAAACAAAACAACCAAATGAAAAACAAACAAGAAAACAACAACAAACAAACAACAAAACAAAACACTGAGATAGAGAGCATGTGCTATTCAGAATGATTTTAGCCAATGCTACTTCATATGAGGATGCTATCCATGGAATATCAACTAATTTAAGTGGAATAAAACCTCATCAGCAACACTTTGTAGACAACAAGCAGGAAGAGACAATATGGTTAGCATACTAGCTAGATATATTGGTATTTTAATCTGTAAGTTCTTAGCTGTGTTCTCATGCTTTGTGGTGTCTTGTTTTTAAGAGGATGCATTTCATTCTTGGTGACACAATGCTGTTTCAGCAAGAGTCATTCACTTTTCAGACAAATTAAATTCCTACTCATTTTCTGTATAATAACTCAAATGCATGAGCATTGGGATTCTGGGGGATTTTATTAGAAATCAGTAAAAAAAAACCAAAAAAACAAACCTTTTTTTCTGTATATGCAATACATTTCATTGAATACTAAAATATTTAAATTATGATAGGGTTCATTTCAGTTCTAAAACACTTAAGTGTATGATACAAATAAACAAATGTCTCTCATTTTAATTATCAGTTACATATTGATTTTTTTCCATCAAGAGAAAAGCAAATTTCTTAAATTATTTCAACTTCGATTTTCACTGGCTCTGCAAATTATTAGTGCAGCACTCTAAACACTGTGACATCTACTGTTTGGTTATTTCTTTTCTTGTATAAAAAATACATGAAATAGGTATATCACATATAAAGAAAAGCAAGCATATGATTGTTTTATGATAGTTGTTAGAGCTAACTTTGACTGAATTTATTATTCGGAATTATTGTGGGCTACAAATGAATGCCCACAATACAAAGGGGCTTTGTTACATCAAGAAAGAGATACATTATCACAGACATTACAGATGGAGAGTTCCTGCTCTTGGGATATGTGATTTTAAAATTGATAGCATTACAGGAACACATTTCAGTGTGAAACAACTGCTGTATGCTCTGGTTTCTTGTGTGTGTGTGTGTGTGTGTGTGTGTGTGTGTGTGTGTTTGTTCAATGGACTGCATGGAGATACATAGTTAGCTACAATAGAGGAGATAGTTTATGAAAACAGAAATATGTAAAATCTTGGAGGTGTACCAGAACAGGTCAGTGGCCTCGCTCCAAGACAGGAAAGAAAGTTAGAGACAGAGGCTATGAAATGCTGCACATGTCATTTATATACTGTTTTCATCTCCATTGTTCCTATTTGGCAATATTTTTGTCTTATGCTCCCTTCTTTGAATGAAACCCAGGTACTCTTTCCCAGGCACCCAGCTCATGTCCTTCTGCCTCGGTGTGGAGATCTGTGTAGCTCTTGGGTCTTTCTTTATCTAAAGTTACTCCACACTTGATCTTAGCCAAAAGGCCGAGAAGTGATTCTAAAGTAACTCATATCTAAAAATTTCCCCCAAGTTTGTTTAAAGCTATTTTTCCTTCAGGGAAATTTGAGCCTATGCTGATATCAGCAATTTTCTAGTCATTGTGTTTTCTGTTCTTTCTCCTTCCATCCTTCTGGGTTTCAGAATGGCATAGTTTAGCCAAATTCCAACTTTCATGTTTGAGGTAAACTCAAATGTCATCAAACTAAAGTGGTGATAGAGATATAGACAGTACTTTGAAAGTAAAATATTAATCTTATTTGTATCATATAAATATGAAATATAATATTATTTATTGATAAAGAGAGTTAAAGTGCAAAACTAAGAACAAAATGGATCTATACCAGGACGAGTAGAAATGAGGTCAATATTGGTTCAAAATCACATTCTGTTCTTTCACTACTATGTATTTATGTGTGTATGTGTGTGTGTGTGTGTGTGTGTGTGTGACTATGTATGTGTGTGTATAAATGGATCTGTCTGCCTGAACTATTTATTTTAATGGTGATTAAGATAATCTAAATGTATGCATTTTCAGGAGTTATCATTCTACTGGTTGGAAGAGTTTTGCTCTGCCCTGATAGAATTATGGGTACAGAAGGAGAAGTTGCCCTATGTGGTCTTTAAAATAATCCCTGTGCTTGACAATGAATAGTAGTAGCAAAACAGAAGGAGTATTGAGGTGTACAGCCCTCTAGTGGTAAAGCTCTCATACAGACCTTCTGTATTGCAAATGTCTGTCTCCCTGTGAGTAAAAGGCCCTGTAGAGCCAGGATATCAGGATTACTTATGCCTTGGAAGCAGCTCCTATTGTAGTTTATGGACGATTAATTATTATTGGAATTTCCCATCTTTTGACAGTAACAGCTTGCTGTTATAACTCCTGGTCTATGGTGTCTGAGGCTCTTGCTCTAAAGTATCAACAGCTCTCCGGAAGCTGTTCAGCAACATGCATTGTAGTTTCTCATCTCTGGATTGTTACAGCTTCCTGTTACTCTTCAGCTTCCACTCTGTGTTCTTCCTCCTTCCATCATCTCTCTTGCACTTTCCCTGATCATCCTTCCAATTTGCAAAGCTCCTTATTCTTCAGCTGTCAAACAGTCAATTGCCTACCTACCTTTTCAGCTTGGCCTTGCTGATGAATGCTGTCACTAATGCTTCCCACCAGGTCAAATTGTACCTATAGAGGTACAAGAAGTCCTTTATAGAAACAAGCTTTGGACTGCAACACTAAACAGGTCAGCACTGGAGGGTGCCTTGTGGCAACTTACTACATAACAATGAGCCTGTTTATATAACTAAAGAAGAATGTGCCTTAACACTACATACATCATATTCAAATGGAGGTTTTTGTTGCACCAAGTCATCACAGTCATAACTCTTTAGTACTAGTAATTGAAGCCCTTCTTCTAGGTCACCCAGAGGCATGCATAGAATACTTACACAATCATCTAATATTCCTGGATGCTGGTGATAAGGACAACACTGGTACTGACCATCAAAATCAACTGTGGATGTGTCTGCACCTTCAATGTTAGAAATAAGGGACATGGTCCTGAACAAATCACACCATGAAGCAGGTATTAAATGGGAGATTTATTGGGAGAGCAGACTCTGGGAAAGGGTGGAGGTAAAGAGAGAGAGGGGGGCAGGGAGGATGAGTCTTTTATCCAGGCTTTGACATATGCACAAAGGGACATGCGTTGGGGGCCATGGGGCATGTGTGAAGGGTTGGACACAGGAGCGTAGCTATTGCTTAGAGAAGATGTGTCTTATCACTGTGTCCCTGAGAGATAGCTAGCTAAAAAGATGCCTGATTGCTGTGAAGTCGCTTCTAGCTGTTCATAGATGTTCCAGATGCCAACATTCAGAAACTGGGATGATCAGCAAAAGCCTTACATAATTTACTTTTAAGTTTTCTGTCAGAGTTTAAAGCGATAGTGCTGGCTAAGGCATCCATTTGACTTTTGATTTACTGTCCTTTGCCCGAAAGAACAGAAGAGAAAAGGGAGTGCTCAAAAGCTTCCAACTTGAGAATTCATAGTGCCTGCCTGTTTACAGAAGCATGAGCATCCACAAGTGCCGATCCTCAGTAGCTGTCTGTTCACAGAAGCATGAATGTCAAGAGCACTCAAGAACATAAGTACTTAACACTAATGTTTATGTTTGTTTGGTTTTGGTTTTGACAGATTTAAATTAGCTTTAACATCTTCCCCAAGGGAAGAGAGTGTCTCTCCTTAAGTAGCCATTATCAGTTGCATCCAGAAGAACCAGCTGAGCTTTTACAGCCTCAACAAGATGGAAGCAGTTATTTTTCATATACCAACAAGTTAGAAAAGTACCTCACCTTTGCCAAGGCACAGAGGGAAATGACAGTGCTGCTAACCAGCCAGGGCTTCTCTATGACAGTCCTATTCACAGTTATGCCCATATTGTAGGTATGCAAAGATCACTGAGGAGCCAATTGTGATGGAAAACTGATAAGGGTCTTTATTATGAGCTCCTGAGCAAGTTCTCTCATACGGTCAGAGAAACTCAGAGTGAGAGCCCCATGTTTTGGCGTTCATCATTTTTATTGTACTTACAAACTTGAGGAATTTACATATGGGTTAGCAAAGTGAGGTAACCCAGTCACAAAAGAACACACATGGCATGCACTTAATGATTAGTGGATATTAGCCTAAAAGTTCAGAATACCCAAGATACAATTCACTGACCACATGAAGCTCAAGAAGAAGGAAGACCAAAGTGGGTGCTTCGGCACTTCTGAGAAAGGGGAACAAAACACTCATGGGAGCAAATATGGAGACAAAGTGCAGAGCAGAGACTGAAAGAAAGGTCATTCAGTGACTCTTCTAGAGAGTCATCCATTCATCCCAGACACAGTCACCAATCTCTGACACTATTGTGGATGCTAAGAAAGGCTTTCGGAATGGAGCCTGATATAGCTGTCTCCTCAGAGGCCCTGCCAAAGCCTAACAAAATACAGAAGCAGATGCTAGCAACCAACCGTTGCACTGAGTGTGGAGTTCTCAATGGAGGAGTTAAAGGACTGAAGGATCTGAAGAAGTTTGCAACCCCATAGGAAGGACAAAAATATCAACCAACCAGATCCCTCCAGAGCTCCCATGGACTAAGCCACCAACCAAGGAGTACACATGGCTCTGGCAACATATGTAGCAGAGGACAGCCTTGTCAGACATCAATGGTAGGAGAAGTCCTTGTTCCTGTGAAGGTTTGATAGATGTCCTAATATAAGGGAATCAAGGGAGGGAGGTGGGAGTGAGAAGGTGGGTAAAGGAACACACTCATAGAAGAAGGGGGATGGGTCATATGAGAGGGGTTTTCTGGGAGAGGGGGAAAATGGGTAAGGGGATAACACTTGAAATGTAAATAAATTAAAATAAAAAAGTAAAAAAGTATGAAAGATATAAGCTTAATTGCAATATGATGGACTAGTTGTTTTTACTGAAAAATAATCCTTAGTGAAAGGGTTTTGTATGGATGCTGGTTGTTATAATGGCAGTACCCCATAGGTATTGGGTTATTTATGCTTTCTTTCTGTCAAAATGTAGTCTTCTGGACAAGTTATAGGTAACCATCCATAGAACTGTTGCATGGTACTATTCCAGTGGATAAAATGGCTTGCTAAGTCTTCTTTTTTTTTTGTTGGAAATGATAAGAGCTCAAGTGAGGTTAATATACATTTTCATTTTTTGTATAATGTTTGTAAAAAAAAGATAGTTTTTCTTGAAACACCATTTAAATGTACCATTTGTTTCACCTACCATGTTGAACTATATTTTACAGAAGCCATTACAGAAAATAAAACTTTATAATATAAAAAAAAATGAAAGCTGGATTTCTAGAGTAATCAGCAGGAACTGAACACAGGGACAAAACCATCTGACAAACAAGATGGCTAAGTTATCTATTCTTCGTAGGATAGCTTATGTTATCTTTGTGTAACTTTGACCCTGCTATTGTAGCCAGACTGGCTGTTGCTAAGGGGAGTGGGTTGCAATAGGATGCTTGCTCAGGAGGACTCTGATTTTCTTCCAGGAATTAGAGTTTATCCCCTGGTCTCACACAAAATAGAGTTTCTCCAAAAATGGAATTGGTTTTGATTTACAAACTAGCCAGGTCTATTCTCCACGTATGTGCTATATATTCCATTAGTACTTCAGTTTATTCCTCCAGACCATTCAGCACTGACCTCATCAGATAATACCTTTTCATTCAAGATTTGTGAAGGAGCTAGAGATATATTTATGAAGAATTTTTGTGTCTGTTTGTGCAATTTGGCTGTTTTGCTTCATTTTCTTTTCTACATTTTGATAGACGTGGTTGCTCTATAAAGCCCAAGCTAGTCTAAAACTTGTAACTGTATTTGGCCTTCATCTTCTCATAAACTGGGATTATAAGCACATACTAGCAAAGTAGGTTTGCTTTTCTTTATAAAATTTGAATTAATTATTGCAGAAGATAATGACACAGCTTTATCTAGTATCAGCAATGGATATATCTGTCCAATGTTAAGTGTCTGACTGCTTTAAAGGACAATCCCTTGAGAAAATGGGGAATATTTCTGAGTGTAATGTAACATGTTACTTCAGACATGGGACAAAATACAATCAAACTTTGTATCTACGTGAGCTATTTCACACACATGAATCTTTGTGTAGCACACTACAGACCAAACCTAGACATGTTGGTTATTTACATCATGCAGAGTTACTGAATCTTCAGTATACTTAAGTTCTACTAACTTAACTGTCAATACAACACAATTCACACCAGTCTTTTTTGCACAGATCCATCTGTCATAATTTGCTCTAGCTCAATTATGTAACTTGAAAATGTTGAAGTAGCATTTACCTTCACATTGTTCTCCTTAATTCACTAAATGATAAGTGTCTCCTTGAAAAGGTGGCATTGAAACACAGTCCTAAATGATGAGAAGAAGCTACTAAAACCTTGAAAATTAATATAAAACATGAAAACTATCATTAGGCTACTTTAATATCAATGCAAATACTCCTACAACTCAGTAAATTAAAAAATAGTATCATTTGATTATTGAAATTGTAAGTCTGAGGCAGGTTTTTGAATATTTTCTACAGAGAGTCAGCTTTGCATCTTTTTCAGCTATCCACTTCAATAAGGAATAGATAAACTTCAAACAATTTGGGCTAGATTAAACTAAACTCTAAAATGTCTAGTTGTTTATCAGGTTAGCCCATGATTGAGCTCAGACAGAGAGAAAATTTTCCTATCTTTTTGTGACCTAGCTTCTGTACAGTATCTTCAATAACTTTGTTATAGCGTTGACCTAAGATCATCTTTTTATTATAAATTTAGCCCAAAGTCAAATAATGAAATAAAGAAAAGAGAATGGAAAACCTTTTATGTTTGGTGAAATCTGCTTTGATGTCAGATTGTAAAGTATTTTTTCGTGATTTCCAACTTATTTATTGCATTTTATTAATTACTGAAATTTTTCATGTAATGTGTTTTGAGCATACTAATCCCCTCATCACTCCTTCTAGAATCATCTTTTCAACATTGTATCCTCCTTGTTTGTTTATGTGTTTGGTTACTTGTCTGTTTTGTAAAATACATCAAGTCTAATTTACATTACTTATATATAATTAGATGTGTGTTCTTCCACTACAGCATGGTCAATAACTGTGTTAATAATGGTGAATAAACACTTAAAAAGAAGTAACTTTCCCTCTCCAAGCACCTAATAAATATTGGCAGCTCTTCAGATAGGGATGGGGATTTATGCTTTTCTCTTGGGTGCTGCTCTATTATATAAAGGGAAAACATGACCATGACACCTCCTGTAGAAGAAATCATTTAGTTGGGAGCTTGTGTACAGAAGATCTGTCATTATCATGCTAGGAAACATGGTAGCAGAGATGGGATCCATGGTGATGGAGATGTAGTTGAAAGCTACAACCAGATACACACTCACAGAGAGAGAGAGAGAGAGAGAGAGAGAGAGAGAGAGAGAGAGAGAGAGAGAGAGAGAGAGAGAGAGAGCGCAGAAGGAAGAGGAAGAGGAGGAGGAGGAAGAGGAGAAGGAGAAGGAAAAGTGAAGTGAAGCAGATATGAACTTCTGAAACATTAAAACACCCTCTTGTGGCACACTTCCTACAACAAGACCCAAGACCATAGCCCCTTATCCTTCTAATCCTTTCAAAGAGTTCAAGTCTCTGGCAACTAAGCATTCTGATATATAAGCCTATGGGAACCATTCTTATTCAAACTACCACATCTACTTCCTCTTTCTATTCTGGGATTTAATATGATATGGGGATTGTCCATGCTCTTCCAGTCACTCTAAAGTCATAAATTCAGGTACTCTGATGTGTCCAGAGAACATTGTTTCCTTATAGTCATATACTACCTCTGGCTTTGATAGTCTTTCTGTACATTTTTGCATAATGATTTCTAATCCATGGGTGGAAAGTAAGTAAATATAGATGTCCATTTTGCTCTGAGAATTCTTCAGTTTCTTATTCTGGACACTTTGACCCATTGTGGGATTCTGCATTAATCATTGTCTACTGCAAATAGAAGCTTTTCTGAAGAAGGTTGAAATTTGCACTAATCTATGGTTATAAACTATAAATAAGTCAGTAGGAGTAGGTTTAATGGTCATTTAGCAGAAAAATAGTAGTATGTTTCTTCCTAGGCCCATAATCTGTCTAGTCACAACTTCTCATAAAAGGCTATACATACAGAAAGAAGAAAAATTATAGCTGTTTTTGAAGTTAGTATACCACAGTAACTATCTCCAATATCTTGAGTATTACATGTGATTGGCATGTTTAAGAAACAACAATGAGACTGTGGTTGTTAAAGTACAGTGCTAACCAATGATGTGCACCCTAAATCACAGGTTTATCCAACCTGGTAACCAGTTTACATTTCAAGTGTTATTGGAAATCATTAAAGACTTACTGTTGGTGCTAACCTAATGGATTTACAGGTTTTAATTTCTGTTTTAAACTTTTTCTTTCTTTTTATTTTATTTTCTATATTTGTTTAATTTACATTCCTAATGATTTCCTCTTTCCCGGTTCCTCCCTCCCCGAAAGTCCCGTAAGCCCTCTTCCCTCCCCCTGTTCCCCATTCAACCCCCTCTTGCTTCTCTGTCCTGGTATTCCCCTACATACAGTCTTTCCAGGACCATTTTTGCTTTCATTTGGTGTTTCTCTGGTTCTGATTCTTAAGGAAAAGCAAAGAAAGCAACTATTCTGTAATTATATAAACTAGGTAAGAATTTATGATTAACAGGAATGAAGAGGTCAAGAGGATAAGGTAAGAGTACACACTTCAATAATAGTTCTGCATGAAAGAGTTGGACAAGAAAGTGAGACTGGTGTGCAGCAACCACTTTTGATACTATTTTGGAGTACTCTGTTTATGGACTTCCAGGGAGACATGTTACCTGCTGTACATTACTTTTTAATTTTTGTTTTATTTTCTTTTTTTTTATTATTTATTTTATTTTATTTTTTAATTGTTTTATTTTCTTGTTGCTGTTATTTTTTTTCTTCTGTTCCTCAGGATTGACCATTTTTTGTACAAATTCTTGTCCAGTTACAGCTTCAGTTTTCCATTTCCTCATGGTATAATATGTAAATTATTCTTTCTTCTAAACCCGGTCTCATTGCTGAGATCACTGTACCCATTTTTATTTTTATATTTATGTTAGCCCTGACATCCTTCAGCTTCTGAAAAATAAAATTCAGTGGAAATTTTATGTCCCCATCTGTTTGTCTTAAATGCTCATAAAATTTACCATAAATTGGAAGTCTTGCCAGTGGCCACTTTTCAAGTCCCGGCTTAAGTATCACCTCTTTATCATCTCTCCTTCTGTCATGGCAGAACAGCCTTTTATTCCTGCTGAAGATTTCAGCTTTCAGTCATGGCTCTTGCCGGCAGCCTTGTCATTCTTTTCTGCAGCAGATTTCCTTTCCAGGTAATAAGAACCTGTGATTCCAACAGGACTGCATTCCAATGATTGCATGTGCTACATAAACTCACATGTGATCAAAATGAAGGAGTTCATGGAAATGCTTATTATTTTATTTGTTCTTATATGCAACTTATATTTGAGAACTCACAAACATGTAGTATGAGGTATTTTCTGATTTTACTGTTTGAAAGACTGATTATTATTAGTCATTGTACATTATTTTGAAAAGATTTTAAAAATGATATTTTTCATGGGTTGAGGCAATTGGACTCACAGTTTTTCAAATAGTTAACATTCATGCTCCCTGTTTTCCTTGTCTGGTATTGACCATAAATTTTCAAATGCTGGATGTGGTTCTAATCAAATATTAACATAGAAATAAGATAATAATAATAATAATAATAATAATAATAATAATAATAATAATTAATCAAAAGTGTCAGGAGTCACTGAGAAGGATGTAGTGAGCTATAGCAGATGGTGTAGAAAAAGACTATTATGCTAGAACTAGTGGATTGAATGGCAAGGAAAGAGAAGTACTCTAGCTTGTCTTCCCTGTATAACATTTGCTTCAAAACATTTTTCATTGTAACTGCAGACTGAAGAGAAGGTTTTGAAAGAAGAGAGGGACATGAAGTGATTGTTATGACCAATATTCCCACTGAACATCTGTTATGTCTGGATGCACCATAGGATGTTGGTGTGTAGAATCTTCTAGGTAACATGTTGGCTCTACAAACTTTTGCTCTGTGTATCTGCCTGTGTATCAAAATTCAGTGTATAACCTTAAATAATCATGATGGAGTGAAAATCTGAAAAGGAATAAATATCTTACAGTGAATATTTGAAAATGATCTTCTGTTCCCTGAGGAAAGGTAACTTCCTGCCTCAAATCTTGTATCTAGCTAGCTAAGCAAAGAAAACATTTGAAGATGTACAGAAACTTAGAAAACAATTACATCAGAATCCTTTTCAGTAATACATAAGATTTATGTGAGAAAATGCTAGAAAAAGGAAATTCATTCCAGAAGATTTGGATGGAACAATATGAACCTGAATAAATGTAGAGTTTCTATATATGGGGAAATGCTTAAGTAGTCAGTTCCATGAGAGAATTTAGGTAAGTAATAACTGCATACACATATGCCAAATATGCACCTCATGTTTATACATACATATGCATACCAAATATTTGCACACACAATGTACTCACATATATATACCATACTCAGTGCTGTACACACACTATATATACATGAATCCCACCACCAGTTACACATGCACACTCATCATGTACATACATAGATACAGATAAACACACTCATGTACATACACCATGTACATGTGAACCCCATCCATACATAGATACACATATAACCATATACATATCACATGTGTACATGTACACAGACTCTTTCACACTCATACACACACTATACATATGTGAATCTCACTCACAAATGCAAATGCACACACATGTACAAACACACACACACACATGTATATATATATATATACATACATACATACATATACATAAACCATAACCCATGTATTATCTAGAAAAGGGCTGTACATGAGGATGAGAATGAGGACTGTGCTGTTACTGTCAATGCTCAGTTCAACACTATATGAATTCATAACACTAATGTGTTAATACATGCATGAATGTTTAATATTCTGCAAAAATGAAACACTATCATTTACAGTGGAATAACTTAGAGACCATTATATCATCTAAAATAAGCATGACACAAAAAGGTAAACTGCAATATATCACCTACATGGAGCCTGAACTATTCCAAATAATCTATACCAACCTCAGGAGCAAAATTACTTATTGTAATATAATCCTTAATAAAACCAAATTAAGGGGGAAGAATTCACTTTGGCTTAGAGTGAAAGGACTCTGTCCATTATTGTGGCAAGTAAGGTAGCAAGGGCTGGCATTAGCAAGGGAGCAAGCAGCTGGTCAAATCAAATGCACTGTTAGGAATCAGTATGAGGAAAGCTAGTGTAAATTTCAGTCTTTATGTGCCCTGGGATCTCAGCACATGTAGTACTGTCATCCAGAAATAACCATAGGTCCTTCTGCCTCATGTCATCTACCCTAGATCTTGTCAAGTCAACAATACTAGCTATTTTATCAAGGGCATAGTTTGAAGAAACTGAGTAATTCAAATATTACAAACTATTAGCTGCATTTAAATAAATTCTGAACTGGAGTATGAATTTGTGCCTGCTCTAGAGGAAACGACAACACAACACACACTTGGAACTTTCAAAGGACACAACAATTCTGTAAAGATTTATCTGTAAAGAAATTTAAATTGCCACCTGCACTAACTGGGAGAAGAGACCAGCAGCTGGACCTGATCCCTCACAGCCCACAACCCAGTTGCAGCTCAACCCCCAGGTATTCAGACACATCCAGCTTCACAGGTAAGATCCTAAACACCACCCAGGGAGCCTGAATACCAGGACCCCTGCTACCCAGGGAAGGAGATATCCTTCCAGCTCCCACCTGGGACTGCCAGGAGAAGAGACCTGATCTCACACAGTACACACACCAGTGGCAGCATGAACCCACCCCTCCCACCCCCACCACTTGATGTCCCAGGATCACAGGAAGGACAGGCTACAGTCAGAGACAGGGAGGTCAGATAATACCAGAGATAGCCAGATAGAGAGAGGCAAGCATAAGAACATAAGCAACAGAAACCAATTTGACTTGGCTGCATCAGAACCCAGCTCTCACGTCAAGTCCTGGATACCCAAACACACTCTTAAAACAAGATTTGGATATTAACCCAGAATCTCGGAATACCCTAGACACAATTCGCATATCAATAGATTTCTAAGAAGATGGAAGGAGCGACCCCTGGTCCTGGAAAGACTGGATGTAGGGGAATGCCAGGACAGAGAAGCAAGAGGGGGTTGAATGGGGAAAAGAGGGAGGGAAGGGGGCTTATGGGACTTTTGGGGAGGGAGGAAATGGGAAAGGAGAAATGATTTTGAATGTAAATAAAAAAAAACTTAGAAAATAAAAAAAAAAGAAAAGAAAAAAATATAAGTTCTGGGTATAGCTATTTCGAAGTATGTTTGTGAGATGTGTTCGAAATCTGTGCCTTCATTGATTCCAAGAAGTAGGAAATGTGAAGCAAGGTAAGCATGCTTCCTAAGTAAACTGGTGACCTCTTGAATTAGGAATGTTGTTCACTGGTACATTGCATCAACTGCCATGGAACACAGTGGCTCCTATCTCAAACCATTCAAGAAATCCAGGACACAATGAAAAGACCAAACCTGAGAACAATTGGGATAGAAGAGAGTGAAGATTCCCAACCTAAAGGGCCAGTAAATATTGTCAACAAATTATAGAAAACTTTCCTAACCTAAAGAAAGAAATGCCCATAAGCATACAAGAAACATACAGAACATGGAGGGAACCAGAACAGAAATTCCTCTTGTCATGTAATAATTAAAACAACAAATGCACAGAACAAAAATGAATATTGAAAGCAGTAAGGGAAAAAGGTCAAGTAACATATAAAAGCAGACCTATTAGAATTATACTCTCACCAGAGACTAGAAAAGTCAGAATAGCCTGGGCAGATGTCCTTCAGACCCTAAGAGATAAAAAATGCCAACCTAGGCTACTATACCTATGCCCTCCTCCCACTCTGCTTTCTGAGCAGGAAATCACAGACCTCAGTGAGCCACAGCCTCCCCTACCTCGAGGAGCTCTAAGACCAAGGTGAAGTCCATTGTTCTTCAAGGATTTGCAGTGTCCTGAGAGGAGCCAGCAGCCTGCATCCTTTTGAAAAACACCTCAGCCTTCCTGCAGAGCAACAGAGCCCTGGAACCAACAACCACCAAAAAGTGGAGCAGAAGCCCCGCTGAGCAGACTCTCAACTTTGGGGGAAGGGTTTCACCCCCAAACCTTAAATTGACAGTTCCCCAATAAACCACGAACTTTGAACAGCATTGCTGTCTTGGTCCATGTTTCCCTCATCACCCCGTTTACTTTCCCCAGCTCTCTGTCCAGAGACCCCGATAACCTGTTTGTATGTAACTGCAGGCAGTAACATATACCAACCAAAACTTGCAATTACCATAGATGGAAAATCAAAGTTTCCCAAGACAAACCTAAATTTAAACGGAATCTTTCTACTAATCCAGCCCTATAGGGGATAATAGAAGGAAAAGTCCAACACAAGGAGGTAATCTACAACAAAGAAAAAGCAAAAAATTAATCTTTTCACAACAAACACAAAAGAAGAGAAGCACACAAACATAATTCCAACACTAACAACAAAAATAACAGGAAGCAATGATCATTGGTCCCTAATATCTCTCAACATCAATGAGCTCGATTCCCCAATAAAAAGACATAGGTTAACAGGCCTGAATATTTAAACAGGATCCAACAATTTGCTACATACAGGAAACATAACTCAGAGTCAAAGACATACTCCTTCAAAGTAAAAGGATAGGAAACAAATTTGAAGCAAATGATCCCAATAAACAAGCTTGAGTAATCATCCTAATATCCAACAAAAAAAGACTTTCAACCAAAAATTACCAAAAAAAGATGGGGAAGGTCGCTACATACTTATAAAAGGAAAAATCCATCAGGATGAACTCTCAATTAGGAACATCTATGCACCCAATGCAAGGATACCCACATTTGTTAAAAAAAAAAAAGCTACTAAAACACAAAACACACATTGAACCTCACCCAATAATAATAGGGCATTTCAACATCCCACTCTCACTAAATGGACAGATCATGGAAACAGAACTAAACAGAACACACTGAAACTAAAAGCAGTTGTGAACCAAATAGATTTAACAGATATCTACAGAACATTTCACCCTAAAACAAAAGAATATACCTTGTTCTCAGGACCTCATGGTACCTTCTCAAAAATCAGTCATATACTCAGATACAAAACAAACTTCAACAGATGTGAGAACATTGAATTAATCCCTTGTATTCTATAGGACCATCATGGACTAAGACTGGTCTTCATTAACATCAAAAAGAGCAGAAAGTCCACATACATGTGGGAGTTGAACAGCTATCTACTCAATGATAACTTAGTCCAGGAAGAAATAAAGAAATACATTAAAGAATTTTTAGAATTCAATGAAAATGAAGGCATAACATACCCAAACCTATGGGGCACAATGAAAGCAGTGCTAAAAAGAAAACTCATAGCTCTGAGTGCCTCCAAAAAATAAAAAATAAATAAAAAAATAAAAAAAAATGAAGAGAAGCATACAGTAGCATCTTAACAGTTCATCTGAAAGCTCTAAAACAAAAAGAAGCAAATGAGCCAAAGAGAAGTAAAAGGCAGGAAATAATCAAACTCAGGGCTGAAATCAACCAAGTAGAAACAGAAAGAATTATACAAAGGATCAACAAAACTAGGAGCTGGTTCTTAAGAAAATCAACAAAATAGATAAACCCTTAACCAGACTAACCAGAGGGCACAGAGAGAGTATCCAAATTAACAAAATCAAAAATGAAAAGGGACACATAAAAACAGAAAACAAGGAAATTCAAAACATCATCAGATCATACTTTCAAAAATCTATAATCAACAAAACTAGAACACCTGGATGAAATGGATGATTTTCTAGACATATACCTGGAACCAAAAGTTAAATAAGGATCAGATAATCCATCTAAACAGCCCTATAACCCCAAATGAAATAGATGCAGTCATTAAAAGTCTCCCAATGAAAAAGAGCCCAGGGCCAGATGGATTTAGTGCAGAATTTTGTCAGACATTCAAGGAAGATCTAATACCAATACCCTTTAAAATATTTCACAAAATAGAGACACAAGGAATACTGCCTAATTCTTTCTATGAAGCCACAGTTACACTGATACCTAAACCACAAAATTACCCAACAAAGTAAGAACTACATACCAATTTCCCTTATGAATATCGATGCAAACATACTCAATAGAATTCTCACAAACCGAATCCAAGAACACATCAAAACTCTCATCCACCATGATCAAGTATGCTTCAACCCAGGGGTGTGTGGATGGTTCAATACATGGAAGTCAATAAATGTAATCCAATATATAAACAAATCAAAGGAAAAACCACATGATCATCTCATTAGATGTAGAAAAAGGCTTTGACAATATGCAACACCATAGTTAAAAGTATTGGAGAGATCAGGAATTCAACTGCATACATAAAAATAATAAAAACAATATACAGCAAACCAATAGCCAAAATTAAAATAAATGGAGAGAAAGTCAAAGCAATCCCATTAAAATCAGGGAGGAGACAAAGTTGCCAACTCTCTCCCTCCCTATTCTGTATAGTACTAAAAGTTCTAGCCAGAACAATTAGACAAAAAAATGAGATCAAAGGGATACAAATTGAGAAGGAGAAAGGCAAGTTATCACTATTTACAGATGACATGATTATCTACTTAAGTGACACCAAAAATTATACCAAAGAGCATCTGATAAACAACTTCAGCAAAGGGGCTTGATAAAAATTAACTCAAACAAATCCACTTCATCTACTCAAAGGATAAAAGGACTGAGAAAGAAATTAGGGAAACAATACCCTTCACAATAGTAACAAATAATATAAAATACTTTAGTGTTACTTTAACCAAACAAGTGAAAGGTTTTTATGACAATAACTTCAAGTCTCTGAAGAGAGAAATTGAAGAAGATCTCAGAAGAAGGAAAGATCTCCCATGCTCATGGATTGGCAGGATTAATATAGTAAAAATGGCTATCTTACCAGGATTAATATAGTAAAAATGGCTATCTTAATATAGTAAAAATGGCTGTAGAATACAGAAGCAATCTACAGATTCTACACAATCCCCATCAAAATCCCAACTCAATTCTTTTTTTTAATTAATGCAGTTATTTTATTTTATTTTCTACATTCTTTATTTACATTCCAAATAATTTCCCCTTTCCCGGTTCCCCCTCTCCCCGAAAGTCCATTAAGCCCTCTTCCCTCCCTCTTTTCCCCATTTGCCTAAGAATTTCATGAATTCATTGTTTTTAATTGCTGAGTAGTATTCCATTGTGTAAATATTCATGGAAAATATCTCTGATAAAATTCAAGAAATATATAGAAAAGCACATTAAGATTGACTATTTCATGGAAAAATTATACAGATAAAATGGTAGGCATAATAGTATTCCTAAGTTGATTGAAAGTGGAATTATAAACATTTTCTGATAAAATTGAAAATCTACAAGGAAAATATATCTGGTAAAACTCAAGAAATATATAGAAAAACATGTTAAAACTATTTCATGAAAAATTATACAGATAAGATAGTGGGCATAAAAATATTCCTAAATTGATTGATCCTTAAGAGATGTAGAAATAGCAATTCTGAAATTCATCTGGAATAACAAAAAACCTAGGATAGCAAAAACTATTCTCAACAATAAGAAAAAAGTGATTGTGGAGGAGCATCATCCCTGACCTCAAGATTGGGCATATACCCAGAGGCTTCCCCTGCATGCAATAAGGACACATGCTCCACTATGTATAGCAGCCTTATTTATAATAGCCAGAAGCTGGAAAGAACCCAGATATCCCTCAATGGAAGAATGGATTCAGAAGATGTGGTATATATACACAATGGAATACTACTCTGCAATTAAAAGCAGTGAATTCATGAAATTCTTAGGCAAATGGTCAGAACTGGAAAATATCATCCTTAGTGAGGTAACCCAATCACAAAAGAACACACATGGTATGCAGTCACTGATAAGGGGATATTAACCCAGAATCTCGGAATACCCAAGACACAATTCACATATCAATAGATTTCCAAGAAGATGGAAGGAGAGACCCCTGGTCCTGGAAAGACTGGATGTAGGGGAATACCAGGACAGAGAAGGAAGAGGGCATTGAATGGGGAACAGAGGGATGGAAGGGGACTTATTGGACTTTTGAGGAGGGAGGAACCGGGAAAGGAGAAATCATTGGGAATGTAAATAAAAAAAAAAGGTATAGAAAATAAAAAAAAATAAGATATACTATAGAGCAACAGTTTTAAAAACTGTATGGTATTGGTAAAGAAACAGGCAATAAGTTTAATGGAATAGAATTGAAGACTGGAAAATGTACCCACCCACCTATTGTCACTTGATCATTGTCAAATTATCTGACACCATTCAGTGGAAAAAAAGACAGCATTTTCAGCAATGGTGATGGTTCAACTAGCAGTCTGCATATAGAAGAATGCACATTGTCCCATACCTATCTCCTTGCACAAAGCTCAAGGCCAAGTGGATAAAGAACCTCTACATAAAACTGAATTTAATAGAATAAAAAGTTTGGAAGAGCCTCAAATACTTGAGCACAGGGGAAACTTCCTGAACAGAACACCAATGGCTTATGCTTTAAGAGCAATAATGGACAAATGGGACCTCATAACAAGGGACACTATCAAGAGGACAAAATGGCAACAAACAGATTACAAAAAGATCTTTACTCACCCTACCTCTGATACAGGACTAATATCTGAAATATACAAAGAACTCAAGAAGGCAGACTCCAGAAAACCAAATTACTCTATTAAAAAGTGGAATACAGAATAAAATACAGAATTGTAAACTGAGGAATCTCAAATGCCTGAGAAACACTTAAAGAAATGTTCAACATCCTTAGTTATCAGGGAAATGCAAATCAACAAGCTTGGGAACATGTCAGTTTGTTTTCTAAATATTTCCTGCAACAAGTGGCAAAACAATGTTTTGGGAAAATAGACATAAGAAATTTAAGATTATTAGCCTGAGAGTTAAGAGTTTTATTTTATTACTTTTCTTTTTTTAAAAAAGTGAGTAGCTTGGCAGCACTGAGACAAATCATGTGGACTCAAGCAAAGGAATGGAAACATAGAAAGCAGGCTCTGAAGTTCCCTGCTGTGGGGAATGCAGTGTGTTCTGAGTCAGAAATCTGTAGAATGGAAGTTGCAGAGATTTGTTGAACTGTGAATTTTTAAAATTGGGATTATTTCCTTTTAGGATAGATTTATATACAGATTTTGTCCTAATCACGTGGGAAATTCGCTTGCGGTTTGGAATTAGGATAGGGAAAATTAGTCACTGATTTCAAATAGAGAGGACAATGAACAAGTATTAATAAAATAAATGTCTGTGGCTCCAGGCAGAGAGCTGAACAGATAGATGGTACAACAAGTTAACTGCTGTAGGCAGAGAACCAAACCATAAGATAGTATAAGATTGCTTTGCTTCCCTTGCAGGATACTCATATTCTGTCTAATGTGGGCTCCATGGGAATTAGGGTTTTATATCCTATTGGCAACATTAGAAAGACCTAAGTATAGGCACATACCGTATTTTAGTTTACTTCCTTTGTATTTGGATTGTTTTAATTTGAACTAGAAGAGAGAATATGTGTCACTGACTCAAGAGTAGAGAATGCAGTAATAATCATTGGCTGCTTTAAACAGGTATTAATTACCTATGCCTGTGGCTCCAGGTAGAGAGTTCAAAAGACAGAGATTATGCAGGTATTAATAAAATATGTGTGTGTGTGTCTGGGCAAAGAGCCAAATGGAAAGACGGTATAGATTGTTTAACCAGCCACAGGGAACTCATATCCTGCTAAAGTGGGCTCCAAGGGAATCTTGAGTGTCTTTTCTTGTTTGGCAAGATAGGAAAGGCTTAGTATAGGAACATTCAGTATCTTAGTTTACTTTATTTGTTACAGATTGTTTTGATTTTCAAAATGGGTATGCTTTTGAGTTTTATGGTTATATTATTCTTCTAGGAGAGAGGTCAATATAAAGTTTTTTCTGGTTACTGGCTCAAGGATATGCTGATTTGGGCAAGAGTTTTTGTCTTTGAATTTTTAGAAAAGGTGATTAGTGTATATACACCTTTCAGAGTAATATGCATCAGATTTGATGGAAGGAGACTCCACAGAGAACTAGATTGCAGAAATCAAACAAAAACATTATCTTCATGATAATAAAATTTTGCTTTGATATTTGTATATTACAGAATATGCAGCCATGGTGAGTCTGATTGTCAGACGTGATGAACTTACCTGCTTAAACTCCTGATATCTTGAACTTTCAGTTAAATCCAGTCAGGACACAGGCATCAGAGACTAAATCTATTGTTGGTATAGCCTTCTGAAGGCCAATCAACTGCTCTATTTTCCCTACCCTTTCCCCTACTTCAAATATATGTAAACACCCATGTTCAGCTTGAAGTAGTTATGAAGAGTTTTTGCCCCAATTCCCTGGTCTTTCTGGCTGGATGGGGATTATTATAGGTTGTCTTTCTAGGGAATGTAGAAATGGTCATAATTGGAACCAGGAGGAGTAGCTAGAATTGATTGCATAGCCATAATCTCATTTTGTAGAAATCTTTTTAATTGTTTCTAAATTGAAGTTATAGTATCGTATTTTGGTACAGAATTTATTTGGATGCAAAATCAAGGTTTTCATTGGTATAAGTTTCTTCTATTGATACAAAAATTTCAAAAATACAGGGCTTAGACCTAGTCCTTTTGCAACTGTTATTATAACCTGATCTGAGATGATTAAGCCTATGAATTAAGGGCCAAATAGCAAATTCATGGTTCTGAATTTATTGTTATGGTGTTTTCAGAGATTTCAGTTAGAAATAACTGAGAGTAGTTAACGGAGAAAAGTACAGATTACTTTATATAGATAGTTGGTTTTCTAAAATGACAGAAATTCACAGAATGCAGCAGTTAATGTTATTTTTTCACTTGTTGTTGAGACAAATCTGCTCCTAATAGCTTCCCCTTCATGGATCCAAGGAAGCAACTGAGTAACTTCCCTCCAGGTGAGGCTGTGCATTGTGGCTAGGTGATCACTGGACAGAAAATTGCCAGTCTCTTCTGCAGACCTGTACTGTTCTTGATAGGACACAATTTACAGGTTAGTACAGCTTAGTTCTGCTGAAACAGAACAGGCTAGTCCTTAATATTCCTGTATCTCTAAGGTCTTCCAGATTATTCTGGGCCAGAAGGCTGAAAACATGTCCAGCTTCCTGACTTACTGGGGCTGTTTAGTTAGGCATCTGTCTCTACAATTTGTCTCAGTTCTGGAAGCTGTGTTATACTTCCTGTATATTTTCAGTTAATGTTGGTCATTCTCAGATTTTGATAGGGTTGAAAAACTACTTATAGTCTCATAGCCAATCCAGGCAATTTACTTTGAGGGAATAGATTTGAGAGGATGGTTTTCACATGGCATAAAGCTAGGACATGAGTCAGGTGTAGAATGATATGTCTTTTAATTTAGGATAGATGGCAATGTTCTACCTTAATAACAAAATTGATGGATGGGGTGTGACTTTTATCTATACCTCATAAATTACAAAATGGTAATAATTGTACTCTATATTGAGAGAAAGGTTTTATTTTTTATTAGAAGAGAAAGCAGTAAGTGTTGTGGATGGCTCTGTGCTGCTTGTATTTTATGTTAGGTCTGCTATCCTAGGAGAGGCTGTCTGGAATGAGGAATGAGTCATGCTTTCAGGTGGCTTCTTGTCAACCAATCCCTAATGAATAAAGTAGCCAATCATTGGATGAGTAGTTGGGACTTCCCGGTTGAACAGAGGAAGAGAGGAAACAAGAGAGAATTAGGCCCTTTTGGAATGGAGACAGCATACAGGTAAGATGTAGCTGCTAGAATTTCCCAGTATTAAGGCAGATCTGCAAAGATTTGCCACTAGAGGAATCAGGTTTTAACAAGACTTGCAAGATTAGGTTTTATTGTTGCACCCAGAGATTGAGTTACCATTGTTTCTGAACTAAGTTTGTGTTGCTTTTTCCCTCAGGAAAAGGCTCATCTGGGTTTCAGAGAGAAAGAAATGTTGGCAAAGTGTGGGTTTGCCAGATGTGCACCACAAAGGCCCTGGGGGATTTGAAGCATGCAATGGTCTTGGTAGTGACCCACTAGTGGGAACCTAGCAAGCTGGGTGGAGAGATTGTGGAGTTCTGAATCAAAGTTTCCATGACATAAAAACAGGTCAGGTATTACCTGGCAGTGCATGGCCTGCCAGGCTGCCTGGGCAGAGGCACAAGCACAGGATCATGCTGGTTAGATTTTTAACATTTCCCACAACAAATGGCAGTAATGCAATCTGGAATAAATGAGAGAGGTACAGAGGATCAGGAAAGTGAATAAAATTAGGTAGCATGGGAATTAAGGAACTGGGGATAGCCACTGGAGTTTCTTAGATACCAGAGAAACGTGAGGCTCACAGGACCCAATGGGATTGACATTAGCTGTGGAGACTACCTCCAGTGGGTAATCATGGCATCTGGCTGAGGGATGGAGCCACCCAACCATTTCAAAAAAAATTTTTTTTTTAAACTCAGAAATGTTTTTCCCCAAAGGAAGAACAGGGACAAAAATCAGAGCAGAAACTGAACTAAGGGTCAACCATGGAATGGCCCCACCTGGCGATGTCTGAAGACACCAAACCCACCACTGTTGTCAGGGTTCAAGAGGCACTTGTGAAGAGGAACAAAGCATAGCAGTTCCTGGAGAGGCCTGGTAAGCACCTGACCAATGTAGAGGCTGATGCTTGGAGTCAACCATCAGGCTGAATTCAGAAACCTGGTATGGGAACTGGCAGTAGGACTGGAGGAGCAGAGGGCTATTTCAACCCCATTGGAAGAACAACATAGGCTTGCCTGACCACCCTGTTCTCCCAAAGAAAAGGCCACCAACCAGTAAGTGTACCTAAAGGGATCTTTGGCTCCAGAGAGATATGTAGCAGAGAATAACCTTGTCAGACAGCAACAGGAGGGGAGGCCCTTTGTTTTGGGAAGGTTAGATGCCCCAGAGTAGGGGGAGACTGAAGCAGTGGGGTGAAAGAGTATAGGTGGGTGGGAGAGCACTCTGATATAGGCAAAAATGAGAGGTAGGGCAGATGTGGGATGGGGGATGGTGGAGAGGTAATTGGTAAGTGGGATATCATTTGAGATATAAATGAAAGGAATGATTAATACTAATAAAAGAAAAATAATAACTATTCAAAAAAAATAAAAAAGCTAAATCTTTTCTCCTCAAAACAAGAATGTAGAGTTCACTTGATTGAGTATATAAGCACTCTGTAATATAGCCTCAGAACATTAAGTTATCTCAGACATACACATATTGTACTGTACTATGTGTTTGCTACTTACCAAAAATATTATAGCAAAGATTACACTTCTATGATAAATAGTTAATATCCAATACTTTATTCCTAAAAGAAATTACCCTTGAAACTTAATCACTATTAGAATCTCAATAGAGGAACTAATCTCTTCTGCTGGAGGGTGTAACAGTGTTGTTGAATGTTTGGCTAGTTTGTTTATGACTCCTTTTGAATGTATGAATACTGTACAGTGCCAAGGCTTAAAAGTCACCCAAGTTAATCAACAACTACAATGTGTTCAGAATACTGCATGACTTTTCAACTTTAAAGCTAGTACTAGCATTTAGGATTTCATCCAATGTATTTAATTACCCTTAAATGGATGTAACATAGTACTATTTTAATACTGTAATATATTCTTCATATTTCCATATTTGAACAATAAAGGTAGCTAAAATAAAGGCAAATTTATGATAGTCTTTATATTTTATGCTAACAGAACATGAATTAATATATACCAATAACAACATGTGAATTACCACAAGTCTAGACAATGAGTTAAACATCAAAGAGTGTACAGTGTATGAAAATACGAGTATAAACATATAAGTAACTTGAATTTATAAAGAAAGATGGTTACTGTAGGAGTGTTCTTCTATGATTGTCTAGATCAAAAAATACATAAATGACATAAATCATAAGGACAGAAGCTAGAGACCAGCAAGAAAGTGACTGTAGAAAGATATTAGGAAAATGAAGGGCAAATAAATGTGAAATAAAATAATAAACATATAAAAATGCTACAGTGACATGTTATTTTATATGCTACAGAATGTAACAAATAGTTATTATGTAACATAGAAAAAGATTATTCCATATACTATGATGTTTTGAGAGAAGAAAAATCATTTCTACATCTGTTTCTATATGCTACATAGAAATGCTACAGTTGATGTAGATGTTATATTTCATCAGATGCTAGCACAATATTAATTATGTTTCCAAAAACTATAAATATGTAGGCTCTGGAAAATGAAACAAGCCATGTACTTTATAACTTAAAAATATCTTAAAATCAACATGAAACAAATATTTGATTAATTGTTTCAAATTGTGATATGAGTTGATGAGATTTTATTTTCCTCTTAATTTAGTTCACTTGATCAAGAAGAAAACATAGGTGCAGCACATAAAACTATCATGCAGAATTTCAGCTCTTTATATCTTTTCATAATGTTAGAATGAGTTGTTATTATGGGTTTAAAACTTGCCCTTCTTACAAAAATATTTTTTCCTCAACTCATTCTCTGAAGATAATTAAAGGAAAAAATACAGAGGAGTATTTTACAGATATCTTGAACAACCTGAGGTCACTATATTTTCATGTGTTGCTTTTAAATTTAATAAGGGTTGAATATATATATATTATATATATATTTTTTTTCTTTTTCCCACCTGAGGTTAAGAATGCATTTGAATTTTAACAAACATTATACTCTAGATAAAATGAGTTTTTAATGTTTTACCAGGTATTAATAATGAATATTTGTTAAATGAAAAGTATTTTATAGAACAAATTTTGACAATATGAAACTTATTATTAATCCGTGTTGCTGATTGATATAAAAACACAAGTACAAAAATCTAATTAGCAGACGGAATCAGAGACCTCAGGTTATTGTATCAAATAGATGTGAATTACTAATTCAAGAATTAGGTTCTCAAAGATAAGTATTTGAATATATTATTTTTGCTTGTTAAATTAATATTTTCTATATTTATTCATTTTTCTATGTAATATGAATTTCCTCAAATAAATGACAGGCATTATTAGGTTGAAGGAAAGTAATGCTTTCAATGTTTTAAAATGAAAGACAGGCCCTTCATTTATTAAATTAATAACATTAACTTCAGTATTTTCATTTAACCTTCCCTATCTTCAAACTCCCCATAGTTTTCAGGTGTCACTCTGTGTACGACTTTCCCAGCGATGACCTGAATCACACTTTTGATAGATAATCTTGCTCTCTCACAGGGAGTAGTGGAAAGACATCTCATTAAGAGGGTGTTTCCACTGTGCCACAAAATATAAGACATCCATCATCTCTGGAAAAATAAGAAAGATTATAATACATATGGAACAAATATTATAGCCTCATCAGTTTCAGGAATTGCTCTTTCTTTTTCATTTGGTACATATTAATAGCAACATCCCGTAGATATAAAACCAGTATAGATGGTATCTTAGCAAACTGAAGCTTTAATCTGAGATCTATATTTTCTTTTTTAAATTGAAAATAGATTCTCTCATAAAATTCACCACATGCACAACTTTTCTTTCCTCCACTTCCGCTGTTCTCTCAAACCCCCTTCTCCCCCAGATCCACTCCCTCTGTATTTCTCTTTAAAAGTAAAGACAGGTCTCCAAAGGACAAGAACAAAATAGGACTAAACAAAATCCAACACTGCAAGGCACAATTCCTCACATAGACAGACACTGGAGCAGACAGCCCAATAGGAGAAAAATTGTTTCAAGAGCAAGTAAAAGAGTCAAAGGTAACCCCACTCCCAAGTCTCAGAAGAACACTAAGCTAGCAGACAACATAAAATATTCAGAGAACCTGTTCAGACCCATGCAGACCTTGAGCTTGCTGGTTCAATCTCTGTGAGCCAATGTGAGCCCTGTACAAATGATTCATTGGGCCATGTTCTGCTCATATTCCCCTCTGATTCCTATGGTTTTTCCTCCCCATTTTTATCATGATCCCTGAACTCTATGGAGACAAACCCAGTGAAGGTCTCCAACTTAGATTCTCTATCTCTTTGTTGTGGGTCTTTACACATATTCTCATGTGCTTCTGGGATAAACCTCTTTGATGAAAACTGGTGAAGGCACTGATCTATGAATATAGCAAAATATCATTGGGAATTATTTCATTGTATTTTGCTGTTTATTTCTACCCTAATTTTGCAGTCTGGGCTATCCACTTTCCAGTTTCTGGCCATTCAGGTAGTGAAATACACACTGGAACAACAACAAAAAACCATCTTCTACAAATGCTGCTGGTCAAAGTGGATCCCTGTATGCACATAGAGGAATGTAAATAGATACATGTTTACCGTCTTACATAAAATTCAAGTCCAACTGAATCAAACACCTCAACATACTCAAGATAAAACCAAATACACTGAATCTAATAGAAAAAAATGTCAAACAACTTTGAACACATTGGCATAGGAGACAACTTTCAGAAGAGAACCCCAATACCAGAGGCTCTAAGATGAACAATTATCAAATTGGATCTCATGAAACTGAATATTTTCTGTAAGGCAAAGAATGTCATTAATCAGATAAAGAAGCAGCCAAAGGAGTGGGCAAAGATTTTATTAGCAACTCCACTTTCTTTTTTTTATTCAATAGATATATTCATTATTTAAATTTCAAATGATGTCCCCTTTTCTGGTCCTCTCCCTAAAAATCCCATAAGCCATCTCCCCTCCTGCTGTTCCCCAGTCAACCCTATCCCACTTCCCTGTCCTGGTATCTCCTACACTGTGGCATCAAGCCTTTCCAGGACCAAGGGCCTCTCCTCCCTTTGGTTTCCAAGATGCCCATCCTCTGCTTCCTATGCTTCTGGAGCAATGGGTAACTCCATGTGTACTCTTAGGTTGATAGTTTTGTCCTTGGGAACTCTGGGAATACTGGGTAGCTCATATTGTTGTTCCTCCTATGGCACTGCAAACCCCTTCAGGAACTTGAGTCCTTTTTCTAGCTCCTCCATTGGGGACCCTGTGCTCAGTTCAGTGGCTGGCTGAGAGTGTCCCTCTCTGTATTTGTCATGCACTAGCAGAGCCTCCCAGGTGACAGCTATATGTGGCTCCTGTCATCAAGCACTTGTGGGCATCGATATAATGTCTGGGTTTTGTAACTGTATATGGGATGGATCTCTAGGTGGAATAGTTTGTGGATGGTCTTTAAATCAGACTATGCTCCACACTTTGTCCCTGGGCATTTTGTTCCCCTTCTAAGAAGGATGAGAGTATCCATACTTTGTTCTTCCTTTTTCTTGGGCATCATTTGATATGTGATTTGTGTCTTGGATATTCCAAGCTTCTAGGCTAATATCCACTTATCAGTGAGTGCATACCATGTGTGTTCTTTTGTGATTGAGTTACCTCATTCAGGATGATCATTTCATTATATGCTGGGAAATCATTTGAAAAAATCCAACATCCCTTCATGAAAAAGTCTTGGAAAGATCAGGAATTCAAGACCCATACCTAAACATAGTAAAAGCAATATACAGCAAACCAGTAGCCAACATCAAACTAAATGGAGAGAAATTTGAAGCAATCCCACTAAAATCAGGGACTAGACAAGGCTGCCCTCTCTCTCCACATCTATTCAATATAGTACTTGAAGTTCTACCTAAAGCAATTTGACAACCAAAGGAGGTCAACAAGATACAAATTGGAAAGGAAGAAGTCAAACTATCACTATTTGCAGATGATATGATAGTATACTTAAGTGACCCAAAAAACTCCCCTGGAGAAATCCTACAGCTGATAAACAACTTCAGCAAAGTGGCCAGATATAAAATTAACTCAAACAAATTAGTAGTATTTCTATACTCAAAGGATAAACAGGCTGAAAAAGTAATTAGGGAAACGACACCCTTTACAATAGTCACAAACAATATAAAGTATTTTGATGTGACTCTAACCAAACAAGTGAAAGGTCTGTATGACAAGAATTTCAAGTCTCTGAAGAAAGAAACCAAAGAAGACCTCAGAAGATGGAAAGATGTCTGATGTTCATTGATTGGCAGGATTAATATAGTAATAATGGCCATCTTGCCAAAATCAATTTACAGATTCAGTACAATCCCCATCAAAATTCCAACTCGATTCTTCATAGAGTTAGAAAGTGCAATTCTCAAATTCATCTGGAATAAAAAAAAGCCCAGGATAGCTAAAACTATTCTCAACAGTAAAAGAACTTCTGAAGGGGATCAGTATCCAGGACCCCAAGCAGTACTACAGAGCAATAGTGATAAAAAAAAAAAAACAAAAAAACAAAACAACAACAAAAAAAAACCCCTGCATGGTATTGGTACAGTGACAGGCAGGTAGATCAATGGAATGGAATTGACCCAGAAATGAACCCACACACCTAGGGTCACCTGATCTTTGATAAAGAAGCTAAAACCATCTTGTGGAAAAAAAGATAGCCTTTTCAACAAATCTTGCTAGTTCAGCTGGCAGTTAGCATGTAAAAAATTTCAAATTGATCCATTTGGTCTTCTTGCATTAAGCTCAAGTCCAAGTGGATCAAGGATCTCCACATAAAACCAGAAACATTGAAACTAATAGCAAAGAAACTGGAGAAAAACCTTGAGCACATGGGTGCAGGGGAAATTTTCCTGAACAGAGCACCAATAGCTTATGCTCTAAGATCAAGAATTGACAAGTGGAACCTCATAAAATTACAAAGTTTCTGTAAGGCAAAGGACACTGTCAATAGGACAAAATGGCAAATAACAAATTGGGAAAAGATCTTTACCAACCTTAGATCCAAAGAGGGCTAATATCCAATATATACAAAGAACTTAAGAAGTTAGACTACAGAGAAAAAAAATCCCTATTAAAAATGGGGTACAGAGCTAAGCAATTCCACTTTCAACAGAGGTCTAATATCCAGAATATGGAAAGAACTCAAGAAATGATATATTTAAAACAAAATAACCCAATCTTAAAATTTGGTAATACATCTATACAGAGAATTCTGAACAGAGGAATCTCAAATGGCTGGAAAACATGTAAAGAAATGTTCAATATCACTAGCCATCTTGGAAATGCAAATCGAAACTAAATTTTGATTCCATATTACACCTGTTAGAATCACTAAGAAAACTAACACAAATGACAGCTCATGCTGGCAAGAGTATGGCACAAGGGGAACATTCCTCTATTGCTAGTGGGGGCACAAACTTGTACAGCTACTTTGTAAATCAATATGGTGGTTCTTCAGAAAATTTGAAATAGGACTACCTGAAGACCCAGGTATACCACTCTTAGGTATATAACCAAAAGCTACCCCACCATACCACAGGAGCAGATGTTCCACTCTATTCATAGTGGCCTTATTTTTGGTAGTGAGAAGTTATCTATTTACCTCAAGATCCATTTACATCACTCCTAGGCATGCAGCCAAAGGAGGCTCCATCCTACCAAAAGGATGTGCAGTGCAGCCTTACTTGAAATAGCCAGAAATTGAAGGTAATCTATATGTCCTTCTGCTAAAGAAAGCATGTTGATCTGAGTCTTGTCCTCAGTACCCAATTTCCTTGGATTGTCCTCTGATCTTCACTACAAGTTGAAACACACACACACATACACACACACACACACTAAATATAATACATTTTAAAAATAACATTGACTATAAAAGCAATGATTAAACATTATATTGATTCATATAAGCTCATTCTAGAGAGAAAAACTTGACCTTTTGATTTGTGTGAGTGAATTTTATACAATAGCAACTTATCTTTGAAAGGACTATGACTATCAAATTATGTTAGTCAGGATACTTTAGAGAAACCGAACTAGTAGGATGAATATGTTCCGGCATCTGTGAGTTTGTGTGAGTATGTGTGTGTGTGTGTGTGTGTGTGTGTGTGTGTGTGTGTGTATGTGTGTGTGTGTTTAGAAGAACTTATAAAATCAGCTTATGCTGAAATAGTAAGGATTCGTATTTCACTCTTGAGGACTGAAAACCCTGTAAATTCTCAGTATGCTAGGCTGCGTGACTCAACAGTTCTAATCTAGAATGGAGGGTTTACAGAAGACAAGCTGGTCCCTAGTTAAATATAGAGATAAGATAACCCCTGCTCTCTCTTTGTCCTATGAGAAAGACAGCAACACCGGGAACATACATAAACCAGGTCTGAGAAGTGAAGGAGTCAAAGACTTTCCCTTCTGCACTCTTCCTTTCCCTATTGCTTGATTCCAAAAGTGTCACTCAAATTTGGGGAGGATCTTTCCACATTAATTAATACAATTAAAGTACGTCTTTATATGAGGCTTCCTCCTCAGATGAGTCTAACTTGTAGTAAGTCATCATTCAAACCAAATATCACAAGTAATAAAATTATATACAACTGAAAGCCCGGCTTATTTAAGAAAATTCCTACAACTCTTATCTCTTGAAAACAGTTTTGTACAGCACAATATTCCCCATTTAAATCAGGATACTTCAAAATTGCATAAGAGCTGGTGAGATGGCTCATCAGGAAAGGACACTTGCTGCTAAGCCTGGATGACTGGACCTATCCTTATCCCAGAATCCATGTGGTGGGGGCAGACCTGACTCTGTCAAGTTTTTCAGTTAGCACTCTGTGGCATGCAATTGTCACACCATATACCAAATAAAGACATAAATATAAAAGAGGAAAAATTTAATCACTGGCAAGTTTTGTTTGATATGCAATATATGTTCACTTCAAAGCTTTAGCTAAGTTAGTATATGTTGGGGATTGGTCTTGTGCACTATATATTCAGATGCTGATTATTGTGAGATCTAGTCACAGTCAGAAGTTTGGCATTGTCATGAATATTGAAGAATTTTTTTTTATCAATATGGTGTAAAGAATGTTCGCCAATTATCTCTGATTGGTTAAGAAAAGATTGAACAGACAGTGACTGGGCAAAGGAAATAACAAGGCTGGACTTCTGATACCAACCATAGGTCCCATGGAGAAGTTAGGTAGGTGTTTACCAAGAGGCAGGCGAGGTTGCAGGATAAGAAGGGGCATTAGGTGGGGGAAGACAGTCACCATCAGATTGGGCTTGAATAAGAGTTGCCAAGAGAGTTTTCCATGAGGGCAGACAGCTATAGTTGAGGGAACCAAAGAGAAACCTAAGTAACTCCACTTGTGTGGCTGCGAAACATGTAAGATAACATAGAGGGTTAGGAATATCTGCTTAAAGTTTGTTGAATAAATCTGTAAGTCTCTGTCTCAATTATTTGGAATCTAGACAGATTAGGAAAAAACTGCTAGCTTAAAATTTCATCCTCTATATATAGAATTATTACATATACATACAGTTGTTTTCCTTATAAGCAAAGTCCATATTCACTGGCCAGTTGCCAGTTTGAGGTATGCAAGTATGTGGGAATGTGTTCATATGTATATATACTATATATATTCCTCAATTTCTCTTGCCTTGTTGGATCTCTTTTTCTTTATTTTTATTTTTGGGTATTTTTTGTTGTTCTCTATGACAGTGTCACTCACTGAACTAGCCAGCTGTATGCAGAATCCCACCTGTCTCCATAGCTAGAATTTCCAGTGTTGCCACAATGCCAGGTATTACATGAGTTCTGAGAGCTGAATTCAGGTTCTGTTAAAGACTGTTCTGTAGCTTCCACATTTTGCTATTTTTCAATGTACAAGGAGCTCCACAGTGTGCACAGCATACAGGTTTTTTTTGTAAAAATTTTATTTAATCTATTTTTACGGTCCAGATTTTATCCTCCTCCTGGTCCACCCTCTAACTGTTCCACATCCCATATCCTCCCACCCTAGTCTCCAGGAAGATGTCCCCATTCTCCCATGCCCCACCCCACCAGACCTCCCCACTCCCTGGGGCCTCTAGTCTCTTGAGGGTTAGGTTAACCTTTTTCTGACTAAGTGCAAAATTGGCCGTTCTCTGCTGTATATATGTCGGGGGCCTTATATCAACTGTGACCCAATGTCTTAGAGATCTTTGGAGCAAAGTTTAATTGAGACTGCTGGTCCTCTTACAAGGTAGCCCTCCCACTTACCTTCTTCTAGGTTTTCCCTAAATCAGGGGTCAGCAGCTTCTGTCCATTATTTGGGTACAAGTATCTGCATCTGATTCATTCAGCTTCTTGTTGGGTCTTTAGGAAGGCAGTCACGATGGGCCTTTTTTTGTGAGCACATCATAGCTTCAGTAATAGTGTCAGGTCTTGGGGTCTCCCCCTGAGCTTGATTCCAATTTGGGCCTGTCGCTGAACGCCTTTTCCTCAGGTTCTTTTCCATTTTCTTCCCTGTACTTCTTTTAGACAACAAAAGTTATGGGTCAGAGTTTTTTTTTGTTTTGTTTTGTTTGGTTTGGTATTTTTTTGTTTTGTTTTTTTTTACCGTGGGATGACAACCCCATTCCTTACTTGATGCCCTGTCTTTCTACTGGAGGTAGGCTCTACAAGTTCTCTCTCCCCACTGTAGGGCATTTCATCTAAGGTCCTTCTCTTTGAATCCTGAGAGTCTCTCACCTCCCAGGTCTCTGGTACATCTGGAGGGTTCCCCCACCTCCTACCTCCCAAGGGTGCCTGTTTTAAAATTTTGTTAGACATGGCACTGTAGCCACTACATCAGGAAGCAATCCTGCCCACATCCATTTAGGCTAACATTTACTTCTTAGCAAAAACCTTTTTAGTTATTCTCCTTTAATTGTTAAAATGCCTGCAGCCAGGGAAATCCTGTGTGCATAAAATGTGTGCTTCTTATTTACTAAAGCAAGGATTTTGTGACAGCATCTATTTTACGACTCTATAAAAATTGCACAATTTTCTAACTTTTAATTATGTATATATTTTATTCAGATTCACAACAATGATGCAAAACATGTTAAAATATATAGGCAATGTACTATATACCAGTATTTATTTAAGACTTGGTTGATATTATTTGGAAGCTCCTCTCAGGTGTGTTCACTGGCCCCAAGGACCAAAGTTAGGTAAGTCACAATGGAGAGAGAGAAGCAGGGAAGAGAGGGGGAAGAGAAAGAGAGAAAGAGAAAAGGCACACAAGCACAGAGATAGAAGGGAATGAGAAGATGAGAGAAAAACAAATTGTCTGCATTACATATGGAAAAGCCTCTGGGCCAAGGGCAGTCCAGGTCCAGAGCTGAAAATTTCAGGGTTGGGAGCAGGGTATACCAGCTAGGCACTGAGAGATACTGGGAGGACCTAGAGACCTGGTCAGCTTTGATATGTAAAATATGCATCTCAGTCTCCTTTCTCAGGTCTGAAACCCAACAACTATTAAGCAGAGGAAAATATGAAATAGCTAATAAAATATACATCATTTTCTATACCTGGAAAAGCTGCTTTTAAAAATTCAAACAATTCTTTTATCATGTATCAGATGCATCAATCTGTCTGAAGCCAGGGTTTACAAAAGAATATGAGTGAACTGGAATGCAAAAATTTACTCTAAATGATGTAGCTATAAATAAGATACCTTTCTGACCCGTCCAGCAGGTCTAGTTATTCAGGGTCCCAAAGAGGCGCTACCTGAGGGTCATGGGGGGGAGAGAAGAACGAGACCAAGCAAGATTCCATTGTCAAGGCCTCGTTTATTGTCACACAGGCAGCACTTTTTAAGCAGTGGGGATGAGGAAGTTGGGAAGGGGAACTATGGGGAAGTGACCTATGGGTCAAGCCCTGAATGAGGAAGTTGGGAGGGAGAGCTAGGGGGAAGTGAGCTATGGGCCAATCCCTGGGCCAGGTGCCTGGGACATTCTGCGGTTTTTCCCGCGAAGGTCACAGATTTTTATCTTGGTCTTGATGTTCCGTCAGGAAGGTCAGGAATTTCACTCGAGGGGAGAGGCGGCCTGTCTATGTAGCCGGCAGTTGGCCTGTCAGCCCCCAACACCTTTCTAAGGCTTGGTGGTCTTATCTTACCCACAATGTCAGTGAGACTGGGTGAAAACCCCTTACCCTACAATGCTTTCACAATGCTTTGTAAGAAAGAGGACAGTACCTTGTCTGAGAACAAGAGATGCACAGACACTTTAACTTTGGATCAACTAGACTACTAATGAACTGTGAGATTCACAGCCCTTCCCCATTGTGTACTGAAGCCTCAATTGCACAGTGGTGCTATTTACCCAAACTAACTGAATATTTAAACATGAATGGATTTGGAATTAATGGCTAAAATATAGAAATATATACACAAACAATATTCTTAACCACTAGTAGTTGAATTTTGCACAAACTAGTGATTTTTTTAAAAAAATATACTATATAAAACAATAAGAATCAAGTGATACTAGAATAACAAAGATATTCTGCCCCTTTCCGCAAACTTTCACATGCCATGTGGTGTGTGTTCAAGGCAGCATATATGGCCCTTTAAGGTCTGACCTCTTCAAAGTCTCTTATTCTCTGCACTTGAACAATTGAGGGTCTCTATTAATTATAACCAAATGTAAAGAAGAGTTTCCCAGATTAGTGTTAAGATGTATTATAATCTGTGGGTATGGCAATAATCATCAGAAATCATTTTAATAACATATTTATTTAGGAGTACTGTGTTCCACTCTTGTCCTATGACCAGTTTAGTCACAAATGATGGGCATGTGGGGGCTTTTAAAGTTTGAATCATTTCAGTTTTAGTATGTTGGGGATAAAACAGAATTCATCGCTGATCATATTTCATAACTCTTTTTAGAAATCAAGCCAGTCACACTATATTCATTTAAGAAAAATCCATAAACGTTGGCAGTGGTAAAATCTTACAATAACTGAAGGAATCATGAAGACCTATGACCTTGAGAGTAAATTATAATTGAAGCTTTTCTGATGAACACAGGGGTGCAGAAGAGCTGATCCTACACAACCCACTTCATGTTCAAAACCTGCCAATTCATTTTGTTTATAAAGCAAAATAGAAACTAGAAAATACACTTCAGTGTAAAAATGAAGAAAGGAATTTTTAAAAATAGTCTTAGATGATGTCAACATAGTGTATAGTGATGTAACCATTTTTAGCCTTTTATTAACTACTGAGAATGACAGTAGAAGACATAAAAAATGTGACATTGGGGATGTCCAAGTTCAGCATTCCATACTAAGGAAAAGCTGCTTGATTTAGTGAAGATCTAGGAATATAAACAGTCAATATCAGAGAATAATGTGAGAGTATATGTTTAGACAAAGTCTTAAGTAAATGAGAGAACAAGTTTACTTAAAATTACATCAAACAAAGTCTTCTTTGTTGAAATACACAAGAGGCAGAGATTTCTCTAAACAAAGCATACATGGACAGAAAGCACAATAGACAGAGAATGAGCTTCCAGGTGTGTAGTCTTGGGCAATATATACCGGGTAGTCATTACTCTGTATTCAGAGAAGACTTGACAATATGTCTCAATGAGACTGGCAGACACAGAACAATTCTTTTGCCATAAAATTAGTAATGAACCAAAGCACCTTATTTCTAAGATAACAGACATCAAGTCAGGGAAGAACTACCTGCCTCCCTAAGGCATTGTTAACTTTAAAAATCAAAAGTAGCCCATGGATGAAAGAAAAGATATAAAATAAACTTCTCCAGATATTTTCATAATGTTTTTAGGAAATGTGAATTCAATTCTCACTTGAATTAAAGACAAATGTGTTTTCCTATAGTTCCTATGAGAAATGGATATAGAGGATAATTGTGGGGTTGCACCTACTGAAAGGATTCATATCTCTGTTTAGTCTCTGCCTAAATTTAGGGTATCTCAGATAGTTAATATGTGAAACTTTCTAAAGTGCTGCTTGCAACATGACATCTCAGTACACTGAAGACAGACAGAGAAACTAAGATTCAGATAACAATTTGTTTATACTTAATTTTAAAGTCACATGCTACATTTCTAAAATTTTATGTTTCTTTTTTTTTGTTTTCTAAGTTTTTTTTATTTACATTCCAAATGATTTCCCCTTTCCCGATTCTTCCCTCCCCAAAAGTCCCATAAGCCCCCTTCCCTCCCTCTGTTCCCCATTCAAGAAACTCTCGCTTCTCTGTCCTGGCATTCCCCTACATCTATTCTTTCCAGGACCAGGGGTTTCTCCTTCCATCTTCTTGGAAATCTATTGATAAGTGAATTGTGTCTTGGGTATTCCGAGATTCTGGGTTAATATCCACTTATGAGTGACTGCATACCATGTGTGTTCTTTTGTGATTGGGATACCTCACTAAGGAAGATATTTTCCAGTTCTGACCATTTGCCTAGGAATTTCGTGAATTTACTGTTTTTAATTGCAGAGTAGTATTCCATTGTGCAAATATACCACATCTTCAGAAGCCATTACTCTGTTGAGGGACATCTGGGTTCTTTCCAGCTTCTGGCTATTATAAATAAGTCTGCTATGAATATAGTGGAGCATGTGTCCTTATTGGATGCAGGTAAAGTCTCTGGGTATATGCCCAGGAGTGGGAAAGCAAGATACTCCAGGAGTGTCATGCCCAGTTTTCTGAGGAACCTCCAGACTGCTTTCCAGAGTGGTTGTACCAGCTTGCAATCCCACCAGCAGTGGAGTAGTGTTCCTCTTTCTCCACATCCTCACCAACAACTGCTGTATCCTGTGTTTTTGATCTTAGCCATTCTGACTGGTGTAAGATGGAATCTCGGGGTAGTTTTGATTTGCATTTCCCTAATGACTAAGGATGATGAACATCTCTTTAGGTGCTTCTCAGCCATTAGATATTCTTCAGGTGAGAACTCTGTGTTTAGCTCTGTACGCCATTTATTAATAGGATTACTTGCCTCTCTGGAGTTTACCTTCTTGAGTTCTTTGTATATATTGGATATTAGACCTCTGTCGAAGGTAGGGTTGGTAAAGATCATTTCCCAGTTAGTTGGTTGCCACTTCGTCCTTTTGACAGTGTCCTTTACCTTACAGAAACTTTTTAATTTTATGAGGTCCCATTTGTCAATTCTTGATCTTAGAGCATAAGCTATTGGAGTTCTGTTCAGGAAATTCTCCCCTGTCCCCATATGTTCAAGGTTCATCCCTAATTTCCTTTCTAGTAGTTTCATTGTGTCTGGTTTTATGTGGAGGTCCTTGATCCACTAGGAATTGCGCTTACTTCCAGGAGATAATAATGGATCAATTTGCATTCTTATGCATATTGACCTCCAGTTGAACAAGCACCATTTGTTGAAAAGGCTATCTTTTTTCCACTGGATGGTTGTAGCTCCTTTGTCAAAGATTAAGTGACCATAGCAGTGTGGATTCATTTCTGGGTCTTCAATTCTGATCCACTGTTATACATGCCTGTCACTATACCAATACCATGCAGTTTTTAACACTATTGCTCTGTAGTACAGCTTGAGGTCTGGGATACTGATTCCCCCAGAAGTTCTTTAACTCTTGAGAATAGTTTTAGCTATCCTGGGTTTTGTGTTATTCCAGATGAATTTTTGAATTGTTCTTTCTAACTCTACGAAGAATTGCATTGGAATTTTGATGGGGATTGCATTGAAACTGTATATTGCTTTTGGCAAGATGGCCATTTTTACTATATTAATCCTGCCAATCCATGAGCATGGAAGATATTTCCATCTTTGAGGTCTTCTTCAATTTCTTTCTTTAGAGACTTGAAGTTCTTGTCATACAGATTTTTCACTTGGTTGGTTAGAGTCAAACCAAAATACATTATATTGTTTATGGCTATCGTGAAGGGTATCATTTCTCTTATTTCTTTCTCAGCCTTCTTATCCTTTGAGTATAGGAATGCTACTGACTTGCTTTAGTTGATATTATATCCGGTCACTTTGCCTAAGTTGTTTATCAACTGTAGGAGTTCTCTGGTGAAGTTCTTTGGGTCGCTTAAGTATACTATCATATCATCTGCAAATAGTGATAGCTTGATTTCTTCCTTTCCAATTTGTATCCCATTGACCTCATTTTGTTGTCTAATTGCTCTAGCTAGAGCTTCAAGTACTATATTGAAAAGATATGGAGAGAGAGGGCAGCCTTGTCTAGTCCCTGATTTTAGTGGGATTGCTTCAAGTTCCTCTCCATTTAGATTGTTGTTGGCTACCAGTTTGCTGTAAATTGCTTTTACTATGTTTAGATATGGGCCTCGAATTCCTGATTTCTCCAAGACCTTTAACATGAAAGAATGCTGAATTTTGTCAAATGCTTTCTCAGCATCTAATGAAATGACCATGTTTTTTTTGTTTTTTTTTATTTGTTTGTTTTTTGAGATTGTTTATGTAGTGGATTACATTGATGGACTTCCTTATATTGAACCATCCCTGCATCCCTGGTATGAAGCCTAATTGATCATAATGAATGATCGTTTTGATGTGTTCTTGGATTCAGTTGACTAGAATTTTATTGAGTATTTTTGCATCAATATTCATAAGAGAAATTGGACTGCGATTCTTTTTCTTTGTCAGATCTTTGTGTGATTTTGGTATTAGTGTAATTGTGGCTTCATAGAACGAGTTGGGAAGTGTTTCTTCTGCTTCTATTTTGTGGAATACTTTGAAGAGTATTGGTGTTAGGTCTTCTTTGAAGGTCTGAGAGAATACTGCACTAAAACCGTCTGGACCTGTGCTTTTTTTGTTTGGAAGACTTCCAATGAACACTTCTATTTCTTAAAGGGTTATAGGATAGTTTAGATGGTCTATTTGATCCTGATTTTATTTTGGTATTTGGTATCTGTCTAGGAAATTGTCCATTTCCTCCAGATTTTCTAGTTGTGTTGAATACAGGCTTTTGTAATAGGATCTGATGATTTTTTGAATTTCCTCAGTTTCTGTTGTTATCTCTCCCTTTTCATTTCTGATTTTGTTAATTTGGATACTGTCTCTGTGCCCTCTGGCTAGTCTTACTAAGGGCTTATCTATCTTGTTGATTTTCTCAAAGAACCAACTCCTAGTTTTGTTGATTCTTTGTATGGTTTTATTTGTTTCTACTTGATTGATTTCAGCCCTTAGTTTGAAGATTTTCTGCCTTCTACTCCTCTTGGGTGTATTTGCTTCATTTTGTTCCAGGGCTTTCAGGTGTGCCATTAAGCTGCTGGAGTATGCTCTCTCCTGTTTCATTTTGGTGACACTCAGGGTTAAGGATTTCCCTCTTAGCACAGCTTTCATTGTGTCCCATAAATTAGGGTATGTTGTGCCTTCATTTTCATTAAATTTTAAAAAGCCTTTGATTTCTTTCTTTATTTCCTCCTTGACCAAGTTATCATTGAGTAGAGCATTGTTCAGCTTTCACATGTATGTGGGCTTTCTGTTGTTTTTGTTTCCATTGAAGACCAGCCTTATTCCACAGTGATCTGATAGGAGGCATGGGATTAGTTCAATCTTCTTATATCTGTTGAGGTCTGTTTTGTGACCAATTTTATGGTCGATTTTGGAGAAGGTACCATGAGGTGCTGAGAAGAAGGTATATTCTTTTGCTTTAGGACGAAATGTTTTATATATATATACATATATGTTTGTTCCATTTGGTCCAAGGCTTCAATTAGATTCACTGTGTCCCTGTTTAGTTTCTGCTTTCCTGAACGATCCATTTCAGAGAGCTGGGTGTTGAAGTTACCCACTATTATTGTGTGAGGTGCGATGTGTGCTTTGAGCTTTAGTGAAGTTTCTTTTATGAATGAGGGTGCCGTTGCAGTTGGAGCATATATATTCAGAATGAGAGTGCTTCTTGGTGGATTTTTCCTTTGATCAGTATGTTGTGTCCTTCTGTGTCTTTTTTAATGACTTTAGTTTGAAAGTCAATTTTATCTGATATTAGGATGACTACTCTGACTCGTTTCTTGGGACCCTTTGCTTGTAAAATTGTTTTCCAGCCTTTTACTCTGATGTAGTGTTTGTCTTTGACACTGAGGTGTGTTTCCTGCAGGCAGCAAAATGCTTGGTCCTGTTTATGTATCCAGTCTGTTAGTCCATGTCTTTTTTGGGGGAAATGAGACCATTAATATTAAGAGAGATTAAGGAATAGTGATTATGTCCACCTGCCACTCTTGAGGTTATCTTTATGTTTGAGTGCTTATGTACTTTTTGGGTTTGATGAAAGAAGGTTACTATCTCGTTCTTTCCAGGATTTAGATTCTCTCCTTGTATTGGCGGTTTCTACCTATTATCCTTTGTAGGGCTGGGTTTGTGGAAAGATATTGTGTAAATTTGGTTTTGTCATGGAATATCTTGGTCTCTCCATCTATGGTAATTGAGATTTTTGCTGGGTATTGTAGTCTAGGCTGGCATTTGTGTTCTCTTTGAGTCTGCATGAGATCTGCCCAGGATCTTCTTGCTTTCATATTCGCTGGTGAGAAGTCTGATGTGATTTGGATAGGTCTTCCTTTATGTGTTACTTGGCCTTTTTCCTCTTACTGCTTTTAATATTCTTTCTTTGTTTAGTACATTTGGTTTTTTGATTATTATGTGATGGGAGGTATTTCTGTTCTGGTCCAGTCTGTTTGGAGTTCTGTAGGCTTCTTGTACATTCATCAGCATCTCTCTCTTTAGGTTAGGGAAGTTTTCCTCCATAATTTTATTGAAGATGTTTACTGGCCCTTTAAGTTGGAAATCTTCACTCTCTTTTATACCTATAATCCTTAGCTTTGGTCTTCTCATTGTGTTCTGGATTTCCTGGATGTTT
Organism: Tokudaia tokunoshimensis; assembly: GCA_036184795.1. Lineage (NCBI taxonomy): Eukaryota > Metazoa > Chordata > Mammalia > Rodentia > Muridae > Tokudaia > Tokudaia tokunoshimensis. The sequence continues at coordinate 11,183,882 of BTHU01000008.1, forward strand.
TGGGTTACACATTTTTTGCATTTTGCATTTTCTTTGCCTGTTGAGTTGATGCTTTCTATGGTATCTTCTGCACCTGAGATTCTTCCATCTCTTGTATTCTATTGTTGATGTTTGCATCTATGACTCCTGATTTCTTCCCAAGGTTTTCTATCTCCAAAGTTGTCTCCCTTTGTGATTTCTTAGTTGTTTCTACTTCCATTTTTAGATCCTGGATGGATTTGCTCAGATCCTTTACATGTTTGTTTGTATTTTCCTGTATTTCTTTAAGATATTTTTGCATTTTCTCTTTCAGGATTTCTGCCTGTTGACCCAAGTTCTCCTGTATTACTCTAAGCGATTTTTTTGTTTCCTCCTCATGGGCTTCCATCTGTTAATCCATATTCTCCTTCATTTCTTTAAGCGATTCTTGTGTTTCTTTGTAAGGCCTTCTACCCATTGATTCATTTCTTTAAGCAATTTTTGTGTTGCCTCCTTATGGGCCTCCATCAGTTGACCCATATTCTCCTGCATTTCTCTAAGTGATTTTTTGTTTCCTTTTTAAGGGCTTCTACCTGTTGATTCATGTTCTCCTGTTTTTCTTTATGAGACTTATTTGTGTCCTTCTTGAAATCCTCTTATAGCATCATGAGAAGTGATTTTAAATCCAGATCTTGCCTTTCGGGTGTGATAGGGTATCCAGGACTTGCTGCTGTTTGAGAGTTGGGTTCGGATGGTGCCATATTGTCTTGCTTTCTGTTAGTAATTTTCCTACGTTTGTCTTTTGCCATCTGGTTACCTCTGGTGTTATTTGGTCCTGCTGTCACTGGCTGTTGGTTGGACCTCCTGTGAGCCTGCAAGGCTATTTCTGTCCCCCCTTGATTACCTGGATTCCCCTGGCACCGATTACTGGGGCCTGCCCTGCTCCTGAGTGACTTTGGATCCTTGATGTGCCTTGCCCCAAATTATGTTATATTGGGGAATCCCTGCACATCCAAAGGCTCAATGTAGTCAATCCCTGGAGCAGAGGTCACCAAGGGGAGGCTGGTGTGCTCGCTCCTTGTGCGGGTGCACTCTCTCACAATGTGGGACCCTCTGTAGGGCAGATGTCCCGCAGCAGAGGTGGTGCGTAGGTGACTGCCGAACTGCCCTGCTCTTGGGAGCAGGGAGCACACAAGCTGGTTGAGACCCTAGCAATATTATGCTCGATTGTCCCTGCATCTGGAGGCCCCAATTGCCCTGTAGCCGGAGCCAATTTTATGTTTCTTACTGCCTAGTTTCTATGTTCAATCAGCTGTCCACAAAGGATTATGGAATGTTTAACAACAATTATGCAATTAGAACATTATTTATTTTCAGATATGAGCTTAAAGTAAAGATAAAAGAATCTAACAAAAGCACAAAATAAAAAATAAGCTGATTGAATTTAAATGAAGACAATTTTTACAGTAAAACAATAGCTAAGGGTCTGCAGAGATGAGTCAGCAATTATAAGCATGTAATGTGTTTGCCAATAATCTGAGTTAGGTATCAAGACTGAAATTAAAAATTAATATGAATAAGATTATGATGCAAGTATAAGATAAGATTCTGGAACATAATTTATCTGAATTGTAACAGATTTTATTAGGGCAATGATTATTCACATTGTTTGCAATTGAAATATCAAATATTAGAATTAGTTTTCCTTAAAACTTTCAAATGATGATAAACAAAACTACATAAAGAATAATAGGCCTGAAAACATTGCTTAGTTACTAAAATGCCAGCAGTACAAGAATTTAGGCCTGAGTATGGATCACCAGCATCCATATATAATTTGGAACAGTGATGTATATTTCTATGATCCTAGGACCAGGTTTGAATTGGTAGACAGAAAGATATTTGAGTCTCACTAGCTAGGCATGCTTGCTGTATCTATGAGCTCTCATATTCATGAATAATAGTCATATCATATAGAAAAAATAAAGAGTAACTAATTATATAATATTGTATAACATAAATAATTATATTTCTTATCAGTACTCATTGTGAGTCTATGCAATGTAGTAATGCTCTATTTAGAATTAATTTGAGGGGTTTCATTTTGAGTGCTTGAATAGACTGTTATCACTTCTACTTTTGGAAGGCATTTAACAATTTGATTTCCATGTCTTAGTCTTCAAATATTTCCCTTGACTTTTCCTTATGTGAGGACAAGATTAGAGAATTTCTGTATTTTTAACCCCAGTAGTCATCTTTTCTAAGCAGAATAAGTTAAAGAACACGTGAACCAATCATGCTCTCATTTTCTTGAAAAAGTAATATAGCACTGTACATGTACAATGTGGACACTATAAATAATTAGGAAAATGAGCATTTCCTTTCAAAATGTCATTCTCCAGGCAATTGACAAGAGGTAGAAAGATAATGTACATGGCAACATATATTAGAAACTGGGAAAAATTCTGAGAGCAAGATGAGTAAGAATGGAGAGGAAATATCTGGTTTTGCTTTTTAATTAATTTATTGATTTTTATTGAAAATAGTGTTCTTTTTCATACAATATATAAAGAACACCATTTTCTTTCTCTCCAAAATATTTATAAACAGAAATAACACTAATACTGAATTGTTCCATGTAAGTCATGTCTCATGTTCAGCTAATTCTCATAGAAGATTTCAAGAAGTATTGTAAACATGAGCTCATATTTAGGATAAGAATAAGTGTAGTCCATTTTTTAATAGGGTTACTTGCCTCTCTGGAGTTTAACTTCTTGAGTTCTTTGTATATCTTGGATATTAGCCCTCTGTCGGATGTAAGGTTGGTAAAGATCATTTCCCAGTTAGTTGGTTGCCGCTTTGTCTTTTTGACAGTGTCTTTTGCCTTGCAAAAACTTTGTAATTTAATGAGGTCCCATTTGTCTATTCTTGATCTTAGAGGATAAGCTATTGGAGTTCTGTTCAGGAAATTCTCCCCTGTGCCCATATGTTCAAGGTTCTTCCCTAGTTTCCCTTCTATTAGTTTCAGTGTGTCTGGTTTTATGTGGAGATCTTTGATCCACTTAGAATTGAGCTTAGTGCAAGGAGATAAGGATGGGTCAATTTGCAAGATATACAAAGAACTCAAGAAGTTAAACTCCAGAGAGGCAAGTAACCCTATTAAAAAATGGGGTACAGAGCTACACAAAGAGTTCTCACCTGAAGAATATCTAATGGCTGAGAAGCACCTAAAGAGATGTTCATCATCATTAGTCATTAGGGAAATGCAAATCAAAACAACCCTGAGATTCCATCTCACACCAGTCAGGATGGCTAAGATCAAAAACACAGGAGACAGCAGTTGTTGGCGAGGATGTGGAGAAAGAGGAACACTCCTCCACTGCTGGTGGAATTGCAGGCTGGTACAACCACTCTGGAAAGCAGTCTGGCGGTTCCTCAGAAAACTGGGCATGACACTCCCGGAGGATCCGGCTATACCACTCCTGGGCATATACCCAGAGACTTTACCTGCATGCAATAAGGACACATGCTCCACTCTGTTCATAGCAGCCTTATTTATAATAGCCAGAAGCTGGAAAGAACCCAGATGTCCCTCAACGGAGGAATGGATTCAGAAGATGTGGTATATCTACACAATGGAATACTACTCTGCAATTAAAAACAATGAATTCACGAAATTCGTAGGCAAATGGTCAGAACTTGAAAATATCATCCTTAGTGAGGTAACCCAATCACAAAAGAACACACATGGTATGCAGTCACTGATAAGGGGATATTGACCCAGAATCTCGGAATACCCCAGACATAATCCGCATATCAATAGATTTCTAAAAAGATGGAAGGAGAGACCCCTGGTCCTGGAAAGACTGGATGTAGGGGAATACCAGGACAGAGAAGCGAGAGGGGGTTGAATGGAGAAAAGAGGGAGGGAAGGGGGCTTATTGGACTTTCGGGGAGGGAGGAAACGGGAAAGGGGAAGTGATTTGGAATGTAAATTAAAAAAATAAAATAAAATAAAAAGGATTAAGCTTAAGGAAGAAACAGATTGGCATATATTAAAAAAAAGAATAAGTGTAGTCATAACAGGTATATTATTCAGACTTGTCATATAAATTGTGTCATAAATATATGTTTATAACATGCATGACTGTGTTATTAGTAGCACTTTACCACTTCTTTTTTGTTGTAGGATTTTTCCCTGTTCAATCAAATTAGGGCAGCTGGAGGCCAGTGATTGGATAGGAAAAGGGAGGCAGAGCTAAGAGTTGCAGAGATGGAGAGGATAGCAGATGGGAAAAGGAGAAAGGAGAATGGAGGCAGATGTGAACCAGAATGGTTGGAACCACCACAGATTCCAGCCACAGGTAGTTATGATATAAGGTTAGAATAATTGGAATAAAGCTTTTATCATTATTGATTGGCTCTGAAATTATTGTATTGGCATCTTGTAAACTGTGACTTTATTGATACATAAATTTTATTGGTTAACTATAAGCTTTAAGTTTTTTTTTGGAGATCGTCACCTTCTCTCTGTAAAGGAACAGCTAGGAACACACGGCATAAGATTAGTGGTGCAGCTGGGATGGAATTCTTCCTGCCGCCATTTGGACCAGGGACCTGAACAGCTCCAGAACCTTCTGTGCAAGGCCTGCCAGGAGAGAGTGATCTGCCGGGTGGTGGTGGCACACGACTTTAATCCCAGCACTTGGGAGGCAGAGGCAGGAGGATTTCTGAGTTCGAGGCCAGCCTGGTCTATAGAGTGAGTGAATTCCAGGACAGCCAGGGCTACACAGAGAAATCCTGTCTCGAAAAAACCAAAAAAAAAAAAAAAAAAGATTCATGTAAAAGGAGAGAGTGATCTACCAGCAGCACTTTCAGCTCTGAGCATGCTGGTGAGATATCCACCTCCTCTCTGGAGTGGAACAGCTAGAAGCACGCAGTGCATAAGATCAGTGGAGCAGCTGGGACAGAGGTCTTCAGGCTGCCATTTGTGCCAGGGAGCCAGGCGGTGCACAGACCCTGACAGAAGAGCGTTGGTCTCCCAGCAGTAAGGACACAGGCTTACAAGCCTGCAGGAAGAATGAGCTTCAGCCAGAGACAGCAAGACCAACTAGCAACAGAGCTAACCAGATGGTAAAAGGCAAGAAACAAGAAACCTGCCAACAGAAACCAAGGCCAACTGGCAACATCAGAACCCAGTTCTTCTACCACAGCAAATTCCAGATACCCCAACACACCGGAAAATCAAGAGTTGAATTTAAAATCATATCTCATGATGCTGATAGAGGGCTTCAAGAAAGACTTGAATAACTCTCTTAATAAAATACAGGAGAACATTGGTCAACAGATAAAAGCCCTTAAAGAGGAAACACAGAAATCACTTAAAGAAATACAGGAGATCATGGGTCAACAGGCAGAAGCTCTTAAAGAGGAAACAAAAAAATCCATTAAAGAATTACAGGAAAACATAAACAATCAAGTTAAGGAACTGAACAAAACCATCCAGGATGTAAAAGTGGAAGTAAAAACAATAAAGAAATCACAAAGTGAAACATCTCTGGAGATAGAAAACCTTGGAAAGAATTCAGGAGTCATAAATGCGAGCATCAACAACAGAACACAAGAGATAGAAGAAAGAATCTCAGGTGCTGATGATACCATAGAAAACATTGACACAACAGTCAAAGAAAATGTAAAATGCATAAAGCTTATAACTCAACACATCCAGGAACTCCAGGACACAATGAGAAGACCAAACCTAAGGATTGTAGGTATAGAAGAGGGCGAAGATTTACAACTTAAAGGACCAGTAAATATCTTCAAAAAAATTATAGAAGAAAACTTCCCTAACCTAAAAAAGAGATGGCCATGAGCATACAAGAAGCCTTCAGAACTCCAAACAGACTGGACCAGAACAGAAAGTCCTCCCAGCACATAATAATCAAAGCACCAAATGCACTAAACAAAGAAAGAATATTAAAAGCAGTAAGAAAAAAATGTCAAGTAAACTTTAAAGGCAGGCCTATCAGAATTACACCAGACTTTTCATCAGGAACCATGAAAATGAGAAGATCCTGGGCGGATCTAGTACTGACCCAAAGAGAACACAAATGCTAGCCCAGGCTTCTATACCCAGCAAAACTCTCAATTACCATAGATGGAGAAACCAAGATATTCCATGATAAAACCAAATTTACACAATATTTGTCCACAAATCCAGCTCTACAAAGGATAATAGATGGAAAATCCCAACACAAGGAGGGAAACTACACCCTTGAAAAAGTAAGAAAGTAATCTTCTTCCATCAAATCCAAAAGAAGATACCCAACATAAACATAAAAATAACATCAAAAATAACAGGAAGCAACAATCACTATTCCTTAATATCTCTTAACATCAATGAACTCAATTCCCTAATAAAAAGACATAGACTAACAAATATTTTTCTCATAAATCTTCAATTGTATCAGAAAATGTTTGAATTCCCCTTTCAATTAATTTAGCAGTTTTTTTATGTCTACCATTTTACCTGCATTATTTTTAATGATAATCTTCAATTTTAATTTGTTTTTTATATATTTCTTCTATTTTATCAGAAATGTTTTCAATGTAAATCTCTGATTTTATCACAAAATGTTTTTAATTCCATCTTCAATTAATTTAAAAAGGTTTATTATAGCTATCATTTTATCTGTATAATTTTCCATAAAATAGCCAATTTTAATGTTTGTCTATATATTTCTTGAATTTTATCAGAAATATTTTCCATGTAAATCTTCAATTTTACCTTAAAATGTTTATAATTCCACATTCAATTTAGAAATATTTTATGCCTATCATTTTATCTGTATAATTTCCATGGTAATCTTCTATTTTAGCATGTTTTTCTATATATTTCTTCAATTTTATCAAAATCTTCAAGTTTATCAGAAAATGTTTATAATTCCACTCTCAATTAACTTAGAATTATTTTTATGCCTATCATTTTATCTGTATAATTGTCATGATAATCTTTAATTTTAGCATGTTTTTCTATTTACTTCTTCAAATTTTTCAGAAATATTTTCCATGTAAATCTTCAAGTTTATTAGAAAATGTTTACAATTCCACTTTCAATCAACTTAGAAATATTTTTATGCCTACCATTATTATATCTATGTAAAATTTTCCATGATAATCTTCAATTTTAACATGTTTTTCTACATTTTCTATACTTTTATCAGAAATATTTTCCATGTAAATCTTCAATTCTATCATAAAATGTTTTTATTGCATTTTTCAATTAATTTAGCAATGTTTTTATGTCTACCACTGTACTCTTTAATTTTCCATGAAAATTGTCAATTTTAATGTGTTTTTTATATAATTCTTCTATTTTATCAGAAATATTTTCCACGTAAATCTTCAATTTTATCATAAAATGTTTTTATTTCCTTTTCCTTCCCTTTTCAATAAAAATTAAACAAAAAGTTTTTTTGTTTTTTTTTGTATTTTTTTGTTGTTTTTTGTTTTTTGTTTTTTTAAAACCGGTTTACTAGGTGTTGTGATATGTAACTACAAGGGTAGTGGTTCAATTTGGTTCCTAGAATGTGGCACAGAGCTGTTGGGACCTCGCTGGGGTATAGTGTTGTGGTCTGCTAGTGCAGGCACTAATGAGGGAATGTAACAGTTTTCTTTTTTAATATTTCCTGTAACATGCATCACCAGCCCAATGCCTCTTAACTAAACATATTCAAAATATTCTTCTTGGCCAGAGTCTTCTAATCCTTCTGATAGTTTAGTACTACATCATAGTGAGTGATAAGGAAGAAGCCAGAACAAGTATGGTCAATATCAAACATTTTCATACCACACACATTCCATTTTTTTTAAAATTTTTCTATTAATCATTTTATCCGTTTATATTTTAAATAATACCCCCTTCCCAATTACTCCTCCAGCAACCCACCCATCCTGTCCCATGTCACATTGCTTCTATGAGCATGCTCCTCTACCTATTCACTCACTTCAACCTCACCTCTCTAAAATACACCTACACAGGGGTATCTAACCTCCCGCTGATGTCAGATAAGGCCATCCTCTGATACATATCTGGACTCCTGGCTTTCTCCATGCATACGCTTTGGTTGGTGGTTTCATCCCTGGCAGCTCCGGGTGGTCCAGTTAGTAGATAAGGTTCCTTTTATGTGATTGCAGTTCTCTTCTTCCTCTTCAGTCCTTTCCCTACCTCTTCCACTGGCTTCCCCAGGCTCAGTCTGATGATTGGCTGTAAGTATCTGCATCTATATCAGTCAGGTGCTGGTAGAACCACTCAGGGAACAGCCATTTCAGGCTCCAGCTAGCAAGTGCTTCTTGGCATCAGCAATAGTGTGGGTATTTGGTGTCTGCAGATGGGATGGATCTCTAGGTGACACTGGCTCTGGATGACCTTTCCTTCAGTCCCTATTCCATTTTTTTCCCTGTATTTTCTTTGGACAGGAACATTTCTAGGTTTAAAATTTTGAGATGAGTGGGTGACCCCATCCTTCAAATGGGGGTCATGCCTATCTACTACAGGTGGTCTCTACAGGTTGTCGGATATCCCCTTTGTGAGATATTTCAGCTAAAGTCATCACCATTGGCTCCTGGAATCCTCTCATGTCCCTGGAGTCTGGAACTTTCTAGTGACTATTCCAGTTCCCCACCCTCTCTGCTACATATTTCTATTCAATTTCCTAATCCTCTGTACTTCTCTTCTGTCCCTTCCAATACCTGTTTCTATCCCCCTTTTCTCACTCCCCCCCTCATCTCTCTCTCCCTGCTCACATATATTGCAAAATAGGCACCCAAAGATTTGAATCTAGAACCTACATATGAAAGAATGTGATAATCACCTTTCTGGGTCCAAGTTACCCAACTCAATACAGTTTATCTGGATTCATCCAGGACCTAAAATTTTCATGATTTTCCATAACAGATTCTCCATATAAAGAGAATAATTGGAGTCATTAGAATATTTAAAAATAAGAAAGAAAAAGGAAAGGGATACATTCTGGATAGTTGACCAGCAGTAGGGGAAGTGGAAAGATGGTATAAGGAGATTAATATAATAAAACACACATCTATATCTATTAAAGTGGCAAATCATTTTAAAATAAGATGTAAATAAAACAAAAAGCCAAAACAAGATCTTACCACCAAACTATAAGTTTGCAAATATCCCTCCAGAGAATTCATGTAACATCATACAAATATTCTACTTTGAATTCTCAATAGCTTCTTATTAAACTTCTTCCTGTCTTTATCCTTGATATGTAATAAATACACCATCCTTTGGCATTTTTAAATTGTTGTTTAAAAAATGTAACCAGAAATATGATCTTGATAAATGTTCTCTTTCACAGAATCCATAAATAAATTACCCTTCTCATTATCAAATCAATATGTTAATTTACTTTAATTTTTATCTGTTAATAGTATGATTTGTGACTGAAGACATTCCTGAAATCTATATTATATATTTATTAGATTGTCAATATTGTTTGGCTTAGTCTTGCCTATCACCAGAATTACAAATTAATCACATTTCAGTATGGAAAAGGACTCCTAGACAACAAATATTGTAAAAAAATATAAATCTTTTCCATAAACTAATATGCAACTAGTACAACATTCCAGTCTCATATTTGGTGCATGGCAACAAGAAACTACAAGTGGAATCTATCTCTGCAGATAATTTGAGTGACAAGGTAGTATGAATAATGACCTACAAAGCTTGGCATTACACATTCTGATGTAACAAAGCCATCAGGATTAGCAAGTCTATTTGAATGTTATCAGGAGTCTAAATTAAAACAGTTGCTGTGTTATCTGATCAAAGCTGTCATCCAGTGTTCTTTGGCAGAATAGTCATCCAAGGCACTCTAGAAGAGTAGTTTTCCAAGATACCAGAAAAATAGCAAGTTTTTCTGTCTCATATCTTCATATAAAAATGAGGTTCTTTCTTCTAAACCTACCCTTTCATTAGCTATAGAATACATTTCTATTTAATTTTCAATAAAGGATTACCACTTCTAAAAATCCAGTGGGATTTATTTTCATAGGCAGTTTAACCATTATTTTGCATTTTATTTTTAAGAACACTAGAATTGATATCAAATTTATTAAGCACATACTGTCGTTTACTGAGTTAAAATACCTAATTCATCTTTCTGATTGCATGTATCCCTTCAGAAATAAGTGGTTTGCGACTACTCATTGCTCCTATCATCCATGTTTTTAGAAGGAATCCAGGAATCTATTTCTATAGGTAAATGAATATTCTGATTTAATATTCACAGGCCTTCACCAGCTTTTATGTCATTAGGCCTGATTGCTTTCTGCAAATGTTTAGACCATATACAAAGTTAGAAAGACTGCAGTCCAATCCTTGGAGGGTTGTCTACAGACTTCCTAAAATCAAGTTCTTCCTTAGCTACTGGCCTAGGTAGATTTTTGCCATTAACCCTTAGATCTTGCCTTCATTATAGGGCAGCACCATGGGGAATGCAAGACCCATTCCTTAATTCAGAACATTTCTGAAAATCATCACCAGTGCCAAATTCTAGTAGGATTAACAGGTATCTCAGTTGCCACTGAGTTACATTTCGGCTTCTTTACACAGCCAATCCTAATAATTTTACCTCTTTTTTAACTTTACAAACTTTATAATAATAACATCTTGCAAATAAATAAAGACATCAACATTAACCAGACCCAAAATCTATGCAACTCAGTGAATATCTACCAAGTTAGAACAGGTATGGAAGCTGGAGATTCCACTAAATTGTACACTTCCAGCATAAATAAGTAACATATGAATTGCACTTATCAGAAGATATTTCTGCTTGCAAGGGATTTTTTCTCACACAACAGAAGCTGTGTCTATTGGTGCTAGATTTGACCCCAAGAAACCCATCTAACTGAGATTGTGAAACAGAAGAAAAGACTTGCAGGCAGCTGATGACAGGAACTTCCCAAAGTCTCAGTTATCATAGCTCCTGTCCCTAGTGAGCTGTAGCTGTAGTTGTTACTAGCTAATTTGATGATAAGCTACATCTTTGACCCCACTAAATATAAGTGTAAATGTAAATGTAATGTTTCATTTCTGATCATCATTTAAGTAAGGCATAATCCCCCATTAGAACAAGATGGAGTGTAATGACTACAACAGGATATTCTGAGACAGAGAAGTTTTGTTGCAGAATGCTATAACTGTTTTTATCTATTTTATCATTATTAATCTTTTACTGTGCTTCCTAAACAAGTTTATATATTAACTTTATCAAAAGTATGTTTATTTTAAAATAAATATAAGTACTCATATTACCCAAGTTTGACCCACGTGCTGTGGTCTGTATTTCAATGGATGAAGAAGGAATAATGTATTACTGTATTATTTAAAAATTATTTAGCTTACTTATATAAAATGATATTGAAAATTCTGTATATTAAGCATGCTATTATCAGACAATAAAGAGCAAATTATGTACTCAAAGTTATCAGGCCCAGCTTCTTAAAAACAAACAAACAAAAAATTTTAAGCATTCATTTTTTTTATTTTTATGTCTACAGATGGTCTGTATGCAGGTATTGTCCAGTATCCAAAGAGGTCAAAAGTTAACATCAGATTTCCTAGAATTGGAGTTAGAGATGACTGAGAAGCATCACATGGATGGTAGGAATCAAATTGAAGTCCTCCACCAAAATACCCAATACTGGTCAGAAAAATGATGAAAACAATGACCCTTCCAAATATGACTCACATAAGCCCTGCAATAAATGTCACCATGTCTACTGTGGAGATTTTCAAGTAGGCAGTTTCTCAAAATAGTTAATAATGTTCCAGTAACCATGAAAAAAACAGCATTTTAAAAATTTGCAATTAAATGTGCTGGTACGGTGTCCAAAAAAACTAAATGCCGATTTCTAATCACTTTTTCTTTAAACTTAGAAGCTGCAATAGAAGAGGTAGAGGCCTCAGTTCTCTCCCACCAGGTCATTACCCCTTGAGGTCGGCAAGGCAGATTCATCCCCTCCATAAGGGTGGTGAATCAGTTCTGCATTGCTGACCTGTTTACCAAGAAATCCAAAACAAGTAATTTATACGTAGCTCAATAATCTCATAAAACTGAGTACATCTTAAAATTATGATAAACAGTAAAAATTATGAAAAATCTACCAACTTGTTTTCTCATTTTCTGCCTTTCCTTCTCTCATATATGTATGTATGTATATGATGATATATAAATATGCCTATATATATATATATGAATGATTCCATAATAAATTTATTGATTTATGGAACACAACAAATGTTTTACAGCAACTAATAAAAAGTCTATAATAAGAACTAATTCTTTCAGAGTGCCTGAGTAATGAGAGAATGTGAGGTTAGTGACATCGAAATGAAGTAAGTTACATGACTCTTCCATATGGAGATCATAGTAATGTAGGCTGCAAACCACATACAGTTACTAAAACTTGGCCGTGAAATTCTCCCATCAGGATAAGTTTATTCTGCTTCAAAATCACACTTTGAGATGAACTTCCAGGGTTTGAAGAGATAACTCAACAGCTAATAGTGCATACTGCTCTTGCACAAGATGAGGGCTCAGTTACCAGCAACCACATCTGGAAAATCAAAAGTACCTGCAAGTCCAGTTCCAGTAGATCCAACATCACTTCTGGCCTCTGAGAATACACACACATAAAAAAAATTAAAATTAAAATAAGTATAAAAATCTTGAGTTCCCAGTCAACCAATGACTGTCCTGACTTGAGATCCATCCCATGTAAGAGAGCTAGCCCCTGACACTCTTAATGATACTCTGCTATACTGGCAGACAAGAATCTAGCATAACTGTCTTCTGAGAAGCTTCATCCAGCAGCAGATGGAGTCAGAAGCAGAGACCTGCAGCCACAAATATTAATCAGAACTCTGGAGTATTATGGAGTTAGGGATAGAAGTGTACAAGTCAGAGTGTTAAAGGACACCATGAAAAGACTCACAGAGTCAAATAACCTGAGACCATTGTCTTCATGTGGGTCCCCTAACAAGTGTAGTAAGAGTTGTCTCTGACTCTGCTCCCTACCACTCCATCCCTTCCTGGACTGCCTGGTTGGGTCTCAGTGGGAGAGGATGTGTGTAGTCCTGCTGGGACTAGGTGCCCCAGGATGTGGTAGTACCCAAAGGGGGCTTCCCTTCGTTGAGGAGAAGGGGAGGAGCAGTTTGTAAGAGTGAGACTAAAAAGTGTAGGAAGGAGGCTGTGATTGGGATATAAAGTAAATTAAAAAAAAAAAAAAGAAAAATGCACTCCCTAAACCCATATCCAAGATATAGATGTTATATATATATATATATATATATATAGATAGATAGATAGATAGATAGATAGATAGATATAGATATATATATATGAAATTATCAATTAAAACAGAGGCTTAGCATATTAAGTACAAGTAAATTAAAGCTAAGAAAGATCCTATTTTTCATGAAAGATGCATAATGAGTATGTCTAAATGGTAATATAAATTACAATTCTTAATTTTATTATTTATATTGACTTATGCTAACAAGAAAATATAGGAACATGATACTTAGTACTTAATGTGGAAATGACTAAGACTCATACAAACAATGCTTATGACATTGAATGATGCATGCTTGCTGCCATATGATGAATAGTATTAGTGTATTATGGATAAATGGGGAAGCTATGAGGAATGTGTAGAAAAAGAACTGGAAATCACTTAGGTCCTTGGGTATTGTGGCCTGTGAGTAGGGAGAACACCTCACAGCACCTTGTTCTCCAGACAGAGAGCTGCACAGGAAAACAGAAGGGCTAATGCAACTTGTAATAAAGATGAGACTCACAATGTGATTTTTTTCATTGCAGGAAGTAGAAAGGTGAGTTTATGAAGTAAGAACCAAAGACTGGCCATGCTGAGTTTCTGTGCCCTGACACAGCTATTGAGGTAGGCAGGATAACTGCATTCTCCACAGGAGGTCCTGAGCCTTGGACCGAAATCTGTAATTCAGCTCCTCAGGCCACCATAGACCAATAACCAACTTCTGTAACTCTGCTATTGGTTTCCACTTTTCAGTCAGAACACACATTATGAAAAATGGCAATCAAGCAGGAAATAAGCAATCTCGTTTATTGCCATGACTTCACATTGGAGCTTTGTTATCAGTCCAAGAAGAAACTGCTAGTCCTGTTTACAGATATCATTTTATTCTTATCCATACAAGGAGTTTAAAGATTTTCCCATTCCTTCATGTCTACCCTACCACTTCCTAGCCAAGCAATAATATACCAGTTGACATTTAACTTAGCAGAGAGAGGAAATTTGAACATCTTTACTAAAATGTTACAGTTGAAAATTTTAAGTTCACACTTTGATAATATGCCTCTTATCTGAAGTCCCTCTTCTTCCCTATTTTACCTGGCAGGGTAGGGGGTGTGGAGAGAGAGAGACAGAGAGAGAGACAGAGAGAGAGAGAGAGAGAGAGAGAGAGAGAGAGAGAGAGAGAGAGAGAGAGAGAGAGAGAGAGAGAGACAGAGAGCAGAGAGACAGAGAAACAGAAACACAGAAACAGAGACCAAGACCAAGACAGAGACAACAGAGAAAGAGACAGACAGAGAGAGCAGAAGGAAAAATATCTTAATTCTTATACATGGAATATGTTACTCAAATAAATGAGTAGGCTCGTATGTGCCTGATTAGTAACAAACCAGAATACTAGCCTCAACTATTCACTCTAGTTTTGCAATTTTTATTTCACAAAGCTAGCCACCTCCTTCCCTAGCTTTCTGAGTTCTTTTAGATAACAAATGTATCAGAGTTGTAAAGTATTCTGCTCAGCATGATCTTAGGAGATCAAATTTATGTTCCACATTTCTAGTTGTGATTTCTTTGATTGCTGATTTAATACCTAAGGTTAAGAGAGCAGTGTGACTGCTTTAAGAATGTTTGCTTGTGACCATTTGGGGGTATTGGATTACACGTGAAGCTGTATTTCAAGGAGAGTTGGAACTTTTTATATGGGTTACCTGGGCTACTCATCACAAGAAGAGGACACACAGAATGACTTGGGAAGTAATCCTGCTTTTATACACACGATTATTCTTCACACAATAGCTACTCTCATCTTTACAGTCTCCTTCCTGGAAGAATTATTTGCTTTCATGTCTCATTTTTCTTTGTTTTTCTGTTTCTTTTTTTCTAGCTTCAACACTAACATAATTCCAATATTTGGTGTTATAAGTTTCCATCTCTTGACTTAGTTCAACTGTCACGACGTTGATGTGTTTTATTTCAATAGAGTTCATTGTCTACTTAAGTGCTTTGAGTTATTCTTTTTCACATAACATTTCACATATTTCAAATTTCAAATGTTTGGGGATTTTCTTTGAGATTTTGTTGAAAATTTCTAACTAAATTCTATTGTAGTTAGACAACATACTTCTGTGACTAAACGCTTTTGTGTTTTAATGTCTATATTATAGTCCTACAGATTTTTGGAAGCCTTCACAAATATTAAAATGCACACACATATAAATATATATGTATATAAATATAAAACATATATATAAAGCATATATATATATTCCTAGTTGATGTGATTTATGACTGTCACCCAGATCAGGTTGGTTGTGAGTACTGAGCAAATGTTTTAAGTGCCTATTGACATTCCCCCTGCTTATTCTGTCACAGATTGTTGAGTATTGCTATATTTGACTCTAATGATGTTTTGTTCTTTTTGTCTTTCTCATACCTCATCTTTGCTCTGTAGATTGTGAAGCCAGGTACCACGTGTATTTTTTATTTTGGTAATATATTTATCAGTGAATTAATTTATCTAAACTCTTTGAGTAATTTTATCTTCTTTGATGGTGTTCTCTGAACGTCGCTACAATTTATATGAAAGTCACTTAACTGTTAAAACTTTATTCTCATTAGTAACACACTGTAGCACAGTTGACTTACATTTTTCAGGTTTTTCTTATCTATTTTTTATTGATAAATGTGGTGGTGATTTTTGGTAGATAAAATACTTTGCTATTTCTTTCTAAAACAAATAATTTGATTATCTTTGTCTTTTATCATATCAATTATTTTAAATTTTATTAACATGATTGTACTTCAATATATCATCCTGCAATTTAATTGTTACTTGTCCCAACTGATTTTATGATTTTATGTCCTTCCTTTACTAGTAAATGAATTCCTTATTATTTTACTTTTTTCTAATTTTTAGCATGCTAGGAAAAATAATTTTGTCTGCAGATTAAGTAATTGATTCAGGGTGATTGTACAACTCTTTAATTTACTCTCTCAGCAGTTACCATTCTTTATGCCTAGTATGTCTTAAAAACTAATATTTGGTAATGTTTTTGCTGATTTTTTAGGTTTGGTGATAAATCTGTCCCAGAAACCCTATATTTTTAAAAATCAAACATGCATTGCTTTATTTAAAATGTATTGAGAAATATGCATGTTGACTTATGTGAGGAGTTCACGGAGCATACTTTAATTCAGTTTTCAAAGTCAATTCTAAGTTTAGTATCTTAGAAAAGTTCAGAGTTATGTCAAATCCTAAAATTTATAACTATGTCTAGTATCTTTCTAGTCATAGTTTTAGTAAATATTCAGATTTAATAAGGTCCAAATAGCATGATTTTCAACCTTCTACCCTGCAGCCATCCAAATTTCACTGTGTCAGATGATATTAGTTCTATAAAAGTCTGTCTCTATGTCATATTGTAAAAAAATACTTTGCTAAAATGGATTTTGTGATTACCAAATTTATGTTTGTTTTCAGTGTGGTCATTTGACATAATTTTAATGTGGTCATTTGACACAGCTTCGATG
Organism: Tokudaia tokunoshimensis; assembly: GCA_036184795.1. Lineage (NCBI taxonomy): Eukaryota > Metazoa > Chordata > Mammalia > Rodentia > Muridae > Tokudaia > Tokudaia tokunoshimensis. The sequence goes on from BTHU01000008.1 coordinate 11,200,736, forward strand.
TGGTCACTTCACATAACTCACATGTGAGTGTGTGCATGTACATATAGAATCATGTGTATATATTGTACATACTTGCACACAGAGACATATACTTGTAAATATAGCAAATCTTAGAAGTTCTGGTGAGACAGTGTTCCCAAATATCAAATCCAGTATAAAGCTATCAGGAAAGCTTCCTATAATTTTCAGTGCTCAATTCTCATGAGGTAACAGAACACTATAGTTCAGTTGTGATAGATAATTTTTTTTTGTGTGTGTATATCGATGATTTTCTCTCTGCTAATTATGGCAAAGAACTTTACATGTATTTAGATAGCTGAAATAGGTTTTGCCTGAATTTAGTGTCCCCTCCATGTTCAATTATTAAATCTGAAAGATTTTAAAGACTGGTAGCTACCCAATTTGTCCTCAAATCTGTCAGCATTGTTTTTCTAAATACCATTCATTTATCTCAGAAATGCACATATAGGCATGCATCCATTTGTAACTTCATTTTGCTATATGTCAATAATTTCATTTATCACAACTGTTGCCATATTCAAGAACCTTCTCTCTTGTATTTTTTTCAAGTTTATAACACTACATCTAACTGAACAGCAATAGCATTTTTCCTTTTGTCCCTATTTATCACATTTACTTTACCAACAAATTCAACAAATCTCTACATTACAATTACTTTCTTTCCAAGCTGTTACCTACTTGGAGCTTCTGTAGCATTCTTGTCATTATTGTAATTTTTAAAAACTATTTTTCTAATATCTATCCTATTTTTTGCAAATATCATTTTGCTCATCTTCTATAGCACAGATGGATGTCTTTTTACTATAATAGACAATATATTTTAAAACATCCAGAACACTAGAGATTCATAAACACACATAAAGAGTAAATATTGGGGCAGATGGAAGTGAACACTCTTTTCAAAGCTTTGGAGCAAACCCCATGTGGATGTACAAACATGTCCTAATAAAAGTTAAAGAATCTATAAAAAAGAGGCCTTTCAAACTGTAAATTTAATGAGTTGTTAATGTAATTAAATTGTTTAGATCTCTAAAATTGCCTTGTTTATTATCATTTTTTGTTTCCTCTTCTTCTATATTCATTGCAGCTAACTTATGCTTTACACAATTCATTAATTTTATCATTTTCCCCAACCTATGCACTCCATTAAATTCTTGCTAATTCTGGAAACATGTGAAGTTTATATTTTATCTTACTTGACTTTTATATGCCAATTTTACTGTCACAGGAAAGTTTATTCAGGATCTCAAATATTATGGTTCATGTTTATGTAGTTTACATCTGTTGCCTTAGTATAAGAGCATACTTCAATATCATTACTTGTTCAATGTTCTTGACTTACAATAATAAAATAAAAACTCATGGAACACTTCTTACATAACAATCTACCTGCTATAACCAAATTGCTGCCAAAACTGTAAAGCACCCCATGGTTTTCAGAGTAATTGGCAGGTTTACAGATATAAAAGGCATTACAAAATCAATGTAATGGCAACATAAATAGTAAACTTTTAGGAAGACTTAGTAACCAGTGTGAACTCTGCTTTCGGTTTTGTGTTTGCTATTGAAAGGTGGCTTCAAAATGAACACATGTGAACTAGGAAGAGAATTTATGAAGGTGTGGATTCAGCTCAACATGATTGCCCCGTGGAGGGAAATGCTTGGCTGTAATATGGTAGTTCTGAAAGGAATCAGTAGATCATATTACAAAAGCAAGAATTCCAAATACTTTTAGAAGAGTTTATAAGGCAACGGACACATCTGGAGAAGAGATACAATTAGGCAGCTCTGAAGCGATGCTGTAAAATCGTCAGCAGAGATAGTACATTTTATTTTTGCACTCACAAAAGAGATTTGCACAATTACCCTTGACTTTTCAAAAGAAGTAATGTGAATAATGTATAATGATCTCATTCTTACCTGGAATTACCTGTTTGTCATGTTACACTTCCAAAATCCTTCTGATAATATTAGATCAACAATATGATAGCTTACTACTTGCTGAAGGAGATATATCATTAAAAAAAGAATCAACGAAGCATCTTAGATTCAATATAAGCTATAAGAAATATATATGTATATATATATATATGCGCTATAAGAATATATATATGTATATATATACATATATACATATATACATATATACATATATATATATGCTATAAGAAAGATTTTCCTTTCCTTCAAAGTGACAGGACTCTTGTTAGTAGGACAAATATTCTTAATTTTCAAATTATTTGAAGTCTAATTAATTCCAAATAGAATTGCAGAGATGATCCAAAAGGAGAAATTTTTCTGGTGATTTAACTTTCTTTTACATTTTAATGTTATAGAAAAGCAATTATCTTGATTAATTTAAATGATCATTCCTAGATTCCAGGGCCCATTAATGAGTCAGAATTAAAGTTCTGTCAATAGACAGAACACATGGTTATGGTGATTTCTAGGTGACTCTTAGCAAGGTGGCCCCAATGAATTTATCATCTGTTCTTTGAGCTGAACTTTATGTACTATGCCCAAGTCATAATTTCTTAATACTAATATTTATGTGAGTTTAGAATAGGCCTTTCCCGCTTTATAAAAGCAAATTTGGACATTTTCTGATGATTTTTTATTTATTCTTTAATGCTATTTTTTTTGTAGTCCAGACTTTATCCTACTCCCTTTTCACCCTCCAAATATTCCACATAAAAGTCTTGACTTTGATGGAGAACTAGAAAGATATTCACATGGAGAACTAGGATTTCAGATTCTGACAATGATATAGCAAGTATCTTTATTCAAGTTAGCAGGGAAAATGTTAATATTGTCACCTAAAATAGATATAAGAATTGCTTATTTCATAAAATTAGAAATATAATAAAATAGATAAATTTATGAAAAATAAGAAGCAATAACAAAGTAACATATAATTTCTGATTAATTAAGAACAATGGGCAGAGTGTTTAGAGTACATACATCAAGACCGAAACAGTATATTTGTTTCATTTCCTCAGATATCTTTGAGTTTATGGATATGTACTATGTTATTAAAATGCACTTATGACTAATATCATTTGTGGCACCCTGGTTCACAGGCTGTCATTTCCATTTAATAAAATTGTGCTGTTGTTCATTATTAAATTTTTCTCTCTATATGTTGGTGGCTATTAAATACATGGACTAGAACAGATGGACATGTCTGGGAATTAAAGAATAAATAGTTAAGGAGAGCAGATTTATTTTCTCAGCTTCCTATTCCAAATACCCTGCTTCCTTATCTTCTTTTTATTCTGGAGTCTGTTGTATCTACAATTTCCAAATCCCACAATAGAAACTAGTAACATAGTGCAAATCAATTAAGAGCTGAGGAGAAAATAGAAGTCAGTCCTCCAGGTGTGCTACATAAGAACCATAAAATGGTTCATAAGACACTATATAAGGCAAGTCATGAAGGATTGACAAAGAGTGTGGCTTTAATTCAGATAAGGAACAGAAGAAAAAATATTTTTGGTAAGGCAACACGTGGCTTGAAAGAGGGCTCAATAGTTAAAAGATTGCTGCTTTTTCAGAGGACCTGGTTTTAGTTCTCAGGACCCACATCCAACTGACAATAACTACCTGTATCTCTGGCTCCAGGCATTCCAATAACCTCTACTGACCTCTAGGAGTCATGTGCATAAAGAGTACATGCACCCAAAGTCAGGCACAAAGATGTACACATAAATAAATGTAAATTTAAAAGAAAAGACAATGTTAAAACTCTGTTGAATAACTGTACACTAATCCTGGGAAAATTATTTACTATTGTGGTGGTGAAGACTAAATCTTTGATGTTACTGATCAGAGGTGAAGCCAAATATTTAGTGAAAATGCTGTATATGCATAAAGTTATTTTGTTTGTTTGTTCATTTTTTCTCTTTTTTATTTTTATTTTATTAGATATTTGCTTTATTTACAATTTAAATGATATCCCTTTTCCTGATTTCCCCCTCCGAAAACCCCCTATCCCATCTCCCCTCCCCCTGCTCACCAGCCCCTCTCCCACTTTCCTGATCTGGCATTCTCCTACACTGGGGCATCAAGCCATCATAGGAGCAATGGCCTCTCCATTAATTGATGTCTGAAAAGGCCATCCTCTGCAACATATGCACCTGGAGTAATGGGTCACTCCATGTGTATTTTTTGATTGGTGGTTTAATCTGTGGGAGCTCTGGGGTTATTAGCTGGTACATATTATTGTTCATCCTATGGGGCTGCAAACCTCTTCAGCTCTTTCGGTCCTTTCTCTTGCTCCTCCTTTGGGGACCCTATGCTCAATCTATTGGTTGGCTGTGAGCCATGGATATTTTGATCCCCCTTCTAAGAAGGATCAAAGTATCCACACTTCGGTCTTCCTTCTTCTTGAACTTCATGTGGTCTGTGAGTTGTGTCTTGGATATTCCATGTTTTGGGCTAATATCCACTTACCAGCAAATACATACTGTGCCTGTTCTTTTGTGATTGGGTTACCTCACTTAAGATGATATTTTCTAGTTCCATTCATTTGCCTAAGAATTTCATGACTACATTGTTTTTAATAGCTTAGTAGAGGCAAAGGACAGTGTCAATTGGACAAAAAGGCAACCAACAGATTGTAAAAAGTTCTTTACCAATCCTACATCTGATAGAGGGGTAATATTCAATATATACAAAGAACTCAAGAAGTTAGACTCCAGAGAACCAAATAACCCTATTAAAAACGGGCTACAGAGCTAAACAAAGAATTCTCAACTGAAGAATGCTGGATGGCTGAGAAACACCTAAAGAAATGTTCAACATCCTTTTCATCAGGGAAATGTGAATCAAAACAACCCTAAAATTCCACCTCACACCACTCTGAATGGCTAAGATCAAAATCTCAGGGGACAACAGATGCTGGAGAGGATGTGGAGAAAGAGGAACACTCCTCCTTTGCTGGTGGGATTGCAAGCTGGTAAAACTACTCTGAAAATCAGTTTGGCAGTTCCTCAGAAAGTTACAGCTATACCACTCTTGGGCATATACCCAGAAGATGTTCCAACATGTAATAAGGACACATGCTCCATTATGATCATAGCAACCCATAGAGACAGAAGCTGGAAAGAACCCAGATGTCTGTCAACAGAGGAATGGAGACAGAAAATGGGGTATATTTCCACAATGGAGTACTACTCAGCTATTAAAAACAATGAATTCATGAAATTCTTTGATAAATGGATGGAAATAAAATTGTAATAGAAGCACAAATATATGTCTTTTAGCATAGTAAGGATTATGCAACATTTACAAGAAAAGTAAAGTAATACCAGAAGAAAGTTCAAGGATTAAAAACGTTGGTAACAGAAAAGATATGCAATAACAGGAGCCAAGGCATTACTTATGGGCACAAGAGGAACAGTGAGGAGAAAGGACAGGTGAAGAAGTTAGCTGAGGGATTGCCAGCAGATCCTGTGAAAAATGAATCCAGAGGCACAAAATGAAGACTGTGGACTGAACATTTCAAATATAATGAGTCTAGTGCTTTTCCCCATGGGCTTGAAACATTTTGTGTCAGAATGTGTGACTCTCAGTCATCAACACTCCTGTTTAATTGAGATAGCTGGGGAAGTAGGTAAAGAAAATTAAAAGGAAATGGAAAATTAAACCTAAACAAGAACATCCTTTATCAACTGAGCAGAATAAGATTTTTTGACTGTGTCCTGGCATTTACGTTACTATTGTCTCATTTGCTATTACAACAAAAATCTTAAAATCAATGTGATTTGTATGACTTCACTGTCCTTTAAGCTTCTTGATGATGGGATCTAGTTTTACAATGAGTCTCAATTCCCTTAAACAAGGCAATGGATCAACAAAGTAGCATGAAAAATGACACTATAATGTGTTTGAACTTTTGCAAAGGAAAATAGTGTTCTGAAACTTTATTACAAAGAAGGAAAGCACCATGGTTCAAACACTGGACTGCCACTCAATCACAGTAATGGGTGCATGGAAATATCAGCTTCCTACAAAAGTATTAGAAGAATTATGGAAATAATTTGATAGATATTGAACTTCAAATAAAACACTTTCCTGTGATTGATGGCCTTGGGACTTCAGAGGCAAACTAAACATGTATAGTATGTTTTATGTCAAAACACATAAAAAAGATGTGTATTTCATGATTTATAAATTGCTGTGTAGCTTGTTAAGATATATTATAAAGGTCATGTTGACTGATGTTCCAAGAAATCAAAATGCAAACAGCTGTGACAAAAGGAAGTGTAAGGGTGGAAGTATTAACTTGTGATATGCAGATAAAGAAAGCACTTAAGCTGGAAACAAAACTGAGCACCATTGTAACTTAAATATGGAGCAGCAAGATTGTCCATTATACATAGACCAGTTGCTGGAGGCAAGCTTCACCATTGAAGGGTGGTTTTGTGTAGGGAAGTGTATTAGCTTTTATGGACTGTCACAAAGCATGTTGTAAGAAACAATTTAAGGTTTGATTGAAGGTAATGAAGGTAAAATTGATTCTGGCTTAATTTCAGGGGATACAGTTCAAAATTGGCAGGGAAAGTCTTGTTATGCAACCATCTCATGTTTGCGGTGTCAGGTAGATCCCAGTTGTTTCCCTTAGCCAATCAGGATGGAGAGATAAATGAATACATAGCTACACAAGTTTGCAGCAAAAATTAGTTAATCTTCTCTGGAATCACCTTTACAGATACACCCAGATATGGTCATAATAGTGTCTTATGCCTTGCTTTATACAAACAAGCTGACAATCACAATCAACTGTAGTTGGCAGCTGACCTCTAGATGCTACAAAGAAGAGTCAGCTAGAAAGAAAAGTCTTTTACTCTGGATTCTAGGGGGATATTGCTTGATGTTATTTAAAACCTGACTTCTAAGTCTGTTTTTAAAGTAAATTATCCATTTTGCTTCAGTTTCTTGGTGTATAAATAATCATGCAATTCTGTGTCCTTCCTTCCATTAATGAGTGAGTTTGAGGTACTTTGGTTTTTATGCCAATCTAAAGCAGCATACAACTGATTTGTAGAATAAGTTTTGTGGTAATGTAATCTCAATTCCAAGCTCCCCTTATAAAGCAGCTATTTTTGTTTTAAAGACATAAAGTATATTTGAAAAAATATATATTGAGGTTGCCCCAATCTCCTATAAGTAATGTGAAAATGAGAAACTCAATTGATGATAGTATTCCTACTCTCCTATCACCACCAATGATCTATATATCTCAGCTATAAAAATTGTTCCTTGGACCAAGCTATGCTGGACAGTGATATTTCCATTATAAACAAATTGTCCCCAAAATCCATTCCTGAGTAAGCAGGGAAATGAATGTGTTTTCCCAATTTGGAACTTTGAGTTTTGGGAAGTGTTTTAGTATATGGTGTCAATTAGATTTCTTATTCAGGTAATTTTCTGATAATGAAGTAATTAAAATTAATTCATCCCTTTAGTGTAAAAATTAAATAAATGTATAATGTCATAATATTCAACTGAAACTATTGTATTAGAAAAACAAAATTAATGAAATTTATTTATATATATCAAAATGTCTCAATTAGTCATTTTTCTGTTTTGGAACTGGAAAAATAAGCTCTAATACAACAAATAAAGACCTCAGCCACAGAGGAGAGAACATGCTTTAGAGAGTGAAGGCTAGCAGGCAATTAAGCCACAAAAGCTGCCTTCTTCCAGGTTTTCTTAGTTGTGGGCCACACTTCTAACCTCAAATGATTCAGTTTCTGTCTCTATCTCTGTCTCTGTTTCTGTCTGTGACTCTGTCTCTCTATCTCTCTGTCTCCCTGTCTCTGGCAGACACACACACTCACACACACACACACATGAAATCCTTCACAGTTGTGCCCAGCTGCTTAGATTTTAGTTGATTCCAGATGTAGTAAAATTGACAACCAAGATTCATCACCATAACTATTATTAAAACACTGAGGTAATGGCTGATATTAAACTTTTAGTTTAGAATGAGCAATATACTAAAAACCACAGTGAAGAGCCAACAGTTATTTCCATAATCTCAACCCAAAGAAGCGATGCATTCATCTCTCATTATTCTTTATGGAACTCTTATTTGTGCTACTAGTATGGAAACATTTTTAAAATTTGTAAATAATTGATGACCTCAAGATGATTATATTTTACTCTAATGTATTAGATATAATTAAACAATCAGTGAGGGAAAAATGTGAATGATAGCCGATTTCCAAAATCATTAGGAAATCTTGAAAAATGTGGAGAACAGAGGGATAACATGTTTGTGGAAAATTCATGAGATTCAGAAGAAACTTGAATGCACACAAAGGAAAACATTCTGATCGACTTTGTTTTAAAACCATGAATCATAATTAGGAATAACAAACAAATTTAAAAATATAAATGAATGTATCCATATTCTATATATGCACACATATGCATACATGTTCTACATATACTCATGAACATACATACAATATAGGTAATTTATTTATCAAATGATCTGTGTATCTTGGAATCTGGCAAAGGAAAGGATCACCAGTCATGCAGAAGGCATACAAGACACCATAAAAGTGAATCAACATAAGCAGACTTACAGAGAGCATATGCCTGCATTTTACTTGCATATCACCTTCAAATCCTTGAGCTTTCTATAAAGTTTTTAAGGATAAAACTAATGTCTTTGAAATACTTCATAACAGAAATTTAAAATACAATGTCTGTTATTGACATCATAAAAGTACAGTTTTAAAATGATCAGTCTAGTAGTTCAGGTTTATTATGTAGGCAGAAACATTTGGAAACAAATTAAGGAATAAAAATTTTTTTTTAGTGTAAAATGTCCAAGTGTAATATAAACTGGAACTGAAAATCTTTTTGTCCTACTGGTCATTTTGCAGTAGTAATAAAGGTAGATCACTATTTCTACAACTTTATCTTATGTAAGGAAACAAACTGGTATTGGGTATTTGAAGAAAAAAGAAAGTTCATTTGTCAAAATTAGGCTTAGAAAGTGCTCAAAATTGTTACATATTCATATTTTATGTAAATATTTTATGTTTATGAAGTATTTACCTATGTTTGATGAATTTAGTCTAAACAAATGTGTAGGCCAGGCTGGCCTTGAACTGGTGATCCTCCTGCCTCTGTCTCCTTCAAAAAAATCCTACCAATGTGCACCACCACAATCACTTCTCTCCCTTTTGGCTAAGATCAAGTGTAAACAATCATGATTAACTAAGTATTATAAAATATAATGTTGTGGTGGGGGTAAGGGGTACCTGGCAGGCCCATGCCAACATGTCACCCTGAGAAATCATGCCTTGCAACAGACCTGATTTAAGGGAGGTTTATTGTGAGGGAAGGAGGTGATTGAGGACCTGATCAAGGGGCACAGCATGACCTAGTCATGAGGGCAGAGAAAAAGAGAGAGAGGAAGAGAGGGAGAGAGGGAAAGTGGGAGAGAGGGAAAGTGGGAAAGAGGGAAAGTGGGAGAGAGGGAGAGTGGGAGAGAGGGAGAGTGGGAAAGAGGGAGAGAGGGAGAGTGGGAGAGAGGGAGAGTGGGAGAAAAGAAAGAAAAGAAATAGAAGAAGGTGGGACGACAAGCTTTCCTTTTTATATGCTGTCACCAGTACCTGGCAGGCAATGGTAGCAGATGATGGCACAAGCTATTGTTAAAAAGCAAGCTGTTGCTAGGGTGCTGTTGCTATGTCTCTGGGAGGAGCCTAGAAGAATTGTCTATACGCCAACACTGAAAGTATAAATTATCTATTGTGTTCTGATTCTATACATTTGGCTAAATGCTATCAAATTATCAAAATGGCTGCTTGAACATTGGATCCTATTAACAAAAGAGAGGAAAGAAAGATCGAGAATATGAAGAGGAATAATCACAATCAGTTTCTCATGTATTTTCAGATTGTTACTTTTGTTTCATGTTTAGATGAAAGGCTAGTTTATGAAGCATGTCTTGGAGATTCACATCGAATTTAATTTATTTTTGAGATTTGATCTGTGTAATGTTGTCATAAACCTTAATGTGCAGAGCAGTAATATTTCAAGTAGAGTTTCATGCAACATAGTTGCTCTTGTCTCTATTTCAATTTATGGTAACCCCATGTTCTAATACTTAGCCTGCTGCAGAAGATACATCACTGACTCCTGATTACTCTCTGCTGGCTCTTTGCCAATGTATTGGAGTTGAAAAATAATTACAGTGTGTCACAGAGTCAGGAAGAAAGTAAATCCACTCTTATGACAAGCATCTTGTATTCTTTGTATTAGAGTATTTTAAAGGAAGTATTAATATGGAATAAGCACTATTGCATTGATTAAATTGTGTATCATTTATTCTGCCAATCACTTAAAGTTACATCAAAAATTTTGTAAAGGATTATCTATATTTATCAGTCTTCCCTTAACTTTAATGTTAAGTGAAAGTTTTGATCTTATTATAATATGAAGAATGGGCTATTCACCTTACACTCAATGCAGGGATCTAGTAATCATATTTTCAATAACTCATTTTCTTTTATATTCCTAACTCTTTTTGAGTTTCCAATCATTTTGAATTAAATTGAAGATTGTTGCATAAACATTCTTCTCAAACAACTTTCTCTTAAATAATTCTTTAGTATCTTCAAAATACCTGCAATTTTCATACCATATAACTCCCGAGTAATGTTCATTCATCCAATCATTAAGCCTATTCAAGTATCTTTTAAGATCTCATCCATTAGTATTTGTTGGCTTTTTGTTGCTTTTAATGGTCAATTATAGATGAAATGAATCACTTTTCCATTAAAACTATTCCTTTTCCTAGTGGATAAAATAAAAAGGCATTGAGTAGAGGCCTTCCATCCCTCAATCCAGTTATGAATTCTTTTTTTTCTGAATGAAGGAGGGAGGGAGGTGCAGCAAAGAGGAAGTAAAGGAGGGGGGATAGAACCCTGATGAGCCATTGAGAGAGAAAAGACATGTATTCACTTGAGCATGTACCACCACATGATTATTTCCTTGCTAATAAGAAAACATAAAAAAATAATTGTAATGGTAATTTGAAATAAGGTTTGTATTTGGGTAAGTGTGACATTTATTGTTTTTCAAAACATAGAAAAGATAACCTTCAAAATTTGAGGGTAGTGTTGCTAATGAAGACTATGTAAGAAATTTAGGAGAGTAAAAATATTTCTCCAAAGTGTCCTAGTATTGGAAAGCTTATTCAAGTGACCTATGACCTATCATAGACTCTAGTATAAAGTAGAAAATCCATTAATAGCTTAGGTACATAGTAATAAAATGAAGATAGTTTTAATAAATATATTTTTGATGAGTGTTAAGAACACAATGGGAATGACTTTAGCCAAAATGTTCAGTGAAGAGAAGATAGAACTTGTAGGGACCACCTCCAGTAGATAGGCACAACTCCCAGTCAAGGGTTGGGGCCATGCACCCATCTCAAAGTTTTTCACCCAGAAATGTTCCTGTCTAAAGGAAAGACAGGGACAAAAACTGGAGCAGAGACTGAGGAAGGGCCATCCGGGCACTGTCCCACCTGGGGATCCATCCTGTCTGCCGATACTAAACCCTGACACAGTTGCCATTGCCAAGTGGCACTTCCTGACAGGAACTTGGTGTAGCTGTTCCTTTGGAGGTTCTGTCAGCAACTGACCAATGCAGATGTGCATGCTTGTATCTCAGGGATCCCAGTGGGGGAACTGGCAGAAGAACTGGAGGATTGGTGGGGGAGGGGGATTGCAACCCCATAGAAAGAACAATGTCAGCTGGCCGGACCACCCAGTACTCCCAGTGACTAGACCTTCAACCCAAAGGTGTACAGGGAGAGATCCATAGCTCCAGGTACTTATGGAGCAGAAGATGGCTTTGTCTGACATCAATGGAAGGGGAGGACTTTGGTTTTGCGGAGGTTTGATGCCCAACTGTAGGGGTATACTGGAGCAGTTGGGCAGTAGAGGGTGGATTGGTTGGGGAGAACCCTTATAGAAGCAAAGTGGAGGGGGAAGAAGGGGGATGTGGGATGGGGAGTTTGTGGAGGGGTAACCCAGAAGGGGGATATCATTTAGGATGTAAATGAATAGAATGAGTAATAAAAAAAAAGAACATGTTTAACATAAAGAATAAATGTTTGGAGAAAACCATAGGTGTGGGTGTTTAGAATGCCATTTTAAAAATAAGTACTAAGTATGTGTTTGAATAATGTAAGAGGAAAGTTCTGAGATTATAAAAATTGATTTGGTGATTTATGAACCTGGAATCTGAAAGAAGACAGCAATCTGTAGTGTAGCAATACATGGAAAATAAAATCATTAAGCATATTGACTATAGCACACACAAGTTGGTTCCAAAATTGACCAAAAGTGTCCCAGTGAATAATTTTTAATGATACACAAGCCTGAAGGAAAAACCTTTGAAAAGGAGAAGCTTTTGAAATAGGAAATAGGAATGTAAAGTAGGGAAGTCTCAGTCTTTGTCTCTGAGAGAGAAGGTTAGCACATGGGCCTCTGTTGAATTCACTTTCCTCAGCGATTAGAATAGAGTCAGGGTCTTCATTTTTTTTTTAAATTTTTTTTCTTTTTTTTTCTAAGTTTTTTTATTTACATTCCAAATCATTTCCCCTTTCCCGTTTCCTCCCTCCCTGAAAGTCCCATAAGCCCCCTTCCCTCCCTCTTTTCCCCATTCAACCCCCTCTAGCTTCTCTGTCCTGGCATTCTCCTACATCCAGTCTTTCCAGGACCAGGGGTCTCTCCTTCCATCTTCTTGGAAATCTATTGATATGCGAATTGTGTCTAGGGTATTCCGAGATTCTGGGTTAATATCCCCTATCAGTGACTGCATACCATGTGTGTTCTTTTGTGATTGGTTTACCTCACTAACGATGATATTTTCCAGTTCTGACCATTTGCCTAGGAATTTCGTGAGTTCATTGTTTTTAATTGCAGAGTAGTATTCCATTGTGAAAATATACCACATCTTATGAATCCATTCCTCCGTTGAGGGACATAAGGGTCTTCATAATAAAGCCAGAATGTGCTTAAACAAAGGCAAGAGGTATAAAAATGCATACATACATACATACATAATCCAATTGCAAGTTGTAGGTGTATCTCAACCTCTGGCTGAAGGGGCTTTCATCTCACTCCCCACTGACACCCACCTGACTTGCTATTCCAGTGATTTAGGGTTAGGGTTAGGGTTAGTGTTAGGGTTAGGTGTAGGGATAGGAGTAGGGGTAGGGTAGGGGTAGGGTTATTTTGCTTTTGTAGCTGAAAGTCTATCCTGACCCTTCAGGTTCCTGAGAAAACTAGAATTACTCAGTGTTCTATTCTTACTGAAATAAAAACATGCTTCTGTTTCTTCATTTTGCTACACTACTTTGAGTTTTCATGAATTATGTTAAGTGGTCCAGGATATTTACCTGTTTCCTTCTTTTGCTTAAAGTGTGTGTCAGTTGGGCCTGCTGATTTGCATATGCTAACATTTTCTGAGTACTCTTCTATTTGGTCTTCGTTCCATAACTAAATGGAAAAGTTTTCATTATTTTCTTGTTGCTTAATTTTTTCTTGTTATCACAAAATTAGTCAGGCATAAAGTAATTATTTCTAATTGTATCATCATTAAAATTGCTTTTTACATAAAATATAAATAATATTTACATTTGGATATTTATAAGCAGAGAACTTTTCTATTGAATGATGACTTCATAGTGTTGAAGAGAATTGATCTTCACTTCTGTATGAATCTTTGATTTCAATCATTATCCTGACCACACCACTTTGATATGATTTACTTTTAAAATTCAAAGCCATGTAGAATTATATTGTTTAATTTCATTGATATGGCCAACTTCAGTTGAACATGAATACAGGAAATTATAAAAAAGAAAAACCTCTCTTATTATCTATGACATTCCTTCACAGGTTAGTGATGAAAAGTGTTTTTTAATTAAAACAAGAATAGTGTTAGTAAAAGGAAGCCCAGGGAAACAAATATTTATCGATAATTAGTCAGAAATGTATTGACTAGAGAATTCACATTATAACTTACCTGGGTGATAATGAGACAGTGTTCACTAGGACAGAGTCCAAATGATTTTCCTTCTATAGTTTTCAAATTCTGGGAAAGATTATCTATAGTACACTACAAATGGTAGCATGAACAATCTCTTAGAGTTTTATTTCTTACTCTGGCATTACTACACAGATTTATCTTTTAGAATAATGCTGAGAAAGTGAGAGTTGTGTGTGACAGTGATGTGACAGGCAATGCTTCCCTAAAAATATTTATCCTTGCTGAGGAAAATGAGGAAGTCCCAAGTGTTCAGAGTTATGTGGAATGTGAAGGAGCTTGCTATATTCTAGCAGCTGTTTATTGTGTATACATAGACTTTAACCACATTTAGAAAAGCACCTATCAGAATCGCTTTACCACTGGATTTATATATTAAGATCATTCAAACTACTTGGGGAGGGGGTAGCATATCTTCAGTGGTAGCCATCAGCAAATAATCTACCATCCCAATTCTGATTAAAGTTAGTAACACACACACACACACACACACACACACACACACACACAAACACACGGCACCAAAATGGAAGAGGAGTTGATAAGAACAGCTCCAGCAGGAGAAGCTATGAGAGAGGAAATTATGAAAAGTACTGATCTTCATTATTTAGTTTGAACTGTCAAAAACTATAAAAATAATATAGAAGATGAACATGTGGGTCACTAATTACCAAGACGAACACATATAAATTGTATTACAAGAAACCTAGGCATAGAACTACTGAAATATTCTACAGTCCAGGAAGCTTGCTAAAACCTAGAAGTAACATAAAAGAGATGAAGCCAGACATCAGACAAGTCAGAGAAAAATTGTATAGTGAGACAAAGAAGACATCATCAGTGCCAGGAACCATTAAAGAAAAGAGTTATCAAACATTTGAGTCCATGTTATTTGTTACTATAAATACAGAGATTGATTTATGTACTGACATTCATTGTGATTCTGAGATACTGCTGTGCCTTTGGGATTAAACAATGTCTAAAATATGTTGTCTGCCACTGGATTACTACTCATCTTGGCTATAACTCAATTATTTTCCCCACTATACCCTCACATACTTTTTGAATATACAACTGTCATCACACAGATGATTTGATTGAAGTTTGGAAAATTGTGTCAATTTAAAAAACTTAAAAATGAAAAGAGTGAATAGTATAAAAACAAAAAGATCTATAAAAATTAAGTAGGCTCTTTCTCTTTCACAGAACAGAAAAGGGTACATTGCTTCATTTGATATCTCTACTAATTAAATAACCTTAACAGTCACATGATTGAACATTTCATCATTATTTTTTTTTAATTTAATTTTATTTTATTTTTTTTAATTTACATTCCAAATCACTTCCCCTTTCCCGTTTCCTCCCTCCCCGAAAGTCCCATAAGCCCCCTTCCCTCCCTCTTTTCTCTGTTCAACCCCCTCTCATTGCTCTGTCCTGGCGTTCCCCTACATCCAGTCTTTCCAGGACCAGGGGTCTCTCCTTCCATCTTTTTAGAAATCTATTGATATGCTGATTGTGTCTAGGGTATTCTGAGATTCTGGGTCAATATCCCCTTATCAGTGACTTCATACCATGTGTGATCTTTTGTGATTGGGTTACCTCACTAAGGATGATATTTTCAAGTTCTGACCATTTGCCTAGGAATTTCGTGAATTCATTGTTTTTAATTGCAGAGTAGTATTCCATTGTGTAAATATACCACATCTTCTGAATCCATTCCTCCGTTGAGGGACATCTGGGTTCTTTCCAGCTTCTGGCTATTATAAATAAGGCTGCTATGAATATAGTGGAGCATGTGTCCTTATTGCATGCAGGTAAAGTCTCTGGGTATATGCCCAGGAGTGGTATAGCCTGATCCTCCGGAAGTGTCATGCCCAGTTTTCTGAGGAGCCGCCAGACTGCTTTCCAGAGTGGTTGTACCAGCCTGCAATTCCACCAGCAGTGGAGGAGTTGGTTCTTTGAGAAAATCAACAAGATAGATAAGCCCTTAGCCAGACTAACCAGAGGGCACAGAGATAGTATCCAAATTAATAAAATCAGAAACGAAAAGGGAGAGATAACAACAGAAACTGAGGAAATTCAAAAAATCATCAGATCCTACTACAAAAACCTGTATTCAACACAACTAGAAAATCTTGAGGAAATGGACAATTTCCTTGACAAATACCAAGTACCAAAATTAAATCAGGATCAAATAGACCATCTAAACCGTCCTATAACCCCTGAAGAAATAGAAGTTGTCATTGGAAGTCTTCCAACCAAAAAAAGCACAGGTCCAGATGGTTTTAGTGCAGAATTCTATCAGACCTACAAAGAAGACCTAACACCAATACTCTTCAAACTGTTCCACAAAATAGAAACAGAAGGAACACTACCCATTTCATCATTATTGCAACATAATAAAAAGGTTACATTTCATACTCACACAACTCCCCATACACACAGAGAGTTAAATATGGCTTTAATTTCTAGTAGATGAAGTAGAAAAAGATGTGAATGAAGAGACTTTAAAAGATTGTGTACAGTATTAAGAGAACTAGCAATGAGTCTAAAAGACTCAGTTCTGGCACCCTAAGTCTTCACTGCTTTCCTGTGGCACTTCGTCAACTTGAGCAGAGTTCTGAGTTCCAAACTAGCCTAGTCTGCATAGCCACATGTCTCTACAGCAATGACACACACATAGACTGGAGAATTATGCTATGCAGGAAAGATAATGACATGTAGAAGACATCACCCTCAAGAAGGCCACATAATTTCTTTTCTTCTCCATTTTTACTGTGCTCTCTTTAACTATCCTTTTCTCCATCATTGCCCACAGTCTTTTCAGTCTTCCTTCTTCTTACATGTTTTTGTTTGTAATGTAACAGAATAGTGCTAAATATAAGAGAGTGATTTTTTTTTTAAATTTGGAGTATCGTCTGACTTTGGGGAAAATGATGTGGGTTTTTTGTTTATATGTTTGTTTTATTTTAGTTTTGTTTTTCTTAACTAGTATGTCTGTCAAACTGCGGATGTGGGTGTAGTAGACTCCAAGCCATATATTTTGTGGGCAGCCATCTTCTGGTTGAGCTAATGGAAACTTTAGATAGCTGGCTTGTCAGGTGAACATATTCCTGCCTTGTGTTTAGTCATTTTGCTTCTTTAGAAATACTATCGATTAGTCATAGGGTTTCATTTGTAAAATCAGGGAGAAGAGGAATAGTGATAATTTTGATTCATGTAAGGAAAGAAGGCATAAATATTTAATATATCACTTAGTAAAATTTCCCTTAGAGGGCAAATATTGTGACTATGAAGCAATCAGATTAATGATGAAAATAAATTATTTTTTGCCATCTCAAAGCCACCAGTTACATGACTTTCTAAAATCACTTCTGTTTCTCCATTGCTACTGTTTAACAGCAAACCATGATTTTTGTTGTTGTAGTTGTTTTTTGCTTTTTATGTTTTCTTTATTTTTCATATTTTTTTAGATATAATCTTTATTTACATTTCAAATGATTTCCCCTTTCCTGGATCCCCCCTCCCCATAAGCCCTCTCCCCTCCTCCTGCTCCCCAATCAACCCATTCCTGCTTCCCTGTCCTGGCATTCACCTACACTGCTGCATTGAGACATTCCAGTACCAGGGGCCTCTCCTTCCTTCTTCTTGGGCATCATTTGATATGTGAATTATTTCTTGGGTATTGCAAGTTTCTGGGCTAATAGCCACTTATTAGTGAGTGCATACCATGTGTGTTCTTTTGTGAATGGGTCACCTTACTCAGGATGACATTCTCCAGTTCTACCCACTTGGCTAAGAATTTCATGAATTCACTGTTTTCAATAGCTGAGTAGTATTCCATAGTGTAAATATACCACATTTTCTGTATTCATTCCTCCGTTGAGGGACATTTGGGTTCTTGCCAGCTTCTGGCTATTATAAAAAAGGCTGCTATGAACATAATGGAGCATGGGTCCTTATTGCACACTGGAGAATACTCTGGTATATGGTATAGCTGGGTCCTCCAATATTATTATGCTGAATTTTCTAAGGAACTGACAGACTGATTTCCAGAGTGGTTGTACCAGTTTGCAATTCCACCAGCAGTGGAGGAGTGTTCCACTTTCTCCACATCCTTGTGAGCACTTGCTGTCTCCTGAGTTTTTGATCTTAGCCATGCTAACTGGTATGAGGTGAAATCTCAGGGTTGTTTTGATTTGCATTTCCCTGATGACTAAGGATATTGAACATTTTTTTATGTGCTTCTCAGCCATTCGATATTCCTTAGATGAAAATTCTTTGTGTACATTTGACAGAGGGCTAATGTCCAAGATATACAAGGAACTCAAGAAGGTAGACTCCAGAGAGCCAAATAACCCTATTAAAAAATGGGGTAGAGAACTATGCTTTTAATAAGAGTTTTCTATCATTGTAGATATTTTTAATAGGGTAGAGAATAATACAAATCCAAAAGATTATTCCATCTCATGGACTGTCATTTTGAAATAGTTT
The DNA here is from genome assembly GCA_036184795.1 of Tokudaia tokunoshimensis. NCBI lineage: Eukaryota > Metazoa > Chordata > Mammalia > Rodentia > Muridae > Tokudaia > Tokudaia tokunoshimensis. The sequence continues at coordinate 11,219,339 of BTHU01000008.1, forward strand.
ACTGTTTACTGCATTAGAGGCAGTGGGTCTTGGGAAATTGGAGCTAATAAATGGGTCAGACTAAAGCATCATGTAACAGACAACTTTATTTAGAGTCTTGAAAAATTTATATTCTGAAAGTCAAAGAGAATCACACAAGTTAAAAAAAAGTGTTCAATCACAGGAGTAAAGAATTACATTTAGCATAGAGGCATATAAACAAATAACAACAGTCATTTTTAATGAATAATCTGAAGTAAATAAACTCCTATCCATGACACCTTGGAGGAGCACTAAAAAATAATCCAAGAACAATTATTTTGGAAAAAAATTAACGTCAAAAGACTCTTGTTTTGGTTTCTTGGAGTTTTTTCACAAACACTCAGAAATCTCCTCACACAACTCCATTGTTATATGGTGTTCCCACAGTTCGCTTATGTAAGCCAGGTATATTGAACGTTGTATGGTGTTTGTTTAATGTTGAATAAAACATAGAATTACTTCATCATGACTCAGCATGGAAGCAAAGTTCTACAGTACATAAGAATTGCAGGAAACACACAGATATAAGTGTTTCTGTATGTGTTTCTGTGTGTGTATTTTCACATGGGTGTTATGCTCAGGTACATCTGTGTTTATAAGTAAATACGCATCTGTGTGGAGAACAGAGGTCAATGAGATGTCCTTTAGCATGTGGCATCCAGATTTTCGTCTAAGAAAGCTTTTCATTGACCATGACTCATCAATTAGCCTAGACCCACTGTCAGTATGTCCCAGAATCTTTGTAATTATACCTCCAGTGTAGATATTTTGAGAGTATTACTACCATGCTTTGATTTCTTTATATATATATATATATATATATATATATATAATATAAATTATATAAATCATATGTGTATATAATTATATTGTGCATATGTAATATATTGTATATGTTACAATATTATATATTGTATTATAATATGTAATATAATATTATAAATTACATTATATATAGTATAGAATGTATTCTACATAAAATGATATGCATAATACATACCATATATATATATATATATATATATATATATATATATATATATATATATATTACAAGCTGGATATTAGCTCTATCTAATTATTTATATATTAACAAAATTTATCCAACTTTATATATATGCTAGAAAGTATATATTAAATCTAATATATATTAGATCAATATAATGCATCTATATTGATTATATTATAGCTGACCATTTTTTTTGGATGAATAATTGACAAATTGAATTACAGTTGAATTCTTTGGGCCTGGACACCACAACTCTGAATTTTGATTGTTTGTGATTTTCTGTATTGTCTGTCTGTTGCAAAGAAAATTAGGTATGGGGTTAGGAATACATTGCCTGTGGATATAAAGAAAAATATTTAGAGTATAGTTAGGGATTATGCTGGTTTAGTAACGTGGCAGTTACAGATTCTCCTATAAGACCCATACCTTCACTATGTATGAGTAGTATGGTAAATTTTAGTAGCTTATCTGATTTACTTCTGGGTGAGCTGGTTTTAGACCTGGTCAGAGCTGTTGGTTATTCAACAAATGGTGCTGGTTCAACTGGAGGTTAACATACAGAAGAATGCAAATTGACCCATACTTATCTCCTTGCACTGAGCTCTATTCCAAGTGGATCAAGGACCTCCACATAAAACCAGACACACTGAAACTAATAGAAAGGAAACTAGGGAAGAACCTTGAACATATGGGCACAGGGGAGAATTTCCTGAACAGAACTCCAATAACTTATGCTCTAAGATCAAGAATTGACAAATGGGAACTCATAAAATTACAAAGTTTCTGTAAGGCAAAGGACACTGTCAAAAAGACAAAGAGGCAACCAACTAACTGAGAAATAATCTTTACCAACCCTACATAGACAGAGGGCTAATATCCAAGATATACAAAGAACTCAAGAAGTTAGACTCTAGAGAGCCAAGTAACCCTATTAAAAATGGGATACAGATCTAAACAAAGAGTTCTCACCTGAAGAATATCTAATGGCTGAGAAGCACCTAAAGAGATATTCATCATCATTAGTCATTAGGGAAATGCAAATCAAAACAACCCTGAGATTCCATCTCACACCAGTCAGAATGGCTAAGATCAAAAACACAGGAGACAGCAATTGTTGGTGAGGATGTGGAGAAAAAGGAACACTCCTCCATTGCTGGTGGGATTGCAAGCTGGTACAACCACTCTGGAAAGCAGTCTGGCGGTTCCTCAGAAAACTGGGCATGACACTCCCGGAGGATCCGGCTATACCACTCCTGGGCATATATCCAGAGGCTTTACCTGCATGCAGTAAGGACACATGCTTCACTATGTTCATAGCAGCCTTATTTATAATAGCCAGAAGCTGGAAAGAACCCAGATGTCCCTCAATGGAGGAATGGATTCAGAAGATGTGGTATATTTACACAATGGAATACTACTCTGCAATGACCAATATTTGTGGTACTTATGCCTCTTCTTTATCATTAGGTTTATGCTGTCAGCTGCTAATTGTTACCATATATATGTGAAATGATTGAGTATTCTTGTTGACTGATTCCCTTCTTGGAAGCTGTTATGGCAACGTTTTTTATTAGATATTTTATTTATTTACATTTCAAATGCTATCCCTTTTCTGCTTTCCCCTCTGGATACCCTGTATCTCATCCCTGGCCCCTGCTTCTCTGAGGGTGCTCCCCCATCCACCTACCCACCCACCCACTCCCACCTCCCTACCCTGGCATTCCCCTACACTGGGGCATTGAACCTTCACAGGACCAAGGGCTTCTCCTTCCATTGACAAGGCTATCTTCTGCTACACATGTGACTGGAGCCATGGCTTGTTCCATATGGACTCTTTGGTTGATTATTTAGTCCCGGGGAGGTCTGGGGGTCTGGTTAATTGATATTGTTGTTAAGGTAGCTTCATATACACTGGAAATTACAGCTCAGTTGTTTCTGGGCTCTCTGTCTGAAGTGCAGCAGAGATTTATATTCCACATCTCAGGGAAAACCAAGGGCAATAGGCATAGATTGTTTTTAATATGTGTTCTGGGGATCTAAGGTCTCCAAGTTTTTTGGTAAGCATTTTGACAATTGAACATGGCCATGTAGACTATTAAGTTTTATTGCTCTTCCCTTCATTCTCCATCACAATCAACCAAACACCTCCATGTTTTCATCAGTCCTACAAGTTTATTGTCAAGACAGAGCTACCAACATCAACTTGTTTATTATGGAAAATAAAGAATTGATCTTCAGCCCCCATCAAGATTCATTCCTCAACTCCTATTAAATGTCTAAGCATACTTTTCAAGTTGGTGAAATAAATAAATACCACCCACATATAAATTCGAATAAAAATAGAAAATAGGAATCTATATAATAACTCATCTAAAAGTTTATAAAATTCTGTTTTATTTAGATCTATACAATGGTGTGTATATAATTACATTGTATATGTGTAATATATTGTATATGTTACCATATATTATATAATGTATTATAATATGTAACATAATGTTATAAATTACATTACATATAATATAATACATGATATGCATAATACATATCATATATATTAAAGTTAGATAGATATTAGCTCTATCCAATTATTTATATATAAACAAAATTTATCCAAGTTTATATATGCTAGAAAGTACATATTAAATCTAATATATATTAAATCAATATAATACATCTATATCAAATATACATATTTGATATAGATATATTAAAGTTATTTAATATATAATTTAATATGTATTATATATTAAATACATAACCATTGTATATTATATATTTATATAATATACATATTTGATATAGATATATTAAAGTTATTTAATATATAATTTAATATGTATTATATATTAAATACATAACCATTGTATATTATATATTTATATAATATACATATTTGATATAGATTACCAAATCTATATATTATTTATGTAAATAGATATTTATATATGTATATAAAATAGTCTGCTGTGAATTATTTGCTAAAGTTATTGATTACAATGTCTAATGAACAGAACTTTATCTCTGTTTTATTTGATCTGGAAATTAACAGTACTATGACTTCAGTTTCATAGAAATGGAACACGAACTTTGAGGTCAATGTCTACAAGTATAAGCTGGGTTATCCCACTCTTTAACACTTCTATTTGAACGGTTACAATTCTAATCTTATACTTCTATAGCATTTTTTTTTGTGATCTTTGACTTCTAGGCTAAGAAACAGGAGTTTTGGAAAGCTTTGGTCTCTCACTTCCAGCTCTCCCTAAGAGGCTCTGTTCACAAATCATGTAATGATTCCTGCCTGGTGCTGTTGGTCTACATTGCTTTGTATCCATTTCTGGTCAATCACTAACATAAATATAACTCACCAATCCAAAGTTCTCTCTTCATGATATTATGGTATAGATATCAAATAACAATTTATATCCAGTTCTGTAAAATATTGGAGAATGCTTTCAGCAAGAAATCACTGGATTCATTTCTGTATCATGCCTCCACTTTTCTAGACTATGCCTTATCTCTCTTGCTTCAATCCCCCCTCAGCTCCATGTTAAAAGTATGACAGTGTGCACAACTCTCATGCCACTCAATTTGAAATCACTACATTCCAAAATCCCTAATCTAAAGTATTCTCTATCTAAAATCTGTGAACTTTCATGTTGGAATCCACTAACGTGCACATCAATTATCTTCTTAGCCATAAAAGTGCAGACTTAAGTAAAAGCAGGTCTTAAGGAAGCCTCTAAGAGCTTGTCCTACACTGCTTGCATAGCTTATAAAACTTGAATCAATTCCTATTCATTGAGGAATGAGCAGTGAAGTTGATCATGTGTTGGTGTGTGGTGCAGAAAAACTGAGGCAGTCCATGGAGGAATGAAGCCCTCAGATTAATAGGAAGAAGAAGGAACGGGAAAGGAGGCAAGGACAGCAGGAAACTTCTTCTATTGTGGGAAAAAAAGCAAAATAAAATAAATATTTGGAGCTTCCCAAATGTCAGTTACTGAAAAAAGAATGTCAAAATTCCATTAAATCTCTCTACAATTTGAATTATTTTTAATATTTTAATCAGTGTAAGCTTTACTTTAGCCACAACACAATTTCCCACTGAGTCCTGATAGACAATGATGATTAGCTAATGCACTAGGGTAATTATAAAGCATTAAAGTATTTCAGTAATCACCTTTATTAACAAACCAAGACAATGATGGAATATTTTATAGAAAATTAACCTGAGGATTTCTGGCTGAGCTGAACACCTGCATCTTCACCAAGTTAAGAACCAGATGAGATGTGAAACATAGTAAAAGCAATATACAGCCAAGCAGTAGCAAACATCAAACTAAATGGAGAGAAACATCAAGCAATCCCACTAAACTCAAAGACTAGACAATGCTGCCCTCTCTCTCCCTATCTATTCAATATAGTACTTGAAGTTCTAGCTAGAGCAATTGGACAACAAAAGGAGATCAAAGGGATACAAATTGGAAATGAAGAAGTCACACTATCAGCATTTGCAGATGATATGATAGTATAATTAAGCAACCCCAAAAACTCCAGCAGAGAATTCCTAAACCTGATAAATAACTTCAGCACAGTGGCCAGATATAAAATTAACTCAAAGAAATGAGTAATCGTCCTATTTTCAAAGGATAAATAGACATAAAAAGAAATTATGGAAATGACAACTGTCACAATAGTCACAAACAATAAAGCATATTGGTGTGACTCTAGCCAAACAAGTGAATAATTTGTATGACAAGAACTTCAAGTCTCTGAAGAAAGAAATTGAAGAATAACTCACAAGATGGAAAGATCTCCCAAGCTTGTGGATTGGCAGGATTTATATAGTAAAAATGGCTATCTTGCCAAAAGCAATCTACAGATTCAATGCAATCTCCATCAAAATTCCAACTCAATTCTTCATATAGTTAGAAAGAGCAATTCTCAAATTCATCTGGAATAACCAAAAAGCCCAGGATAGTTAAAACTATACTCAACAATAAACAATCTTCTGGGGGAATCAGTATCCAGGACCTCAAGCAGTAATACAGAGCAATAGTGATAAAAACTGCTTGGTATTGGTACAGTGACAAGCAGCCATATTAATGGAAAAGAATTGAAGACCCAAAAATGAACCCATACAGCTATGGTCACTTGATCTTTGACAAAGGAGCTAAAAAAACATCCAGTGGAAAAAAGATAGCCTTTTCAACAAATGGTGCTGGTTCAACCGGCAGTTAGCATGCAGAAGAATGCAAATCGCTCCGTTCTTATCTCCATGTACTAACCTCAAGTCCAGGTGGATCAAGGACCTCCACATAAAACCTTATACACTGAAACTAATAGAAAAGAAAGTGGGGAGAAGCCTGGAGCACATGGGCACAGGGGAACATTTCCTGAAGAGAACACCAATAGCTTATGCTCTAGGATCAAGAATTGACAATTGGGAACGCACAAAATTGTAGTTTCTATAAGACAAAGGACACCCACCATCATTAGGACAAAAAGGAAACCAACAAATTGGGAAAAGATCCTTATTAACCCTATATCCGACAGAAGGCTAATATTCAATATATACAAAGGACTCAAGAAGTTAGACTCCTGAGAACCAAATAACCCTATCAAAAAATAGGGAATAGAACTAAACAGAGAATTTTCAACTGAGGAATATCAAATGGCTGAGAAAAACTTAAAGAAATGCTCAATATCCTTAGTCATCAGGAAAATGCAAATCACAAGAACCATGAGAGTCCACCTCACTTCAGTCAGAATAGCTAAGATCAAAAACTCAGGAGACAGCAGGTGCTAGGGAGGATGTGGAGAAAGAGAACAATGTTTGTGACTGAGTTTTTCCATGGTTTTAGGAGGGCATAATTCATATGGTGTCTTCCCATTTACTGGTGTTTTGGTAGTCTGGGCTTTAGGTTGCAAAGCACCTCCGGAATTGCTTAAATATGAAGAAAGTAGAATTTGTAGTACAAATGGTTTCATCAACCAACTCCAAGATGTAAGTTAACACCAGAAGATGGTTTTCAGGTGTCAGTTCTTGTCCTCCTATCTAGTATAAGACACAGAGAGCTTCTTCCCAGCTAAAGGAGCCAGGACAGTTGGTAAATAGCTTTTGGGAAACTGCTGGTCTCTGCTTCTCAGTTTCTGTTGTGTGATTGCATTCTCTCAAGGAGGTTCTGGCTGGTCAACCAGACCCAGGTTTTCAGGTTTTCAGTGTAAGATCTTTTACCTACTAAGCTTCTCTCCAGCCACTTAGTAGCTGAAACCATAGTAAAGGAATATTTCCAGTGATCATAGTTTTACTAGAAAATAATTTGAGTTCCAATATAGAGAAATAAATTGTCTTTGAGATCATATTTTAGGAAAGGATGACTTACATGGGACCTATTTATTCATATATAACCTAATATATTTAAGTAACTATTAGGACAGAAAATAAATAAAGCCAACTTGTGCATGTTTAACAACTCAAAAGCAATATGTAGGAACATAATTAAAATTAATAAGCACATTTATCTAGTCCAGTAAATGAACGTTATTTTTTTAAAAGAATCATCTATAGGTCTATGTAACTACCACAAATAATTTCAAAATATCACTTATCAACTATTATATGACTTTTCAATAACATCACTTGCATAAATGTAGATTAAATGCTTATATGGGAACACATTGAAAAATTATATCAGGTATTAAAATGAACAAAAATTATTAATTCTTTTCCCCCTGAGAAGTGAGATTCGTTCCCTAGCAACCTTCTTAGATAATCTTCTTAAATGATAGGATATGACAGATGAGGCATCTCTGCCTCTAGACTCAAGACTAAATCCATATCTATATCTACTTCTTATCGTTTGAATAACTTGGATTTTTCCATTGTTATGGGAGTATGGCATGCAGAGCTGCAATAGAGGAACAAACCTAACAACTTCCTCAGTAAAATTAATAGCCCAGAATTCTCACAGCCTATTCCAGTGTGATCCATTTAATTTATCTTGTCTAACATATGTCCAGATGGAGGCAGAGGAACTATATTCATGGATATCTGCTGTGACTGAAGATTAATGGGGAAGGGGGAAAAAAGATGTTTTTTGCTTTTTGTTTTTTTTTTTGTTTGTTTGGCTTAAGCCAGTAATTCCAGTTCTTACAGGAAACCAGAGGTAACCATGACTTCAGGGAGTCAGCATTCTAACAAATCACTTTTCTCCGTATTGTTCTACAGACTCACCGAAATCTGAGGTCCAAGCTTCAAACAAGGAAAAAGAGAACAGGTGCCATAGCAGTCCACCATTTAATGTTTACAGCATGTCAGAACAAAGGTGTGGTTTTAAAACTGCAGTGCTGGTTACTGGCGTTGGTATGTGAGGGCCACTTAGAAGAGACCAAAACATAGATCCTTCATGGGCAGAAGTATTCTGTTTGTTAATTTGGATGTTTTTAACATGATGTATTTGTTATTAGAAGATTAAACTGAATGTGATCAAATTGAATTTATGCATGCATGTTGATTTAATATTTATTAAATATTTACTGAGATTAAAAAACTAAATGGAAGTTCTCAAAAAAGGACAACATTGATTCAAGACACCAATGGCTATATTAAGCTTTAGTAATAGAAAATAATTCCAGGAATATTTTATTGTGGAATATGTACACACACAATTAATCATACTTTTTCCTGCCAAATATGAGAAGCAAAGTAGTGGTGAGCAAGAAATACTAAGGCCCTTCACAAAGCAAGAGTGGACTATAGAGGCAAACAAATAAAAGTCAGGAGGTGCTTCTTGTGGAATTCAGGGCCAGCAGAGTCACTGTTAAATAATCACTAAGAAAAACAAAATGGTCCATTAGTGATAATATCCTGCTACCATCCTGACCACCAGAATATTAGCCCTGGACTCAGAAAATAGATGGAGAAAACCCAAGTACCACAAGTTGTTCTCTAACCTGTACACATAGTCTCCTACACAAACCCACACATGCAGAATTACACACACATACACACACACACACTCACTCACACACACACACACACACACACACACGCACACAGACACACATTTATAATGAAAATTATCTGCTTTATTTTTAAACTATTTTATTAAAATAAAATATTGCAAATTTTAGTAAATCCACCACATTAATCTAAGTTGTTCAGAATAGATACAATTTCACATAGTTTAAATTGGAAATCTCTCAGTATATAAAAGACAAAACTAACAATTTAACAAACTATAACATTACATCGTTCTTTCTTTTCCAGATTTGATTTGGAAAATTATAAAATGCACTTGATGTACTTTCATAAAGATTCAGTAAGATAGTTTTTTTATAATTTTTATGAATGGAGAAATTTGCCAATTCATGAGCTTGTGAATAATATTCCTCTGCTGAGTAACATTGCTTTACTTCTTTGCCCACTGTCCTGGAAAGTCTCATTCATTACTACAAACATAGAAAATATTGTCAATTTTTTTGGTAAAGCTAAACTTCAAAGCAATTGTTTACTCTGACTACATTGGTCCTTATTAGGGCAATGAAATCTACTTGAGCCAGTCATATATCAATTGGGATATGAACAATACAAAGCAAATGAGTTCAGTTGAAATCATCAAAATAAAAGGAAATTCCTACCTGAGGAAGAAGGAGATTGCTGTTTTGAGACAGTGAATGAGAGGAGAAAGGTTGGAGATCAGTAAAGGATCCAAAGAATGTACATAGCCGGTGTTTCCATTTTCATGGCTAGCAAACAGGGAGTAGGAATTTGTAAGCAGAACACTTGAAACTAGCACCTACTGTCAAGTGGTGGCCTTGACGCCTCTTCAGGTAGAGCTGTAAACTGAAACAAAGGTAAAATGCCTCTTGAGAAGCGAACCCTAAGAAGTGAGAGGAAAAGAGACTGTGACTCTTGGAAAATGTGTCTGCTGCCATTCCATTATGTTCCTCTAACTTTTCCAGGTATTGTTTTTATTTTCAGGTGACAACTAACAGTCAACACCGAAGATGTGAGCACAGTAGTCCCTATCTCCTTTAACAACAAATGCTCTTTTAATAGCAAGCCCTCTCCCCATGCCCAGTTATACCATATGTGTGTATATGTATATATACATATATACATATACTTATATATATGTACATATATATAAGTATATGTATATATGTATATTATATTCTTATATATAATTCATACAACATAATATAATAAAACTGCAAGCAAGAAAATCTCTTGATCATTGTCCAGATTTCACTTTAGTTCATTTTTTTTCTTTCCAAAATACCTTACAGCAAAAATAAATTGGGAATTAAAGTATACAAACACTACTTTGAACCCACTTTATCTGCACATGTAGCAGAGGATTGCCTTATCTGGCATCAATGGGAGGGGAGTCCCTTGGTCCGATGGGGGCTTGATGCCTCAGCATCGGGGAATGCTAAGGATCTGAGGAAGGGGTGGATGGGGAAGCATCCTCATAGAAGCTCAAGAAGGGGGATGGGGGATGGGATACAGGTTTTGTGGAGGGGAAACTGAGAATGGGACTAACATCTGAAAAGTAAATAAAATAACAAATAAAAAAGAGTGCAGTATACAAATCTACTAATTGCATATTCGTGCAAGGATTATAACTAAGCACACAGCCATGAAACATTATTAAAATTGTTTAAGTGCTCTGCCATGTGTTCTCTAGATCCTTATAGATTAAAAATTGTACTCACGTGATTGCCTGTTCTGTGTTGATCCCTCCCCCCATTAATTGTCTTGCGACTGAAGTAATAGTGTGCATATGAGGCACATAAAAATTCATGTGCTAGCCATCAATACTTAGCAACTTGATTGACTATTTTGCTTTAATCTTTTTATCAATAAAATGATATAGTATTATAACTGAAGAAAGGAATATAAGCCAATAATGTTGGAATGAAAGAAATGAAATTATCATTCTGAAGGCATCCTTGACTAACTAGAATCTCCTGGAAAATCTACAAAATAATAACTAAATGCTATAATCATAATGGAAATTGATGATATAGAAAATTTCATTGTAATGAGTCCAAATATGTTTCTAAAATTTGGTAATAAAAATTGAATTTACTGCTTTGATTAGTAAGTAAAAGTGTTGTAGAAGATCTTGAAAATTACAAATAAAGGAAAATTGATTACTATAACTCAGTGCCCAAAACAACACCACCACCATTTGTGAGAGAAGCCAAAAATGATCTAAACAATAATTCTTAATATGGTTGTCATTGTTTGAGAGACTTTATATTGTCCCTTCCTTGTAGTCTAATTCATAAATGATTTAAATTTTGAAGTAAATTGCCAGTCTTATGCAGATTTCCTTGAGTTATTTTAAAATTGTTTAAAAGGGTTGAATTAGAGGTATGGTACATTTTTCATGTGTTCACAAATCTGAAATGGAGTACAACTTCATGGGGGAGATAAATGGTGTCCAAAGATACAGGAGTTCAACAAAAAAAAAAAACAGAAAATTTCAAGTGAAATCTATAAACAGTGTAGTATAAATATAAGAAATACACAGTGACTCTCACAGAACGGCATTAGACAAAAATGTTAGGGAATAGGGTGAGTTTCCTCTCAGCAGGACTTTTGATAAAAGTAAAAAGAAAGTATGGTTGGATTCAGAGGTTGTCACCCTGGAGCTCAGCAAGGGTACATCTCAGAGGGATACTTGTGTGCCATACAACATGCTGGCACTGGAAAAGCAAACAAGCTCTCCTAGAAACTTTCTGATGCAAGGGGTGAGGAATCATCTTAATATAAAGGCCCACAGTAAAGCTTGGAAATAAAAAAATAATCAGCATAAGAGACATTGCAACACATCACCAACAGATGTGATCAAAGGAAAAAATCAATATCTGAGACTGAAGGAAGAAATCCTGGTTATATTTAAAGAGCAGTAAACAAAACTAGCAAGTACGAACGGGGTCTGTTAACTTACAGAGACTGTCACAGGTAAGAATCCACTTTTATGTTTGGACTGCTCAGGGGGTTTCCGAGATGCTGACCCTACCAAAATATTTTACAATAGAAAGAAGAGAGAAAAGGAAGGAAGGAAGGAAGGAAGGAAGGGAGGGAGGGAGGGAGGGAGGGAGGGAGGGAAAGGAAAGAATAAAAAGAAAATAAGGAAGAAAAACAAGAAAAGAAAGAAAGAAAGAGAAAGAAAGAAGAAGAAGAAGAAGAAGAAGAAGAAGAAGAAGAAGAAGAAGAAGAAGAAGAAGAAGAAGAAGAAGAAGAAGAAGAAGAAGAAGAGGAAAGAATAAAATATCTTACCCACAGCAAGAGAGAAAATGTAATCATCCAAGGAGGTGGAAAAAGAGGGCAAGATAGAGAAATTTTTGTTATTGAAATGGTAGCAATCAATTTCCCAAATGTGGAGAAAGTTATTGACCTCTAATTGGAGGCAGGGGCCATTTCAGACCCCAAGCAGACATGATCAGAAAGTAAACATTTTCATGTCACATCTCATTCTAGCTGAAATGTAAAGAATACAGCAGAAAAGTGGATATTTATAACTACAAGAAGGAAACACTAATGTATGAGAAAAATCTCAAGTTTATATCAGATCTACCAGCAGAAATGTTAATTGCAAGGAAAGACCTGAGAACAGCCATGACCAATACAGATTCCCATTTCCACAGATTACCCTTTAAAATGGATGGCAATAAGACAACCTTCCAACATCAGAATTAACCAAGCAAAGCTTGGCAACCAAGCCAAAATTACAGAAGTTACTTCAAGGTTTCCTGTGTGGATGACAAATATAATCAGAGAACATGGAAAAATACATAACATAAGAAGAATGGATAAAATGATTGGCAAATAATGAAGTATGCTTAAATTGGCAAACTAGCAAATGCCTGTTAAACAGGGGAGAAGGAAAAGAAAACCTTACTCAAAGTCCTGTGGAGTGAAACAAATTTTCAGGAAGAAGCACTTGCCCCTCAAAATCAACCATGAACTTACAGCATCCTATATCTCCAATCATAAAACAGCATTGAGAACTGTAAAGAAAAAGATCCATCACCTAGAGAGCTGGCTCAGCAGTTGAGGGCCATTGTTGTTCTTGCAGAGGACCAGAGTTCAGTTCTCAGCACTTACATGGAGGCTTACAGCCTCCTGCAAGTCCAGTCACAAGCATCCATTTCTCTGTTCTGGCACTAAAGACTCTTGCACACACATGGGATGTACAAACTCATAAAGCATATACAAATATATATAAAAACACATTAAAAAATAAAAAATGGTAAATTATTAAGAAATAAAACTCATATATTTGCAGTTACCAAGAAACTTACTATACTGGCCAAGGTTTTGATCTTTCAATATGTTTTATCTTGTGCTTAGTGATCATCATGGAAAGCAGGCAGGAGGAATGTAAAATTTAAAAGATGAAAAGTCATGGCCTTATAGGAGAATGACTGCTGTGACTCCACTCTGAGAAGAGGAGATATTGTCAGTTGATAGCATCAGAGAAAGGAAGTATTGGGGTTTTGGGAGTTGAGGTTGATGACAGTTTGCCAATTTCCCAGAGGATAACCTTATATCTATGCACAGATGGGCAGCCTTATTTGAATAGAGGGGGCTATTGATGGTAATAAAGAAAAAGGAAGTTTGTGTGGAAGACTACTTGTGGAGTCCTGGGAGAGGTGAGTGGGAGGAAGAGAGAATCGACATGTTCTAAATACATTGTATGCATTTGTGGAATTTTCAGTGAATAAGTAGAAATTTTGCTATTCAAAATGAATACATGACCCTTAACATACAATTTACCGAGTTAAACGTCTGACTTTTGAACAACCACCCGCTAAGTATTCACGCATTTTTGGCTTGCATCTTCTGCATTAGATTAGTACACATATGTACAGAGTTAATTGGAGACAGATTACACTTAGAAGGCTGGTACCAATCAGAAGAGGATAGAAAACCATATTCAGGGAGTGATAGACAATTCATTTTAAAAGGAGCAAACAAATTCCAAGTAATAGAACCCTCATGTCGATAAAACAAGAGACCTAAAGTGCCCTTACTGTCTACTTTCTGAGACAATTCCAGGAATGGAAGCCATGGAAGACTCAGCACCACCATTCACCATTAAACAATGTTTAGGAAATTAGGACATTCTGTTCTGCAGAGGAGATTGCAGCTGGAAGAGGGAGTAAACTGACTGAGTTGTAAAAATTACTTAATATAATCATAAATAGTAATAAATAGTTTTATCATGTGCATGTTCTTGAAATGATATCAGATCAATTTCATACAGTAAACATTTGTTATAGAGTTTGCAGAAATTAAGTCTTTGGATCAGGGTATAAAATATGCTTTTCCCCTAGTGTTCCTGAAAATCTGGAAAATTCCTGTCTTCACTTACAAAGAGTGGGAGATTAAAACATAAGTATAATTCTTTCTTTATTTTCTAAATTTGCTTTTATGACGTTTCCAGAGTCACTCACTTCTGTCATGATATTACTACAAATGATTGTATTCTTGCAAATCCTAGAAAGTATGTGTTTAATTTTGCCACAATGCCACATGTCAACTTCCTCTAAGTCTTGATTAAATGGAGGAAATGTTTGGAGAAAACAAAGGAGCTGGGAAAAATCACACAAGGCTACAGACATTGGCCCTGGAAATCACATAGTAGACAGTCTTCATCGTTGATATTTCCTGTATCTCAGTGTATTTTTATTTCCTATAGCTTAATTCCAAAAGCAACAAAGGAAAGTAACTTCACTTCTACATAAATCTACAAAGCAAAGAAGGCCCATGCCTATCTAAGCCTTTTCCTGAGAGTGAACAAGCGTATTTTTGGAAGAAGATTTGGTGGGATTTTGTGTGATGTTTGTGGAATTTCTCCTTATATTTGAGCCGAGGTTCAAAAGCAGTTTTTATAAACCAGTATCTGTTGAAAGCATTAGTCATAATTCCTCATTTTCTTGATTTTTCTTTCTGGAAAATATCATCTCATTATTTTATATTTCACATGACAAGTGTTTTGAAGACACTTTTCTTAATCACTTGTTAAAGCACTGTAACTATGTATTTTATCATCATACATATATTCAAAAAAAGAAATTAAAGAATGTATTCAGAATTACTGTCAGGTTCCCGTAATGATGTTGGAAATGATGTAGTGTGATTTATCACTTCCTAACTTGAATTTGCATTATAGATTGCCATATGACATATAGCATAAGTAGCTAGCCAAATAGCATATAACCTGTTATTACTCCATTTCCCCCTGAATATTGGTTTCTTTTTTCCAATGACAGTTTATAGCCATTTTAATTCTCAGAGATTCCTCATTACTAAGCCAAACCTTATTCCAGAGGAGTTTAGTATACTTCTATAAAAGCCAAACCCCGTTACAGCAGAAATTAGTGTAGTTCTATAAAAACTATGCAAAATTGCGGCTAAATTCTAAAGTTACTACAATTAGAAATCCAGTAGAAGTTTGTGTACTATTCAGCAGGTTAGTGGTATAAACTATTTCAATCCTCTGAATGTTGATGACTTAGACTGTTTATCACATTCCCACAAAATAGGCAACTATCAACTTTTAGAATCCTAATCCCAATCAGGCATTTTAGGTTGCTTAGGTATATTTCCATATGATTACCCAGAGACAAAAACCCATAAGTTACATAACATATAAGGTGTTTAATCAGTCATCTGTAATTCAAGGTAGTCATTTAAGCAGAGCTTGCATCTCTTTTATGTGATAGAGTGATCAGTTTCCCATAATTACAGAGCCACGATTGTGCTTTCAGGTTCACACATTCTTCATGGCAGTGACTTTTGTTAGATAAATGGCCCCTGCCACTGATGAGGCCTTCCATGAATACATTTCCACTAAAAATGGAACACTTTCATGAGACTCACTCCTCTTTTATGGTCATGACTAAAACTAACTGTGCCAACCTTGAGGAATTTAAAATAAAATATATTCAATAAATTAGGAAACTAATCAAAATTTAATCTCTTATTACATTTTTTGAATACTCCTTCCTAAACTTTCCACAGTTATTATAGAACATGGCCAACAATTTCTCCTAGTTTGGCTCTAATGTGTCTTACCTCAGGTATTGACTCTTAATTTACAAATTTTTCATTATCTAAGAAATAACTAGCATTGTCTTTTATTTTATTACCTTATTACACATTGCTTACATATGAAATATGCACACAAACATTGCATATATATGCATGTTTTAGTTACCATCCTTACTTTGTGACAAAATTGTATCTGACAGAAACAAATTAAGGAATGAAAGTTTTCCTCTGGCTCTTGGTCTGGACTTATAGTATATCAAGGAGAAATCATTGCCAGGAGGCTATTGATCACACTTGTTTAGCATTCAGGATGCAGAGAGCGAGAGGAAGGCCAGAGCCCAGAATAATTTCTTCTCATACAGCAGAGGAGCCCAGGCCACAAAATGGTACCACATGAATTCATAGTAGGTCCTATGGTTTTTCCATCTACCTGATAAGCATGGTCATGGTTGGCTCGAAGGTGATTCTACATAGTATAAAGTCAACAATCAATATTAACTACTAATAAGTATATATCATATATATAAGTATATAAAATATATAACTACTAAGTACATATTACATAATATGCATATATAATATGCACTATACATACATAAGTATATAATATATAATATACATATGTTATATATACTTATTATACATATACTATAAATATATAAATATATATATGTACATTCTCATCAGGAAGTTCCAAGTCTCACAATTACTGTGCTATGCCTTTGTATTAAAGTATAATCAAAATGACATTCCTTTTCTAGAGAGACTTGCAACTTGGAAGAAGACAGAAACCATATTTGATATATAGAAATAACTAAAATTGGTTTTGGCTTATGTATATTTCATAAGACTTTGAGACTTGTTTTGAAAAATCATGACATCTACTCAATGGATAGACATACTTTTCTTGTAAGAGTCTTACATTTAAATTATCTTTCCCATGTTTCCTTTAAGGACAAATTCATGTTTTCTACAGAAAATCCTGTGCGGTTTCATTAAACTGATATGATCTAATTAAAAATGAAATACTCTCCAAACAGTTTAGTACCTAGTCATATAAAAATTGATGGCTGTAACAAATTAGGACTTTTTTTTTCAGTGTGTTCCCTGTTTACTTTTCTTTCTTTTTTTTAAATTTTCCATGAAAAATCTTTAATTTTATCAAAAATTAAAATTTTAATTTTAATTTTTTGTTTTCTTAGTCAATTAGTAAAGTTCTTCAAATTTTACCATTTTACCAGTACTAATTTCCATTGAATTCTTCAATTTTTATACTTTATTTACATATTTCTTCAATTTTAGCATAAATGTATTCTATGAAATTTTTCAATTTTATCAGAAAATTTTTCTACATACTGTCTCAATTAGTAAAATTATGTCTTCTAGGTTTACCATTTTAATCAATAATATCTTTCATCATTTTCTTTAATTGTAACACATTTTCTATATATTTCTTCACTTTTATTACAAATATTTTTCAAGTCTTCAATTTTATCAGAAATTTTTTCTACATGTTTTGACATTTAGTATTGATATATTTTCTATTGCTGCATTTTTATTAGATATTTTATTTATTTACATTTCAAATGTTATCCCCTTTCCTCCTTTCCACTCTGAAAATCCCCTATCCCATCTCCCCTCCCTCTGCTCACCAACCTCCCCTCCCACTTTCCTGACCTGGCATTCCCCTACAATGGTCATCGATCCTTCCCTGTGATCTCCTTTTGCTTTCTAATTGTTCTGGCTAGGACTTCAAGTACTATATTGAACAGGTAGGGAGAGAGTGGACAGCCTCGTTTAGTCCCCGATTTCAGTGGGATTCCTTCAAGTTTCTCTCCATATAGTTTGAGGTTTGCTTTATGTTGCTCTTACTATGTTTAGGTATGGGCCTTGAATTTCAGATCTTTCCAAGACTTTTATCATGAAGGGGTGTTGGATTTTGTCAAATGTTTTCTCAGCATCTCATGAAATGATCATGTTTTTTTTTCTTTGAGTTTGTTTATGTAGTGGATTGCATTGACAGGTTTCCATATATTGAACCATCCCTGTATCCCTGGGAAGAAGTCCACATGATGGTGGTGGATGATTGTTTTGATGTGTTCTTAGATTCAATTGGCAAGAATTTTATGAAGAATTTTTTCATTGATATTCATAAGGGAAATTGGTCTAAAGTTCTCTTTCTTTGTTGAGTCGTTGTGTAGTTTAGGTATCAGAGTAACTGTGGCTTCATAGAATGAATTGGATAATGCTCCTTCTGTTTCTATTTTGTGGAATAATATGAAGAGTATTGGTATTAGGTTTTCTTTGAAGGTCTGATAGAACACTGCATTAAACCCATCTTGTCCTGGGCTTTATTTGGTTGGGAGATTATTAATGACTGCTTCTACTTCTTTAGGAGTTATGGAATTGTTTAGAATGTTTATCTGATCCTGGTATCTGTCCAGAAAATTGTCCATTTCATCTAGATTTTTGAGTTTTTGGATTTCCCCAGTATCTGTCATTATTTCTCCCTTTTCTTTTCTGAATTTGTTGATTTGGATACTGTCTCTGTGTTCTCCGGTTAGTTTGACTAAAGGTTTATTTATTTTGTTGTTTTTTGTTTTTTTTTTTCAGAGAACCAGCTCCTGGTTTGGTTGATTTTTGTATAATTATTTTTGTTTCTACTTGGTTGGTTTTAGCCCTAAGTTTTATTATTTCTTGCCATCTACTCCTCTTGGGTGAATTTGCTTCTTTTAGTTCTAGAGTCTTCAAATGTGCTGTCAAGCTGCTAGTGTATGCTCTTACCAGTTTCTTTTAGGAGGAACATAGAGCTATGAGTTTTCCTCTTAACACTCCTTTCATTGTGTCCTATAAGTTTGGGTATGTTGTGTCTTCATTTTCATTAAGTACTATAAAGTCTTTCATTTCTTTCTTTATTTCTTCCTTGACCAAGTTATCACTGAACAGAATGTTGTTCAGTTTCAAGGTGTATGTGGGCTTTCTCCTGTTTTTGTTGTTATTGAAGACCAACCTTAGTCTATGGTGATCTGATAGAGTGCATGGGATAATTTCAATCTTCTTGTATCTGCTGAGATCTATTTTGTGACTGATTATATGATCAGTACTGGAGAGGAAACCCTGAGGTGCTGAGAACATATATTCTTTTGTTTTAGGATAAAATGTTGTATAGATACCCGTTAAATCCATTTGGTTCATAACTTCTGTTGGTTTCACTATGTCTGTTTAGTTTGTGTTTCCATGATCTGTCTATTGCAGAGCATGGGGTGTTGAAGTCTCCCCCTATTATTGTGTGAGGTACAATTTGTGCTTTGGACTTTAGTAAAGTTTCTTTTATGATTGTGGGTACCCTTGCATTTGGAGCATAGATGTTCAAAATTGAGAGTTCATCTTGGTAGATTTTTCCTTTGAAGAGTATGAAGTGTTCTTCCTTACCTTTTTTATAACTTTAGGTTGAAAGTCAATTTTATTTGATATTAGAATGGCTAATCCAGCTAGTTTCTTGAGACCATTTGCTTAGAAAATTGTTCTCCAGCCTTTTATTCTGAGGTAATTTCTGTCTTTGTCCCTAAGGTGAGTTTCCTGTATGCAGCAAAAAGTTGGCTCCTGTTTATGTATCCTGTCTGTTAGTCTATGGCTTTTTTGGGGGGAATTGAGTCCATTGATATTAAGTAATATTAAGGAAAAGTGATTGCTGCTTCCTGTTATTTTTGATATTAGAGGTGGAGTTATATTTATGTGGCTCTCTTCTTTTTGGTTTTTTAAAAGATTATTTTCTTGCTTTTACTAGGGTGTAGTTTTTCTCCTTTTGTTGGTGTTTTCTATTTATTATCCTTTGATGGGCTGGATTTGTGGAAAGATATTGTGTAAACTTGTTTTTGTCATGGAATACCTTGGTTTCTCCATCTATGATAATTAAGAGTTTTGCTGGGTAGTGTAGCCTTGGTTGTCATTTGTGTTCTCTTATGGTCGGTATGACATTTGCCCAGGATCTTCAGGCTTTCATAGCCTCTGGTGAGAAGTCTGGGGCAATTCTGATAGGTTTGCCTTTATATGTTACTTGACATTTTTCCCTTACTGATTTCAATATTCTTTCTTTGCAGTGAATCTGGTGTTTGGATTATTATGTGACAGGGAATTTCTCTTCCAGTACCATTTATTTGGAGTTCTTTATGTTTATTGTATGTTCATTGGCATCTCTTACTTTAGGTTAGGGAAGTTTTTTTCTATAGTTTTTATTGAAGACATTTACTGACCCTGTAAGTTGGAAATCTTAGCTCTCTTCTATGCCTATAATCCTTAGGTTTAGTCTTCATATTGTGTCCTGATTTTCTGGATGTTTTGGGTAAGGAGCTTTTTGCATTTTGCATTTTCTCTCACTGTTGCATCAATGTTTTCTACAGTATCTTCTGCACCTGAGATTCTCTCTTCTGTCTCTTGTATTCTGTTGTTGATGCTTGCATCTATGATTTCTGATCTCTTTCCTAGGTTTTCTATCTCCAGAGTTGTTTCCCTCTGTGATTTCATTACTATTTCAACTTCTATTTTTAGATCCTGGATGGTTTTGTTCAATTTCTTCATCTGTTTGGTTGTTTTCCTGTAATTCTTTAAGAGACTTTTGTGTTTCCTCTTTAAGGGCTTCTACCTGATTACCTGTGTTCTCCTGTATTTCTTTAAGGGAATTATTTATGTCCTTCTTGAAATCCTCTATCAGCTTCATGAGCTGTGATTTTTAAATCCAAATCTTGCTTTTCCAGGGCGTTGGGTTATCTAGAACTTGCTGTTGTGGTAGAACTGGGTTCGGATGATGCCATGCTGCCTTGGTTTCTGTTAGTAATGTTCTTGTGTTCGCCCTTAGTCATCCGGTTATTTCTGGTGTCATTTGGTCCTACTGTCTCTGGCTAAAGGTTGTCACTCCTGTGTGCCTGCAAGCCTGTCTCAGTACCCCTGGGATACCAGCTCTCTCCTGGCACAGAGAGCTGTGGAGCAGCCCAGCTCCTGGGTTCAGATGGAACCTGGAAGGACCCTGTCCCAGCTGCTCTGCCACTCCTGTGCTCCCTGAGCTCCTGGCAAGACCTGCCTTGGACAGTCACCAGAGAGAGAAAAATGAGTTCACTTTTCTTAATGTATACCTACACACACACACACACACACACACACACACACACACACAGAGAGAGAGAAATCACTCCAGGTGTGGTACAGGTATTTGATGGTGTTAAGAATCCAGTAGACACTACTTCTTATAAGGAAATAAGCAGCTCCTTGGTAAAGGACAATCATAGATATTCTCACCCATGTAAATTTAATTTGCTGTTCATATTGTTTATGACAATCCCTCCTGTAAGATCTCTAATCTCCACAAAGCCATAAATGATAACATTACTGATATGGTGAAGATTCAGTTTTATCCCCATCTGTTAGATGGCAGGAACTATAGAGTTTGGACACCCTGTGGAGGCCTTCTGAGTGCTTCACACTAAGGCTCCATCTCAACATAGCAGCAGGCCCCATCATTACAACAGTTTCCAAGAGGAGTAATATCAATGTTGGAAGTAGCATTCAGCTGCATAAGCACTGGGTTATTAGGGAAGATCATCACCATTAACACATGTTAGGAATGTTAACGTGATACACAGGAGTCATGAACCGGAGATAATTGTTCTAAAAATTACAATTCATATGTGCATGAGGCAGTGACAATGGGAAAACAGCTGGGAATTAAGATATCATGACTAAACTTGCACCTGACCACCACAGAAATAAAAATAAACTGGAGAAACTCCGAAGTCACACAAAACAAGAAAGTTGATTTTTGTAAGGGAAATAAAAGAATATTGGAAAAGAAAATAGAACATATATTTCCTTACTGTGATCTAAAAGCGAATAGTAATATAAGTCTTTGTCCACATATCTCTTCCAGGAGAGACATAGTTAGATAAATCTGATCTGGCACCATTAGGGAGCTCTAGAGAGACATATAATTGTTTTGTTCAGTTATTAATGAAGAAAAATGTTTTACGAAAACTTAGCTAAAGTATAATATTATAAACTAATTTTAAGTCCAAATAAAAATTTTAAAACATCAAGAAGAGATTTAATTGACTATTGTAATTACCTGAAATGCAGATCTCACATTCTGGGAAAATAGAATGTGAGCCTTTTTACAAACATCAATATTCATTCTTCATAACATACACAAGTATGTGTTTGGGCGCTCGCGTGTGCGTGCATTCCCCCTTCCCATCCCCCCCCCCACACAAACCACAAAATAAGACAAGGATTTCCTATGCCATATGGGATGAATGGTTTCAGGATTATAATTGTAATAAAATAATTGAATATATGGTTTGTTTTATTTCTAACACTTGAATCTTAATTCTCCAATCTTATTAAAGAGTAGGTATTTTTTGTGTTTTAAGAAAGAGGCTATGGGGAGCAGCTGGGACAGGAGTCTGCCCTTCCAGCCTCCATTTGCAGCAGGAAACCAGGCAACTCCACAACCTTCTGTGCTTAGCCCACCAGGAGAGAGTGATCTCCCAGCAGCGATTTCACTTCTGAGTGCAGAGATGAGATCTCCACCTTTTCTCTGGAGGGGTACAGCTAGGAGAGCACAAGGCATATGATCAGTGGAGCAGCTTGGACAAGAGTCTTCCCTTTAGGCCACCATTTGCAACAGGGAACCAGACAGCTCCACAGCCTTCTGTGCATAGGCCCTGCCAGAAGAAAGCTGGTTTCCCAGGAGTACAGACACAGGTTTACAGGGCCATAGCGGGGGCAAGCTCCAACCAGAGACAAGAAGACCAACTAACACCAGAAATAACTAGATTGTGAAAGGCAAGCATAAGAACCCTAACAACAGAAATCAAGTCTACTTGGCAACATCAGAGTCCAGTTCTCCCAACACAGCAAATCCCAGATACCCCAACACACTGGAAAAGCAAGTGTTGTATTTAAAGTCTCTTCTTATGATGCTGTTAGAGGACATCAAGAAGGACATAAATAACTCCCTTAAAGAAGTACAGGAGAACATGGGTCAAATGGTAAAGGCCCTTAAGAAGAAACACAAAAATCCCTGAAAGAAATAAAGGGTAGCATGTGTGAACAGGTAGAAGCCCTTAAAGAGGAAACACAAAAATCCCTGAAAGAATTTCAGGAGAACACAAACAAACAAGTGAAGGAACTGAACAAAACCATCCAGGATCTAAAAATGGAAGTAGAAGCAATAAAGAAATCACACAGTGAGATTTCTCTGGAGATAGAAAATCTTGGAAAGAATTCAGGAGACATAGATGCAAGCATCAACAACAGAATACAAGAGATAGGAGAAAGAATCTTAGGGGCTGAAGATACCATAGAAAACATTGACTCAATAGTTAAAGAAAATGCAAAATGCAAAAAGCTCCTGAGCCAAAACATCTAAGAAATCTAGGACACAATGAGAAGACCAAACCTAAGGATTATAGGTATAGAAGGGAGTGAAGATTTCCTACTTAAAGGGCCAGTAAATATCTTCAACAAAATTATAGAAGAAAACTTCCTTAACCTAAAGAAAGAGATGTCCATGAACATATAAGAAGCCTATAGAACTCCAAACAGACTTAACCAGACCAGAAAGTCCTCCCGGCACATAATAATCAAAACACCAAATGCACTAAACAAAGAAAGAATGTTAAAAGCAGTAAGAGAAAAACGTCAAGTAACCTATAAAGGCAGGCCTATCAGAATTACACCAGACTTCTCACCTGAGGCCATTAAACCCAGAAGATCCTGGGCATATCTCATACAGACCCTAAGAGAACACAAAGGCCAGCCCAAGCTATTATATCCAGCAAAACTCTCAATTACCATAGATGGAGAAACCAAGATATTCCATGATAAAACAAAATTTACACAATATCTGTCCACAAATTCAGCCCTACAAAGGATAATAGATGGTAAACGCCAACATGAGGAGGGAAACTACACCCTAGAAAAAGCAAGAAAGTAATCTTTTTCCAACAAACCCAAAAGAAAGTAACCACACAAACATAAAAAGAACATCAAAAATTACAGGAAGCAACAATCACTATTCCTTAATATCTTATAATATCAATAGACTCAATTCCCCAACAAAAAGTATAGTCTAACAGAGATATTTTTCATGTGGATCATCAATTTTATCAGAAAATGTTTGTGACTCCTCTTTCAATTTAGTAATGCTTTTTGTGTCTACCATTTTCACTGTATTATTTTCCATGATAATCTTTAATTTTAATATTTTTTCTGTGTATTTCTTCAATTTTATCGGTGGTGTTTTTCATGTAAATCTTTGGTTTCGTCGGGGTGGGGGTGTGTTTGTAGTTCCACTTTCAATCAATTTAGAAATGCTGGCTCAACTGGAGGTCAACATGCAGAAGAATGCGAATTGACCCATTCTTATCTCCTTGCACTAAGCTCAATTCCAAGTGGATCAAGGACCTCCACATAAAACCAGAAACACTGAAACTAATAGAAAGGAAACTAGGGAAGGACCTTGAACATATGGGCACAGGGGAGAATTTTCTGAACAGAACTCCAATAGCTTATGCTCTAAGATCAAGAAAAGACAAATGGGACCTCATTAAATTACAAAGTTTTTGCAAGGCAAAAGACACTGTCAAAAAGACAAAGCGGCAACCAACTAACTGGGAAATGATCTTTACCAACCCTACATCCAACAGAGGGCTAATATCCAATATATACTAAGAACTCAAGAAGTTAAACTCCAGAGAGGCAAGTAACCCTATTAAAAAATGGGGTACAGAGCTAAACAAAGAGTTCTCACCTGAAGAATATCGAATGGCTGAGAAGCACCTAAAGAGATGTTCATCATCCTTAGTCATTAGGGAAACGCAAATCAAAACAACCCTGAGATTCCATCTCATACCTGTCAGAATGGCTAAGATCAAAAACACAGGAGACAGCAGTTGTTGGCAAGAATGTGAAGAAAGAGGAACACTCTCCACTGCTGGTGGAATTGCAAGCTGGTACAACCACTCTGGAAAGCAGTCTGGGGATTCCTCAGAAAACTGGGCATGACACTCCTGGAGGATCCGGCTATACCCCTCCTGGGCATATACCCAGAGGCTTTACCTGCATGCAATAAGGACATATGCTCCACTATGTTCATAGCAGCCTTATTTATAATAGCCAGAAGCTGGAAAGAACCCAGATGTCCCTCAACGGAGGAACGGATTCAGAAGATGTGGTATATCTACACAATGGAATACTACTCTGCAATTAAAAACAATGAATTCACGAAATTCCTAGGCAAATGGTCAGAACTTGAAAATATCATCCTTAGTGAGGTAACCCAATCACAAAAGAACACACATGGTATGCAGTCACTGATAAGAGGATATTAACCCAGAATCTCGGAATACCCTAGACACAATTCGCATTTCAATAGATTTCTAAGAAGATGGAAGGAGAGAACCCTGGTCCTGGAAAGACTGGATGTAGGGGAACGCCAGGACAGAGAAACGAGAGAGGGTTGAATGGAGAAAAGAGCGAGGGAAGGGGTCCTATGGGACTTTCGGGGAGGGAGGAAACAGGAAAGGGGAAATGATTTGGAATGTAAATAAAAAAAAAACTTAGAAAATAAAAAAAAAATGAAATTAACAGTAAGAAAAGAAGAAAAAAAAGAAATGTTTTTGTGCCTACCATTTTGTCAGTATAATTGTCCATGATAATCTTCAATTTTAAAGTTTTTCTGTATTTTTCTTCAATTTTATCCGAAGTATTTTCCATGTGGATCTTCAGTTTTATCAGAAAATGTCTATAATTTTACTTTCAATCAAATTAGGAACATTTTTATACCTTCCTTTTTATCTGTATAATTTTCCAAGTAATAGTCAGTTTTAACATGTTTTTCTATATATTTCTTGAATTTTTTCAGGAATATTTTTCTTGTAGATCATCAATTTTATCAGAAAGTGTTTATAATTCCACTTTCACAAAACTTAGGAATATCTTTATGCCTACCATTTTATCTGTAGAATTTTTCCATGAAATACTCAATCTTAACACGTTTTTTATATATTTATTCAATTTTATCAGAGATATTTTCCAGGTAAATCTTCAATTTTATCAGAAAATGTTTATAATATCACTTTCAATCAACTTAGAAATATATTTAAGCCTACCATTTTATCTATATAATTTTCCATGATAATCTTCAATTTTAATATTTTTCCATATGTATTTTTCAATTTTATCAGAAATATTTTCCATGTAAATCTTTTATTTTTTCAGAAAATGTTTATAATTCTACTTTCAATCAACTTAGGATTATTTCAATACCTACCAATTTATCTGTATAAATTTCTTCAATTTTATCAGAGATACTTTCCATGTAAATCTTCAATTTTATCAGAAAATGTTTTTAATTCTACTTTCAATCAATTTAGGAATATTTTTATGCCTACCATCTTTTTTTTTAATTTTTTTATTTTAATTTTTTATTTTCTAAGTTTTTTTTTATTTACATTCAAAATCATTTCCTCTTTCCCGTTTCCTCCCTCCCCGAAAGTCCCATAAGTCCCCTTCCCTCCCTCTTTTCCCCATTCACCCCCCTCTCGCTTCTCTGTCTTGGCTTTCCCCTACATCCAGTCTTTCCAAGACCATGGTCTCTCCTTCCATCTTCATGGAAATCTATTGATATGCGAATTGTGTCTATGCCTACCATCTTATCTGTATGATTTTTCATGAAATAGTCAAGTTTTAACGTGTTTTTCTATATATTTCTTGAGTTTTATCAGAAATATTTTCCTTGTAGATTTTCAATTTTATCAGAAAATGTTTATAATTCCACTTTCAATCAACTTAGGAATACTTTTATGCCAACCATTTTATCTGTATAATTTTTCCATGAAATAGTCAATCTTAATGTGTTTTTCTATATATTTCTTCAATTTTATCAGAGATATTTTCAATGTATACTTACACAACTGAACACTATTCAGCAATTAAAAACAATGAATTCATGAAATTCTTAGGTAAATCGGGGACAAAGGGAGGGAAGATGGCTTATGGGATTTTCGGGGAGCGGGGGGAACTGGGAAAGAGGAAATCATTTGGAATGTAAATAAAGAATATAGAAAACAAAAATAAAAATTAAAAAAAAGAAAAAAAAGAAAGAAAGAGGTTATGGGATAGTTTGTTAGGCAAAAAATATTGTAAGATGGACATGCAAAATACCATGGTTTGGAGTTTACATAGAATTATAAAAGCTAGGATAGGAAACTCCCAAGATAGGATATGATGGGTCTGACAATAGATGAATTGGCAATTGGTCATGAGGATCAGAGATTCATCCCAGGACATGTGAATCAGTCATGAATGGCAGAGTGTTCATAATCTCTGCCCTGGGGAAGATAAGAAAAGTGCACTTCGGCACCCTGACTGTCATGGAATATTGGATGAACTCTTGGCTCATCAAATTGTCTGTAACAAGTGACAATTAAAAACACAAACTTGATATAGGTTCACTTGCTTGAACATGAACACACATACACACACACATGACACATATTGAGACTAAGAGGGGCCTCAGTCTTGTCATTTGGAACTATATTTTAACTTGAAACACATCGAAAGAAAGTTCTTAAGATACTAATTTACATTTTAAGGATTCACTCCCCATTCCCCAGGATAAAGTTAATCAATTTATTGAATTCTTATAAACAAACTCTAAGTTATTTACAAGCTGTGTCCCACTTTGCAGGCTAGAACAACTAAAAATAGATAAAGTTGTTCTAAGACAGTATAACTAAAGATTGTCCAAGCTGAGGTTATTGTGTTAATACTATGAGCTCAGAGCCATGCATGTTTAACATGCTATAACAGTTTTACAAAGTATGATTGAAGCTATCAAGCTGAATTACATATATGCATACACATAGAAGCTATTTTTAGGGATTTTCAAATCCCTCTATCTAACTAATTCAGTTTAAAATATTGATCAAACACTTGAACAGATTGACTGTGGTGGAGGACTCAGATAGAATCAGGGATGCCAGCATAGCTATCCCTTCAAGGATGCTCTTCTGTAAGTTACCCAGTCACCTTTTACTTTACTTAGCACAGGGGAAAAGATTACAAAATCAATAGGGAGTTATTGTGGAAAACCCTTAGCATGTTGACTTTGATTTAAAAAAATCTTTGATGACAGTGAAGTGTGACTTGAATGGGGTAACATGGGAAAGGTTCATTTATTCCCAATGGTTTCAGAATAGGAACTAAGGTCTTACTATCTAGTTTTGGGAAATCTGTAAGTATCTAAATTATGTTGTCTATCTCTGCATGTATGTCCACAGGAAAAAGTTTAATTCTGTGCAATATGGCAGCTGTTTTTCCAAAAGTGCCTATCTAAGACATAGAGCACAGAATATGGTAGCGTCTTAAGTTCTATAGCTGCCTCCACACAATGTTTAATCTGATCTGTGAATAATGATCAGCATAACCTGATCTTGGTGAAGGTATGGTCTCACTCAGCTGCAGATTGGAGAACCTACACCCACTACCTGCTCTGGCTTGATGTGAATTTTTTTCCATTAATTTATCTCTAATCACTTTGCAGCCCTATGTCAGTCCTCACTTCTTCCAGCACTCTCTCACAAAGCCCCTCCCATCATATGAGAAGGTGGAGGTCCACTCTGGCTACCAACCCACCCTGGCAAATCAATTCATTGAAGGATTAGGCACATCCTCTCACATTGAGGCCAGACAAGGCAGCTTGATTAGGAGAATAGGATCCACAGACAGACAACAGAATCTGGGACAGCCCCTGTTCCATCTGTTGACATAGCTACAGGAAGAACAAGCTGCATTCTTATTCTTTTAGTAAAGGAATACCAGCTGTAAACCCTTGACTTCATTCTCTCTACCTCTAATGTACTGAGTCACCACAAGACTTTCAGCAGTATTTGTAGTCAAGACCTCAATGGCTTGTCTAAATTTGACTCCAGCCTATACCTTGATCCTCATTTCCCCTGACACACACTCCAAAGTAAAATTATATTTCTGTCATCTACATTTTAAATTACTTGGACAGTCCATTTCTCCACACTGCTTCTTCCACTTGGGGAGTACCTCCTTTCTTCAAGTTCGAAGAGAAAGCATCCTCATAGTTTTAATTGGGACTGAGCTGCTCCTTGACTGTATGCTACTTCCACTGAGAAGGATGAGGCCAGGTCTCTCATACTTCTCTTATTACTTTTGCTCTACACCAGACTTCTGATAACATACACTTGTAAGCATTCTTATTTCAACCCCCCTTTTAGATGTTATTCATTTTGTGGGAAAATAAAAAGAGATTTTAAATTATTCATATACTTAAGAAGCTCAGTCAATTTCTATTTGTTAGTTAAAAAAAACAACTATGCAAACAAAATATAAAAATTGATTCATTAGGGGAATCACAGATCTTTGCTCAATACTTGTCTTTAATGTAGATCCATTTTATACTGGAAGATTTTTTCTTAGTGTTTCTACATAAAGAATAATAGCAAAGCAGACAATGCAATCATCCTGTTGAAACAAAATACTTTAACAAGAACATTGTAGAAGCTAGTGAATCTTTGAAATGTAGTATACCTGGAAACATATTCTTGGTTCGATAAGTTGAATAGCAGAATTTTGAATCACAACATTTATTCTTTATTTACATTATTTTTAGGGAATTCTCTTTAAAGTTACCATAAGTAATCTTATATCCATGGTTTCTCACTAATTTATCTTAACACAATTTTAAGGTTTAATTTTCTCATTCTTATATTAGATGTAATTTTATGTATTATAACATTAAACTATTCATGTAAATTTTGTATTGCCTACTATGACTATGATGTATAGTGACACAAAAAATGATAACACCCTCATCTTACATTTTTGATTCATGGGATCACAGGATATTGTTAATACTAGTGTTTTTCCACTGAAAATAGTGGAGTGATTATAGACTTTTGTGATATAGATGAAAGGATCTTTACAAACAGGTGTAGGCTATGGAACAGCTTTTGTAAGTCTTCATTTAAACTTTGATAAAGCATTATACTTTCGACAGAGAGGAAAGAAGCACAAGAAAGATCTTCAGGGAGAGATCAGACATTCTGTCTTGGTCATGGGGAATTTAATGTGATAGGGAGACATTTAAGTAGTGATGTCTGGCAGACAGAGAGAGATAAGAGACCAGACAGAAATAAAGAGGCCAGAAACAAGATATACTTTCCTATCAGCACAGACAGAAAGCTGTGGGGAAATAAGACTTCTGTGACTATAGGGAGGACAGAGAGTTAAGAAATGTTCATGGAACATAAATGAACAGTGGCATCCTTAAAAGACACATTGGTACTAATCTCCTTTGCACAATTTTTTTTGCCATTCATGAAAAGTCTTCATGGACATTATGTAACAGTGGTAATATGGGAAGAATATTGATCATAATTATTTGAGAGAAGTCAGTGGTCTAGCCTATTGATGACTTTGTTTATAATAGGATAGAAACATCTCCTAAAACACCCCATACCATCTAATCATATGACATATGGTAAGGAAAAAAATTGAAAATGTGTTCTATTGCAATTTTCTTTATTGATACATTCTTCTTCCAAAGGTATAACAAGATCAATATCATCAGGTGGTCTGTCCATAGGAGTCCATGTCTCTGGGCATTTGCATTTTAACCAGCAAGTGTCAGATATGTCCATATTTCTAAGCACTTCCTGTTTCCAGTCATCTAAACGTTTCAGCTATAGTAGTTATAACAAACTATTGTATAGAAATTAAATTCCCTAGAAAAATGAATCAGTTGTAATTCATAATAATTCAGGAGTAAGAACTAATATTTGCATTAGATGGAAAAGAATTGGAGAGAAAAGTTAAAGACACTAACAAATCCTTAAAAATGGAATTTGAAACTAAGATGGACATTCTATGTCTGCTACTGAACAGTAGTTCTCTGAAAATTAGGATGAATATTGCTAAATAGTTCAATGTTTAATTTACAATAAGAAAAATACTTATTTTTTTCTAAAAGTGAATGCTAAATATTCCTCATATAATAAATAATATGCTATAAAGAATAGGTATAAGACATATAAACAAAGGATGGTCTATTAGGACTATGTGGATCGACAAAAGGCCCTGAAGAGGGGCAATAGGTATGTGCCATGAAAGTCTATATCTATGTATGCATACAATGTTTGCATGTAATTATATGCCAAATTGCATGTCAGTTAAAATGACCCATATATGGCAATTCAATAAGATTATTATGATGTAGGTGAAAAATTCCCATCACCTAGTGACACTATTCTAGCTATCCAAAAATTTTAGTGTGATTCATTGTAAATATAAACACACTTACTTCAGTTTGAGTTTGTTGTGTACCTTTTTCTGGAAAAATACGAGCAAATACTTGTTTTCCTTAAATAGTGAAGTGAATCAAAAAGAAATAAGTGATTCTGTCCAACTATAGTTTAGTGAACCAGAGACTTACTGTGGATCTAATAGGAGTATTTGTGAGGAGTTTGCTGACCAGGGCTGTGATAGCAGACAGGCATTTATGTTGCTCACAGTCCCACCACAGCACAAATAAAGTCTCATCAGAGGTTGTGCACTGCTGGAGTATCTTGCATGACCTTTGTGCAGCTTTGCTGGTCATAGAGTCTCCTCCAGCAATAGTTACAGTTTCTACATTATGTTTGGTAGAATGAAGGCACTCATGAGTGTTATATGTTTCAAGAACTTCCCAAGTTTACTAGTTATTTCCTTCCTAAGCCTTATAAGCTTAATTAACTTCAGTCTTAAGGAGAAACTCTCCATAATAGAATTTTTTCTTCTGAGAAGATTGCTACAAAAACATTTTTGTTAAATGAAACAATAATGTGTGTTAGGTGTACAGGAGGCTACTCCATTAAGGTTTGGGTCAGTAAATAAATGTTGGGATGTTCACAAAAAATATAGGTACAAACCAGCCCATCAGCATATTCTCAGATGATGTCTATGCCTATTAATAGGAGACATATACTGTTATAGTATAGGTGGAAAGGTTACAGATTGTCATGCACGCATAAAACTGTATTGCAGTCCTTTTACTGATGGCAATGACCAAGAGTGAGCTAGCACCTCAGAAATATTCTTGGTGTAGGAATTCAAGGGCAGTGTTTTTAAAAGATAAAGACCACACAAACAACAGTTACACCAACCTTAATAGATGGTCACATTAACCTTACAACATCTCTTTTGGCAGAACATAGTAGTTATTTCAAATGCAACATGACAATTTTTATTTATACCTTAATTAACAATTTTAGCTGATGTTTAATTTGTGCAAAAATTAATTACTTTGGTTAAAACATCTGGACCATGCTCAGAGCCATGAAGAATTTCAAATATCTTGCCAAGGAAGACATGGCTATGTCAGAGGGGACGAGCAGGTGACATTGCCCTAATCACTTCCATGGGACAGCTGACATTCTTTTTCTATGTTTTTAGTGATGTGAGTTCATGAAAGGAACATTATGAGAGTTGTGCATGATCCAAAGGCTAGAGCACTGAACACCCACAGTTTCTAACAGTTGACATGAGGCAGTTCATTGAGTTCATTGTCTTATCTCAATAGATATTACAAATACAGAGTGTCTTGTATATCAAAGTGTACTTGATATACACTTTGATATACAAAATGTAAGAAATTTCATCAAGGTTATTTATAGAAAAGTGAAAACTGAGAAGATATTGGAAATTAAAGAAAGAAAAAACAGAGGGGAAAAAAGCCATAAAACTTTCCTGTTCAGGATTTTTTTTTATTTTAATTAGATACTTATTTTATTTATATTTCAAATGTTATCCCATTTCCACTTTCTCCTCCGAAAACCCCTTATTCCATCCCCCTCCCCCTGCTCACTAACTCACTCACACCCACATCCCTGACCTGCCCTTCTCCTACACTGGGGCAAGGAGCCTTCATAGGTCCAAGAATCTCTCCTCTTATTCATGACCAATCAGGCCCTTCTTTGCTATCCGTGCTGCAGGAGCTATGGGTCCTTTTTGGTTGGTGGTTAAGCCCCGGGAGCTCTGGGGCTACTGTTTGGTTCATATTGTTGTTCCTCCTATGGGACTACAAATCTTTTCAGCTCTTTGGGTCCTTTCTCTAGTTCTTCCATTGGGGACCCTACGCTCAGTCTATTGGCTGGCTGTGAGCCACGGGTATTTTGATCCACCTTCTAAGAAGGACCAAAGTATCCAAACTTTGGTCTTCCTTCTTCTTGAGCTTCATATGGTCTATGAATTGTATCTTGGGTTTTCAGAGCTTCTGAACTAATATCTGCTTTTCAAGAGTGCATACCATGTCTGTTCTTTGGTGATTGGGTTACCTTACTCAGGATGATATTTTCTAGTTACATCCATTTGCCTAAGAATTTCAGGAATTCATTATTTTTAACAGCTGAGTATTACTCCATTGTGTAAATGTACCACAATTTCTGCATCCATTCCTCTGCTGAGGGACATCTGGATTTTTTCCACATTCTGGCTATTATAAATAATGCTGTAATGAACATAGTGGAGCATGAATCCTTATTGCATGCTGGAGAATCCTCTGAGTATATGCCCAGGAGTGGTATAGCTGGGTCCTCCGATAGTATTATACTGAGTTTTCTGAGGAACCTCCAGACTGATTTCCAGAGTGGTTGTACCAGCTTGCAATCCCACCAGCAGTGGAGGAGTGTTCCTCTTTCTCTACATCCTGTCCAGCATCTGCTGTCACCTGAGTTTTTGATCTTAGTCCTTCTGACTGGTGTAAGGCAGAATCTCCAGGTTGTTTTGATTTGCATTTCTGTGATAGCAGACACTTAGCAAATGTGAAAGTAACCCTATGATTTCATCAATTCTGTAAGCAATCATAGGCTGAACAATGGAGGCTAATATATTTTATGAATGACCTTGGTCTCAGACAGGGTGATAAAGTACTGCTTATGTCTTAAATATACAGTGAACATTTCTCAAAGCCCCTAGCTATGCATATTTGACTTGTGCTTTGTAAGTGGTTGACTTAACAACCTGCTCACTATTATCTCTGGCTGTTCTTATCACCAAACTTGTGGGTGTCTCACAGGTATTCATTAGACAATGTGTTCTTTTTTCACACATTTACACTATCAGCATTTAGTTTTATTATGTTGACACAGTTGAGTAATCAAATATTTAATATTACTAACATGGTAATTTTCTCCACTTAATTGTATAATTTCTATGCAAATACATGAAAAAGTCCATAATGATCTGTGTGTATTTACAGGTTTATTTGTTTGTATATGTGCAAATAAAGATGATTAAAATGTCTGTGGCATTATGGAGTTCTACCCCTGGGTCATTCATTATGTGGTTGCTATACTCTTGAAGTCTCAATCATGTGGGCATACACAGGAGATCTAGGAGAAACTGGACTCATTAGTGTTCCATCATGGAAACTGGAAGAAGCCAACATAGACTCAGAATTTAAGATGGTTAAAGAACCTACTGGGAAAAGACACCTTAAGATGCTCATTCTCTGTCTCTGTAATTAATCTCAATGAATGTCACTGATTCACAAGTGAGAGTTCTGTGGAATTGTTACTTTGGTTGGTTTTGGGTGCCCCATCTGGGATCAATAAGCTCTTTTTTCTTTCTCTAGGAAAAATTAATAAATCTTATAAACTGCAGAAGTCCAGGTGGTTTACTTTTTACACTAAATATAGTTAATGGCATTCTGTATGTCAACAAATTCCCCAAGCTACATCAGACAAGGGTTAAAGTTAGGGGTTAACATTAGGGTTAGTGTTAGAGTTAGGTTTGATTAATTTTAGAGTTAAGGTTAGCATTAGGATTTGATTTAGGGTTAGTGTTAGGGCTATAATTTGGGTTATAGTTAAAGTAGAAGGTTATTGGCATAAGTTGAAGCCTAGAAACTGGAGTTAATATAAAAACAGCTCACAAGTAGACTGATACATCTAAAACTTTTCCAAAACCAAGTGTATAAGAACATTTTGAAAATAAGTGAAATAAAGGCAAAGAATTGCATGTTTTACTTAAAAAAGAAGAAAGACATAACACAAAGGAAAATATGAGAAATGAAAATATACATCATAAATAACACTAAAAATAAGGAAAGGATAAATGTACAATTTATAGGATTAGAAAAATACTGTTGTTTTATCACAGAATCCATTAAACAAAATAAGAAAATCAAAGGTGGGTAATCAGCAGTCCTTTACACAGACCTTACTTAAATTGGTTGAAACAATTTTGAAGAATATAGCATGCGAATTACCATTAGAGAATATTTTGAAAAAAAGAAAAGGACAACATTACACATTTATATATAATGTTCAGTAAGTACAGTGAAGGCATTATCCTATAGTCCTTCAAGAAATATCTGTATGTCTAATGAGGTAAATTTAGATTAAAACTGAATTGTGATATGACTGCACTCAACAGACAATAATATCACTCAAATTCTCCAAAATCCAGTTTATTCATGGAAAATAAGAATTCATGTGCTGTTGGCAATATTGGAAACAGGGATAAATTCTCAAGAAAACATGGTATGCCATCCTTGACTCAGAAGCTATCTCCCATTGACAAGCAATCAGAAATGAAATATTTGTTTTCTCCCCTGCCGTCTCACTGAGGATACAAATGACTGTGAAGTGTAGGCACCCTGTCCAGCAGTAGATGGCCAGCACAACTCACTGTTATTTTGAGCTGTTCTTAGTCTCATATTACATTGTACTACATTTTCAGGATGGGAGGGGTTGTTATTTGTTTGTTTTGTACTTCCCAGTCCCTTTGAATATATATTATGCTTCCTAGGTTTGTGCTTTTATATGATTTCTTTGTCTGTAAACATCTACATCTCCATGTCTGTGTTTGAGCTTTCCCTCTAGTTCCTTTTTTTTTAATTAGATATTTTCTTTATTCACATTTTAAATGTTATCCCCTTTTCCTGTTTCCCCCCCCCCCGGAAATCCTCTATCACATGGCCCCTCCCCCTGCTTTTATGAGGGTGTTTGCATACCCATTCACCCACTCCTGCCTCCCTGCCCTCACATTCCCCTACACTGGATAATGGAGCCTTCATAGGACCAAGGTTCTCTCCTCCCATTGATGCCTGACAAGTCCATCCTCTGCTACATATGCAACTGGAGCCATGGGTCCCTCCATGCGTACTCCTTGGCTGGTGGTTTAGTACCTGGGAACTCTGGAAGGGCGTGTCTTATTGGTTGATATTATTCTTCCTATGGGGTTGCAAACCACTTCAGCTCCTTCAGTCCTTTCTCTAACTCCTATAATGGGGACACCAAGCTCAGTCCAATGCTTGTCTGTGAGCATCTGCCTCTGTATTCGTCAGGTTCTGGCAGAGTCGCTCAGGAGACAGCTATATTGGGCTCCTGCCAGCATCTTGGCATCTGCAATAGTGTCTGGGTTGGGTGACTATATATGGGATGGATCCCTAGGTGGGGCAGTCTCTAGATAGTTTAGCTCCTTTTTTATCCATTGATTTTGTTTGTTTGTTTTTGATCAATATGGGCTTGTTTTTAACATTATCTTATTTTTTTACTATTATTTAGAATGGAAATTTCTAGTTTTATTAACAAATCAGTTGTGTCATGTGATGCTTTTCTGGAAGCTGGATTGTGAGTGGACATATAATATTTACATATATATTATATATCTTAATACTATAATATATATAAATATTACACACAGACACACACACACAAACATATATATATCCTCATAAAATCCCAAATGTTGCCTCCTGGTTCCACCTCACAGAGTTCCTTGAACTATCCACCTCCCCTTCACCATTGAGATGGCAACACCCCATAACCACTCAATTTGGTGCATCAACTCTGCAGGACTAAGCACATTCTGTTCCACTGAAGTCAGACAAGTCATCCCTCTGATACATATGTGTCAGGGGCCTCAGAGCCGCTCAT
The DNA here is from genome assembly GCA_036184795.1 of Tokudaia tokunoshimensis. NCBI lineage: Eukaryota > Metazoa > Chordata > Mammalia > Rodentia > Muridae > Tokudaia > Tokudaia tokunoshimensis. The sequence goes on from BTHU01000008.1 coordinate 11,256,450, forward strand.
GCATGCTCTTTGGTTGGTGGCTCAGTTCGGGGGGCTTCCAGCGGTTAGTTGACCTTCTTGTTCTTCCTGTGGAGTTGCTATCTATTTGAGGGTCTTCAATCATTCTCATAACTCTTCCACAGGGGTCCTTGAAGTCCATCCAATGTTTACTGGTATCAGCTTTTGTTTCAGTCAGCTGCTAGGTAACACCTCTCAGGGAGATGCAGTGCTAGGCTTCTCTCTGGAAGCACAACATATCATCATGAATAACAAATGAGGAATTGGTGCCTGCCCATGGGATGGGTCTCAAATGGACCGTTACTGATTAGCCATTCCTTCACTCTCTTGTCCATCTTTTCCCCTTCATTTCTTTTAGACAGGATCAATTTTGGGTCAAAAGTTTAATACGTAGGCTGGTGGACCCATTGCTCTACTGGTGGTCCTGTCTGGCTGCTGGAGGTGTTCTCTTTAGGTTCCATCTCCTAACTGTTAGGGATTTCTGCTAAGGTCACCTGCACTGACTTCTGGGAGCCTCCCTCATCTGGGTCTCTGGTACTTCCTACAGAATGTCTTCTTCCCTGACCCCTGGTCACTGCATATTTCCATTTATTCTTCTGTTCTCTTTCCTAGGTTTTCCATATCCAGGATTGCCTCAGTTTATGGATTTTTTTTTATTGCTTTCATTTCCCTTTTTAGGTCTTGGTCAGTTTTATTCATATCCTTAACGTATTTGATTGCATTTTCCTTATTTTTTTTATATTTATTTATTTCCTCTTTTAATGCCTCTACCTGTTTCATTATATTTTCCTTTATTTCATTAAGGGATTTAATCATGTCCACTTTAAAGGCCTCTATCATTCTTATAATATTGGATTGAAGATCTTATTATGCTTCAGTTTCAGTAGGAAATCCTGGTTTATTGGGCTGGGCTCTTGTGGTGTCATATTGTCCTGAATCTTGTTGATTGCATTCATATACTGATTTTAGGCATCTGTCTTCCCTAGTGTTCACTGTATAATCTGATGGCAGTAGGACCTCACAGGGAGGAGGAGTGAGCTGTGGGTTAGACAATGGAGTTTAGGGTACCCTACTCTGTTGGGTGTGCCTTAAGCAAACCCTACTCTGCAGGCTGTGTGGGGCAGACCCTACTCAGCATGCTGTGTCCTAGTCAGTCCAAGCTAGTAGTGGGCTGGTCCAACCAGAATGGGTTGTTGGTCAGAGTTCCAAGCTTGCTAGTTTTGGGGCCCCCAAGGGTTCCCAGGGGAGGCAGGACACTCTAGGGTTCCCACAACTCTCCTCCAAACTGGAGAGTCAGGCCACAGCTATGCAATTGCATGTGATATTTTGATGAAATCAGACACTTGAGAAGACACATTGTGGTTAGAAAGAATATAAATGGAAACCCACAAAGAGTGAGAGGATGCTCTTGTATTGCTACACCTTGAAAGGTGTTGGTCTTCCTGCACAAAAGAACTTCTCATTGTGTTCTTGATCATTCTGACCACTTCCATTGAATCCTGACTATACAATGGAGCCTTGCTCTTTCTGCTGGATCATGTTGCCAGTACTGACTTGTGTCTGGTGTTTGCTATAATTAAATAGAAATTAAGGAGTGCTACTTTCCTGATGACAAAGAGTTGAATCTTCCTCAAGAAACTAATTTTAAATAGGTCTACAACACTCTCTTCCTATTAACTTTCTTTTCATGCTATCTCAGGTCAGTGGGTTAGAAGGGAGGTTGAAGCATTTGGGAACTCTAAATTGAATAGGTATTGAAAAAAATCTAAGCTTACAATTATTCTAACTATTTTTTAGGTATTTGTATTCTAATGAGAGAGAGAGAGAGAGAGAGAAGGTATGGATTTTAATGTGTGGGCAAATGGGGAAGATCTCAAAGGAGATGAGGAAAGGAAATTTATAATCAAAATAAATTGTATGAAAAAAATTAGCTTTAATTAAAATGTCGTTATCACTGTAAGTATTACATATCATAACAATTTAAATGTCGTAAAATATTGCTTTAATACTTATCAAAATGACAGAGTAGTACATTCATGGCATATGCAGCATGTGTGTGGAACTCTGCATCATTTGCATTGTGCTTGGTTATTAAAAAGACTCATGACAACACAGTTTATATCACAACTTCCATTATTACTAGTGAATGCAATAATATGCATTCCTGTGTCTATTTTCTCCTGCCTCCATTTAGGTGCATAAAACATATTTTCAGAAGTTCTGAAGAGAGAGCTCAGCAGCAATGCTTCACAAACTCTGTAACTCCAGTTTGAGTAGATCCACTGCACTCTTCTGGCCTCTGTAACCATCTGGATACACACACACACACACACACACACACACACACACACACACACACACACACATTAATGACAAAATAAAAATCTTACAAGTATTTTTATAAGGTCATTCAAACAATCTTAATTAAACACCAGCAGTGATTTTTTTTCTAGGGTTTCTGCTTTTACCCAGTTATGTTTTGATTAATTTTACAATATCAGACATGGTTTCCTGTCTTTTGTATCTAAAATATATGGTGCTTTCAGTAATAAGGTCTTACAGGGTATCCCTTATCTATTACTGAGTTTTTGTTTTTATAATCCATGGCTTCAGCACCTCCAGTATCTGGTGTCCCAGATATGGACACCCCAGCTGATAGTCTTCCATATAATTCTATTTGGATTTGTATTGTTCATTGAGTTATAAACCAGAATGTTCCAATGTTATATTTACATGCACATTGTATTTTGGTTAACTCTTCCTCTCAAACCTTCATCTCATTCATCCTACTCTCATCGCTAAATAGAGCAGACTTTTTTTCTAGTCAAGAGTGGTGAATGCAAAGACTCATGATTGCTAAAGATGCTGAGAATGCAGGGTTTTGCATATTGAGTCTTGAACAAAGCATTCAAACTTCCCCTTATCAGGCACAGTGAGATCTGCATAAAAAGGGATACAAAGATTGTAAGAATCCAAAGCAGAGAAAGGCTGTGAAATAGCATTCTAGATATTCTTAGAAACTTGAAACCTGTGGATGTACTACATACTCAACTATAAAATAATACTTATAGATAAAATCATGAGTTACAGTTTGTATGTGTGTATATGTGTGTATGTATGTATGTTTGTCTGTGTGTGAAAGAAGATAAATGTACCAACAATCCTACCTTCAAAATTTGTGGGCATAATGCTTTTGTGCACTGTGTAAAGATTATCCTTGTATTATTCAAATGCTGATTTCTCTACCCTCATATCTTATTGCAATCCAGTCATGCCAGCCATTGTAACACTTATTCTAAGTATCTCCTGTTTCAAGTTTGTATAAACATTGCTTTCCATTTATTCTCTGACTTGTCAATAAAATCTGTTGTGCTAATGGTTGGGATGAAAATGAAATAGGGATTGACTTCTACCAGACAAAGAAAGGGGAGATGGAGAGAAGTTGCCATGAAGAGGGTCAAGAAGACATCATGGGTACATACCTGGATCAGTGAGAGTCAGACCAATACTAAAATGAAAGTATCTCAGGGATTTTGACTGGGAGATAGACAGTTTGTATTAAAGAACATAATAGGTTAATAACTACTCAGATAATGTGCTGAGGCTTATCAAATAAGTCTTATAGTCTCTGTCTCATTTATTTGTGAACTAGACAGGTTAGAAAAAAATATTACTGATAAAAATGCTTTTACAAAAATTGATAGATCTGTGATTTTTAAAATCTTGTAACCTTAAGAAAATAAAAAAGACAAATTGAAATTAGCTCCATGAAGTCACTTTTGAGGAGGTAGTGAGAGCTTATTTAAAAATAGCTGGAGGATAGATGGAGGTTATACTTGGCTCAGCTAAGGCCTTTGTTATGTAGGAACATGCAGCTGTAAATACCCCAACTGCATGCGTGCTGTACATCATATCACATTGATTATCAGTAAAGCCAGACTGTTTATAGATCATAAATTTACTTCAATTTCAATTATAAATTGACTTTTTTGGTGAGGTTCTCAGCTTAAAATATATTTCATTTTTAATGCAGTTAGGTAATTAGAGTTTTCACTTCTACCTTTAGTTCATAGGTTAATGATGAGAAAGTTGGTGGTGCAAAAAATATTATTGGTATTGAAATCTACCAACTAAAACAATAGCTATATACTAGTTGATATGGAAAGAGAATGAAAACACTGTTTGAAATCTACTTCCCTTACAGTTACATTTATGATCTACTGTGAGATTCACACAAAATTTTCTTAAATTAACATTATTGACTGTATGGGTTTTTTAAAACACAGGTCATTAAGATCTATGCTGTAAATCTATCTTGGCAACTATTTATCATAGTTATAATAGAAATTAACATCTGCTTCATAACATCTATGGTGTTGTATATGGAATACCTAATAAAAATGACTAGACTAATTAATAAGATGTGCACTGTGCAGCATACAAAAGTAGTATTTTTTTTAAGACAGTGTTTTATACATTAGAATTAAAATTCTGACTTTTGGGTCTTGGCTCCAAGATGCCAGAAAAACAAAAAAAACAAAAAAAAAATAGGGCAATCAATTCCTGCCACTGTGCAGCCAATTCTCTTTACAAACTGCCAGGTGAGTGCCCAAGGCCAAGGCCTTTATGAAGTTCATTATTTGGAACTTTATAGAAAATGGTGTTGTCAGGGATATATACAAAGCAAGTGCCTTTTTGATGCTTATGAACTTCCCAAACTCCATGTCAAACTGCGTTACTGCTTAGGTTGTACCATTCACAGCAAGATAGTAAGGAATGAATTTCAGGAAGCTGGAAGACATCTCTAACATGACTTAGACTAACGTTTCTCAACTTGTTGGTTGAGATCACTTGGGGTTACATATCAGATATCCTGCATATTAAATAAATATTTACATAACAATTCAAAACGGTAGCAAAATTACAGTTGTGAAACAGCAATAAAATAATTTGATGGTTGAGGTCATTGCAACATAAGGAATGATATTAAAGCATCGCACCAACAGGAACACTGTGCAATTTTCAGCAAACCCATGTAACAAGGTGGCTTACTAAGGGCAGAAAGAAAGTCTAATGGAAAAAGAAAATGCAACTTGACTTAAAAAAACAAATCTACAAATAGAATGAATTAAGAACACAATTGTATTCCTACTAATGTGAAAGTATATTTCTGATTAAAGTACTGAAAATATCTATCTATCTATCTATCATCTATCTATCTGTCTATCTATTGAAATTATAGAATATGATTAGAAGAAATTGATAAAGAGGTAAATGAATAATTATCACAAATATTCACAAATAGACTGACACAATACCATGGAGAGGCAAATACTACTCAAATTGATCTGTGGTTTCAATGTTGTCCTCATCAAAATTCAAATGAGTGAATGTGGAAAAGGACACAGTGACACTGAAATGTATAAATGCAAGGAATACTGAATAGTCAAAGCTTCCTGAATAAAGGACTGCAGTGAGTTGCATTTACCCATTTCAAGTTGTTCTACACATGTACAGAATCCATTTTGCACATTGTCTCTTACATTCACCAGTAACAGTGGAAGTAATTCTCTAAACTGAGTTGTCATGACTCTTTTTAATAATCAAGCACAATGTAAATAATGCAAGGTCCAGACACATGCCATAAATGTGCTACTCAATTATTCTGATAAGTATTAGAGTAAAATAATATTTTATGTTCAGTTTGATATTTAACACTAAAAGTGATAATATTTTTAATTGAAGCTAAGTTAATTCATACACTATATTCTGATCATGAGTTCCATTCCCCCAACTCCTTTAAATATCTGTGTTTCCAATGATATTAGGGGACTCCTGTAAAGGTGTTATTGGACCCCCAAAGGTCTCACAACCTACGGGATGAGAACCTGGGTCTTACATGATGGCTCTGACCTCCAGATCCTCTTGTCTCCTCTATTTTGCAAGTCCTGGATTTACAAGTGTGTATAGTCATTCCTAGCCACATGTCTATTTTCACCTTTTATTTTGGGATAGTTCATTGTAGTTTTCCCCTCATGTGAAATTTTCTCTATTACCTCTCACTTTTGTTCTAAATTTGTCAGTCATGTTGATTTTCCTCTTATTTATATGCAGAAATGTAACCTAAGGCCAACTTTTTTGATTCTTATTAAATGCTTAGTTTCTGTGAAGTATTACCTCCATGTTTTCATCATGTGCTGTACCATTTGATAGCTCCTATCTGAGTTATTTACTCTTTATCTATCCTCTGTGGTCTGCTTATCAAATACTTAACTGCTAACATTCATATATAAGCTAACAAATATCATATTTTTATTCTGGGAGTCTGTGTTTCCTCACTCAGTGTAACTTTTTTAGTTCCTTCCACTTACCTCTACATTTCATTTTTTTCTTTTTAAACTATTGAGTAATATTTCATTGTGTAATTGTATCACATTTCCTTTATCCATTCATCCACTGAGAGATAACTGGGACATCACAAACAAGGTTGAACAAAAGGCTCTGTAGCAGTATGTAGAATCTTTTGGATGTATGCCCAAGAGTGGTATAATCAGATCTTGAGGTAAATCTATTCTTATCACACTGATTTCCGTAATGGCAATACAAGGTTGCACTCCTATCAGCAGTAGCTAAGTGTTTTCCTTACTTCATGTCCTTTTCATAATGAGTCATCATTTGTTTTATTCATTTTTACAGAAATCTCAAACTATTTTTATTTGCACTTCCCTAATGACTAAGTATGTTAAACATTTCTTTAAGTGCCTTTGAGCCATTTATTTATGTTTTCTCCTTTGAGAACTCTCTGTCTAGATCTGTTCCCCATCTTTTCATTTGTTTACTTGATATTCATTGCTACTGACTAAGGTAGAGGGCACTAGAAGAGACTCTATGCTATTGAAGGAGATGGGTAAATATCAATCCATATAATGACATTTCAATATACATTGGTAGCATGGAGGCAAGATGTGTTCATGGCATAAAACTTGTCAGACTAACCAATCAATATCTCATTAGACTTGAGGCTCACTCCATGAAGTGGAATCCATTTGCTGAAACAATTTGGGTATCTGAGAGACAACATAAGTTAGGGACCTAAAGGAAAACCAAATACTACTGTTTTGTAATGGAATGTAACACTAAAATGACCCCAGGTATTCTGTGGTATTCATAAACCAGTTCCTTGCTCAGCCATCAGGAAAAAAGCTCCCCTGAAGGTGGACAGGAATAAATACACAGACCCATATCTAGACAATATGTAGAAAATGAAAGAGTCCTTGAAACACTTATTTTAAATGGGTTGTGTCCATCAAATCTCTCTCTTTGAGGCTTAGAGAATCCTAAAGATGAGGCTGAAATATTGTGAGAACCAGAGTAGATGCAGACCATCAAGGAAAGAAGATCTTGTAAACACAGCAGGACCATTCCACACATGAAGTTACAGAGGCTGCAGCAGCAAGTACAGGACCTTTATAGGTCTAGACCTTAATGTCCAAACACTGAAAGTGTAAATGGACAAACACACAACCAGAATTCAGAACTTATCTCTTCCAATTTGATAACTATCCACAAATGAAACATTAGGTATACAAGACACAAGTAAATGTCATGCCTTATGCCTAGCACTATATGTGACAAAACACAATACACATAATGCTCTTTGGGGGAAATTTATTTATTTACTTTTCTTTCATACTGTTTTTGTTGGGTATCTTTTCATTTTTTCCTTTTTAAGCGTATGTGTTATGATTTCTTGCTACTTAATTTTTAAGGGATTTCTGTGCATGCCGGTGTGTACTTCTCTACATTTCTATGTGTTTTATGTGATTTTCCCTTGACTCTTTGTTCATGCCGGTGTGTACTTCTCTACATTTCTATGTGTTTTATGTGATTTTCCCTTGACTCTTTGTTCTTTGTTTGTTTTGTCCAATTGAGGTTTATTTGATATTACATTATTCCCTTTTTATATGTTTATGTTTATGATTATTTTCAAATGAGAAAAAGCAAGAGGGTGTGGATTTGGGAGTGTAAAGAGATGGAAAGGTTCTGTGAAAATTTTGGAAGAGGGGAACAATAATTAGAGGCTATTATATCAGAGAAAGCATATTTTCTTTTCATTTTTTTTTGCTTCTTAAGATTTATTTATCTCAAATATAACATTTTTATTAATTATTTTGAAATTCTATATAATGCTCTCTAATCACACTGGCTTCCCATTCCTCCCAGGGCAACCTTCCCACTCTTGTGCCCATCTCTTTCTTCCAGAATAAAAACCAAACAAACAAACCCTGTCTTCCTTGGGGTATGTTCAAACTCCAGTGGCCAACCCCTTAAAAAACCTGAGACCTTCCCTACCCCCTTTCACACCCAAGGGAAGTCATCCATTATGAAGAGCTACCCGTTAGCATCTTTTTCAGGATTTAAAGACTCTCTTCAATAACTTCCTCCTTAGAGTGTTTCTTTTTCTTTTACTTCTTTCTTTTTTTGGGGGGGAGGGGGGCAGCTGTCACAGAATCCTTCAATGTCTCTCATTCTCAATTATGAGTCTGCAGTCATGTGTAGCACTGAAAAATAAATTATCTTTGCCAATGGTACCCAGCAGCAGCAAATATCATTGACTTCTACATGTTCTCCTGCAGCACCATAGATGTTGGCAGCTCAGACCATGGTTATCAACCTGATTCCAGGAGTCATCAGACCAGATTGGATTAAAGACATCAACATGTGTCAACACATGATCACAGATCATGGTTTACCATCATTTTCAATAAGTAAAACAAAATATAATGAAATATGAAAGTTAGGTTTGTATATTCTGGCACAGCCTCTGGAGCGATGTAACCAAACTTCTGTTCTCATCTCGCATAGGGAATTAATGAAAGACCAAAACAGAATGGTACCAAAGTCCTACTGGGTGAAGTAATAGGTGCATTGACTTAGAGGAGTGTGGATGAGGGGTTACTTGCAGGAGCAGAAATGATTAAAACTGACAACCGCATCACCACAACAGTCACCACAGAATGAGTGAATGACAGCTCATTAAAAACTGGAACTCTGGAGGTTGCTGCATAATTTGCAAGCAGCTCAACAGTTTGGAAAGTGTCTCTTCTAGCAGTTCAGCTATGCTGGGACTCCTCATCAGTCATTACTGTTTAACAAGCTTAGGAAGGGAGGGCTCTTTGCATCTTTTCAGTTAAGAAACTTCTTGGTGCTTCTGAGTTCTTGACTTCTTGAATCCTTCTCTCTCTCTCTCTCTCTCTCTCTTGTTTTTTTTTGTTTGTTTGTTTTGTTCATTTTTTTTCTTTTGGTTTTGTTTTGGGTTTGGTTTTTTCAGGACAGAGTTTTTCGATATAGCCTTGGCTGCCTTAGAATTTGCTCTGTAGACCACTCTGATCTTAAACTCACAGAGAATTCATTCTTGAATCATAAAGACTTCCACTCTATAAATGTTTGGGGTTTGAGGAGCTTTTCTTTTTGCCTCCCTTTAGAACATCATGAAACTCTACAAAATTTCAAATGATTACAGTGAGACTCTGCATCACCCATATCCTCACTGCCCTCTGACTGCAACGCAGCTGCTTAGAAGCTCTCTTTAGAGCAGATATGGCCAAAAAAATTGTTCCTGTCTTTTTCATTCTCAGGAAAGACTTACTGTGATTCACTGTAATAAGAGGGCAACTGATTTTCTCAGCCACCTCACCTCCGAGTTAAAAGGGCTACTGTGACTGAAAAGCAGGTATAAGAATATCATCACCTGCTAAGCTTGTGACAGTATGACTAAGGGTCTTATGCAGTTGTTGCAGGCCAAGTTACCAGGGCTAAGGGTATCACTTCTTCAGGAATCTACACTGGAAGATATGTTTTAGACACAAGTTCTCCCCTGTGTGCAGAATCTGAAGATGTGAACCAAAGATCATCCCTGGCCATGGGTAGTTATATGGAAAACAAAACCCTAAGGCTTAATCAAAGAGAACTGACATTGTCTGAATTGGACTAAGAATTTTAAGCCTAAGGACTTTACTGAATAAAAACTTTCTCCTAATTAAATGCAAGAAGATAAGCCCAGTTTGTTTACTAGAGGGAAACTGCTGACAAAGAGCTCTCCAGGATCAAACAGATCACTTAAACTGGCTTTAAAAACTACTCCCACATAATGTACTGTACTAGACTTCTGTGTTTCAGGGCAACAGAGCAATCAAAGAATAGCAATTACAGACAAAGAAGAAAACCATGAAACTAACTGAAGTGAGCAGGCCAAGAGATCAAGGAAAGGAGCAGAGAAGAGCCTTCTCACAGGAAAAGAAACAGAGAGGAGACTGCTTAAACAGCTGTTACTCCATAGTGCCTGAGACTGTGACTCATCTGAGGTCACACTGAAATCTCTACAAGGTGACTGGTTTTGCAAGAGAAATGCTCTTTCCCTAACTTTGATGACTTCTCAAGTTTATCTAATTGACTGAAGAAACAATAAGAACACACAACAAGCTTAGACAGGAAGAGGTAAACTCACATCAAGATGTGTCTAGCATACATTACCAAATTGACCAACTTTCAATAGAAAAATACCACATGCAATGAGACAAGAGCATGCAACTTAATGACAGAAAAGAAAGGGTAAGCTAGAGAAATGGTTTATAAGAATGCACAGTTTTAGTCATCTGGAGTGAGATAATTCCATGCCAAAGGGGAATTATTGCATGTTTTTTATTATATGCAGGAGTAATTTAAATAGTAAAATATGTGAGTATCTATTAGAAAAACTTTGGAGGTTAGTTAACTACAATGGGATGCAGTGAAGCAGGAGATCTCCCAAGGACAAGATGTAGAGCATAATGCAATAAAGAGATACAGGAGGAACCGTAGTAGAAGCATTGAATGTGCACGTGAGAGGGCAGGGTAAAGGAGCGATTTTGAGAAAGGACAGCTAACTCTGGAAGCTTTTTTCTTTTCTTTTCTTTTCTTTTTTTTTTGTTTTGTTGTTTAGTAATTTTTTATTGATTCTTTGAAAATTTCATGTAATATATTTAGTCATATTCCTCTTCCTCAGTCTCCCTACATCCCTGCTCTTCCAACATTGGGTCCTCTCTCTTTTTGACAAAAACCCATTGAATACAATTTGTGTTGCAAAATATTCATTGGTGTAGAGCATGCCCTGGAGCCAGATGGATCACTATGGTCCCACCTTTTTTTTTTGTTTCTAAGTTTTTTTATTTACATTCCAAATCATTTCCCCTTTCCCATTTCCTCCCTCCCCGAAAGCCACATAAGCCCCCTTTCCTCCCTCTTTTCCCCATTCAACCCCCTCTTGCTTCTCTTCTCTGGCATTCCCCTACATTCAGTCTTTCCAGGACCAGGGGTCTCTCCTTCCATCTTCTTGGAAATCTATTGATATGGGAATTGTATCTAGGGTATTCCGAGATTCTGGGTTAATATCCCCTTAACAGTGCTTGCATACCATGTGTGTTCTTTTGTGATTGGGTTACCTCACTAAGGATGATATTTTCAAGTTCTGACCATTTGCCTAGGAATTTCGTGAATTCATTGTTTTTAATTGCAGAGTAGTATTCCATTGTGTAGATATACCACATCTTCTGAATTCATTCCTCTGTTGAGGGACCTCTGGGTTCTTTCCAGCTTCTGGCTATTATAAATAAGGCTGCTATGAATATAGTGGAGCATGTGTCCTTATTGCATATAGGTAAAGCCTCTGGGTATATGCCCAGGAGTGGTATAGCCGGATCCTCCTGGAGTGTCATGCCCAGTTTTCTGAGGAACCGCCAGACTGCTTTCCAGAGTGGTTGTACCAGCTTGCAATCCCACCAGCAGTGGAGGAGTGTTCTTCTTTCTCCACATCCTCGCCAACAACTGCTGTCTCCTGTGTTTTTGATCTTAGCCATTCTGACTGGTGTGAGATGGAATCTCAGGGTTGTTTTGATTTGCATTTCCCTAATGACTAAGGATGATGAACATCTCTTTAGGTGCTTCTCAGCCATTAGATATTCTTCTGGTGAGAACTCTTTGTTTAGCTCTGTACCCCATTTTTAATAGGGTTACTTGCCTCTCTGGAGTTTAACTTCTTGAGTTCTTTGTATATATTGGATATTAGCCTTCTGTTGGATGTAGGGTTGGTAAAGATCAATTCCCAGTTAGTTGGTTGCAGCTTTGTCCTTTTGACAGTGTCTTTTGCCTTACAGAAACTTTCTAATTTTATGAGGTCACATTTGTCAGTTCTTGATCTTAGAGTATAAGCTATTGGAATTCTGTTCAGGAAATTCTCCCCTGTGCCCATATGTTCAAGGTTCTTCCCTAGTTTTCTTTCTACTAGTTTCAGTGTGTCTGATTTTCTGTGGAGGTCCTTGATCCACTAGGAATTGAGCTCAGTGCAAGGGGATAAGAATGGATCAATTTGCATTCTTCTGCATGTTGACCTCCAGTTGAACCAGCACCATTTGTTGAAAAGGCTATCTTTTTTCCACTGGATGGTTTTAGCTCCTTTGTCAAAGATCAAGTGACCATAGGAGTGGGAATTCATTTCTGGGTCTTCAATTCTGTTCCATTGATATACATGCCTGTTACTTTACCAATACCATGCAGTTTTTAACACTATTGCTCTGTAGTACAGCTTGAGGTCTGGGATACTGATTCCCCCAGAAGTTCTTTTACTCTTGAGAATAGTTTTAGCTATCCTGGATTTTCTGTTATTCCAGATGAATTTTTGGATTGCTCTTTCTAATTCTATGAAGAATTGAGTTGGGATTTTGATGGGGATTGCATTGAATCTATATATTGCTTTTGGCAAGATGATCATTTTTACTATACTAATCCTGCCAATCCATGAACATGGAAGATTTTTTCCATCTTCTGAGGTCTTCTTCAGTTTCTTTCTTCAGAGACTTGAAGTTCATGGAAGCTTTTTGAAAAGCCAAACAGAAAGCTACTATGGTAGAAATTTCCTGACAGAATTACCTGAGAATGAGTGTTCAAATGCAAAGGAGAATCGGAAATTCATCGTTTTCCTTGTACCTTTATCTTACTGTGTCCTGTAAGACCACAATCCCTCTTTAAACCCAAAGAATGCTTGGCTTGCCGAAATAGAGCTGGGTTCTTCTGATATCCTCTGTTCTATGTGACTGAGATTTAAACAAGTCAAAGGAAAAAAGGCTTTTGAATGAATAAAATCAACAGGAAAAAATAGACAGAAAAACCTCAAATATACAAATGTCCTTTTTTTCACAAATGTGGATAGGAGGAATCTTGAATTGGTAGACTTTTAGCTAAGTTAACAACAAATCTCCTTATCTGTAAAATCATGTAGGAATTATGTCCTTAAATGTTTAGGGACAATATGTTAAGAATGAATAATACCTCCTTAGTCCTTCCAGAGAGCATGGTGATCAAAGATAAAGTTTCTTTAAAGAACAGATGAAAAATAAATATTAAATAGCAATAAATATTGTTATCAATTAAATGATTACTGAGAATTTATATGTTGGAGGTTAAACTTTTTCAGCTAGAACACTTATTATATTGAAGAGATAATGAGTTCATTCTATGTCATAAACAAAATGAATGGTGATTTCTTATTGAATCTTCAAGCATCTAACTGTGACATTATCTAAAAAGGCATTTCTAGTTTAAAGATTAGGTTCAGGAAATTTCTTTAATCTCCCAAGCCTGGTGTCTATAAAAGATATGTTAAGGGTAAAATTAACCTTCACCTGCAATAAGTGATAAGGTCACAGAAGAGAACAAATAAATACCTCTCATCAACAGGAAGACACTGTTGTAAGCCTGTGCTCCTGCAGTCAGTTTGTCTTTTGGCCATTTAATGAAGCTAGAAATTTCAGTGTCAGAAACTTGCTTTCTAGCATGACCCTATGCACAGAAGCATCCTGTAACTCAAATGGCAACTCAAAAAAAACATAGTCAATTAACTGCTAGAAAAAAAATTGAAGGAGATTTGACCTCAATTCTACAAGTACTTCCTCTGACTTCTGAAAGCATCCCATGATCACCAGGCCAGCTGCATGTGCTCTGGCTGAATTCCCTGTCAGGTGCTTTGTGGTGAGTTAAAGCCAGGCTGGAAAGTCTGAGGAGCAGTTAAGGGCACAGAGCAGAAATTAAAGTGGCATGGTACCATCACTGGTCTGTGGGGAAATAAGAGAGCAGCAGATGGAGGAAGAGAGACAGTGACAATCAAAGCTGTGAAGGCCATCAGAAAGCCAGGAAGGTAATTACACATAGCAGCAAGAATAACGAATTGTAGCAGGCTATGGAAAAAGCACAGTGTATTAGAGCACAAACCCCATGGGCAACCCTGTGTATACTTTCTCCATCGGTTGTATTTGCATATAACCGTGTTGCACATGAACAGACGTGATTGGGAATCTATAAAGGTTTAAGGACAAGTGACCGTTTGTTCAGTCTTGGAGAAGGCAAGTGGAGGTAGGCAGTTATTGTACTCAGTCCACTCTAGTAGTGATGGGACAGCTTTCACAATACTACTTTATATAAATACAGTAATTGGTTCTTTTGCTTAATCCACTGCTATTGGGAATAACTCTTATGGCAACACAACTCAGAAATTCTGGTATATCATATTCATGGGGAATCTCTCTCTCTCTCTCTCTCTCTCTCTCTATATATATATATATATATATATATATAAAATAATATATAAATAAATAAAATTTATATTTTATTAATTAATATTAATAAAATATGAATAAAATAATATTTAATTAATATAAATAAATATATATAAATAATATATATTAAATTATATATATATACATATATAAACTGGAGTGTTTGATTGGCTGTAATTGAATATATCTTTTTGATGTTATAGTGTAGGTTTTTTCCTCATTACATAACCATCAATCCCATGATGATGTGATTGCGCTTGTAAAGCCAAAGAAATAAGCGAATCAAAGCAGTGGAGAAGGCAGTTTAACTGGTGGCAGAGCCTCTTCTTCTCACCAATTGCTTACTTGTAAATGTTGCTTTTATTTTCTCACATGAAGTGATGAGGTGAGAGCCATACATAGCTGTATGAATGAATACATGGCTTTGGCTGAGTCCAGAGAACTGCTCTCTCTTTTCTAACTAACCTTTGGCCTAGACCTGAAAGCTTCTAGCTTCTATATAATCCGGTCTTCCAAGCTAACTGACTTAGTCTGGCTTCTCTTGCCTTCTTACTGAATTGTTCTACTTGTCCTCATACCCACTTTGACAATATGTTCTAGTCTTCTGTCTCCTTCTTATTTTGTGGCTTGTTCTGTCTTCACCTACATCGAACTAGGTCGTTCTGCAAACTGTCTCTGTTAAACTGCCATACATATATACCACCCACTACACTGGCCAACCCCACCCTACCACACAACACATTTTTCTCTCTCTCAATGGTCTTAAATAGCCTCTTTCTCCTTACTTTTCCAGTGTGAACTGGGTGTATTATATCTCTGACTCATTGTGTAATTTTTTTTTTCTGATTTGTCACTTCATCTTTACCTCAATTAGAGATCACTTTAAAACTTGGCCTTTTCCTTCTACAAACTAACCTTATTTTCATGGTTAGTGATTAAGGATGTGACTAAGAGCATGTCTATATTCCCACCAGACCACAATGTAACCCAGAGCATGTCTACACTCCAGCATGATCATATCTCTGGATGTGATCCTGTGTCAGAGCAGACATGTTTCTGGATTAAAATTTTTGTGCACTTGCATCTTATAAGCAGTAAGGGATATTGTGCACTGGAGATATTATACATTTTATAACTTCAGGCCTTCTGACTACTATGAGCTCCACAGTAAAAAGTACTGAAAAAATAATTGTGAAATAAAAAGAAGTTTGTTTAGAACAAGATAATTACATTTGACAACAAATGAAACGGTATTTGAACTTGACAGAAAAAGTTTAATAAGAGATGAGAAAAATGTTCATTTTGAGGCAAATGCTTAATAAAATATATTGGAGTAATTCATCCAGTTAAGCAGATTTTTGAAGTACAAAATAAATTTGGTCTATGCTAGGATTTTTGAATATATATTTTAATTGTTAATTTTAGTTTTTTCTACAACGTGGATGCTAACAATTACTTTTGATAAACTAAATCATAGTAGAGTCAAAAAAGAAAATAGATACTTTCATTTTATTTTATTAATAAAATTTGAAATAATATTGATAGGTTTTACTTAATTAAAATATTCTTCAGAATCTACTGATCAAAATATGTATAGAATTTAGTGCTCATATTTTTTCGAATGATCTGTTGACTATGTCATAAGAGCTCTATGCAACCCAAGATGATTACAGCTTTCTAAGTATAAACATAGCTTGTCTATTCCTGAACATATGGGTCAAAGTTCGCCCTTTCCTTTCTGTAATGGAAGGAAAGTTGATATCCAGAATTTTTTTAGATAAACTTTAGGACAAAAAGTTCTTTGCCTAATATGAAGTGTCAATATTTAACTGAGTGACAAAGTTTCCACCTATGTGTTTTAATGAACTAGATGTGTGTACTTTCTCTGCCCCACTTCCAAATGTTCACTGTTTCAACTCTTCTTTACACTGTAGATAATGTGATAAAAATTCTAATTCTAATTAAATTTAATAAGAACTCCTGAAAAACACAATGGTGGCAATGGCCTACATATTTCTGAATATGAAGTGTAGCAACTCATAACTACTACTTTATTCAAAATGTATAAACTGTAAATGTCATGCATGTTCATGCTTAATTGTACTAGCTTTGTTGCAGTTTAACTTTAGCTTGTGTAGTTTATTGCACACAAGTATTTTGCAAAACAATTACAGAAGAATGAATAGAAATTATTATATCTGATATTAACCATGATGAACATGTAGAGACTGCAAAATATGTCATCTCAGTAAGAACATGAAACATATGTGCACTATCACACAGTTGTAGACTTTTAAGGAATTGAGTAGTTATTACTTTCAAGCTTGGTGTTCAGGGGAATAACGAAGAGTTAGGAGACTGAGTAGTCACATCATTGTTTACCTTTAGAAAACTTATTTCTCAGCAATGACACATTGAAAATGTGTCAAAATGAAAGCAAAGGTAGCAAAATGATCAATCTTCCCCTGAAAATAAAATGTGAGCATAAGCTCATCAAGCCACGTCTATGTCCTAGGTCCATACTGCTTCTGGGGGTCATGTTGATATGAATGCCCTGTGCAGCCACATGAGTCCATGTTGATCCCAATGGGCTGTGTGGTCGCTGTTGACAATGACTGGGTCCATGTTCCTGCTGCACCTGGGGGTCCTGTTGACATTCATGGCCCATGTTACCACTGAAGGACAGATGGATGTCCATAGTCTGTGCTGCCACCTGAATCCCTGTAGATGTTTGTCTTACTGTTTCATTACTGTGAACAGATACCATGTCCAAGGCAACTGTTATAAAGGACAATATTTAATTGGGGCTGGATTACAGTTTCAGAGGTTTAGTCCATTTTCATCACTGTGGTGGTTTGAAAGGGTATTCTCCCATAGACTCATGTGTCAATTATCTAGCATCTCAGTTTGAAACTGGAGTCATTTTCAGAAAAATCTCAGTTGGTCAGTTAAAATTGCAATCACATTATTGAAATTATTGCATGGAATGTTTGTAACAAATGGCCCCCTTGACTTTGACAGCTGTCTTTTTCTTGGCCTGAGAATAAAGAAAAAAGGAGACTTGCTTTGTCTGCTCTCTTCTTGTGGCATGTGGTGGTGGGTGCTGTAACTTGGACTGATAAGAACTTTAGGTGCCTAAGGCTTTGTCCAACCTGTAGGCATGGTGGGACTCTGTAAAGGTGTTAGTTCCGTGAGGTCTATGCTCTTGAAGGGGATGTGAGGTAATCAGGTGTTTCTTCCATTGACTGTCTAGGTCAAGGTACTGCCATGTCACTCATTTTGAAGAAATGAGATGAATATTGGTGGAAATTATAGATGCCAAATGACAAAGTGAGTTCTTCCAAATGCAATTTGTCCCCAACATTTCATTATAGTATCAAACACTTAATTGGCTCTTTATGTAGTATTGACAGAAAAAAAATTAAGAAAATTAATTCTTCACTTCAGAACATAGCTGTTTTTGGTTTTACTTCTACAGAAGTAAAAATTTTTGTGTTGTTTATTTTGTTTCTGTTTTTTAATTTTCAGCTAAGTTGTATAATAAATTTAAAAAATCAAGTAAATGGTGTTTACTTGGGAAGCAAAAGGAAAAAGACTGACTGGAAAGCAGAAATATGACAACAAAGAAAATGCCATCCTGAAAGGCTGCTGTTCTCTGAAACAAATCCACTTCCACTGTGGGTACCTGGAGCTTCAGCACACTAGGAAAACGGATATGGTAAAGCATAAAATGCATAGCTAAGACTGATCTCAAGTGAAACACTAGGAAACCAAGGCATCTACATAGCAATATTCTCCAATCATTGACTTAAGGTCATTGGAAATCAATAAGTAATAAAAAGCAAAGAATGAAGAGAGCTTTGCTCTCTTGTCTCAGAGAGAGTTTGTCCTGCAGCTAAATGTGACACTTGCCTTTCTTCATTTTGTTTTTTGGTGCTGAGGACCACAGGAAACATTGTTTGATATCCTGAGTACATGGCAAATTGAGACTAGTAAGTTTTTATGCTAGAGTTGTGCTTCAATGATTATTCTGTTAAAAACACAAATAATGATAGCAACCTGAGCACAAGAAAACAAACAAATCAATATAGCCTCATTTCTTGTTAATTACCAATAAGGGTTTGAAAGCTGTTTCAGTCACACAAAACATAATACCCTAAGGAAGGAAAGCATGAAAAAAAAATCATTGGCTAAATAAGGAGTAGAAAAATATGTGGAGGGATCCGAACAACCCTTTGATATGTGACAGCCTGCACCTGTTTTATTTATATATTAAAACATTAGAGCAGTTTGCATAATCATGTAAATATAGATAGAGCCAAGCCCTGCCAAATAAGCCTCCAAGACTGTGAGCCAGGTTTGCTTCTGACACTGAAACCGTTTCATCTAATTACCTAGTACTTTCTGCCAACTTTTTTTTAATGAGAGCATTCAGAAGAGGGTCTCATATAGCTTATCTAGAACTTGTCACAAACCTAAGGATGGCCTTGAACTCCTCAACCTTATGCACCCTCCTTGCTGAGTCAGGTGTGCATCATCTGACTCAGCTTACTATAATCCATTGTGAAAGTGGAAGTGTCCTGAAGTAGGAACCCTGCAGTTATGATAGTTTCAATGATTGTGTTTATTGTGAAGCATGCTGAAACATTTAAATGACATTGGCTATCATACGTTATGCTAACTTTCACAAGAAACAATTGTTGCAAAACAAAAGTATACCAACAACTTCCTGTCACTCATGCCTTTGAGTTATAAGCACTTTCAGAACAGAACTTGGGTGGG
This sequence comes from Tokudaia tokunoshimensis, assembly GCA_036184795.1. Lineage (NCBI taxonomy): Eukaryota > Metazoa > Chordata > Mammalia > Rodentia > Muridae > Tokudaia > Tokudaia tokunoshimensis. The sequence goes on from BTHU01000008.1 coordinate 11,275,874, forward strand.
GAACTGGGGACTATATAGTAAGTACTTCCTCAAGAGCCCAATAAGTACCCACCTCATCTTCAGGCAAGAGGCCCCTAGTGGTGCCAACCTTCTACATGCCTGGATCTGAATGAAGACTTATTAAACATGTATCATTTAATTAATTTGAAAAATGCATTTAATTAAATATTGTTAACCTATACTTTCACCTTGTGGTGACCTTATTATAATAATGAAAAAATTAAACATCAACTTCCCAAATATATATGTAATATAAAAGCCCACTGACCTTCTCCATCTTGGAAAGCTTACTAAGATTTGACTTCAATTTTAGACCTTTATTATTCCTCAAATTAAGTAAAAACTAAGTTAATATTCAATCAATTCTGCTTGACTGTGTAGTTTAATTTTCTATAGGAGGAAGTGATGTTGAATTCTGGGAGACTGGTTAAAGTTTATCTCCCTTAAGCTTCCTTGCTCCAGGCATGTTGAGGGTTGGACTTCACTTTTCATTCTGAATCAGACTTTTTGGACATTATAATTCATTTTTCCATCCACTTTTGGGTGCTAACAAGTCTACTCATAGTAGAACGAAGCACATCTGAAGGTAAATCTAACACTTCTGGATTTTTTTATCATGAATTCCTATGATGAGTTTTCAGATATATGGTCACAGAAATGGAAAGGGAGACAGAAAGGAGGATGGGAGAGGCAGAGAAGGAGAAAAGGATAGAAAGGAAAGAGAGAAAGGAATACACAGAGAAACATCTAAGTATTAGGCATTGGGCCGGAGATGACTGCTTCAAAGGAAAAGTTAAAAAGATAAAAACATGTGTAAGAAATGTTTCCACTGCCCATCTTGTTTTGAAGATAGAATTATTTCTGTCTTGGAAATAATCCAGTAGGTCAATAGCTGCCAGATCATCAAGTGACCTTCTAAATATAAAATATAATGAGTGGCAGACACTGCTCCTGCTCCTTGTCATAATCGTCACTGATGCCATCGATCAAGCAGTGTCTGTCACATACAGATTCTGCCACTCATAATAACAACATGACTGTGTCAGGACAAAAAAAAAAAAACAATTCAATCAGCATTGACATCTGTATCTCTGGTGTCCTTTCACTGTTCTGCAGAGTTATAGCCTATCTGGTTTCTGCTTACCTATTCCTCACATGAGCAGCCAACTGTTCTCTTACATGTAGCAAGAAAATGTATCTAATCATGATAATTATTAAAAAGTATTAAAGACAGAGAGAAAACATTTTGAATGATACATTTTATTAGTATGAAAATGAACTATTTGGTTTTACCAACAGCTAATACCATGGATTATCTGCCTTCTCTTGTTTGTATTTTTTATGCAACTAGAATGTGAAATGTCAGAAAATTAATATCAAATGTAAACAAAATGAGGGCAGAATTAAAAAATAGAAAGTGTTTTCAGTAGGTATGAGGCCTACAAGATTCAACACTAGTTCTTCATCAGTGGTGCTATAGAGCCTGCGTAGAATGCAGCAGTAGGAAGTGGATCTCTGTGGAACATCTGAGTTTATACCTAGTCCCTGATGCCTGTTGAGGATGCTGCCTCTCAGCGCTCCGAGAGAGATGGTTCCTTCTCAGGACACCAGAGAGTAGTCACACTTCGACTTTCTTCAGAATATATATATTGATACTGGGTCTCACACTATAGCTCAGATTGTTCTCATATTCACTCTGTGGCCAAGACTGACCTGAAACCCAAAGCAAACACTGTGCCTCATCCTCCTCAGTGCTACAATTTCTGTTACCTGTCATCAATTCCTGTTCAAGCCCTCTTAGTTTATCATCCCTTCATTCTATCTTCCTTTTCATAAAATGACAGTGAGCTTGATGCTCTCACACTTTCTCCAGGTCATTTTTTTCCTTCAATAGACGTGATTATATTTAACATTTTTAACACAAGACCATATTTCCCTTGTTTAACATTGTTGTGAAAGTCTTAACTTTTAGGTCAATCACAGAAATAAGTGCACGTATAGGAATGTGTCTTTCTTGTACTGAAGACACATCAAATAAACTTCTGAATGAACTTAGATGTGGAATTCTTTCAGAGTAATGTGTCCATATAGAATATTAGTGTTTTTAAATGTAATTTAACACTTAACTTTCACAGTATATATAGATTACCCTACAGTCACAAGTTATGCCTTAGGCAATATTAAGTCACTATTGCTTTTTTTTTTCAGAAATACATGCACAGATATTTTAAACACATCCTTATAAAATGTCACAAATTTAAAATAATCAGTAACATCCTTTGACATGTATAAAAGAATATGGTGTTACTTTTTTTTTCTTTTTTAAATTTCTTAGGGGCATTCTTGCCAGGAATCTATACAGTGTCAGGATCAGTAAGCAAGGAGGTACAAACTCAAGCTCAAGGTTGATTTTAAATCAGTCTTAATCTTTCTTTCTTCTTTTCCTACTGACAATATGTTAAGTCAAGCTACTTAACATGTTTATTTTTACAGTGGTTGTTAGAGAAGAAGTATTAATGTCAGTAGACTGAGAATTAAGTGCTACTGTAGAACACAGCACATATTATCTATCAGTATCTACTAGGTATGTTATCAGCAATGAATGTAATAATACTTGATAATATTAAGAACTTTCTGATGTTCCACTGAAGCACACCTGATGTCCAAGTGGAGTGTGCTGTTAGAATCCTTCAGACATGTCATGTATTTGAACAATAGAACCTAACTACTCCCTCTTTTCAGTGAGGAATGGACCCCTAAGGAGGGAGAGGCTTGCCAGGTAGTGAAGCATGACACTTAGGTATGGGTTTTAAAGGTGTATAGCCTAACACCCTCGATTTTCTTTTTTTCTTCTGAGTCCTTTGTGCAGACGAAAATGTGAACAGCCATCTTTCTGTTACTGAGTGTTGTCATGCCTTCTCTGAGGGGGCAGTACCCTCTGGAACTGAACCAGATAAACATTTTCATCTCTAAGTTGCTTTTTGTAAAATTTTTATCATATCAGCAAATGGGCAACTGATGAAAACCCCAAGAGAGCAAGAGAATATATTTCAGAAATATTTATTGACTATGGAGACACAGTCAATAATTAATTACTTGGGGAAAATCCAGTCTTTAGGAACTTACTTTGCTGGGCTCACTTATATATGGAAATGTTGTAATTAATACATGTAAATGTTCAGTTGGCCTTTATAGCCTTCAAATAAAGCATTAAGGCATTCTTCTAGTTTGAATCCCCTTTCATAGGTGTGGCAATTTAAATATGTGCAACAGATATTAAGGACAATGGTGTCATTTACTTTGGTCAAAGATACAGTAAACATACCTACAAAAACACTGGTCCCCTTTGGGTATCATGCTGCTTGTCTAACAAACCTTTTGTGAAAAATATTAATTTGATGCATTTAAACACAATGTGCATGGATCATGAAACACATTTTAATTATTCTTTCTCTCAATGCCCAAATATAATAAAAATGTAACAGTACATTCAGGTACCAGTAACAAGATCACTAGATGACAACAGCTACTTTGATTATATTATTCCCAAATCATCTGTTCTGAGCAAAACATTGCAACAGCATAGACTGCCAGGTCTATGGAAGGCTTTCAAGTACAAAGTAACAGCAGGCACATTCATGTTACCTCCACCTTTGACTTTCAAAGGTTCATCTCTCAGTCTCAGGATGTGTGTTCACTCATTACAAAGCAGACATTCTTCTCACACTATTCTTCCCACAGCAGTCATTAGGTTTAAGGTATCCTGGGGGAGATGCTAGCTGGCCAGGCTTCTTTAAAAAGAGGTTCCTCTAACATTTTGTTTTCTGATTATTTATGGATCCATAGAGTTAACTCTTGTGACTCTCCTGGTGGTGAAAGGAAATTTACATTTTCATTAAAATCAATTTCATGAACTACAGAATACCATGTAGAGTTACAAGCTACCAAATTGATAAATTGTTCATGTTACACTGATAAAAGCATACAAACACATATACACATGGTGAGGAGGGGCTTGTTCATTCTGACTTTATTTGAATGAGGCTTTTCTCTTTTAGAAAATAAACTGATAGCAATCATTTAGCTTTACATTCTTGCCTGCAAAGTACTTTGTTTAAAACATTCCCTTGGTAATTAAATCTCCATAAAAAAGGCATCCCTTTGCTGTTTCAATTTTCCTATCCATTTAGGGACCATCAGTTTTCTTTTTTTCCCACCATGACGTAATTAGAATTCCAATCACAAAACTTCAAGTCCCTCCTTTGTCCTTTCTGCAGCATTGAGCCATCAGCCATCTTTTCCTTGCCATGAACGTCTCTCTTTTGTGGTGATAAAATCCTCTTCATATTCTTTAGCTTTATCTTATGCTTGTTTTAGTTCTGCTCTGATATTGTCCGATGAAATCAATGGATCACAAAATATATTGTAGATCTGATGATTCTCATTTAAACTAAAGCAAAGGCACAACAGACTTCTGATCACAATCAACAAATCAGAACATTTTTTAGTGCTCTGAATATTTAAAATATTGCTTTCTGAGCAAAGCACTTGTAAGTCTGTATTACTTCAGTAGTATTATCCAGAATGCATTGTGTCTCTCATTTCATTTACCTCCCTCACTTGGGACTTTCTGCCCTAGATAATTTCCATATTATCCATCTATCAAGTCTACCATATCTATAAAAAAAAGTTTCCTCTAAATCCTACACTGAAGTTTAAACCTGTTAACATCCTGCATATATCTTAGCTAAATATATTCCAAACTAGGCCCTCATTGCTTTGTCAGTTTGCTGTGTTCTAATGTCCGATTTCCTCTTTATCCACTTGACTTGAACTTCCTTGTCCCCATACTGTCCAGATAGTGAAGTTAAATTTTGTTTTCTTTACATCTGAATTTTATGCAAGATATATTTTTTAAATTTTTTCTTTTTTAATTGAAAGTGTGAACAATGTATTCTGATCACAATTTCCTCTCCCCAATCTCCACCCAGATCCTTTTCATCTCCTCCATCTCCTCACATATTTAACTCTATGCCTTCTTTCTCTGTCTCTTTAGAAAAAAAATAGAAATAAAACTCAGAACTTTAAAAAAGGAAACATTAAAAATTCAAGAAATACACACACACACACACACACACACACACCAAATATATAATGCCCTCCACCAAAATAAGCCACATAAAAGTACAAACTTCGAAGCCATAATATAATAGCAGAACACTAGTAAAATTAAAAAAAAAAAGCCTGAACAATACATTATGAGACAAAAAAGTCTAGAAAAACCACGATTAAGTTCATTTTGTGTTGACAATCTACTGCTAGGAATGGGACCTAAGTTTAAGTGAGGTTCCATTGGAGAAAACTGGTTTTTTATTCTTTGCAAGCAGTGGTTATCAGTTGAAGATAGCTTCTTGGTGAGGGATGGCTGGTGATATATACTTCCCTCTTTAAGAATTGAGACCTCATCTGGTTTGAACCTGTGCAGGCCCTGTGCATTTTGCCACAGTCTCTGAAAGTTCACATGCTCATCAATCCTCTTGTGTCTGGAAGACATTGTTTCCTTGGTCACCTTCATCTTCTCTGGCTCTTAGAATCTTTCTGCGCTCTCTTCTGAAGTTTCCTGAGCCCCGAGGACAGGAGTTTGATAAGGACATCCCATTTTGAACTGAGTGTTCCAAAGTCTCCCACTCTCTGTACATTGACTAGTTATGTATAATGTCCATCTCTTTCAAGTCAAAACTTCTCTGATAAGGGCTGAAGGAGACAGTAATATATCGGTATAGCAGAACGTCATTAGAGGTTATTTTGTCATTGCATTACTTTAGTGAAATAATATTTGCATTAACTATGATATTCACAGACTATTTAGTCTTAAATTCTAGACCTACCAAATAGTGCTAGGTGTGGGTTACATTTTATTGAGTGGTCCTTAAATTAAATCCAAGCAGAGAGTGGTTAGTAACTCCCACAACACTTATGCCACTATTGCACCATATCATTCCAATACAAGTCTTCATAGAATTGAAAGGCAAATGTTCAGCTTCATAGGCAAACCACAAAATCCCAGGACAGCTAAATAATCTTGAAGAATAAAAGAACTGCTAGAGGTATCACCATCCCCAATTTCAAGACATGCTACAGAGCACAATAATGTGTAGAAGAGGATGGCCTGGTCAGATATCAATGAGAGGAGAGGCCCCAGGGTAGGGGAATTCCAGGTCAGGGAAGTGGGAATGGGTGGGTTAGTGAGCAGGCGGAGGGGGATGTGATAGGGGTTTTTCTGAGGGGAAAGGAGGAAAGGGGAAAGCATTTGAAATGTGAGGAAAGAAAATATCTTAGCCAGGTGGTGGTGGCGCACGCCTTTAATCCCAGCACTTGGGAGGCAGAGGCAGGAGGATTTCTGAGTTCAAGGCCACCCTGGTCTACAAAGTGAGTTCCAAGACAACCAGGGCTACACAGAGAAACCCTGTCTCGAAAAACCAAAAAAAAAAAAATCTTATAAAAATGTTAAAAAAAAACCCCAGCATGATATTAGCAAAATATATATGTTGATGAGAATGAAGCACCAGACATACCTGCACACACTTCTGAACACCAGAATTTGATAAAGAAGCCAGTAACACAAACTTAAAAAACAAGACAGGATCTTCAATAAAAGGTGCTTGTCAAACTAGGTGACTATATGTAAAAGAATCCAAATAGATTCATACTTTACCACTTTGTATAAAGCTCAACTGCAAACAAATCAAGGAGCTCAACATGAGGCCAGACATCCTGAATCCAACAAAAAGCCAAGGCAGAACAGCCTTGAACACAGTGGCCCAGAAGACTTTCTCAATACAACACAGGTAGTACAGATGCTAAGAATTTCTTCTTGCTTTAAGATCTAGTCTGTGGAAAAAGTTAATTTGACTGCCTAAGTGCTGTTTTCATTCCTTAGATGAAGAAACATTCTAAAAAAATAGAGAATACTATTCAACTATGTTTTGATGATAAAAGATCTACTAAGTTTTAATTTTCTTTTTTCTTTGCAAGAAATTTACAGAAGATAATGTCTTATACACATATGAATATAACATTGCTTCTCAAAGTAATTGCATTTACTCATGACAAGAATTATTGATATAAATGACTGATTTGTCTTACATATACAATCAAAAAGACTTTCTATTTTCTGGCCCATAAGAATTCCCATATATATATATATATTATTATATAAAAAATATATATATATATTTTAGAGTTCTAGTCAAGAGTAATCCTTTCTTATATATGTGTGTGTGGGTGTGGGTGTGTGTGTGTGTATTATATATAGTTACTTGATTAAGGGATTGAAAGTTTTTTTTTATTTTCTGGCCCATAACAATTCCCTTATCCATTATTCTTGTGCCAGAAAAAATAAAATGATAATGGTATCATTTCAGTGTAAACAAAGTAGCCAATGTGCCATCTGCTCCCTGTGTCTGGATGAATGAGAGACTGGCCTTTTGCCATCCTAGGGTGCCAGGTCCATGCCAGTCACCTGTCAGCCAGAAAGAATTATCTTGCTAGATTATTAAAAATTTGCCAATATGGGTGAACTATATTGACAATTACTCTTTAATTATCAGAAATATTTCACATGAGTTTGCCTTGTAGATGAAATGCACATTGCTATGACAACTTCAGTGGACCTCGTGGCACTGAGCAGTTTAGTTTCAGTTCAGTTCAGCATTGAGCACAGCACATTTTAGGCAGAACTTCCCTATCCTCCAAATAGAAACTTGGGTCATTTTTGTGAGTGTTTGTCTTTTACGTTCACCTGTTTGTGGCTGTCTCTGCCCTATGTGCAGCAGAAACTGCCCTTGTTTTTCATAACAATAAGACTCTTTCAGGCTTTTGCTCAAATCAGTGTCTGGATCAAGCCAGTGTCTGGCCCAAGTCTGTGTCTGTGATTTTGTCTCTTTATTCAAATAAAATATATTTGTGAAAATTAGTAAGTGAACTTCCTAATGATGGCAAGTATGGTTTCCCAGGTTCACTGCCAAGATTTGATTATTTTATTTTATTTTTTTAATTTAATTTAATTTTTTTTATTTTCTAAGTTTTTTTAATTTACATTCCAAATCATTTCCCCTTTCCCATTTCCTCCCTCCCCGAAAGTCCCATAAGCCCCCTTCCCTCCCTCTTTTCTCCATTCAACCCCCTCTCGTTTCTCTGTCCTGGCGTTCTGAGCATTTGCCTAGGAATTTCGTGAATTCATTGTTTTTAATTGCAGAGTAGTGTTCCATTGTGTAGATATACCACATCTTCTGAATCCATTCCTCCGTTGAGGGACATCTGGGTTCTCTCCAGCTTCTGGCTATTATAAATAAGGCTGCTATGAACATAGTGGAGCATGTGTCCTTATTGCATGCAGGTAAAGTCTCTGGGTATATGCCCAGGAGTGGTATAGCCGGATCCTCCAGGAGTGTCATGCCCAGTTTTCTGAGGAACCGCCAGACTGCTTTCCAGAGTGGTTGTACCAGATTGCAATTCCACCAGCAGTGGAGGAGTGTTCCTCTTTCTCCACATCCTCGCCTACAATTGCTGTCTCCTGTGTTTTTGATCTTAGCCATTTTGACTGGTGTGAGATGGAATCTCAGGGTTGTTTTGATTTGCATTTCCCTAATGACTAAGGATGATGAACATCTCTTTAGGTGCTTCTCAGCCATTAGATATTCTTCAGGTGAGAACTCTTTGTTTAGCTCTGTACCCCATGAATCCACACTCCTATGGTCACTTGATCTTTGACAAAGGAGCTAAAACCATCCAGTGGAAAAAAGATAGCCTTTTCAACAAATGGTGCTGGCTCAACTGGAGGTCAACATGCAGAAGAATGCAAATTGACCCATTCTTATCTCCTTGCACTAAGCTCCAAGATTTGTTTATATAATCACAATATTACCAAAGAAAATTAATGTGTATCTGGTACACTAAACAAGTAAATAATTCATAATGATTTGAATTTTGAAAAAAATGAAGAACTGTCACTGTCCATCTATGATACAGCATTTTCCTTCTTGTGTAAGATCCTTTGTTCTATCCTAGAATGGCATGAGAAAAATTATCCAACCTCCATACTATCTTTTCTTTTACAAAATAATATTTTTATTTACTTTTGTAGGTGTGAGTGTGTGTGTGTGTGTGTGTGTGTACATGATGGCATGTGCATGTCAGAATGCAGATGTGAAAGTCAGAGGACAGCTCTTTGGAGTGCTCATTTCCACCTCATTTCATTTCAGCATCGCTCTTGGGTGCCCCTGCATTGGACTCTAGTAGAGCTGGACTGAGAGTTGATAGAGAATCGCTGACACAGGCCTCCATGTACAGACTTTACATTAGTTCTGGACATCTAAGCCTTCTACTAGCCTCGTGGTGGGTGTTCAAGTGTGCAAAATAGCACTGCTTTGGGACTCATGATACAAGACTAAAAAGAGGAAAGACATTAAAAACACTTTGTTTTAATTTTATAATTTAATATGGCAGAAATATCTTCAGCTTAATACCATTGCTTTAATTCTCATTTTAAGGATATTTTATTTTCTCTCTTGGCTTACTGTTATTTGTATGACAAAATGAGATATATTTAACATAAATACTTTGACATCAATTTCTAGTCAAATACTCAGGAGGTATTATTTTGTCAGTCAGGAATTATTTCATTTAGTGGCATTGTGAAAAAAATCTTTAGACTTGTGATGCCTGTACACACTACTAGTGAATTCATGTTTTGAATGTGTGCATATTCTGCACATATGTTTACTTCACAGTTGTCAGATTTAATTTAAAATACAATTTGATAAAATAGTTTTAACTTATAAAGTAAATTTGATCATATTTATATATACACTGCATATATTTTATACTCAAGGTGTAAATACTGTCTATTTTTTGCTGCTTTTACTATGCTATGATTGAAGCTCCTTAATGCCATCAACCTGAACCAAAACTGCATTCAACAGGAGAGCAATATCCAAGGCATATAATTTTAACTTAAATGAGAAATGAACAAATGATCAAGTCAATATGAATGAGCAAATGACCTTGTCTGAAACATTAAATGAAAATGTATAAATACCATGTGTTTTTATTGTGCTGTTAACAATTAAAAGTTTTCAGATCAGTTTAGTCTCCTGTCCATGGATTAAGAGATAGAGTCAAGGTGTGGCATAAACACAATGAGGTGATTTAAGTTAAAGCAGGCACAGAATGTACCATTTGGAAGACTATGAATGAAACAGAATCTCATGACATTATGTAAAAGAAGCCAGAATCACAAACTAATATTCTGTATTTTCTCAATCCAATGGAATTACCTGTAAATAAGGGGAAGATATGAAAATAAAAGTTACCTTTTAAAATACAAAAGTGGTAAAGGAAAAGAAAGGGAAATAAACAGGATAATATTTGTGGTCACTCAAGTGAGAATGGCCCCCAAGTCAAATGTTTGCATGCTTAGTTTACAGTTCATGTACTGTTTGGTGGAGACTAGGAGGTATGAACTTACTGGAAGAGGTTTATCACTGGGCATGTGTTTTGAGGTTTCAGAAGCCCACACTAGGTGCATTTACTTTCTCTGTGTTCCTGCTGTCTATGGATCAGGATATAAAGTTTCAGCTACTGCTCCAGTGCTAGGCCTGTCTGCTTACTGCCACGATGATAATTGATGAATGCTAGGAAACTGTAAGCAAGTCCCCAGTTGAATGATTTCTTTTATAATGCCTTTGCCATGGTATCTCTTCACAGAAATCGAACAGTAACTAAGGCAGATCAATAAATGCAAATGTCATAATAGACAGTATTTTCTTCTATAATTACTATGCACTATAATTAGGGTAAAGTAGAAATTTCACAGACATCCATTCTGTAGAGTTGGTCAGAATGTGTTTATAAAAATCTCCAGGAATGGCAACATGAAATGTTACTTTCTCAAATATTTTTCATGTATCCTTGTGCACATAACTGCAGGAAAGAGCAAAGCTTCTCCTTTTTCTTTTGTTTTCAGACTTGCAGGTAAGTGTTATCACACAGTGTATATCTACATGGCCAGAGAAGGTCAAGCCGTCTCTGCATTGGGGAATTTCCTATATCTCATTATTCTCTACCATTTGACAATCATGGTCAGAGGGTGAGGCAAAAATATAAAATAAAATAAAATACCAGCATCAACATCAAAATATATACTTGACTGATGAAAGTACACCAGGAAGGGTTTTTAAATTCAAGAGTTTGGTTATATATGTGAACTTCATTGTGCTTAAATTTGATTTTAAAATGTGTTTTCTTGATCTTTGAGGTTTGATAGACAAGGAGCAGAGGAACTCACCGTCAAGCATATCCTTTTAGGCTGAGCACAAAGCTCAGTAATAAAGTGCTTACTTAGCATGTGTGAATTCATAAGTTTGTTCTGAGCATGAAAATGTTAAAAAATAAACAAATAAAATCTACTTTCAATCTACCATATTTAGAAAATTATAAAAAGTCTGGTAACAGAGTCATTAAACTATCCATCTATTATATATGAAGCAAAACTTAAGGGGGAATATGAACATAGAAGGCATGATTGACATTTGACAAATACATCTCATGTATCAAGTCTAAGAAACATGCTTCATGATTGTGATGCTGAGATATAATGATGAGTGTACGATGTCATATTTATCCTTTTGATCCCTTGTAATTCTGTGCATTTTAGCAATGTGTTATTATCTATACAGGGAACTCTTAAAAGTTCTCTAGATTGTTTTGGGATGGAACCTAGTCTCCAGAAAATCTGGCCATCGATTTGAAGATGATAACTTTCAAATCCTTACATTCTAGCCTCTCAAAAGGAGAGGGAAACTGGAAATTGATTTCTTCATTATTCATGTATATATGATGCATTGTCCAAAATAACCTGTTAACAGCAAGAGTGTCTGAGTTGGATACTATTTATAGATCAGGAAGGTTGCAGATCTGCCTCTGCAGGCAGAAATGCCTCTGCCCAGGACCAAAGATGGACTGCAGGTCACGGACTTCTTCACTGGAATATACATTTATATCCTCTATAGTACATTATATTGAATAATAGTAATGATAAGAATAAAAGGTAGATAAGGAAGTAAACGGTAGAAGAAGAAAGGGGAAAAGAATGGGTAGAAGAACAGATGGTAAAAGAAAGAATGAGAGAAAGAGGGAGATAGGGGAAAGGGATGTATGGATAGTGCAGGAGGGAACAGGGAGAGAGAAGAGGATAGAGAAAGACAGAGAGAAATGAAGGACAGAGTAATATGTGATGTAGTAATGACTGAAAGTTACCCAAACAAACATCAAACATCAAAGTACAGATACAACAGATTCAGACCACACAAAAAAAATTAAATGTCCAAACTCTTCCCTGTGTGTATTGCAAATTAATATTCCATAAAAGGAAATAAGGGGAACCTTAGCAGGACTTGATGGAAGTACTTAGTTTACAGAGAAATAAGAATACAAATTATTTCAATTTCCTCTCAGAACACATTTAAACAAAAACAAAAGTATAATCATTATCTGAGTTTTTAAAGTAAAAACTTGTAGCTGCTTGTATTATGACTGCTAATTATGTTACCACCCCCCCTCACGGGGGGGGGGAACTACTTACATGAGAGTATCTGCACTAGCTTCTGGGAACTTGCCTCCAGTTGTTTCTGAGTGGTAAATAAAGATGCCAACAACCAATAGCAGGAGAGGACAGAAAGAGGCAGGATTTTAGGAATTCCCAGGATTGGGACCCAAGGAAGGAGAAACAGAGACCTGCCAAGCCAGGAGTGTGTGGAGGCCTAGCTATTGTACTGATAAAGACATATTAAAATATATAGACTCCGTGTGTGTGTGTGTGTGTGTGTGTGTGTGTGTGTTTCATTATGGAAATTAAATGGGTAAGTAGTGAACCCACTTCCAGGATTTAATTTAAAAATTATTTCTAGAGAAGCTGGAAACAAATATTCTCTATTTTTTAGATTGATTTTTCCAAGTAGACATGCATTCATTTAAACTATAATCACAGACATGGCTTCCATTAAACCTGTGCATATAATATAATTGTTGAAGTCCTATTCACTATTCCACAGCAATATATATATATTCTATTCTATTTCCAATGTCTTTGTTCACACAAATTTACTACTAATAAGTATTTAATGAAGTTAAATACAGAGCCAAAATAAAGATTTTGTTAACAAAACTAGTTCTTAAAATAAATCCTTCAGAGCAAGAACAGTGCACAGCACTGAAAGCCCTTTTGAATGACAGATCGAAGAGAGATGTCAGGGAAAATGCAGGAGAACACAGAGAAACAGGAGCGCCTCTTCCAAAGCCTCTATAGTGTTTGACCTCTGTATAGATGCTCAGAAAGGCAGTGCTACAGTTTTTTTTTTACAAACTGAGCTCTCTCTCTCTCTCTCTCTCTCTCTCTCTGACTTTGTCTGTTTGTGTGTGTGTATGTGTGTGTGTGTGTGTGTATGTGTGTGAATATGAGTATTGGTGAGTATGTGTGTACTTTTGGAGACAATCTCAACCTCCTGTACCATGCACCATCCCATCCACCTATTTATTCTCCCTCTCCCTCTCCCTCCCTCTCTCCCTCTTCCTCCCTCTCCCCGTATTCCTCTCCCCTCCCTCTCCCCTCCCTTTCTCTCTGTCTTTTCTTTTTGTGTATGTGACAGGATCTGTTACTACTCTCTTAGAACTCATGACATAAACTAACCTTACTAGTCCCCAAGCTCCCATAACCTTCTGTCTCTCTCTCACTGTCACTATGATCACGAGGTCACTTCTGATTCTTTTCATATTTTGTATTTCTCCTGCCCCCCAAATAAACATTCCTTTAACATAAAATCTGTGATTATGTCCCTTAGTATTTAGCCAAATAGAGCACTAACATGTGTCCAAACAAAATTTTGCACATGACTGATTATAAAAACTTAACATAGGTTATTTATTTTTATAAACAGTTAAAATATATTTGTGATAAATTGATGACTAAAACGTTTAAATCCAATCTTGGTATTGCCCATCTCTAAGAAGTTAGTCACCACTGACTGAGAAGAGCTGGAGAAAATCCAGCTATAAATTATTGAGTGTAGCCAGCTGATCTCACGGACTTTTACTATACATATGAAGTGGGATGCCTCAAAGGAATTTTAGACACCAGAATAATTTTGAACTTTGTGGTAGTTTGAGTGAGAATAGCTCCCAAGGGCTCCTATGTTTGACTAATTTGTCCTCAAGTAGAACTGGTTGCAGTGGATTAGAAGGTGTGGCTTTGTTGGGGGACCTATATATCTTTGAGATTTCAAAACACTTGAGCCATTCCAGTGTCTCTGTCTGCCTTGTGTTTGTGTTACAAAATGTGAACTTTCCGTGAGAGCGTAAGTACCACACCTGCCTGCCTGTGGCCATGTTTCCCATGGTTATGGTTGTGGACTCTATTCCTGTGGAACCATGGCCCCAAATTAAATTCTTTCTTCTATAAGTTGCATTGGTCATGATTTTTTTTTATCATAGCACTAGAGAAATAAGACAAATATTTGATTAATACAATCCTGGGAGTAAAATAGGGCTATCAAACAATGTTGCTGAACATTTTTTTGTACAGTGTTAAATACTAGGCTCAAGAAAGCAAAGTTTAAGACACAGCATTTCTTAACAATCCACATGCTAATATCAGAATTGATAAAATCTGTAATAATTGTTTTATTACAATGAGAATTTATATTTAATTATCATCTGTGGAGCATACAGATAGGACTTTGGTAGCTCACATTTCTACATCCTAATTCACTTTATAACTTTCTTGAGAAAACTGGCTGCTTTGATTATTTTAGATTTAAAAAAAATATATAATCAAGTGCATTATACTTTAGATATGTAAAATGAGTTTTGATTTATGTACCCCCAACCATGGAGTATCTTGATTGCTCATGAGTGAAGTAAACATTAATTTATGTTGTCATTTTAGTTACAAAATAAATCACACTTGCTATTTTGGTTCAAATGTCAGTGAGAAAAATACTCAACAAACTTTACCCTATATTCTGAGCCCACAGTATCATTACTGTTATGATTTTAATTCGTTTTGTGATCTCTCCCAAAATTAAAATACAATGAAATAAATATAATAGGACAATTGACAAAATAAAAATGTGGCATTTAACTGAAGAAGAATTAAGAACATTAAGCTCAGAGGGATTGATGTCCCTTGAGGTTCTCAGTATTCACCACACATTTGGCAGTTCATAACTTCCTATAACTCTAGTCTCAGGGAACCTGATTCCCTTTTCTGGTTTCTGCAAGTCCTGCACACATTTGATACATATTCATACATATTAGGACATAAAATAAAAATAAGTACTTTAAGAAGATAACATTAAAATCTATCAGTATCATTTCATGAAACATAAATTAATATGTTTTTAGGTAAATTTTCTAGAATATGATATATGTTATGCTTTTAATTTGTAATAAATACATAAGTTTATGCAAATCAGCTTTTTGTCCTATGACTAGATCATAAACAACATGACTAAATTACCGAAGACATTGACAAACATTATTTTCCTTAGAAATATCCACATGTAAGATTTTTCAGTTGTTTAACAATCATACAACCACTATTACAGCTTTCAAATAGCATTATTGTACAAAAGTGTCCTCTTGTTCTACATAAAGATATGCATGGCTTTCCTATAAACCCTATGACTGTTGTTTCTCTTCTAGATGATATGAAATATACTACAGAGGGTGATGATCCTCAAGAACATATATTAACTTAAGTAATAACAGACATAAAACTACATAAATCTTAAAGTCAAAAAGAAGTGATATAAAGGTTAGTATTTCTATGAAAACATAGATTCCTGTCAGATTACCTTTGCATAATAGTTTTATAAAGACTTCTAAGGGATTTCCTTCAGCACAAGGAGGAAACATTAAAGGATGCATGGTAATTAAAGAGTAACAAATGTACTGTATTTATAGCCACAAAATAGCCTCTCTTGGATCATTTACTCTACTACAGAGATATAGTTGACAGCAGTGTGTTGGAACACAGTGGGTCAGTTTTAAGCAACTTAAGGGATTGGAAATTACAAAATACATTTGGAGTAAGTACTCTTATTTGACAAATGTTAGGGATTCAGAACTTTTGGATGGAAAAACAATAGTTTAGTGCTATAACCAGAAAGTTTGCAGAATGGATACATCAGTTCTCAGGTGATAGAGAATCAAAGTCAGCAGACCTGATCTGTTGTATTTAAAAGGAGAAGTAATAGTTGATTTTGACATAGTGGTCAAAACGATATAATGGAGGTGTCCTGAAACATTAAACTAGATTTCCTCAGCCTTATCTATGACAAGGATGAAAGGGGGGAGAAGAAATAGAAAAGCAAACACCTTGGCAGTCACATGAATTGGGGATGAAAGAATTTGATATCAGTAATTTTTTTTGATCCACATCAAGTTTTTAAGGCAAAGAAGGCAGGCAATTCTGTCAAAGAGTTTCTATAGCAATCCACATAACTGAATAGGAGCCATGGATCTAACTTATCAAATAACACTAATGCTTTACACTGTAAGCAATAGAAGTCATTTTTTCCCTCTGAATGTCCAACCTGGGCCTGGTCTTGTGTTAATGTAATTATATGTTAAGTCTCTGTCACTTTCCATGTGTAAGGTACCTTGCAAATGACTATAAATATCAAGTACATTACGTCCAAATTCAGAGTGTATACTTGAGAAGTAGTGAGACTTTTTTGTAGCTGGAGATGGTTATTGAGAGCATGTACAGGCCTGTTTGCTGGCCTCCTTCTGATTCTAACTTCCTTCATGTATCCACACACAGAACCATTAATTTTGCTTTTTTCTTAAGCTAATCTAAAATAACTTACTAATATAAAACAGAAGGGGTGTAAATCACTACAGTTCTACTGTCGTGAAGTGAGCAAGCAAGTAGGGATCCAAAAAAGGATTCTGCAGTTTAGGTTTACACTAACTGAGGAAAGGGGATCCTTATGTTCCCGATAATTGATCAGGTACATAGTGAACCTAATAGTTGTTGTAGGTTAAAATGACCAGTACCATATTGTAGCAGGAAATAATTTATAATAAATATAAAATTAGATGAGACTGTCCGTCACAGCTGGTTTCACAGCTCAATTCATGAAACTTGAATTGAGGATACAAGGCTGAGGATGGCTATTTATTTAATGGTCTGCTATGGTTTTCACCAGGTTCTTTTGTTTTCTAGTTAGCCTACACAGTAGATAAGGCAGAGAGGATATATTCCTACCATTTCTGTTCTTTCACTTACACAACAAGTCTACTGTATAGTGAGACCACAGGACTCTAGTGATTAACCTACGGGCAGTAGGCCTCAGTCATCCTAAGTACCTAAAAGTAGTGGCAGTCCAAGAGATCCCAGTGTCTGGACTAAAACTTGTCTTCAATGCAGAAATAATAGTCACTTTCTAAGAAACACAGATAACCTCAATGCATGCTCGTATTCTTGCTGACACAAGCAACTCATGTGCCAAGAACCAACTGGAAATGTGGAAGAGAGGCAAAGGAACAACAAAGAAACACATCATTCCTATCTCATGTGAGCACTGATTAACAGTGCTACTCAAAGCTAAAGACGCATTTGGAAAGAGATTGAGAGAGAAATGCTATTTTCCAAATTATTTTTTTTTCTGAATGTAATTTTTCAGATTTGAATTTTCATGAATATGTCAAATGATGTTATTTAAAATACATATCTCCTACCATGAGATGGATTTCTAGAGGCAAAAATGGCAAGTTATTAGCAGATGCATTTTTGCTTGTGCAAAAATAAGATTAGGGCTATTTAAGGGACATTCAATTGTGGAGTTATTACCTGAAGTATAGAAGGATCCCTATAAGGTCACTTTCCCCTAGACACCAAAATGGAAGAGGATAGGAGTGTGATTTGAGTATGAATAGTTGTTTAAAAAATAATATGTATTTTTTTTAAACCTGACCAATCCAATGCTCCTGGCAGATAATTCTTGAGGCAAATCCAAAACTGTCAGAAAATAGCCATTTATCTCCATTTATTTCAGTTTTATAAGAATAAGTTATCCAAACATGGAGGTGCAGCATGCATGACCTATTTTGTTTCTTATCTGCAAACCATTCATGTGCTGAGTAGAAATTATAGTGAATTGCCAGTTCTTTCTATATTTGCTACTCCTGTAAACATTTCTAAAGCATCTTAAGATGGATTGTTTTTCATATTTATTTGGAAAGCTCTAAAGTATTTTTTGGAGTGTAAAGATATTTGTGTGGGAGTGAGTAAACACTTAAAGCAATGATGTAAAATCAAAGAACAAGGAGATAAGAATGGATCGATTTGCATTCTTCTTCATGCTGACCTCCAGTTGAACCAGCACCATTTGTTGAAAAGGCTATCTTTTTTCCACTGGATGGTTTTAGCTCCTTTGTAAAAGATCAAGTGATCATAGGAGTGTGGATTCATTTCTGGGTCTTCAATTCTGTTCCATTGATCTAAATGGTCATAACTCGAAAATATCATCCTTAGTGAGGTAACCCAATCACAAAAGAACACACATGGCATGCAGTCACTGATAAGGGGATATTAACCCAGAAGCTCAGAATACCCAAGACACAATTCACATATAAATTGATTTCCAAGGAGATGGAAGGAGAGACCCCTGGTACTGGAAAGACTGGATGTAGGGGAATACCAGGACAGAGAAGAGAGAGGGGGTTGAATGGGGAACAGGGGGAGGGAAGAGAGCTTATGGGACTTTCTGGGAGGGAGGGACAGGGAAAGGGGAAATCATTGGGAATGTAAATAAAAAAATATAGAAAATAAATAAAAAAATAAATACAAAGAACAATGACACAAAAGCAACTAGGATCTGTTCAACTAGCAGTTATTGTGGGAGAGTTTTATGATTAAATGGCTTCCATTGACTGTATCCTCTTACATTTTTGCTTAAAAATTATTCATTATAAAATAACACAGGACTCAGCTAGGGAGCTCAATAATGAATACATGCTGGCTAGTTTCAGTCTCTTTACTCAAACACCTCAAACACACACACACACACACACACACACACACACACACACACACACACGCATGTGCACGCACACACACACACACACACATGCACACATGCACACACATATATACACATATCTATGTATAAACCTATTCACACCAACTCACATGCATACAGACACATACATATATATGCATAAACATAGATGCATAAACACATATGTATTCATATATACACATCCACACAAACATATACACACGTATTACCATAATAATGACATACAAGTTCTATTTCACTTTGTTGAGATTGACCAGTTTATGACTGTAAACTGGCATAATTATGAGAATTCTCCACTGCTCTGATTTTTAGTTGCCCAGAACTTATATAGTATAGAATTGCATTGGGACTTGAGCTTAGTACAAGGAGATAAGAAGGAATCAATTCGCATTCTTCTGCATGCTGACCTCCAGTTGAATGAGCACCATTTGTTGAAAAGGCTATCTTGTTTCCACTGAATGGCTTTAGTTCCTTTGTCAGAGATCAAGTGACCATAGGTGTGTGGGTTCATTTCTGGGTCTTCAATTCTATTCCATTGATCTACCTGCCTGTCACTGTACCAATACCATGCAGGTTTTTTTTATTATTATTTTCTAAGTTCTTTTATTTACATTCCAAATCATTTCCCCTTTCCCGTTTCCTCCCTCCCCGAAAGTCCCATAAGCCCCCATCCCTTCCTCTATTCCCCATTCAACTGCTTCTTGCTTCTCTGTCCTGGCATTCCCCTACATCCAGTCATTCCAGGACCAGGGGTCTCTTCTCTTTCCATCTTCTTGGAAATCTATTGATATGTGGATTGTGCAGTTTTTAACACTATTGCTCTGTAGTACTGCTTGAGGTCGGAATACTGATTCCCCCAGAAGTTTGTTTTTTTTTGTTTTTTTTTTTTTTTTTACTGTTGAGGATAGTTTTAGCTATCCTGGGTTTTTTGTTATTCCAGATAAATTTGAGAATTGCTCTTGCTAAGTATATGAAGAATTGAGTTGGTATTTTAATGGGGATTGCATTGAATCTGTATATTGCTTTTGGCAAGATGGCCATTTTTACTGTATTAATCCTGCCAATCCATGAATACGGAACTGGATCAAGGACCTCCACATAAAACCAGACACACTAAAACTAATAGAAAAGAAACTGGGGAAGAACCTTGAACACATGGCCACAGGGGAAAATTTCCTGAACAGATCACCACTAACTTATGCTCTAAGATCAAGAATTGACAAATGGGACCTCGTACAATGACAAAGTTTCTGTAAGTCAAAGGACACTGTCAATCAGACAAAACGGCAACCAACAAATTGGGGAAAGATCTTTACCAACCCTACATCTGACATAGGGCTAATATCCAATATATAAAAAGAACTGAAGAAATTAGACTCCAGAGAGCCAAATAACCTTATTAAAAAATTAAGTAGAGAGCTAAACAAAGAATTTTCCCAGGAGGTATACCATATGGGGGGGGAAGCACCTAAAGAAATGTTCAACATCCTTAGTCATTAGGGAAATGCAGATCAAAACAAGCCTGAGATTCAACCTCACACCAGTCAGAATGGCTAAGATCAAAAGCTCAGGAGACAGCAGGTGTTAGCCTGGATGTGAAGAAAGAGGAACACTACTCCACTGCTGGTGGGATTGCAAGCTGGTATTCATTCTAACAGTTCCTCAGAAAACTGGGCATGATACTACCAGAAGACCCAGTTATACCACTCCTGGGCATATACCCAGGGGATTCCCCAGCATGTAATAAGGACACATGCTCCGCTATATTCATAGCATCCCTATTTATAATAGCCAGAATCTGGAAAGAACCCAGATGTCACTCAACAGAGGAATGGATACAGAAAATATGGTATATTTACACAATGGAATACTACTCAGCAATTAAAAACAATGAATTCATGAAATTCTTAGGCAAATGTGTGGAACTAAAAATATCATCCTAAGTGAGGTAACACAATCACAAAAGAACACACATGTTATGCACTCACTGATAAGTGGCTATTAGCCCAGAAGCTCAGAAGACCCAAGACACAATTCACATATCAAATGATGCCCAAGAAGAAGGTAGGAGAGGCCCGTGGTCCTGGAAAGGCTAATGCAGCAGTGTAGGGGAATATCAGGACAGGGAAGTGGGAGGGGGTTGATTGGGGAACAGGGGGAGGGAAGAGGGCTTATGGGACTCTCAGGGAGCAGGGAACCAAGGCAAGGGAAAATCATTTGAAATGTAAATGAATATATCTAGTAAAAAAAGAAGAAAGAATTGCATTGGGAAATGGGAGATTCATACTTACTACCCCTTTTAGTATTTATAGTGACACCTGAAGGCAAGCATTGCTATTACCTGCAAAGAATTGAACTCAGAAGCCCAGCAGAGGATTACCTTATCTGGCTGTCATCAGTGGAAGAAGAGGCCCTTGGTCCTCTGAAGGCTTGATTTCCCAGTATAGGGGAATACTAGGGCAGTGAAGTGGGTATGGGTGGATGGTTCACTGGGAGAACATCCTCATAGAAGCAGATGCAGGGGATGGGATAGGGGGTTTGTGGAGGGGAAACTGGGAAAGGGGATCACATTTGAAATGCAAACATATAAAACAACCAATTAAAAAAATTCATAGACTTGAGGCACAAAGGAATATTTTACAGCCAAGTTCCAAATTCTTTTGGATTTTAAACAATTAGGATTACAAAAGAATTTTTTTTGGCAAATTATAACAGAGAATCATTTTTTATTGCAACACACACTTGGTGATTTAAAGGCCAGCAATATATTCTCATAATTAAGACAGTTAATAGCCTGAGCATTCTGTGATCTCCATTAGAAAGTTTTTTATAGACTTGGCTTCTTGTTGTCTTCTGTCTTTGCACTGTGTGTGTGTGTGTGTGTGTGTGTGTGTATGTGTGTGTACGTGTGTTGTATATCAAGCTGTTTAATCTATCACTCTCCACTTATTCCTTAGACTTAAATTAAATTTGACTGAAAAGTCAGTGTGACTGCTGGCACTTTTCTCCCTCAATTCCTATTCTCTCTTCTTTTCTTTTCCTCTTCCATTCTTCTCTGTGTCTTTCCATTTTTTTACAGACACACACACACAAAACCATTAGCTTCTTCTTTATGAAACAGAGGTTAATTTCGTCTTTATCATTCCTTGACCATGACTTCCATGTTCTTTTAACAAGTAACGCACTAGCAACATTTGCTGTGTTTCTCTTGTAACAATCATTTGATCTGCTTACTAAGAGGCAAGAGAGTCCCTTAGTCATTCATGAATACTCATTGTTATAGTCATTCTGTGACTGTCACTGACATTTTGTTCCTGTGAAGTCACTTGATGACGATTAATATTGTGAGAATGAGTTGTTTTACATAAATCAATTTAGTATAATTGATATGGATGTTTAAATATTTCCTCAAAACTCTTGAAAGATGCTCAGTATGGAACTCAATTAGGCCAGTATTCATAAAGCATAGTCTAAGGAGAGCTTACAGAGGAGTTAAGAGCATATTCAGTGTTGTGCATTCCCATGTCTTCTAGAGTGTTGTCTTACTCCTTCCTAAATCTAAATGCCCTTTCCATGCATGGTTGGATGAAAATTCTTACAAATTCTCAATAGTGTTCCTCAAAATTATTTTTGCTTGGTGAGACAGGTTCATATGTATCTCAAGCTGACCTTGATGCACATCCTTTGTCTTTAAAGATATATTGTCTACATCTATATCCTCAGAAGAAGTTAAAATCAGGAACAAGCTTGAGGTCTCTTATTAGTTCAAGTTCTTCCAGATCAGTCTCCTGCTCCCATCTCTGTGTTTCAACTCTCTCTCTCTCTCATTATTCTGTTGATTTCATGCTAAGGCTTTTAACCTAAATTCCTGAGATTTTTGTGAAGCAAGTTTTTACTTACAAGTTATTTTCTACTGTATTTAAAATAAGGAATCTTCAGATATTTCCTTAAATGTGTTGTGAATATCAGCTCACTCTCTAATTAAAATCTGTGGTTGATCCATGGCATGGATAGCCTTGCAGAGAGCAGATGAATCATACATTCCCATTTTCTACATAAAGAAAACTCAGCAGTTAGCTCTCTTCCAACCACTGACTCAGCATTTTTACCCCCTCTGGGATGCTTCCATTTTCTTTTCAGAAGATTTTTTTCTGAAAGTAACTTTCAGTGTCAATTGAAACAAAATTAGTTGATACATGAAGATTTCAGTATGCTAAAGGATTGAATTAGTCAAAGAAACTATGTGACCATTAAGCTTGCATATAAAAATAGATATCCTTTTACATTGGAGAAACAAATTGTGTCCTTGAATGCTCTAGGAGAGCTCAGGTGGAGCAAAAGCTGACAAGAACCTAGTCCCCACCACTTTATTTTGCCTTACAAAAATAGATTCTTGGCAGAAATTCAAAGCTGACAGTTTACAGGAGCCCAATTTTAACATTTGTGGGGTTTTAAAGGAAGAAAGCCCCAAAGTCGTCATAAACTGTGCCATGGTATTTAGACTCCAAGTACCTGAATGGAAAACTAAGAACTTCTATTAAAAATTGAAGATAATTTATTGATTCCAGTCACCAAATTTTCCTTCATGTATTGCCGTCCTGTTGCTTTTAGCGCAAAGATATTCCTAATCATCACTGTAGCAACTATACATAGTTTTAAATGTTGAAGAACATTCTGAAAATGAAGTTTGGATTTATTTTAAGGCATTTTGGTGTTCTTTGGAAGCATAATTTTAAATCATGAATAATCGAGTTCTTTGTATTTTTACATAATATCCAACATTTACAGAAAAAAAATGGAGCAAAGTGGTTTTGCTTGTTAAACAGAGATTAGATCAATAATTCATGAACATCTGCAGAGAATGATTGCTAAATTGTGTGCATGTCACAAAAACACTGAATGAAACCCATAATAAGAAATTATGTTCATCACAGCACATTAGAATAGTTTCTCAAACCAGAAATGATTTAACCTACCTTAGTTCCAAATTCATGCTCAATAGCCCACCTGAAAGTTATTTTCTCTCCAACTGCTAATATTTTAAATAAATAAATTTGTTATATAGTGTGAGAGGCAATTGTGTTATTATTATAACATAAAAGTAACAAGGAATAACCATTCACATGTAAAGGACATAAGAGTCAGGAAAAAAGGGATTAGAGGCAGGTATTTTTCAGCTTAGGTGAATATAGGCTGTGTGATGATTCTCTCATCCCTTGCTTTTTGCCCTTTTCCCTTTACCCTTTGTAACACCAATGACCTTATTTTATTTTCACCAAAAATGTCCATATTTCATCCTCCTTATAGAGTGATTTTGTGAAATAATTTAAAAAAATAAATCAGAACTTCCTTATACATTCCTGACAACCAGGAGGAGCTTATGGTAGTTTCTTAATGAAAAGGTCATATTGAATAAAACTTTTCCAATAAATTATTTCTATAACATGTAAGATTCAAAATAATTTATAAAGGTAGAAATGACAGCATTTTACATTTTCAGATATATGAGTGAAAGTCTTAGTAGAAGTATAGCAAAGCCTGATGTCCTCCAAAGGTAGTATAGAATTAGGAAGCCTAGATCTATCCCTTGTGGTGCCTCTGATGGGAGGCACAGATAAAAGTAAGTGTCCCATCACTAATTTGGCACTGGATGAGGTCCCTGCTCTGTAAGGTTTTAACAAACTTCTTCAGTGAGGACCTCTCATTATTAATTTTTGCTCCTGGTCCACTTCTCTTCTCAGTATTTTCCCTCTAATGCAAAAAACAAACACAATCTCTTTTTTTCTGAGCATATCTTTGTCCATTCTCAGTTCTGTATTAACCACCTTCTTTTCTTTAATTTTCCAAAACTTATAGCATGTCTTATTCTTCTAGGTGTCTTCTAAAGTGCCTAAATCACAAATACATCCATGTTTCCCTACCCTAAGTGTATTAGTTTAATATATGAAATTTTCTCCTGTCTTTTGGAGGTCTTTAAAGAATTATAATGTAATTCTAATGGGGATTATGTTGAACTTGTATATTGCTTTTGGTAGGATAATAAAATTTACTATGTTGATCCTACCAATTCATAAAAGTGGGAGATCTTTCCATCTTTTTATTTATTTCTTGAAGATTCATTTTTATTAGATATTTTCTTCATTTACATTTCAAATGTTATCCCCTTTCCTCTTTTTCCCACCAAAACCCCTCTATTCCATCACCCTTCCACCTGCTCACCAACCCACCCATTCCCACTTCCCTGACATGGCATTATCCTACACTGAGGCATTAAGCATTCACAGGACCAAGGGCCTCACCTCTCATTGATGTCAAACAAGGTCATCCTGTGCTACATACATGACTGGAGTCATGGGTCCCTCCATGTGTACTCTTTGGTTGGTGGTTTAGTCCTTGGGAGCTCTGGGGGTACTGGTTGGTTCATATTGTTGTTACTTCTATGGTGATGCAAAACCCTTCAGCTCCTTGGGTCCTTTCTCTGGGGAGCTCCTCCACTGGGGACCCTGTGTTCAGTTTAATGGTTGGCTGAGAGCATCTCTCTCTCTATTTGTCAGACACTGGCGGGGTCTCTCAGGAGATAGCTATATTGGGCTCCTGTCAACTAAAACTTGTTGGCATCCACAATATTGTCTGGGTTTGGTAACGGTATATGGGATGGATCACCAGATGGGGCAGTATCTGGATGGCCTTTCCTTCAATCTCTGCTCCACACTTTGTCTCTATAACTCCTCCCATGGCTATTTTGTTCCCCCATCTAAGAAGGATCTCAGTGGCCACACTTTGGTCTTCCTTCTTCTTGAGCTTCATGTAGTCTGTGTATCTTGGATATTCCAAGCTTTTGGGCTAATATCCACTTATCAGTGAGTGGATACCATGTGTGTTCTTCTGTGATTGGGTTACCTCACTCAGGATGATATTTTCTAGTTCCACCCATTTGCCTAAGTATTTCATGAATTCATTGTTTTTAATAGCTGATTAGTACTTCATTGTGTAAATGTACCACATCTTCTGAATCCATTCCTCCATTGAGGGACATCTGGGTTCTTTCCAGATTCTGGCTATTATAAATAAAGCTGCTATGAACATAGTTGAGCATGTGTCCTTATTACACTTTGGAGCCTCTTCTGGGTATATACCTAGGAGTGGTATAGCTGGAACGTCAGGTAGTACTACCCCCAAATTTTTTCCAGAGTGGTTGTACCAGGTTGCAATCCTACCAGCAATGGAAGAGTGTTCCTCCTTCTCCACATCCTTGTCAGCATCTTTTGATAATGTCTTAGATTTGTTTTACTATTGAGAATAGAAACCAAGACCAAGGCAACTCTTATAGGGATAATATTTAATTAGGGCTGGCTTACAGATTTAAAGGTTCAGTTTATCATCAAGGCAGGAGCTTGGCAGCATCCAGGTAGACTGAGGGCTGGAGGAGATGAGAGTTTTATTAAGAGTTTTATATCTTCATTCAAAGGCAGAAGGAGAATACTGGCTTTCAGGAAGCTAGGTCGAGTGTCTTAGTGTCCACCCACACAGTGACACACTTCTTCCAACAATCTACTCAAACAAAACACTCCTCCAAACAGTACTCCTTGTGCCAAGCATATTCAATTCACCACAGATCTTACTTTGAATATTTGAAGTATTTGTTGTATAAGAGTTTCACTTGTTTTGAGTTATCCAAAGACATTTTTATATCATTTGTAGCTATTGTGAAGAACGTTTTTTTTTTTCCCCTCTGATGTCTTATCAGTCTTTCATTTGTATATAGGATGACTGCTAATTTCTTTGTGTTCTAGAAATTCCTTTGTAGATTTTTTGGGCTTATGTATACTATCATATTATCTGCAAATTGCACATTTTCTTCTTTTCCAATTTATATCCCCTTGATTTCCTTTAGTATTTTTATTCTCTAGTTAAAACTTCAAGTATTATATTGAAGAGATACAGAAAAAGTGGACAGTTTTGCCTTTTCCATGATTTTATTGGAATGGAACTGCTTTGAATTTCTCTTCATTTAATTTGAAGTTAAATTGCTATTAATTGCTTTTATTATATTTAGGTATGTTCCTTGCATCCCTAATATTTTCATGACTTTTATTGAGGTTAGATTTTTGTCAAAGGATTTTTCTGCTTCTAATGAAATGATCATGAGGTCTTTGTCTTCTCTCAGTTTTTTTATACGGTTTATTATATTTATTAAATTTTTTTAATGTTGAACCATCCATGCATCTCTGGGATGAAAGCTACTTGGTCATGGTGGATGATATTTTTGTTTTGTATTTTTAAGCTTAGTTGTTCAATATTTATTGTTATGGGATATTCTCTTACATTTTGAAATCAAGTGCAATTTTTATGTTTATAAGTTGTTAGGTTGAAGAAAAATTATTTTTGTGGTATGTGATTTAGAATGATATGTTAAAAAATGTGGATTGGAATACATGTTTCTTTCCTTAGGCTGATTTATCCCAGCTCCATAAGCAAAAATTTAGTGAAAATGTCCCTTTATGATCCTTGAGGATTTTATGTAGGAAATTCAATTTTAAGTAACTTTCAAAGATTAGCCTTCAGGAAGAATCATTATGTGGGTTGATAATAAATCCTTCCCACAATTTAGTTTTACTCTGAGATGACTGAACTTAAGGGAATCTCTTCAGTATTTTTGGTGGGTCCACAAATAATAAATAAGGTTTGAAGGGACATTGAAACTTGCCACTCAAAAACACAACTTGCATCTACTTCTACTCCTTTAGTCAGTTATCTGCTACATTTCTTAATATTTCATACTGATGCTTCTTAAAAATTTTTTATTCATTTTTAAATTTTTATTAGATATTTTCTTTATTTACATTTCAAATGTTATCCCATTTCCACGTTTCCCTTCCAAAATCCTGCTATCCCATTTCCCTTCCCCCTGCTCACTAACCTACCCACTCCTGCTTCCCTGACCTGGCATTCCTCTATGGTGGATGACATTTTAAATGTGCCCTTGGTTTAGTTTGTGAGTAGTTTTGCGTATAAGTTTATAAAGTAAATTTGTCTGCAGTTCACTTTCTTTGTTGAAACTTTGTGTAGTTTGGGTATCAGGGTGATTGAATCCTCATAACATAAATTTGGCAATGGCTCTTCTGTTTCTATTTTGTGGAATGATTTGAGATATATATGTATGAGGTAAAATTGTATGGCTCTTGTTCATCTTTTTTCTCTTTGTTTCTTTGAGGTTTTCTTTTTGTTTGTTTCTTTTTTCTTTCTTCTTTCCTTCCTTCTTTCCTTCTTTCCTTCCTTCCTCCCTTCCTTCCTTTCTTCCTTCCTTCCTTCTTTCCCTCATTTCCCTTTCCTTCCATTTCTTTTTCTTTGTTTCTTTGTATCTTTCTTTCTTTCTTTCTTTCTTACTTTCTTTCTTTCTTTCTTTCTTTTGGTTGAGAGATGTTTATTGACTATTTCTATTTGCCTTAGAGGTTACACTTCTGTTTAAATTATCTAACGGATTCTGATTTAACTTTGTTAAATAGTAACAACCAAGAAAAATTTTTAAAATTATCCTTTGTTGAGATTTTCTAAAATTTTGGAGTAAAGGCTTATAGAGTATAACCTTAAGCTCCTTTGGATTTCTCAGTGTCTCTTATAATGTCCCCTTTCATCTGTGATGTTTTCAGTGTGGATGTTCTTTCCCAGTCTTTTAGACAGTTTAGATAATTGTTTTTCTGTCTATCTTGTAGTTTTACTCAAAGAATTAACTCTTTGTTTCGTTGATTCTTTGTATTGTCTTCTTTGTTTCTATTTTATTTATTTCAGCCCCCAGTTTGGTTATTTTCTGCTATGTACTGCTCTTGAGCGTGAATATTTCATTTTGTTCTAGAGCTCTCAGTTGTGCTGCTAAGTTGTTGATATGGGATTTCTCTATTTTTTTAGACCCATAGACTTTCCTGTTAGCACTGCTTTTTCTGTGACCTATCAGTTTGGGTATGTTGTGTATTTATTTCATTGAATTCTAGAAAATATTTAATTTATTTCTGTCTTAACCCATTATTTTTTTTTCAGTAGAGAATTGTTCAGTTTTGATGAGTCTGTAGGCTTTGTGTATTTTTATTGCTTTTGAAATACACCTTTCATCTATGATGTTCTGATAGGTTACAGGGGATGTTTTAGAAGTAAATTGCCTTCTATTATTTTGAGACATGGTTGCTGACTGAGTAGCAGATCATTTTAGAGAAAATTTTATGATGTGCTAAGAAGGTATATTCTTTTGAGTTTCAATTAAATGTCTTGTTGAGATATTTTAGGTCCATTTGGTTTTATAACAAGTGTTAGTGTTTCTCTGTTAGTTGTAGATTACATGACCTGTCCATTGGTGAAGAATGAGGTGTTGAATTTCTGTTGCTATCTATATGTGAACATCAATGTGTGATTTAAGTTTTAGTGATTAATTTTTTTTTGACAAACATGAGCACCCTTGCATTCAAAGCACAGATTTAAAAAAAAAATGAAATGCCACTTTCTTGGAATTTTCTTTTGAGGAGTATGAATTGTCCTTCCCCTTCTCTTTCAGTTACTCATGGTTTAAAGCCTACTTTGTTAGATATTTGAATGGCTACACTAACTTGTTTCTTTAGTCTAGTTGCTTGTAACATATTCTTCCAACTCTTTCCTATGAGCTAATGTCTATCTTTGACATCGAGGTCTGTTTCTCATATACAACAGAAGGATGAATCCTGTTTCTGTATCCATTTTGGTTTTGTTTGTTTGTTTATGTATTTATGTGTTTATTTATTTCATTTTTAAACTTTTATTGGTTCTTTGTGAAATTTTGATCATGTACCCCATATCTGCTCATCTTACCCTCCCCTTGTACTTTCAAGGTAGAGACCTTTGCAACCTACTCCCCAAGAGGAAAAAAAATCCCATTGTGGAAGCTGTAGTATATCCATTGTGTCCTACATATGTTGTCTACCACTCTTTGCTTGCAAATGTTCATTGCAATGACTCATGGGTTTGTTTTGAGACCTCTGACTTCTGCTATTTTGTCAGTACTAGAACCTTACTGAGACTTTTCTCAGATAACCTATGGGTTCCCTGTGTCATGGTAATCTTATAGTTTTGGATCTGTAGGACTGGTTTCTTCATATACTGCAGCAGTTCATTAATTGGGTATGTGTTGGGTGCACCAATTTAAGACCAGGATCTGGGCCTGAGCTTTCTCTGAGCTGGTCAGCCTATGAACTCTCCCTGTCCCCCACCCTCATCCTTGGATTCACTTTACCAGAAACCCTCACATCCAGGCCAAACTCTACTGTGATGCTCAGGTGAGGTGTAGAGTTTGGTCTTCCCAGTGCTAATACAGGCTGTAGGGAAGGGCCAACTCTCCTGCCTGATGTATGTGGCAACATGTTATTCAGGCACATCTTTCCATTGCCCATGTCACCACAAGGGGAACAAGTGTTGGGGCAAGTTCTCCCATGCTCATCCCCATGTGAGGCTGGCTTGCCTATCTCCCAATCACCAGGTTCAGCTCTACTATGCTTCCCAGACAAAGTCCAGGGTCAATTCTCCCAAGTGCAGCAGCTGGTGAGTGGCAGGGCCAGCTTTTCTGCTCTCATAACCACAGCAACCATGTGTCCTTCCTGCTGTAAGTAGTGAAAAGGAGGGAAAAGGAGTTTATCTCTCCCTTATCCAAGCCACTTCAGGGAGATGAATGTGAGAGTCAGTTCTTCCACACTCATATCCTGTATCCTCAGAATTTGTTTATCTAATTCTTGGGGAATATGTCAGCCTGCTGTCCATAGTACTGTGGCTGGCTATCAGCAGGCTTAGCACATTAATTCTGTTAATCTGTACCTTTTTATTGGGGAATTGATATCACTGATATTGAGAGATAACAATGGTCAATGATGGTCAAATACTGGTTTTATTTTTTGTTTTTATTTCTATTGGTAGAGGGTGACATGTGTGTGTGTGTGTGTGTGTGTGTGTGTGTGTGTGTGTGTGTGTGTGTTGAGAGCATGTGTGTGTGTTTTTGTGAGTGTTTTCCTTCTTTTGATTTTTGCATCTGTGAAATTATTTATTTCTTATGTTTTCATTGGAAAAATTAACCTTCTTTGTTTGTAAATTTCCACCCAGTGCTTTTCTTTAGGTCTAGATTTGTGGACAGATATTGTTAACACTTGAGTTTATCACAAAATAACTTCTTTTTTCCATTTATAGTGATTCTAAATTTTGCTGGGTCTAATAGTCTGGGCTTGCTTCTGTGGTCTCTTAGAATCTGCTATGCATCTGTTTAGGCCTCCAACTTTTAGAATCTTCACTGACTAGTCAGGAGTAATTCTGATAGGTTTATTTTTATATGTAATTTTACCTTGCAGCTTCTAATATTCTTTATTTATTCTGCATGTTTAATCTTTTGATTATTATGTGGTGAGGGGGATTTTTTTCCTGATCCAAAATATTTGGTACTCTGAATACTTCCTGTAATTTCTTAGATATCTTCTTATTAGGTTAAGAAAATTGTCTTCTATGATTTTGCTGAAAATATTTTTTTGGATCTTTGAGCTGGAATTCTTTTTATTTTATTTGTAGTATTCTTTAGTTTGGGATTTTTATAATGTTCCAGATTTCCTGAATGTTTGTGTCATGAATTTTAAGATTTAACATTTTCTTTGCCTGATGTATCTAATTCTTCTACTGTATCTTCAATGCCTTAGATTCTTTCGTTTGTAATTATGTTGATGATACTTGTGTCTGTACTTTTGGTTCACTTACCTAAGGTTTTTATCAGTCCCTTGATTTGAGTTTTCTTTACTCTTTCTATTTTGATTTTCAGGTCTTAGAAAATCTTATTCATTTCCTACAACTGGTTGTTTGGTGTTTTTTGTCTTTCATTAAAGATTTATTAATTTTCTCTTAAAAGACCTCTATATTCTTCTTAAAGTTGGTTTTAAGGTTCTTTTCATGTGTTCTAGTGGTGTTGCCATATTCCGAACTTGTTATTGTAAGATAGTAGAACTATGGTGGCAACATATTTCCCTAACTGTTGTCAGTTGTGCTCCTGTGTTGATGTCTAGGCATCTGGGGTTGTAATGATTATAGGTCTAGGTGCTGATTTCTGAATTTGTCTTTGTTGAATGTGTGTTTTATTCCTTGCTTTCTGTTTCCTTTAGGATTTTCTGGTCAGTGTGCCCTCTGATTGAGAAAATTGTTTCTCTCCACATTCATAACTGAACTTCTAGACTTCTAATGAATGAGTACCCTCAGATGGAGCAGAGGGCCTCTGTCAAAGTTAGGTGTTAGGGTATGGGAAGGAGGAATTAAGGAAGTATTCATGATAATGTGAGAAGAAACTAAGGGAGTGAGTGGCATGCCTTAGTGCGCACCCTACTTAAAGTTCCAGTTGTCAATGTGACCACCAGTGCAAGAAGGAGCTCTGCTACAGCTGGTGGCTGAAACATGGAGAGAAGGAGAGAAGAGGGATTGAATGGTATGGGTAGGGACACAGGGAGTGGTGTTTGTCTACTGACCTACTTGAATTAGTCATGTTTGGCATGGCCTCTGTTTGAGAAAGGCGGTCTCTACCTAAATTGGGAAGGGAGACATGGTGAGAAGGATGGAATGGAGTATTTGGAATAGGATGGTTAGACACTGGGAGAGTGGTAGGGGTTTACAGTGGGTGACCTATCAGAAGTTCTAGCTGCAGGTATGGACTATGGAAAGCAGGGAACCTCCTCTGGATTTAGAGCCTGAGACATAAATGACAAGGGAAAAGATAATTGGGGGTAGGGTCAGAAGTCCCTGGGCAGGTTTGTGGGGAGGGCCATCCATGGACAGGCAGTCTACCTAGAGTTCTGATGGCTGTCCTGACCTCTTATCCAATAAGGTGCTCCTACATGAGTTGGGGTGGGGGCTGGCATGGTTTTATTTTCTTAAAATGTCCTACAGATGCATAATTGACAATAAGAGACATTTAAGTCCCCTTTGATAACCCCTAACTCAAAAAAGAAGCAGTCCAGAGAGGAAGTCAGAAGAAGGGAGTCTTTCAAAATTGTGATAAAGATGCAGAAGTGCAGTACTTCACAGTTGATGGGTGGGGGTGTGAAGTTATCTTTAAGACAGTGGATATTGGGTGTCTGACCATACTTCAGAGACTATATGGGCAACATGAATTGGACTTGTCTTTTTGTTTTGTTTTGTTTTGTTTTGTTTTTTTGTTTTGTTTTAGTTTTTTCTTTAAGAAGGAAGGACACAAATATGGGAGGAAGAACCTGGGAGGAATGAGAAGCAGGAATGATTGTGGTACATTGTATAAAATTCTCAAATAATCAATAACATAGAGTTTTATTACTATGAAGAGACCATGGCAATAAATAAAGAAAAAATAATTGGGGCTGGCTTAGAGATTCAAAGGTTAGGTCTATTATCATCAAGGTGTGGAGAATGGCAGACATGGTGCTGGAGCAGCAGTTAATTTATATCTTGATCCACAGGCAGCAGAAGTAAACTGATACACTGAGCATAGCTTGAGCAGAGGAGACCTCAAAACCTGCCTCCAGGGTGACACACTTCCCCCAATAGGGCTACACCTATTCCAACAAGGCTATATGTCTTAATAGTGCCACTCTGTATGGGCCATGAATTCAAACACATTAATCTATGCAGGCAAAGCCTATTCAAACAACCACAATCAATAAAAATATTATATTGGCAAAAAAGAACAACTGACACACATTCACACACATACACACATGCACACACACACACACACACACACACACACACACACACACAAACACACATCTATTTTAAGGCAAACAAATAGTACCCAATTGTTGTGGATTGCCCTGGTGCTGTTTGTATTTTGATGTTCATTCTGCTTCCCCAAGAAGGGCTACCCAGACAAGGAATGAGTTTCATACTCAGGTGATTTAATGTGAACCTTCTCCCCATTTTAATTGGCCAAATAAAGGCTAGAGCCTGTGATTGGGCAGTGGAAGGGAAAGATGGGACTGGAGCATTTAGAGAGGGGGAAGAGAGGAAGGCAGGAAGGAAATGAGGAGACAAAGGAGACAAAGGAAGACAGTGGAAGAGGAGGTAGAAGGAAGATTGAGTATAACCAAGTGGCCTGGAGAAGTCACAAATAGCAAGGGATCTCATAGCTGGGGAATAGAGAAGTGTAGCAGTAAATCTGCCCAGTCTAGGCATGAAGCTTATAAATATTGTAACCGAGTTGTGTGTTCTTTGCATGGGCTTATTGGGGTTGAAGATTTATTAAAACACCAAATAGCTTCCAATATTACTTTTTTTAAAAACAGTTGCAAAATCAAATGCAAAGTGTCATATAATATTTTTAGTATTAAAATGCTAACAACATATATTCAATACATATTTTATTTCATGAATATATTTACGGTGAAAATAATATGTTGAACATAATTAGCAATAATTTCAATCTGATTTTTCCTTATTCTATGTATTTCATTTTTATTATGTGTACATTTTATTACTTTGTATTGTGTGTATGTGTGTGAGTGCCAGTGTCCACTTGACATGGCATACACTGGGAATTCTGGGAATTGAACTCAGGTCATTAAGTCCTGTTACCCACTATAAGATATTTCTATAGTCCAATTCTCTGTTTCTTAAACAACTTACTCTCTCATTGCTTACCAACCAGTCTATTAGATATACAAGCAGAGTATCTCTTTTCTTTATAGGATAGTTAAGATGGAAATGTTAAGAAATGAAATTTATCAGTTACCAAATAATTCAATAAATTTAGTCAATGTCCCTTTTCCTTGCCAACGTTACCTAATTATTTCTATTGCCACATGAGCTGTGCATGCTTTCTTTCCTTCCATAGGCTTCCCCTCACTGCTTCTGTGGTTGTGACTCCTTGGGCTAGTGAGAGCCTGCTTTTATTTGTGGCTTCCCTACAATGTATGTCTTAAACATTTGCTTCTGCTCACCACAAGGAAAAGGGCCAGGGGAGAAAGAGATAGAGAAATGGTTCTCATTACATAATCTCAGTCTCCAGAAGCCATTAATTCAGACTGCTTGCCTTTACCACATTTGAATGACTCTGGTTAAAGTGACCAGTAACTTCAGCGTATCTCCTTTAAGAAAGAGTTGAATCTGAAAAAGAAAAATCTTTTGTAGTATTTTTAAAAATCTCAATCTCTGCAGTCTTTGTTAATCCCTTTCATTGATGTCTGTTGTTTTTGTTTATAAAGTCTGCTTATTTTCATATACTGCTCACTCCTGCCAGCTGGATGTGTTGGTATTTTGCTTTATTTTGTCTCAACTTTCTTCTTCTCTTTTCCTTCTTCTCCTTGCTTGATTAACATGATGGTTCACATATACACAGTTTGAGGCTCATGTTACCATCAATTGCATCTAGAAAGACAGGGCAAATTAAGAGAATTTGAGTAAGGAAAGAATCAATCAGGACCTCATTAATGTACCTTGCTACCTAAGAGCCAAAGATATCAACACAATTGATTGAACCACTGCAAAGACTTTTTACAGAGAAAACCCTTTTACAAGAAATATTCCAAACAAGAGTATTAAAAGAATTACTGAACCTTCTCTGGGGAAAAATGTTTGTCTCCCCACTGTGATCTGCTTGTCAACTTTGCCTGCAGTTCTTTCCCATTATTAAACTTGACAAACACTGCCTCCCTAAAACACACTCATGCCACCCTACTTTTCCTTCCCTCAAAAGAAACTCTTGACCACATGAGAGAAGAGACAACCAGCTCATCTCCAAACTTTGCTTTCAATTCTACTCAGTGTTTCAACTTTGCTGTATACTTCAATCTTGTTCTAAGTTGTAGCTTGTATATAATGCTGTTCAAGCATCCATGGAGCATTGTTGGATGTATTCAGACATTCCTAATATATGTCAATCTGTCTCCTCGTTTAATCTCATCTTTGTTGTCTCTGCCTTTCATCTTGAGTCAAAGACCCTTTTACAAACTGATGAGAAATATCTTCAGGGGACTCCCTGATCTGCAGTCTCAATTTCAGGCTGAATCTTTTAATGCTGCTGTCCTTAGGACGCATTTCTGGATATCCAAACTCATACCCAAGCATGGCAATACACAGAAGCTTTGAGACATCAGAATCAATGTTTCTAATATCAAATGATACTACTGTATAAATGTTACTTTTTGGCATCCTCTTCCACAGACAGAAAGCATAAAGGCATCTGTGGAGGCCAATTTTAAGCCAATATCAGCTGCTCTACATTAGGTATAATGCTTGCTTTCAGGCAATGCCTTGCCCTAAGTGTTTTCATTTTGAGAACTTTTATTTTGACATATCTCACATATGTGTGCCTCATAGTACAAAGACGACTTTCTCATGAATAAATGTTGAGAGATGCCAATGTGAAGTCACTACATGATTCATCTTTTAGAAAACACTTAGAGACATACTACAAATGGTTTCCATAAACTCTATTTTTTAAATATTTATTAAACCTCATAGTTTAGTATTCTACTGAGTCATGTAATTTCTAATCACTTTTGAAGCAAGAGTTGATTACACTTAAGACAAAGAGACAGAAAGATGCCTAAAATAGCCAATATTTTTACTGATAAAGTCTGACTGGGGGAGGTGATTTTAGACTGTGGAAAAGATGGCATGCTTTGCTCTGTTTCCATTTTATTTTTTTAATGATTCACACAGCCATGAGTTGAGTGGTTTATTATGAGTTCTTTAATTGTGGATGTGCTCCTACAAATCAGATTACTTATAAAATAAGAAATTACAAGACTGTTTTTGGTATTCAAAATCAAAAAGAAAAGAAAAAAGTTAGAAAGCAAGAGACAAACTCAAACATTCTCAGCTCTCCTCAACTCATGAGTCATAGATGTCAGTGAAAGGTGGATCTCATCCCATGGAAAAGAGAATAGAAAATCAATGTTCTACTTAGGAATGCCACTTTACTCCTTTGTCACCAAAATGCAAACATTGTGACAAGAAGAAAGCTCAGTTCCTAACCACTGCAGAATTGAAACTATACAATGCCTCCTTCATGTTAACTACAAAATAGACCCTTGATGAGCAAAGAAAGAAACCAGATATGTGTAATTAATTCTAATATTATAATATGTTGTTAATGAAAATAAATACTAGTGAGAAAATAACAATTTATATTACTACGGATAAAAGAAGATGGTGTGGTTATGGAATTAATTGTCAGCAGAAAAGTAGTTAATTTAGATGCTGTAATTAAAGATGTAAGAAAAACAATGGCTCTTGGTGATTTCTCATTAAATGTGTGGTTTTATTTCAATTTCCACTTTTCAGCATGTTTTCTGGCAAGTCATTTTAAAAAAACTAAGAAGCAGTATGTTTAGAAGGAAAAGTTCTGAGGCAAACATTCCTTGAATGTTCAAGAAACAGAATGTAATATTCAAAGTTTACTTTTTAGAGAGAATACAGGAACAACTTTCTGGAGTTAAACATAAGAACAACATCTGAAAGGATAAATGTAGACATGAAAAGATCTTCAGATTAAAGACATTTTCATTAAACACAAAATCATATTTTTATAATCTTATATGCAAGGTGCTAAGAAGATAGTTTAGTTGGTAAACTATGTGCCCAACATATAAGAGGACCAGACTTCAGGTTCTGGTAGTCCTGTG
This sequence comes from Tokudaia tokunoshimensis, assembly GCA_036184795.1. Taxonomy (NCBI): domain Eukaryota; kingdom Metazoa; phylum Chordata; class Mammalia; order Rodentia; family Muridae; genus Tokudaia; species Tokudaia tokunoshimensis. The sequence continues at coordinate 11,313,654 of BTHU01000008.1, forward strand.
GCACCACCATACATGCTAGGCTGAGGATGATGCTGTGCCTATATATCCAGCCTATAGGAGAATGGAGACAGGAGATTCCCAAAATAAACTAGCAAGCTAGAATAGCCCAGCCAGGGCACTGTGCTCTCAAATGATAGACACTCTTTCAATCTATTAACTGGAGAATAATTGAAAAAGATACAAGATATCAAATAATACTTCCATGTGCAAATATGTACAACTCATTTACACTTATACATATATACATGACCCTAAATTATTGAACATGCCTGTCTCTGCACAGACATGTATACCATACACATACACAAGCAAAATAAATATTTATAAATACACACCAACACATACACACACACCCATATAATTTATATAAACTGAAAAGTTCTCAACTAGAACTGAGTTATGTAGAAATATGGTGTCCTACTTAGGATACACTATCCTTTAAGTTTTATGATCAACATAAAATCTACACTCAAATTATTATAGTTACACCTCCAACAGTTTATTGAAAAAGTTCTAGGAAGAAAAACTCAAATTAATGAGATATTGGTAAGTCTGTGTAAGAATTAAATAAAAAAAATATCAAGACTACACAGAGCAAAGTATAATGAATACACTTAGCACCAAAATAGTATCAGATAAGCTGTACCCATTGAACTAGATATGTCAAAACTGATCTTTATCATGAAGCAGTGTTTCATTTCATCAATAAAATGTTCCTACAATCTTGGGTCTAATATTATTTGATTATGATTTCATAAAGAACATGAAAAAACAATGGAAGCTATAGCTTACTTCAAAGAGAAATGTGAATACCTCCTAAGCACTAAGGTCTACAATCAACAGTCCACTGAGGCCCTTAGAGAAGCAGAATGTTCTACTGTTAACCACAAAGTGGGAATCGACTTGCTTTCATGGGAAAGATATGTGCAGAGGGGAGTGAAACTGCAGTGAGAACACTTTAGCATTCTGCACTCTTAGACATGTACAACAACAGCAACAAAAAAAATTTAGTTCATGCCAAATGGAGAGGGTCAGCCAACAGGACAGCACCAATCATTTTACACCTCCAGATAAATTTACCAGGCTTTTGAAATCATGATAAAAGTTGCCTTTGTTTTTTCCTGGGTGTATGTTTATGCACTTTGAACATGCATTAGCCTGTGAAAGGCAGAAGAGTATAACTGATCTCCTGGAACTAGAGTTTCGGGAAGTTGTGAGCTACATGTAGATGCTGTGAACTGAACCTGGGCAATAAATTGAAAGAGCAATAAAGGCTCTTAATAACTGAGCCATATCTCTAGCACCAAGCATTATATTTTTAATAACTATAAAGCCTATCTTACATCATAAGACAGAAATAGATCCCCTTATCCTAATTTCTGTGAGATTCGTACTTCCTGTATGTAAAAGTGAATAGAATCTGCTAATGAAGCCATCTCAGGCTGCAGATTGTGAAAGGGTATGTGAGAAAACATTAATTACAAGTTTAATTATTGTACTAATTATCACTTTTACTACACCATATATAAAAATATAGTACCTCTAAGCAACAATTTCAACTTGCAGGTCATGAATGTGGGAAAAGCTGAGCTTGGTAATTCCTCCCTGAGTCATCTGGGAGATGGAACTTCTTATCTAGTTTTTGCCATGTGGTGTATCTGACAGGCTGATATCCAGCCTGGCTTTCTCAGGCAGCTATGACTTGATGAAGGCTGCACATCTGAAGTTACCAATAAACACTTCTGTGTATGGAAGCCCCGCTAATTACAGTCACATTCTACAATTTCCAGGTAGTTCTTCTGAGTTTGGCACAAAATGGATGGCTCCCTTTTTGAGCAGGCCTTTCCCTTCTCTGATCTTGTATTGGGACCATGAGCCTCCATGCCTTCTACCTGGGGAAGGTCAAGTAGTACTTGAAAGATCTACAAGTTCAACTTCATCTTTGCCAATAAGAATCCACCCAGGAAGTACCTGAGATTCCTGGAATGCCTCCCCACACAAATGAGACATTAAAAGTGATTTAAACTCTAGCCAATGATTTTACAATCACCTTGAAAATTTCTTACTATCCAAGGTTCATTGATAGCCATTGTCCATGCAGAAAAAGTGTATGCATACAAGGTAAGATAGTCTAGAAGATTCATTTCATTAAAATCCTTGGAGAATGCCTTTCTTCCCCAGCACTCAGCATTCAATCCATCCAGCCAGATGGATTTCCTGCAGACCCTACCTTTTCAGGACTCCAATTCATCCTTTAAACCTGGCATGTGGCAGCACCTGAGAGGAAGGAAACAAGCATTCATACCACAGTTGACACACACACCACATCTGGCTATTGTAGGCGATTTTATGCCGACCCCTGTCCAAAGTCCCATGACAAACAACTATCACATAGTCTTACATTTTATTTTCCAGTCACTTACTAGCTTTCTTGTTAAAGCTTCATGTTTCTACACTACTCTACTTTCTGTAGTAGATAATTAAATGAGAAATGTTGCCTAGTACTTCTTAAACATATCCCCTGTCTTAAATTCCTCACTTCTCATGAATTCTATAGATGTTATACCACTGAACAGTATCTGCCAGACTGTTGGAGATTAGCTCATAGTTTTAACCTCTTCCATCTGAATTATTCTGATTGTCTTCAAGGTTGCTGTGTTTGTTGTGTATAGACAACTCATATCAGCTTATGCAAATTTTTTTCAAATAATTAATTTATTTATTATTTTACACTCCATATGTTATGCCCCATCTACCCTCCCACTGTTCCACATCCCATACCTCCTCCCAACCCCCCTATCTCCATGTAGATGTCTCCACCTCCTACCTCACCTGACCTCTAATCTCCCTGGGGCCTCCAGTCTCTTGAGGGTTAAGCGCATCATACCTTAATTTACACAAACAAAACAGTCCTCTATTGTATGTGTGTTTGGGGCCTCATATCAGTTGGTGTATGCTGCCTGTTTGGTGATCCAGTGTTTGAGAGATCTCTTGGGGTCCAGATTAATTGAAACTTCTGGTCCTCCTACAGGGTTACCCTTCTCCTCAGCTTCTTTGAGCCTTTGCTAATTCATCAACAGGGGTCAGCAATTTCTGTCCATTGGTTGGATGCAAATATCTGCATATGACTCTTTCAGCTGCTTGTTGGGTCTTCCAGAGTATAGTCATGCTAGGTCTCTCTTTTCTTTTTTTCTTTCTTTCTTTCTTTTTCTTTTTCTTTTCTTTTCTTTTTTTAGGTCTCTTTTTCTAAGTGCTCCATAGCCATGGTAATAGTTTCAGGCCTTGGACCTTCCCCTTGAGCTGGATCCCACTTTGGGCCTGTCACTGCACCTTCTTTTCCTCGGGCACTTCTCCGTTTCCATCCCTGTAATGTGGGACCGTGAAAGGCAGTCTGTGGCCAGGTTGAGCAAGGCTTACTTCAGAGACCCAGTAGAATATTCTAAAAGGGACAGAACATGAATAATGCTCCCAGTTACTTAGGCTCCTGACACCAACTCCATACTCCTGATTCCTCAACTCCATAACCTGTGACCATCAGTGTTAGCCACCAGTAGGGTCAGGCCCAGTGTTCTGGCTGGACTCTACCCCCAACAGTTACCTGGCTCGAGCCAGGTTTTCCCTGTCCCACAGTTACCTGGCAATAGCCAGGTAACCCAGCCTACTATAAAAGGAGATACCAGGACCCTCCTAGCTCTTTTGCCTGTTTCTCTTGTCCCTTTCTCTTGTCTCTCTCTCGGCCCCCTGTTCCTCCCTCTCTCCCCATTCTTCTCCTCTCTTTCCATGTAGTTATGGCCAGCTCTCGCACCTCTATCTTTTCTTTCTCTCTTTACTTCTTTATCTCATTTTCTTTTCCTAATTCTCTATAATAAACCTTTGAAACCATGGGCTTTCTCTTCTTATCAAAACCCACCATATAGGAACAATGGAACAGGCCTCAGTGTCTCCAGCTGCCAGAAAGGACACAGGACTTCCCCCACCTGGCTAGACTTCCTCTAAAGGTACATGGGTCCTCAACAGAACAGCCTGCATTCTTGGCAAGGACCTCCCCCCGCTCCCCCAGCTGGGCAGCCTCCCTTCCATAGATACATGGGTGACCACCATCCCTACATGGGTACGCGCGGCCCCACTTGTTTCGTTGTTTCAGACAGGAACAATTATGGGTCAGAGTTTTGACTGTGAGATGGCCCCCATGTCCCTCATTTGATGCCCTGCCTTCCTGCTGGAGGTAGGCTTTATAAGCTCCCTTTCCATACTGTCAGGCATTTCAACTAAGGTCCCTCCCTTTGAGTCCTGAGAGTCTCTCACCTCCCAGGTTTCTGGTACATTCTGGAGTGTCCCCACAACCTCCTATCTTCCAAAGTTGTCTGTCACAAGTGGAAAGGGAAGGAGGGACCTGGGAGGGGAAGTAGATCGGGGGTGGGGGTGTGAGTCTGGGGGAGAGGGAAACCTGATCTGGTATTGAGTGAGGGAAAAGAACTGAAGCCCTGAGGGTCAGCAGAAAGAATGGAAACAGCCCTTGTAATTCTTAACACTTGAGCTCTGTCTTCCAATGCTTGTTTATTCTGCTCATATTTCCCTTTACATTGTAACAGCCTTTCTTCCTACTTCTGGAGACTGAGACAAGGTCTTCATGAACACTATGCAAGCACTGTACAAGAAGGCCCAACACCTGCTTTGGAGATTTTGTCTATGCATCTCATCACTTCTGCACGTTCAGCACATGACCAGTTTTTTTTTGTTTTTTGTTTTTTTTGTTTTTTTGTTTTTTTAAATCAGTGGATTTACTGGTAAGTCTGGTATTTTTCTTGTTTTTGAAATTTCTGTACATGATGTTTTCTATATTTAAATATTGCACATTTTAAAATGTCATTTTCCTTTAGTAAGCATTAAGTGTTGCCCTGACAGCTAATTTCTTTACATTGAGAACATCTTGATTTACCAGTCACAACACCATACTTTTCTTTTTTTTTTAAATTTTATTTTCTAAGTTTTTTTTTTATTTACATTCAAAATCATTTCCCCTTTCCCGTTTCCTCCCTCCCCGAAATTCCCATAAGCCCCCTTCCCTCCCTCTTTTCCCCATTCAACCCCCTCTTGCTTCTCTGTCCTGGCATTCCCCTACATCCAGTCTTTCCAGGACCAGGGGTCTCTCCTTCCATCTTCTTAGAAATCTATTGATATGCGAATTGTGTCTAGGGTATTCTGAGATTTTGGGTTAATATCCCCTTATCAGTGACTGCATACCATGTGTGTTCTTTTGTGATTGGGTTACCTCATTAAGGATGATATTTTCAAGTTCTGACCATTTGCTTAGGAATTTTGTGAATTCATTGTTTTTAATTGCAGAGTAGTATCCTTGAGAATGTAGTAAGGACCTTTTCCTCTTAGCATTTAAATCATCTCTGAGTTACTTCTTTGTGCTCCGATGTTTCATTAGCATGTGTTGGCTTAGAATGACTTTGATTTAATTAGTAGAAATTTATCATCTTATAGAAAAGGTCTTCTGGTGCTTCCCCTTGATTGTCCATTGGTTTAAGAGTTTCACCTTGAATGGTGAGAATTGATTGGCTCCAAGTCCTGTGTGGGATTGTGCCCCAAAGACTTCTAGATCATTATTTCTTAGTCTCATAGCATTTAATTACATGCAAGGATACCAGTGGACTCAAAGATCTTTTTTTTTCAAGTATTTGAATATTTTAATTAAATCATTTCTTTCTTTTCTGCTATTTTTCTCCTCAAACTCCCCCTGGCAGAGACTTATTGATTCAGACCTCTAGAATCTCTCCTGAAGTAGGATGCATGTGCTTTTCTGATAATGAAATTTGTATTAGATCTGATTGTCTGATGAAGTATATTTGACTCAGAGCAGCCCAATCACACTTAGGAACTGACAGTTGTAAACATAAACAGAACTATGACAACGAATTTTACACTGGAAGTGAGCCAACTACACCATTTCCCTTCACAAATAATTCATTGTATTATTTTATTCAACCAATTATATCTCAGCACAAGATTATAAAGGAAAGAATATTTTTCAAAATTACCAAAAACTTCAGAAAAATACTTGCTTAGATAACCTTAAAGACTATTAGTTTGTAAGTTTATGTCAATAATAATACAAATATTAGTTTTAGGCTCCTCTCAATATTATATTCAAATAGAGATAGGTTTTCCATTATGACAGATATTATAAGCATGTTTATTGATTATTTGTCTCTTTTAGGCTTACTGGGTACTTTTTCTTCTAAACATCCATAAACCCAAATAAAAAATTAAAACACACCATGTTAAAATTTTATAATGTATTTCTTCATGCCAAATGCATTTTCAGAGCAAAGATAGAAAGCTGGCCAATATCATGCTAGCATGAAGAGAACTGTTATATTGCCATGCTTAATGAAATACTACTCAGTGTTTTATGACTAAGGGCCCAGAAGTCAGCCCAACTGGGTCTACTTGGCTTTCCTAGTTACTAACAAAGAAATTCAGCAAGTTAATTACTGCTAATTACTCTCTTTACTCAAACAGCACAGGAGTTTTAGCCAATATTGAATGTTATGAAGACAAAATTAAACAATATGTGCTAAGTTTTAGTGCAGCAAATGCCACATGTCAATACGAAAATGGTTAAATAATGTTGTGATTTTACTAATCTAGAAGAGATATGAATGAGAGACAGGAGGCTCTGTGTACAAAATATTTCAACTATTTACTCTACCAAAGTGTTTGAACCACAAGTTATCCAGATAATTCATTCACATCCAGTAATGTAGCATTTGTTACTAACTTCCTAAATATACAATAATGTTGGTGATACTAATTTATTCATATGAGGTTGGTATATTGGGTAAGTTGATATTGTCTAAATTTCTACAGCAATTTCAAATGCCATAAATAGTGTACTGTTAACAATAGGAATTTCTCAGAGTTGAATACTTGAAATAGGTTGTTGAAGGAAGGGGCTTCTATCTTCACCCTTCACTGACCTCTCTGAGTACTCAAATAGTGACAGACACCAAGTTCTATCTAGGTCCATGTTCGATATATGTGGAATCCATTCATAAAAGTCTTTGTCCTTGTTCCTAGCAACATCACAAATGCTCCCTTAATCTTCTTATTCTGTCGGATGTTGGTCTGGGCTTAAGCACATGAATAGGAAGGAGCATCAACATCAGTCTGACCCTAGCGAATAGCATGTCTTTCTCTTATGTAGGGAAAAATCAAAACGAAGCACAGAGACCCACCTGAAATGCTTTTCTCCAACACCGACTCTGCAGAGAACTGAGATGAAGTTCTTTCTAATGCAGCTCCATAGCACCAGTCTTAGGCATAGAGACATGCTGCAGCAGGTGGTTGCTGTTTCTTGTGTATCAGCACAAGGTGAATTACTCTGCCACAGATTTGCATTACATATTTATAGTGGTAACTTAGCTTTTACTTTTTTTTTGGAATACAAATACAGTAGCAGTTTTTTTTTAAATGAATGAAAGAGGGATGAATGAATCAAGAGGGATTTCAATGTCCTTGTCCTGTTGCCAATACAGTTTTTTAAAATTACACTTTAAATTTTTTTGAAAAAAAGTTTGTGTGATGGAAGAATATGTTTTAAGAACTCATTTAAACTTCTTTATATAGATTGTCAATAGTCGCCATGCTGAGAGAGACTTCCATACTCATTCATAGGAGCTTCTGCCTATTTTCTCCTTTTTTTAATACTTCCTTTCTATAACGCAACTTTTGATATCCGTGTACTAAGGAAAATATGAATAAACTTTTATGAGAATTTATTTATCAGAAACTGTAAATCCTTTATGAATCTTTACTGCTTTTCCTCTTAAAATTAAAGTATCTTCTACAAATAAATTCTTGTTTTTAGAGTACCTGTGTGGAAAAATGCAGATTTTACAAGGAAAATAAAAGTTTATAAAGAGTAAGGAAATGTAGGAGGTGAAGAAAATCTAACTGTGTTGCTACTTTCCTTTAAATGCTTCTAGAAGAAAGGATTAGAAGTAAGAGAAGTAATTTATCCTCTGATAGCTTAAAGTAGACAATAAACAGTCACACACACACACACACACACACACACACACAAATAGGCTTGAATACATACGGAAAGCAAGTTTTTCTTATGTTAGTATCATGTAGGAGAAGTAGATTTGATGCTCTAGAACAACAGGTGGAGGAATCCACAACACTGTCAGTTCATATAAATGATGAAAAAAACATTTTCATGTTTATGAAGGTACGTTCTAATACTCAAATACTACAGTATATATAATATCAATTTCTATTAAAATCTTGATTTTCCAAAAGACAGTCATTTAGCTTTTGAATATTTATTCTTTTGGAGAATATAGCTCAGTTAAAAAGTATGAAGGTTAAATTCAAAATCCCCAAACCAAAGCACAATATTTGCACAATTTTTATTATGTGACCTAAGGTAGATCATTCCTTTTTGGCATATTATGTTCATTTTCATAGACTCATAAAACCTCTAAAGCCATAATTTGAAAAAATAGTGAGTCCTAAAGAAAAAATTATGAAAGAAATAGAGAAAATGTACATAAATCCAGGTCCACACACTCCTTCTGGATTGATCTAAACCAGATTTTTCCAGTTTTCACTCAGTTCAATTAGCACATGCACCATACTATAAAATTATCAGATTTACTGTGTGCACAAGCATTTGTGTTGTGCGCTTCAGTGAGTGATGTGCTATCAGGATACAGAGTTCAGTCACATTTTTTTATAGATTTAAAGTTCAGCAAAATTATAACTTTAGGCATAAAATAATCCAAATATTATGATTTAAAATACTAGTAAATATTCTATATTTCTTGTATTTACAAAAGAGGGCTTAATAAAAATCAACTTTGTTCTGAGATAATCATGTATCACCCATGTTTCATGTATTTTAAATTTTTGATATTTCAAAATAATGAGTTCTCAATGCAGCTGATGTATCATATATGAATATATATAGAGAGATACATCCATAATACACACACACACACTCACACACACACACACACACACACACACACACACACACACACACACATATATATTCTTGTATTTAAATATAGGAGAAAAATAGGCAAAAGGTTTGAATTAAACAAAACAAATATATAGTGGGCTAATGGGTGATAGAGTTCAGATTTTGTAATTCCATCAGATAGGTGGCAAAGGTACTGCATTTATCTCTCCAGTGATTCCAGATATGAAAGGAAGGCATTTATCTGCAGGGCAAAACCTGATATTATGAACTTATCACTCATGCTAATATTAAAAGAAGAAATAAAAGGAGGAGGGGGAGGAAGAAAGGGCAGAATGGGAGGAGGAGAAAGGTGAGGAAAGAAAAGGGGAGGAGAGGCCTAACAGGACTGATTCAAGCCTCTGTTGTCATTAGTTCATCCCTCACAGTGACTGTGACCACTGCTATTCACAGGCCTATACATTTGGATCAGAAGCCAAAAATTAGGTCACTCCTCCCTGATATCTGGGAAAGAGAACTGTCTGTGCAGCAACCTAACAGTAGCTTCTTTATGGTCCTGACCAAATGCTGGATCCTCCATACACTTCATTATGCACATTATGCTGAAGTAAATCAGATGATTTGAAACTTCATGATACTCCTAAAGCTTATAAAATATCAGATCTTTCCTTTATTTTCTGTATTTGGACCAGAGAATTGCCTGGGGTTGTAGAGTTTCTCTGAGAGAATCCTATGTGCTTCCCACCACTTCTCGGACTCTCAAATGTTCTCTCAATTTTCATTCAGAATGAAGCTCCACCTTCCCTCTAAGTTAGCATTGTGCTAGATGTTTTTGTGTTGCAGTGTTTCTATCTAGTATGTCCCTTCCACCTTGGTACCCCTTTCACTCTAACAAGACACTTTAAATGGAATTGAGCTGGCTTCCTTTCTGAATTCCCTGCTGCTCATCTTTTGTTACAGCTGATAGCTTTTATCCTTCCAAGTCATTTACAGATCTTAGTAATCTTGTTATAATGTTATATTCAGATATTAGTATTTTCATTTAAAGCAGTATTTCAGAAATTGTTAAAATGACATTTCAACTGTTTTGGAATACTATATTTATTGATTTTTCAAATTTTTTCATGTTCTAACAAATGTAGCATATTCAATTAGGGATTATTATTTTTTAATCCCTTAGGACATTTGTTTTATCAAAATTTAATTTATTTTAAAATAACACGAGCCTTGTAACTAAGAGAATATTAAATTAGATGCAACAATGTGATCTTTGATTACTATTGACTTTTGAAAGATTAAACTGAAACTTTTATTAGTGAGTTTCATATTTTACAGTTGTTTATGTATTTTCTTATTATGTGTTAGCCATTGATAAAATATAGGTATAAAATGTGACAAACTGTGAAAGATAGATATCATTTGATAGCCTCTATTGTACAATACTCCGTGGATTGAAAGAAATATAAATTCTCATTTTCAAACTTGAGATTTTGGTAATTCATCACAATGCTGCAATTTTTATCACAATGTAATTAATAATATGCGAGTAGAATCAATAGTACACAAATATATAATCTGTGGAAACTTTAAATTCAGAATTTGATTACAAAGTCTAATAAATCTAGTATGATCTATTCTAGTGTGTTCTTTTCTATGGCCTTAGAGATTAAGGTTTAACGATAAGGCTTAAGATCTTTCTGGTTTCAATAGTTTTTTGTTTTGCTTTTGTTTGCATGTTTGTTTGTTTAAGTCAATATATGGGTAATGTCATCCTAAACATCCTAACATTTGTTGCTGTTCATAGTCATGGCAAACCATGCTGGTTTTCTTTAAATAGTTTGAGATGCAACCTCTAAGTGAGCCCTGCAAATGCCCCCTTAAGATGTGACACTCACTGTTCACCCTTTAACTGAAATTACAGTTGATGTAGAGCATCATAAAATTACAAATTCTGGTTAATATACATCCTCCCCTGACAAATCATTTCTAGGACATTTTTTCCTGAATGAAATTTCTTTTTTAGAAGGTATTGTGTTCTAACATGTGGCAGAGGAAGCTGATTGCCATCACTTCCTCCCTTGGGGGACCCTGGTTAATGAAACAGCCCACCACACAGTCCAAACAGAATTTAATGCAGGGCAACAGTTGTCTGTCCAGCTGCCTCTCTTTACCAGATCTCAGCAGGCAAGAAGAGTCTCTCATCTCCGCACAGTTTTTTTTTTAAAGGTTGAATGAAAGACCCTGATTTAAACTCCCCTTTAAGCAGGACATTAGACACTCTTGGACCCCAGTTACAGTTATTTTGCCAAAAAGTCCAGAGATGAATTTAGATTTGGTTCCTTACAAAGGAGGGTACAGCAAGCAGCATGCTTCCTTGAGTCATGGTGTTCTTCTTAGGGGTGATGAATGCAGTGTCCTGTGTTTGTGAGAACAAACCATTGCATGCTTTCCATTCAGCCATTCACACTAGAGTCATCACAGGAACATCTCACAAATAAATGTCAAGACCCCCTATAATGTTTATTGCAAGCCAGGAAGTTGTCTTTGTATTGCATACATTGCCTCTGTCTATTTTGGGAAAATTGTATTTGTCTTTGGGTAGAAGTGAAGGAAACTAAAGAAATCAAAACTGATATCTGTGATATTTGCAGCTATTTTATATACTTTGTCAGCGCCAGAATTAGGATCCATTCTTGGAAATTGTCTCATAAGAATTTGCTGTTTAATTGCTACCCATAGTGTTTTATCCTTCCAAATTTCACACTAATTCATTTGCTTCAAAGAAACACCAATAACAAGGACATTCTTATGTTATCACATTTGCATTTTCTATCTTGCTGAAGTGGGTTTATGCACAACGAATTTCAACATGTTCTTATGAGTAAATTTCTCTGGCCAGATTTAAGGTACATTTACAGTATTTCACAGCAGAACTACTTGCATAAAATGTCTCAACATTTGCATACATTTGGCATATCCTCAACAAACATGACAATAAATACACAATATAATTATACATAACTATATAACATATATACATATATGTATATATTTGAAGCATACACATACACACACACACACACACACACAAACACACACTTCTGAGACAAGTATTTAGTATGCAGCCCTAGTTGGCTGTGAATGCATTACATAGATCATGATTGCCCATCTCAGGGAGCTATAGTTGCCTCGGCCTCCTGATTACTGATCTGTGTGAGTCACTATGCTCAACTCTAAATTTACTTTAATGTTAAATGAAATTTAAAAAATACAAAAGACCCATCTGTGAATTAATCATGTAAAATATTTTCCATGTAATAATTTTCAAAATTTTATTAAAAATATGAAAAAGTTTATTTTTTATATAACATTAGAAAAAATGAAAGTGTGTATATAATTTTGCAAGAAACAAAAAATTGTTTTTTGGGGCCTAGTGGTTAAAAGCACTGACTGCTACTCCAGAGTACCTGAGTTCAATTCCCAGTAACCACAAGGTGGCTCACAACCATCTGTAAGGGGAAACAATGCCTTCTTCTGGTGCTTCTGACAATAGCTACAGCATATTCACAAACATTAAATGAATAAATCTTTTAAAATGATTGTTTTGTTTTTTCAGAAAAAAAATATTTAAATTGACTATAGCCCTGATAATCATATATATATATTTTAAAATTCATTTAATTTAATTTAATATTGATTTGTTATTTATTTATGTTCTTTTGCTTTCTTTCATGTTACAGGACCTTTGGTTGTGTGTATGTGCATGTGTGTGTGTATACATATATGTATATATACATATATTATGCATAACATATGTATATAATATAATACACATATGTATATATGTATATACATACATTATGGTTTCCAGTTTTTATCAAATTCTCAAGTGTAGGAACCAGTGGGTCTCTGTGTCTATATCTGCTTCTCATGCATTTTTTTTTATTTTCTATTTTTTTTTATTTACATTCTGAATGATTTCCCCTTTCCCTGGTTCCTCACTCCTCAAAAGTACCATAAGTCCTCTTCCCTCCCGCTGTATTCCATTCAACACCATCTCGATTTTCTGTCCTGGTATTCCTCTACATCCATCTTTCCAGGACCAGGGGTGTCTCCTTCCATCTTTTTGAAAATCTATTGATATGAGAATTGTGTCTTGGGTATTCCGAGTTTCTGGATTAATATCCCCTTACAGTGACTGAATACCATGTGTGTTCTTTTGTGATTGGGTTACCTCACTAAGGATGATATTTTCCAGTTCTGATCATCTGCCTAAGAAGTTCATGAATTCACTGTTTTTGATTGCAGAGTAGTATTCCATTGTGTAAATATACCACATCGTCTGAATTCATAACCCCACTGAGGGACATCTGGCTTCTTTCCAGATTCTTGGTATTATAAATAAGGCTAATATGAACATAGTGGATCATGTTTCCTTATTGCATGCAGGGGAAGCCTCTGGGTATTTGCTCAGGAGTGGTATAACAAGATCCTCTGAGAGAGTCATGCCTAGTTTTTTGAGGAACCACCAGACTGCTTTCCAGAGTGGTTGTACCAGTTTGCAATCCCACCAGCAGTGGAGGAGAGTTCTTCTTTCTCCATATCCTTGCCAAGAACTGCTGTCTCCTGTGTTTTGGATTTTAGCCATTCTGACTGGTATGAGGTGGAATCTCAGGGTTGTTTTGATTTGCATTTCCCTAATGACTAAGGATGATGAACATTTCTTTAAGTGCTTCTCGGCCATTAGATATTCTTCATATGAGAACTCTTTGTTTAGCTCTGTACCCCATTTTTAATAGGGTTATTTGGCTCTCTGGAGTCTAACTTCTTGAGTTCTTTGTATAAATTAGATATTAGACCTAGTAAGATGTAGGGTTTGTAAAGATCTTTCCCAAGTTTGTTGGCTGCCACTTTGTCCTTTTGACAGTGTCCTTTGCTTTACAAAAACTTTGTAAATTTATGAGGTTCCACTTGTCAATTCTTGACCTTAGAGCATAAGCTATTGGTGTTTTGTTCAGGAAACTTTCCCCTGTGCCTGTATGTTCAAGGTTCTTCCCTAGTTTCCCTTCTCTTAGTTTCAGTGTGTCTGGTTTTATTTGGAGATCCTTGATCAACTTGGAATTGAGCTTAGTACAAGGAGATAAGAATGGATTGATTTCCATTATTCTGCATGCTGACCTCCAGTTGAACCAGAACCATTTGTTAAAAAGGCCATCTTTTTTCCACTGGATGGTTTTAGCTCCTTTGTCAAAGATCAAGTGACCATAGGAGTGTGGATTCATTTCTGGGTCACTAATTTTGTTACATTGTTCTATATGTCTGTCACTGTACCAATACAATGCAGTTTTAAACACTATTGCTCTTTAGTACAGCTTGAGGTCCAGGATACTGAATCCCCCAGAAGTTATTCTACTGTTGGGAATACTTTTAGCTATCCTGGGTTTTCTGTTATTCCAGATGAATTTTTGAATTGCTCTAACTCTATGAAGAATTTAGTTGGGATTTTAATGGGAATTGCATTGAATCTGTATATTGCTTTTGGCAAGATGGTCATTTTTACTATATTAATCCTGTCAATCCATGAGCATGGCAGATTTTTCCATCTTCTGAGGTCTTCTTCAATTTCTTTCTTCAGAGACTTGAAGTTCTTGTCCTACAGATCTTTCACTTGTTTGATTAGAGTCACACCAAGATACTTTATATTATTTGTGGCTATTGTGAAGGGTATCATTTCTCTTATTTCTTTCTCAGCCTGCTTATACTTTGAGTATAGGAAGGCAACTGATTAGCTTGAATTGATTTTATATCCGGCCACTTTGCTGAAGTTGTTTATCAGGTGTAGGAGTTCTCTGGTGGAGTTCTTTGGGTCACTTAAGTATGCTATCATATCATCTGCAAATAGTGACAGTTTGACTTCTACCTTTCCAAATTGTATCCCTTTGACCTCCTTTTGTTGTCTAATTGCTCTAGCTAGAACTTCAGTTACCATATTGAAAAGATATGGAGAGTGAGGGCAACCTTGTCTAGTTTCTGATTTTAGTGGGATTGCTTCAAGTTTCTCTCCATTTAGTTAGATGTTGGCTACCGGTTTGCTGTAAATTGCTTTTACTTTGTTTAGCTATGGGCCTCGAACTCCTGATCTTTCCAAGACCTTTAACATGAAAGGATGCTGAATTTTGTCAAATGCTTTTTCAGCATCTAATGAAATGACCATGTGGTTTTATTCTTTGAGATTGTTTATGTAGTGGATTACATTGATGGACTTTCTTATATTAAACCATCCCTGGGATGAAGCCTACTTGATCGTGGTGAATGATGTTTTGAGGTGTTCTTGGATTTGGTTGGCAAGAATTTTATTTAGTATTTTTGCAGCGATATTCATTAGAGAAATTGGTCTGAGATTCTTTTTCTTTATTGGATCTTTGTGTGATTTTGGTATCAGTGTAATTGTGGTTTCATAGTACGAGTTTGATAGAGTTTCTTCTGTTTCTATTTTGTGGAACAGTTTGAAGATTATTGGTGTTAGGTCTTCTTTGAAGGTCTGTTAGAATTCTGCACTAAAACCATCTGGACCTGTGCTTTTTTTCGTTGGAAGTCTTCCAATGACCACTTCTATTTCTTCAGGGGTTATAGGACGGTTTAGATGGTCTATTTGATCCTGATTTAATTTTGGTATTTGGTATCTGTCTACGAAATTGTCCATTTCCTCCAGATTTTCTAGTTGTGTTGAATACAGGCTTTTATAATAGGATCTGATGATTTTTTTAATTTCCTCAATTTCTATTGTTATGTCTCCCTTTTTGTTTCTGATTTTGCTACTTTGGTTACTGCCTCTGTGCCCTCTGACTAGTCTGGCTAAGGGCTTATCTATCTTGTTGATTTTCTCAAAGACCCAACTCCTAGTTTTGTTGATTCTTTGTATGGTTTTATTTGTTTAAACTTGATTAATTTCAGCCCTGAGTTTGATGATTTCCTGCCTTCTATTCCTCTGTGGTGTATTTGCTTCTTTTTGTTCCAGGGCTTTCAGTTGTGCCATTAAGCTGCTAGTGTATGCTCTCTCCTGTTTCTTTTTGGAGACACTCAGGGCTATGAATTTTCCTCTTAGCACTGCTTTCATTATGTCCCATAAATTAGGGTATGTTGTGCCTTTATGTTCATTAAATTTTAAAAAGTCTTTGATTTCTTTCTTTATTTCTTCCTTGATCAAGGTATCATTGAGTAGAGCATTGTTCAGCTTCCACGTGTCTGTGGACTTTCTGTTGTTTTTGTTGTCATTGAAGACCACCCTTATTCCATAGTGATCTGATAGGAGGCATGGGATTAATTCGATCTCCTTATATCTGTTGAGGTCTGTTTTTTGACAATTATATGGTCGATTTTGGAGAAGGTATCATGAGGTGCTGAGAAAAACGTATATTCTTTTGCTTTAGGATGAAATGTTCTCTCTCTCTCTCTCTCTCTCTCTCTCTCTCTCTCTCTCTCTATATATATATATATATATATATATATATATATGTTAGTTCCATTTGATTCAAGGCTTCAATTAGTTTCACTGTGTACCTATTTAGTTTCTGCTTTCCTGAATGATCCATTTCAGAGAGTGGGATGTTGAAGTCACCCACTATTATTGTATGAGGTGGGATTTGTGCTTTGAGCTTTAGTAAAGTTTCTTTTACGAATGATGGTGCCCTTGTGTTTGGAGCATAGATGTTCATAATTGAGAGTTTTTCTTGGTGGATTTTTTTCTTTGACCAATATGTATTGTCCTTCTGTGTCTTTTTTGATGACTTTAGGTTGAAAGTCAATTTTATCTGATATTAGGATGGCTATTCTTGCTCATTTCCTGGTACTATTTGCTTGTAAGATTGTTTTCCAGCCTTTTACTCTGAGGTAGTGTTTGTCTTTGAAACTGAGGTGCGTTTCCTGCACACAACAATATGCTGGGTCCTGTTTATGTATCCAGTCTGTTAGTCTATGTCTTTTTATTGGACAACTGAGACAATTGATATTAAGAGAGATTAAGGAATAGTGATTATTTCCACCTGCTATTCTTGACACTATCTTTATGTTTGAGTGGTTATCTACTTTTGGGTTTGATACAAGAAGGTTACTATCTTGTTTTTTCCAGGGTGTTGTTTCTCTCCTTGTATTGACTATTTCCACCTATTATCCTTTGCAGGGTTGGGTTTGTGGAAAGATATTGTGTAAATTTGGTTTTATCATGGAATATCTTGGTCTCTCCATCTATAGTGACTGAGAGTTTTGCTGGGTATAGTAGACTAGGCTGGCATTTGTGTTCTCTTAGAGTCTGTATGAGATCTGCCCAGGATCTTCTGGCTTTCATAGTCTCTGGTGGGAAGTCTGATGTGATTCAGATAAGTCTTCCTTTATATGTTGCTTGACCTTTTTCTCTTACTGTTTTTAATATACTTTCTTTGCTTATTACATTTGGTGTTTTGATTATTATGTGATGGGAGGTATTTCTATTCTGGTCCAGTCTGTTTGGAGTTCTGTAGGCTTCTTGTATGTTCATCAGCAGCGTCTCTCTCTTTAGGTTAGGGAAGTTTTCTTCCATAATTTTGTTGAAGATATTTACTGGCCCTTTAAGTTGCAAATCTTCACTCTCATCTATGCCTATAATCCTTAGGTTTGGTCTTCTCATTGTGTCCTGGATTTCCTGGATATTTTAGGTTACACATTTTTTGCATTTTGCATTTTCTTTGACTGTTGTGTCAATGCTTTCTATGATATTTTCAGCACCTGAGATTCTTTCTTCCATCTCTTGTATTCTATTGTTGGTGTTTGCATCTATGACTCCTGATCTCTTCCCAAGGTTTTCTATCTCCAAAGTTGTCTCCCTTTCTGATTTCATAGTTGTATCTACTTCCTTTTTTAGATCCTGGATCGATTTGCACAGATCCTTCACTTGTTTGTTTGTGTTTTCCTTTATTTCTTTAAGATATTTTTGTGTTTCCTCTTTCAGGATTTCTGCCTGTTGACCCAAGTTCTCCTCTATTTCTTTAAGCAATTTTTGTGTTTCCTCCTTATGGGCTTCCATCTGTTGATCCACATTCTCCTGCATTTCTTTAAGCGATTTTTTGTGTTTCCTTTGTTAGGGCATCTACCCGTTGATTCATGTTCTACTGTAAATCTTTAAGCAATTTTTGTGTTGCCTCCTTATGGGCCTCCATCTGTTGACCCATATTCTCCTGCATTTCTTTAAATGATTTTTGTGTTTCTTTTGTAAGGGTTTCTACCCGTTGATTCATGTTCTCCTATATTTCTTTATGAGATTTATTTACATACTCTTGAAATCTTCTAATAGCATCATGAGAAGTGATTTTAATCCAGATTTTGTCTTTCGGGTGTGATGGGGTATCCAGGACTTGCTGCTGTCGGAGAGTTGGGTTCGAATGGTGCCTTATTGCCTTGATTTCTGTTAGTGATGTTCCTACGTTTGCCTTTTGACATCTGGTTATCTCTGATGTTAGTTGGTCCTGCTGTCACTGGCTGTTGCTTGGACCTCCTAAGAGCTGCAAGGCTATTTCTGCCCCCCTGGATGACTGGGTTTCCCCTGGCACTGATTGTTGAGGGGCTGCCCTGCTCCTGAGTGACTTTGGAGCCCTGATGTGCCTTGCCCCAAGTGATGTTATACTTGGGGAATCCCTGCGTACCTGGAGACTCAGTGTAGTCAATCCCTGGAGCATAGGTGGCTAAGGGGAGGCTGTTGCTCTCTCTCCCGGTGTGGTTCCCTCTGCAGGGCAGATGTCCCACAGCAGATCTGGTATGTAGATGACCACAGAACTGCCCAGCTCTTGGGTACAGGGAGCACACAAGCTGGCTGTGTCCCAAGCGATGTTATGCTCAATTATACCTGTACCTGGAAGTCCCAACTGCTCTGTTGCCAGATCAAAGATTGTGGAGTGTACTGTTCACCCTCTCAGTGCAGATCACTCTGCAGGGTAGATGGTCCACAGCAGAGCTTGAGCCCAGATGACCACAGAGCTGCCCCACTCCTGGGCGCATATGGAAGCCTAGCAGGTTGTGTCCGAAGTGATGTTATATTGGGGAATCCCTGCATACCTGAAGGTTCAGTGTAGTCAATCACCAGACTCTCATGCCCTTTCAAGGTCACTTCTCCTTCTCTTAGTCTTTTCCTAGTCTGTTGTATTAGTTTATATTTAAATTTTATTTTATTTTATTAATCACCCTTGGAAGCCTGTTTGTTTTTTAGTGAGAGACAGAATGAGGCTGAGTTTTGTTGAGAGTTGGGGTTACTGAGGAGAAACTTGGAAGAGAAATCCTAATCATGATATAGTACATGAAGAGAAATTCTATCTTCAGTATAAAATAAAAAAAGAGAAAATATGCTAAGTGCTAAGATGGTGGTGATGATAATCGTTATGTTAAAAGTAAGGTGAATTAAAAGACAAATAAAATAAAATAAAAATATGAATATAAGTACAGATGAAAATATTTTATGAGCTGCTTGGGCAAAGATAATGCATGGCTCCTTCACAACTGATGCTATTATATGGTCAGGAAAATGGTGTTAGGATGTTGGAGCAAAGACATGATTGGATTGCAAATTTCTCACATGAGTCTCTTACATGGTTACTGACATTAAAATGCCTTTTGGAAAACAGAGTAGTAGCAGGGAAAGCTTTATTGTTTATTTATTTTGTGACTATATTTGTGTATTCATATGTGTGTATCTGTGTATCTGTGTGCAACTGTGCTACTAGGTATATTTGGAGATCAGAAGACAGTTCATAGGATCTGGAGACTGAATATAGTTTATAAGCCCCTATAAATATTTTTAAATATTTGTAAAGATGTAATATTTTTACATTTTAATATTTAATTTTAATATTTCTTCAATATGCTAAGTGATATTTTAGTAATCAAGATACAATTTTGTTTTAAAATATACATGTTTAAAAATATCATTAAAACCTTACTGTAGTTTCTTATCACTTCTTCACAAGAATAACAAAAACAGGATTATAGTTAAGGCTGCACATTCCATTTGTCCACATAAGATTACATTTTTAATGAGAATTGTATTGTGCATCTATTTATTTTTGCAAAAGTCACTTCAGTCACATTTATTACAAAGTCTCTCCATGTGGCAAATGATTTAAGTAAGATGAGCATATATTGTAAGTCTGTTTATCCTGTGGGTGTTTAGCAAATGACATTGAAAAGGATGATTGTTGGTGAATTCAATTCAACGCAGTTGACTTTTATTGACAGTTAAGGACATAAAATGATGATAATATTGAATTCATTCTTGAGCAGTTGAATATATTTTTCTGGAAAGATATTTTCTTAACTAGATAGAAAATATCTGCCTTTCCCTAATTCATAAAATATTATGCAAATATTGTTATGCATTACATGATATGTATGGCTGTAGATAATGTACATCCTTGATTTTGCTCTGAAGTTCAAAGTGAAAGTCTAAACTATAAAAAGGAAAGGGTCATGCTTTTGGCAAATGCTCCTTTCTGAGAATCAAAGTGCAAAGAAAGATTCTGTTTATTGAGTGGCAAGACATGGCAGGCAGGAAATATTTGTTTTTTTTGCATGCATGCAAAGGCTTTTGTGTTTCGTGTCTGAGTCTGAGTGTGTCTGCATGTATGTGAGAATGTGCATGTCTGTTTGTCATGTGTATTTTGTGAAGATAGTTGATGATAACATTTACTTTTCTTTCCACTTGATTAAAAATAGAATCTTTTCTCATACAATACATCATGGTTACAGTTTTCTCTCCTTCTATCCTCCCAGTTCCTCACAGTCTCCTCTGTCCATATCCATTCCCTTTCTGTCTCTCATTAGAAAAGAAAATGGTCTTCTGAAAAATAACAACAAGCATAACAAAACAAAATATAAAATAAATAAAAAATGATCACATTGAATTTTGACAAAGCACACCAACACAAAGAAAGAGCCTAAGAGGAGATACACTTGTTCATGTACTCAGGGATCCCATAAAATAATAACTTAAGTTTGTAATATACACTCAGTGAATCTGTGTCTGTCCTGTGCTTGCTGCTTCAGTTTCTGAATTCATATGAGCTTTGCTCAGTTAACTTAAATGGCCTTTGTTTGTTGCTGTCCTCCTGTCCATCTGGCTCTTACACTGTTTCTGGATCCTCTTACACAAAGTCCCTTGAGTCTGAGAAGAGGGATTTGGTGGAGTACTGGGTCTGGCATGACTGTGTAAAAGAAGGTGTGTCACAGTCTCTGACCCTGGAGAATTACCAGGTCTTGGATCTCTGATTGTGCTGATGGTTGCTGTTACCCTGAAGCTGATCTGCTGGATTTATTTATTTATTTATTTCTGTATTTTACTTTCAATCGCTTTTTCTGGGGAATATACTCCCCCATTACTCAGATCTAATCAGTCCATAATAAATCAAGCAGATTCTGTCTCAGGTATGAGGAATGGAAGTGGAGAACAAGGAGCAGATATTCTACTTGGCCTTTAGGACCCTGGAAAAGGATTGAGAAAATACAATCACAGACCTCAAAATAACTACATGGTCCTGTGTAGAAACTGCTTATTTTGAGACATGACCTTGAACTTGGAATTGTATGAGGAGATACAATTACCTTCTGGTTCAATGACCGCTACATTATTTAGCCAGGGTGAGCTTGGAACCATTAAGTATAGAGACTCAAGAAGTAAAAGTATGAATTAAAAAAAAAAGAATCTATAGAAAACAAGCAAATGAAAGATAGGTTTATTTTATAGGAGAAAGTTTTGTATGTACTCTAGAAACAAATAGTCTTAAAAGGAGAATGGATGAGGCCATGGGATTGCTAAAATAAGGAAACAAATGTTAGAGAATTAAAAGATGTACAAGCATATAAAAAGTCCGTACCTTATTCTCCTTTTTGCTTGAAGGATTGAAGAACTTGCTTCAACTTACATAATTTTTAAAACTTTGTAATAAGTTATTTTAACCTTGGTAGTCTGTTACCATTCTGTTCTTACATGAAAGTAGTTCTTACATAAAGACTGCTATTTGCTACACTAGGAAACCACAAGCACTATGCTCAGCTACCCATGAAGAACAGGCTGTATACAAACTACAAGGGCATGTGTTTTTGCTTTGTGTTTACTTTCTGTTCTAAGGAAGCTGCAGGGGTTGGAACAAATAATCTAGGACTCATAAAATTTATGTAAATTTTATGGTTCCTACCAAAGGTTTGACAATATTCAAAGCCTGGATGATGTAGTTTTAGCAAATAAAAGATTGGGTTCAAGTTCTTTGTTCTGGAGAAGGAAAAAGAATGAGAAGAAAGAAGGCAATGAAAATGAATTGTTGGAAAAAAAGGAGAAGAGTTAAGACCACTCCCATTTCTGCCTTTCTCAGGATCTTCCTAATGCTGAGGCTGGACCTTGGTAATGGAGATACCCTATTGAGTCTGTCTTTTTGTATAATGTCTGGGTGTGGCTCTGTATTTGTGCCCATGTGATACTGGAGGAAGTTTCTTCAGTGACAGCTGAATAAAGCCAGATACTGATTTGAGTATAGCAAAACATCATCAGATTATTTTATCAGGTTAAAAGAACATCAAGTTATTTTACCACTTTTTTTTAGAACACCACTGTTATCTGGTTTTCCCCTAGTTTTCTGTGTTATCTATTATCTGCTTCTTGGTCATTCAAGTGGTATGAAGCATTGGTTCCATCTTCTAGAGTGAGCTTCAACTCAAATTAGACATTTCTTAGTTACTCACAAAAGTTTAGTGCCACCATTTCCCTAGCTTAATTTTCAGGCAGAATATTGCTATAGATCCAAGACTTTGTGACTGGCTTGGTGTTTACACTTCTCTATTTTTGGTAGCCTGCAGTTTCTTCTTGTACCAAAGATACTAGAATATTTGGGTGAAGGTTCTATGCAGGCACCAGCTTAAATTCTGTACATTCATTGAGTTGTTCATATGTGTTGTCCTCAGTGATGTGGCCTTACTGTGAGTTTATGGAGAACAACCTAGTATCTTAACAACAGCTTGAGTTGTTTAAATATTTGAACTACATTAGCCAATGACTAAATTGGATATAACTTGCAGTATTGAAAACTTTGATGACAAGAGATGGTAAGTTGTGTTTCTTTCTTCCTCATTTCTCTCTTCCTCTTCCTCATTGAAGACTTTATCAGGATCACTTGATGATGTGAACAACAGGATCACTTAAATTTTAGGAAGTTCCTAGTACACTAGTTTTCACACTAACCCTCAAATGTCAATCAATTCTTGAAATCTCTCCCTAAATCCCCTCTCTCAACTCCATTTCCTTCAATCTCCAGAACTGACTATCCTATTTCTGTCCCTCCTGCTTATGTTTATTAAATGCATTCTATTTTCCCTTCCAAAGGAGATCCATGAGTCTCCCTGGTCCACCTCTAGTGACAGTCTACACAATGGAAAATGTTTTACCAACTCTATATCCATGAGAAGACTAATATTCAAAATAGGTCAAAAAACTAGATTAAAAAAGCCAGTAACACAATTAAAAACGGGGATACAGATTTAAACAGAGAATTCTCAATAGAGGAACCTCAAATGGCTGAGGAACACTTAAATGTTGAACACAAATCAAAACTGCTTTGAGATTCCATATTACACCTGGCAGAATGACAAAGATCAATAATCCTTGCTTATGTTAGCGAGGATATGGAGCAAGGAGAACATACATCCATTGTTGGTGGGTGCTGGTCTTCTGTGATGGATACTGTTGGTGGAGATCCATTGGGCTCTGGCCTGGATGGAGCAAACAGAACTCTCTGATGTGGGAGATGCCTCAGAGGCAAGGGATCTAGCACCCATCTGGGTGAGTCAGGTCAAGGACCAAAGTTTCAGGAAAGAAAACTCTCCTCTAGAGTGTTACAGCTCAATGAGGCAAGCACTCTCAAATGACCTTTGGTGAAATAACTCATGTACTTTATTCCTCGTGGATAGGACTTTATAAATATTTTGGAGTGGGTTGGGATGTAGAGGGAGATGCTTTCTATTGGCTAGGTCTGAGACATTAGAGAAGAACTTTAGGTGTTATCTCTATGTATCTGTATCTGATTGTTAAATTTCTCTCAGTGGGGTGTTGTGGCCATGTGGGAACCTAGTGGAGAGTAGATTTAAATGCCTACCTCTTTCATTTATGAGAATTGCTGGTATTCCTGAAACTGCTGGTCCTTTCCAGGTTTTCTCTCTGGTGACATAGTCCACTGACCCACAGTTGGGAGTGCAAACTTGAACAGCCACAATGGAAATCAGTATGGTGGTTCCTCAGAGAAAAAGGAATAGATTAACCTCAAGATCCAACTCTACCACTTTGGGCATATATCCAAAGATACTCCACGAAGATCTTGACACAGGACACCTGCTCAACCATGACCATTGCTTTTCTATTTACAATAGCCAGAAATTGGAAATAACCCTGATATCTCTCAACTGAAGAATGGATAAAAGAATGTGGTACATTTGCACAATATCATACTATTCAGCTGCTAAAAAAAATTTTTCAAGCAAATAGATGGAACAAAAAAAAAATCAGCGAAATGAACAAAGCCAGAAACTGAAAGAAAAATATTATATGTAGTTTCTTATATGTGGATATTAGCTGTTAAATAAATTATAGTGAGTGATAATATGTATAATATTCTGGAAAAGTGAGACATCAAAAAGAAATTAGTAGTGAGCTACCATTATCCATAGGAAAAGAACACCAAACTTTAGGATTTGGTGTCAAGCGTGATGATGAGAAATAATAAAGTTTGGCATCAAAAGGAGGTTGTAGAATAAATTATATGCTAAACGTCTTATTCCATTTTTGTTTCTCTAAATAGCAAGAAACCTTATATTTATATAGTATATTTACTATATAAATAGCATCCTTCAGGCATGTTCAGTGTTCACAGACCAAGTGAAGAACAGTATGTTGTTCAGTTCAATTACCTGGATTATAAGGGAAGATATAGATTTCAGGAACCAGGATGTCATGTTATGAAGGTAAAAGTTCAATATACTGATACCACCTACTACGAACCAACTCATTTTAAGTCACCTAGCAAGCCAGCCCCTCTCTTTTTGTCTCCTACTCCATTTAGAAGGTAGGAGGCATACCATTCCTACCATTTTTTATGTAACCATGACTTCTTCCAAAGTGCTCTTCTTGGCCCTGTCTTAGAACAAAGATTTTATGATATGTTTCCATGGGGACCTATAAGCAATGGCTAGTAACTGTGACTTGTGACAAAGTGAAGAAGATTTCTACCTAGTTATACATTTAAAATGTGCTTTTTCTCTTGGAACACTTGGCTCTAAATGAGACGTCCTCATCACATCCCTCTCCACATAGCTCAAGGAACCCCATACAGAAGAAGGCAGAAGGAGTTGGAGAAACAGAGGGGATAATGGACCAGAAGAAAAAGGCCTTCTAAAACAACTAAGCAAATTTCATATAAACTCACATAGAATGAAGCAAAACCCAGACCTGTATGGGTTTGCACCAAGTGCTGTGAGGATAGACGATAGCTTTTAGTTTAGAACTTTAATGGAACTCCTGAGTGTGTAAACAAGTGGGTATCTGATTCCTGTGTCTCTCTTGGAATGTTTTTTCTTTTCCATTGACTTGTCCTGCCCAACTTCAATATGATGATATTTGGTTGTTGTTGTTGCTGCTGCTGTTTCATTTTATGATATTTTATTTTGTTATGTTTTGTTGTTATCTCACAGAAGTTTGTTCCTCTCTAATGAAAGACAGAAAAAGAAGTAAATCAAGTCTGGAGAGGATGTGAGGGGGAACAGCGAAGAGTAGAGGGAAGGGGAAACTATCATCAAAATATATGGTATGAGTAAAGAATATAGCATTCAGGATTGTTTTAGCTCTCCTGTTTTAGTGTTTATTCCTATAAGAAGCTGAAAATTGTCCTTTCAAATTTTGTGAAGAATTGTGATGGGATTGTGATAGGTATAACAAGAATCTGTAGTGTGCTTTTGGTAGGATATTTTTTTAATATATTAATCCTATTGACTCATGAGCGTGGGGAATCTTCCCATCTTCTGGTATCTTCTACAGTTTCTTTCTTCAATGCCTTAAAGTTTTATTATATAAGTCTTTTACTTGTTTGGTTAGAGTTAACCATATATCCATATATATATATATATATATAATATATAATATATATAATATAATATATATATATATATTAGGCTATTGTGAAAGATGTTCTTTGCCTGATATCTTTCTCAGTCTGTTTGTGATAGGTATATAGGTGAGCTGTAGTTGCCCCAGAAGGGGCAACTATCATTACAATACATTTTATGAGTAAAGAATTTATTTTTAATAAAAGGGGGGAAATAAAACATGTCTCTTCTCTAAATGGCAAAAGATATGGAGAATGTTTGGTGGTATTGCAATATGCAAATATGGCAATACTATTTGATTATTAGGCTGAAGTTCACAAAGTAAAAAAAAAAGAGAGACTGATAAGTAGCATGAAGCAGACACGTTATAAGAAGGGAATGTGATACAACCATCTGCAGGAGTCATTGTTTTCTACCTGTAGAAATTCTACAGGTAACAAACAATGTTGCTGTCTTGAATGAGGAGCACACTGGATTATTTAAACATTTAGTACATTCATATAACATTCAGATATGTGCTAAATGTTAGGTAATAAGTTTTGTATATCACAACTAAGGAAAAGCACGGGAGTTTGAATTTTTCTCCTACTGAACAATGGGAGTTGACATTTGTGAGGAAGGCTTCTAAAGCACAGCAGTGAAGGCCACAAAGGTCAGTGGTACACGGCTTCATAGGGAATGCACAAGAGATGTCTGGTTATATACAAAGAGCTAAGAGGCAAGACTTTCATATGTCACATAGCATGGTTATTTTACAATAATTATTATTAAGTTTATTTAAGACTTTTCGGCCAAACTGCCAAGTACCCTTTACTCCTATTTGAATCCATAAGGTCTAATTTGTTCTCTTTCTCTCTCTCTAAATTACTCTTTCCAATGCTGTAAAGATTCTAAAATGCATAAATGTATAAAGAACATAAAAATAAATATAAATATGGAAATAACTATATTATGATAAAATTTATATGTAATATATTGTTGGGGACCGACAGGCCAACTGCCGGCGGCTACATAGACAGGCTGCCTCTCCCCTCGAGTGAAACTCCTGACCTTCCTGATGGAACATCAAGATCAAGATAAAAATCTGACCTTTGCGGGAAAAACCGCAGAATGTCCCAGGCACCCGGCCCAGGGCTTGGCCCATAGTTCACTTCCCCATAGTTCCCCTTCTCAACTTCCTCATCCCCACTGCTTAAAACGTGCTGCCTGTGTGACAATAAACGAGGCCTTGACAATGGAATCTTGCTTGGTCTCGTTCTTCTCTCCCCCCCATGACCCTCAGGTAGCGCCTCTTCGGGACCCTGAATAACTAGACCTGCTGGACGGGTCAAGTGGCGCCCGAACAGGGACCCGAAGCATGGCCAACTACTGGACGACGGAGGAATCCCAGGAAAAGGAATTGAGGACCTTTCACGCCGCATTGCTCGTGCGTCGCTGGAAAGGGAGGTGAGTTTGGCCAAGTAATTGTCGTCCGATTGTCATGGGGAAACAATTGTCTAAGGAAGCTTGTTTTATAGGAGAAATCAAGCGTTTGCTCAGGGAGAGAGGAATAAGAGTTAAGAAAATTTCCTGCATTTCTAGTGAGGTAACCCAATCACAAAAGATCACACATGGTATGAAGTCACTGATAAGGGGATATTGACCCAGAATCTCAGAATACCCTAGACACAATCAGCATATCAATAGATTTCTAAAAAGATGGAAGGAGAGACCCCTGGTCCTGGAAAGACTGGATGTAGGGGAACGCCAGGACAGAGTAATGAGAGGGGGTTGAACGGAGAAAAGAGGGAGGGAAGGGGGCTTATGGGACTTTCGGGGAGGGAGGAAACGGGAAAGGGGAAGTGATTTGGAATGTAAATTAAAAAAATAAAATAAAATAAAATTAAAAAAAAAAAAAAAGAGTTAAGAAAAAAGATTTAATTAAGTTCTTTTGTTTTGTTGATGAAAAATGTCATTAGCTGGTTTTAAGTGGTCCTGATATACACCCACTTACGTGGAATAAGTTTGTTAAAGATATTAATAAGCTTTTAAAAGCTGGTGACCCGAATACGAGACCTCACGTCCCGTATACAAGAAACTTAAACTTAAACATATCAAAGAATTACACTCAGCTGTTAAAAATTATGGTTTAGCTGCACCCTTTACCTTGTCTGTTTTTTAGAAGGACTCGCGGGGTTCGGATATCTGACTCCTAGTGAATGGACTAAGGTGGTGCAGTCTGTCCTCACCAGAGGACAATACTTAACTTGGAAATCTGAATTCATAGATAGGGCCGAGAGTCTGGCCGCTAGGAACAGAAAAAACCCTCTAGGCAGGACCGCCTCTGGGATGGTGGACAAGTTGTGTGGGAGGGGCCCATTTGCCTCCGAGGAAAAACAATTAGGATTGTCCCCTGGCACACTCGCTCAAACAGCGCGGGCCGCCTTATCTGCCTGGAGAGCGGTGCCTGCTACAGGAGCCCTCACCACCCCCTTAACTAAAATAGTCCAGGGGGCCCAGGAACCCTACGCTCAATTTGTGGGGAGGTTACAGGAAGCAGCAGAAAGAATCATAGGTCAAAGTGAAAGTGAGGGGCTCCTCGTTAAGCAGC
The DNA here is from genome assembly GCA_036184795.1 of Tokudaia tokunoshimensis. Taxonomy (NCBI): domain Eukaryota; kingdom Metazoa; phylum Chordata; class Mammalia; order Rodentia; family Muridae; genus Tokudaia; species Tokudaia tokunoshimensis. The sequence continues at coordinate 11,342,399 of BTHU01000008.1, forward strand.
TTGCTCTTGAAAATGCTAACTTGGCGTGCAGAGCCGCGTTACAAGGCAAGACCAAAGATCTTGATATTACGGGAATGGTTAAACTTTGCAATGATGTTGACTCCTTCTCACATCAAGTGTCCAAGTCTATCAGTTTAGCTATCGGGGCTGTGTTCCAAAAGCCTGGAGATTCTGGCCGCCCTAGAGGCAAAACATGCTTTAGATGTGGGCAGCCTGGTCACTTTGCTAGAGAATGTAGCACTCTCAACCCCAGCCAGCCATTTAATCCAGCCATTGGCCAAGGGGCCCCTAAGCCTACCGCGCACAGTGTTTGCCCTCACTGTAGGAAAGGCTGCCATTGGGCCAAGGAATGTCAGTCTAGAACTGATGCTAATGGGCAAGCCCTCCCTGCGGTCCAGGAAAATGGCCAAGGGGCCCCGCACCGGGGGCCCCACACAGCCCTAAGTACAGCACCAAGCTCCTGCGGCACCAGCTTATCTAGGGCAACAGCAGGGAGCGCAGGACTGGACCTGTGTGCCTCCTCCTACACAATTTTGAACCCCCAAGATGGTGTTTAGGTTCTGTCCACAGGAATTTTTGGACCCCTGCCATTTGGCACATTTTTTCTCATTATAGGGCATGCCTCAGCTACCATGCAGGGTCTCAGTGTCCACCGGTCCCTTGTGGACGCAGACTGTACTGGAGAGATAAAAGTTTTAAGGCAGAAAAGGGCCCGGTCACCATTCTCCCTGGTCAGAGAGTAGCCCAGGCACTCCCTCTCCTGCTTGATTCCTCTGGTGCTCACATGGGAGGGCTCAGAGTAGATAGCCAACCTGGTTCCTCTGATGTCTACTGGGTCCAGCAACTCTCTAAGGAGTGCCCCTCCTTGTGCCTTACATTGGACGGGAGAAAGTTTGATGGTGTTATAGATACGGGAGCTGACACCACAGTTCTTAGTTTGAGTTCCTGGCCTTCTGCCTGGCCTCTCCAGCCCTCGATGACTCATTTACAAGGCATTGGCCAGTCTAAAAATACTTTACAAAGTTCAAAGTTGTTGACATGGAAAGATTCAGAGGGGAATTCAGGCACTGTGCAGCCTTTTATTGTTGAGGGCCTCCCTGTCAATCTTTGGGGGAGAGACATTCTCTGAAATGGGGATGATGATGTGTAGCCCCAATGAGGTGGTTGCTCACCTGCTCGCTCGGAGAGTTAGTGCGGATTGGGGTACCCCTGACACCTTTGTCACTCAAAAAAGCGCACCTGAGCTTTCGGATTCTAACTGGTCCCCCGGGTGCTCCACTGAAGGCAGGCAAAAACACTTAAGGTTCCTTCCCTGGGAACTTTATGTCTGCCCTGGAGGTCATTACCACCGCTCCATTGCCCGAGCATGTGAGTATCTGGAAACCAGGTCCCTGCAACACCCACTATCCCAGATACCCGAACACCCAATCCTTTGCTTCAGCCTACTCTACCTATGGGTCCTCCCTCGTCTACTGAGCTTGTGCTGTCATTAGCTAATGCTTCGATACAAGCCATACATGAAGCTATTTTAGAGGAATGTTAGGTCTGTTATTCTCCCTCCCCGCCCTTTTACGAAGGGATTGCAAGCTTTGGAGAATTATTACCTACTCATGATACCTTGCTTCTGCGGCGGAGTCCTCCAGAGAAGCAAGGACTCACCCTTGGCCAAATTTCTGGCCTAGGCATGTGCCTTCTGGGACCTGATATGCGGCACCCCAAGGCCCTGATTGAGGTTTGCAATCAAACTATTGTAATTAATGCTTCCTGTTGCTGTTTCTAATGATCCCTATCTTGCTTGCTCCTCGGGATTGACCACTTTTATAGTTTCAGCTTCCTTTTTAGAGAATAGAGAATATTGTGTGTTTGTCAAGCTCCTCCCTCGATTGACCATTTGTGATTCTGATGAGCTCCTTAATTTTTGGGAAAGGGGAACTTATTTGTCCAGACAAAAGACAGAACCTATAACAGCAGTCACCCTGGCTATACTCCTTGGTTTGGGAGCCACAGGGGCCGGAACAGGAATTGCCTCCTTGGTCACTTCCAGTCAGCAGTATGCTCAGCTCAGCTCAGTGGTCAATAGAGGCCTACAAGAGCTACAGTTAGGACTAAAGAATCTTAAAGATTCTTTTACATCCCTCTCCGAGGTAGTGTTACAAAACAGAAGAGGTTTAGATTTGCTCTTTTTACGACAAGGTGGGTTATGCACTGCCCTTAAAGAAGAATGCTGCTTTTATGCAGACAAGACAGGATTGGTTGAAGATAGCCTTAAAAAGGTCAGGGAAAGTCTAGAAAACTGCAAGAAAGAAAGAGAGAAAAAAGAATCATGGTATCAAAACTGGTTCTCTACATCCCCTTGGCTCTCTACTCTGTTACCTAGTCTTTTGGGACGTTTGGTGGGCCTTCTCATGCTCATTTCTTTTGGGCCGTGGGCCTTCCAAAAATTAACTCTTTTTGTCAAGTCACAGGTGGATGCCGCTCTCACCAACAAGCCGGTTTCAGTGCATTACCATCGTCTAGAGGTCAGAGATAATGACCCGGGTGCCTACGAGGAGCCCTTGGGCACCCCCTCTGCTGGCCTCAATTTCTCGATCCTGGCCGCAGACTAGCGAAACCCTTGGTATTAAAAGCTATGGAGACGTCCATGACGGGAGTATCATGATGCCACATGCCAGATGCACACCTGAGAGCCTGGCTAACTCAGTCGGTAGAGCGTGATCCCAGGGCTGTAGAGTAACTCCATGACGGGAGTAGCATGAGGCCATTGCCCAAGGAGCAAACTCCTATTGGAGGTTCTGGGCATGGAGGCACCTCACGTAACCTAAGACAGAGGCTCTACTCCTCTCTTCTAGGTGCTGGCTGTGGATGCACATTATGTAGCCTAAGATAGACTCTCCATCAATTATACAAAGAAGGGGGACATGTTGGGGGCCGACAGGCCAACTGCCGGCGGCTACATAGACAGGCTGCCTCTCCCCTCGAGTGAAACTCCTGACCTTCCTGATGGAACATCAAGACCAAGATAAAAATCTGACCTTCACGGGAAAAACCGCAGAATGTCCCAGGCACCCAGCCCAGGGCTTGGCCCATAGTTCACTTCCCCATAGTTCCCCTTCCCAACTTCCTCATCCCCACTGCTTAAAACGTGCTGCCTGTGTGACAATAAACGAGGCCTTGACAAATGGAATCTTGCTTGGTCTTGTTCTTCTCTCCCCGCCATGACCCTCAGGTAGCGCCTCTTCGGGACCCTGAATAACTAGACCTGCTGGACGGGTCAATATATAAGCACAAATATTTAAAAATGAACATTGTAATATAGAGAAAAGCACATTATGTGGCTCCTAATTTTAGTACATGAATCAGTATATTAGAGTATAATACTATTCTAGTGATGTGCTTTATTTGGTGATAAATCTGATTTTATGTTCTATTTTTTCCCTCAGCTTTCAACATCAAAGACATTTTATTTAACCAAACTAACTTCTATTTCCTAACCTGTAACACATGAAAATAGCCCTGTGTGTCATATTTGAACACATATGTAGACAGTGAAGTCCAAGCCTTCTGTGAGCATTTAATGAATACCAGCATCCTTTCTCTACAGGTTTCCCAACTCCAGGCCAATCACTGGTCTTGTGTTGCTACGCTGAAGATTTGGAGATGAGAGTCTTTCCCTATTAATCTTTGCATCTCTGGAGACAATAAAAATTATTGGTCATAATAGATCAAAATTGATATTTTGAGTTGATAGAAATAAGTATTTGCTTGATACAGGAAAATATGGAAAGGAAAGAGAAACAAGAAGAACTGAATATTGGAGAGAGCTGTGGAGGAAGAATACAGAGAAAGCAATGCCCACTAGAAAGGCACATATTTATACTTTACTAAGAGCAGAAACAGGGCCTGAAGAGATCATTCTTGGCTCTCCTTGTAGATGACAGCAGCTCAGTTCCTAACACCCTTATTCAGTATTTTTTTATTTTTATTTTTTTATTTTCTATATTCTTTATTTACATTCCAAATAATTTCCCCTTTCCCAGTTTTCCCCTCCCCGAAAGTCCCATAAACTATCTTCCCTCCCCCTGTTCCCCATTTGCCTAAGAATTTCATGAATTCATTGTTTTTAATTGCTGAGTAGTATTCCATTGTGTAAATATACATGAGAAATATCTCCGATAAAATTAAAGAAATATATAGAAAAACACATTAAGAATGACTATTTCATGGAAAAATTATACAGATAAAATGGTAGGCATAAAAATATTCCTAAATTGATTGAAAGTGGAATTATAAACATTTTCTGATAAAATTGAAGATCTACAAGGAAAATATTTCTGATAAAACTCAAGAAATATATAGAAAAACATGCTAAAACTATTTCATGAAAGATTATACAGATAAGATAGTAGGCATAAAAATATTCCTAAATTGATTGAAAGTAGAATTAAAAACATTTTTTGATAAAATTGAAGATTTACATGGAAAATATCTCTGATAAAATTGAAGAAATATATAGAAAAAAATGTTAAAATTAAAGATTATCATGGAAAATAATACAGTTCCATTGATTGTATTCCTTATGCCCTCCTAGCTGTACCCCTCCAGAGAGAAGGTGGTGATCTCACCTCCGCACTCAGAAGTGAAATCTCTGCTGGAAGATCCCTCTCTCCTGGTAGGCCAAGCACAAAAGGCTAGAGAGAGAGAGAGAGAGAGAGAGAGAGAGAGAGAGAGAGAGAGAGAGAGAGAGAAACAGAGACAGAAACAGAGAGACAAGACGGTGAGACAGGGAGATAAAGAGAGACAGTGACAGAGAGAGTGAGAGAGAGAATTTAAAATAAAATAAATTTTGAAAAAGAACAGAAAGCCAGGCGGTGGTGGCGCACACCTTTAATCCCAGCACTTGGGAGGCAGAGGCAGGTGGATTTCTGAGTTTGAGTCCAGCCTGGTCTACAGAGTAAGTTCCAGTATAGCCAAGGCTACACAGATAAACCCTGTCTCGAAAAACAAAACAAAACAAAACAAACAAACAAACAAAAAAAACTAAAAAAAAAAAAAGAGAAAAAGAACAGAAATAGTTGTAGTCTGATTAATCATTTTGATGTGTTATTTAATTTTTAGTTAATAATTATTTTCTGTACATAACTGTACATTTCTTTAAGACTTTGTTAGCTCATGAGAGTCTGATTAGTCCAAACATTAGTTGACTCAATATCTGGGACATTATACTTAGCTCTTACTCTGAAGCTTACATAACTGTTAGCATCATATGATAACTAAAGAAGCACGTAAAGGTTAAATATACATCATAATTTAGAGAGGAGAATTTTATTCAAAGGCTGTCTAGATGTGGATCCTTTAGGAAACAGTCTGTCCTAGTTTTACTCAACTGGATGGAAATGGCTTTTGTTTTTATTCATGACAAATGATCTAAGGAATGTTTAACTGTGGGTCACTTTAGAACATTAAACTTTGACATTGCTTATTTCAGCATTTGCTGGATTAAATGATGTCAGAGACATCAAATAAGTATTATTTCCAGAAATAAAATATGATAGGTAATGAGGCAACTGCTTTTTTTTTTTAAAATCAAGTTTAAAGAAGTACTAAAGTTTGGTCCTAAACTAGAATATAAAAAAATCACATGAAAGACATTTCAAAATATGGTAATTTCTAAACACAAAAACAGACAATGTCATAGATGGAAGATGGAAACCGTTAAATGTGCTCTTAGAAACTGCTAAGAAAACATCAATGGAAAGTGAAAATAAAAGTCTCAAGTATTAGACTGATCATGTAAAAGTAATTCAATAAATATTGATATGTTAGAGAAGCATGTTTTGGTGTTAATCAATAAATGAAAAATTAAGAGAAAAATGGAAGAACCATTGTGGCATATTTGAGTCTACACCTGCATGCTTAGTGTGGTACCATTCTGAAAATATGTACATTTAAAACTTAGCATATATATTTCAAAGACTAAAAATTTCTAAATATTAAACCTAAAATCAGCCCTGGAAGGGGTGTATGATGAGTGTATGAGATTCATGTAAATACTGAAGCAGACATTTCCACAGCACTGGGCTTCCTATATATGTCAAATGATACATCCCACTGCATCTGTCACATTTAACTGAACTCAGTAAGACTGAACTAGCTCTCAGAGGCCTCAAATGAAGTTTCTACCCAACACAGCAGCTTCCATCACAGGCCAGAGAAAAGTAGGGGGGTTTCTTTTAGGAAACAGTGTGAGCTAAAGAGAAACAGATGCAATTTAAGAAGCTCCCCAGTGTTCTGGCTCTTCAATATGTCACAGTGGGTGGAAGCTCTCTTCCATGAATCCCTTTCCATCTCCCTGACGGAAGCTTGTCAAAAGAAACAACAAAGGTATCTCTTAATGCCTGCTGCAGTTTAGCGAATGAAGCTGTTCATCCTGATGGGTAAAGAATAAAGTCTCAGCCTCAAACAGGAGGAATGGGTTCTCTCTCCCTGATTCTTTTTTAAGCCTGAAAAGAATCCAAGGTTTCTGAAACAGTCTGTATTTTAGAGTTAAGACCTGAACTATTCCTAGTGGATAAGTAGAGATGTTTAGAGCTCAATATGATGTAATCAAATTTAAAGAAGTTTAGTAACTTTGAAATGCTCCTACACCAAAAGGCTCTGGTTAACCTATCCCAAAATGGGTGACATTTTTCCTTTTAAATGTTTCCAGTTTTCTAGATAATAATTGGTAGATGAAAAAGGAAAGACAAAGGCTACCCTATTAGTCCAGTTAACTTCATAATAATGAAAGTTAACTTGTCCTATGATACCTCAGATGAAATTCACATTTAACATCTGAATTCCTGGTGAAAAGCACTCACAGAGGACTACTTCCATGAAGCGCCATCCAGGTAGCTTGGTTCAAATTAGTGTTCTGCCATCCAGTCTCACCGTGATGTAACCATGTGATAGAAAGCCCCAGAGTTTCCTTGTTCTGGGTAAGATTTTACTAATAATATGATTTGCAGTGATGTTAAAAGGGAAGTACCTCGTGTAAATATGAAACTTTATACAATGATACATAAAGAAAACACAGCTAAAAATGATGTGCATGGTGATGGTAGAGCCTGACAATGAAGCTCTCACCCCCGCCTCAAAGAAGCTGCTTTTGCAACACAAGGATTGTTATTATTGGAATCCATCACTGGTCATCATTCAAACACTAACTGACCATGGGTTGTTAAAAAATTGGCCATTTGCTAAAATTGCAAAACAATGCAATACAGAGGCTCAGTGAAAATCAAGAAAGGAAGGTCAGGAAGAATATCATAGCCAAAGATCCAGGACACCAGCTGTGAAATATTGCTCTTTAGACACAATAGAGAAATTGAACTCATAAAATCTCAAAATATGGTTGCCTGAACAGGACCTGCTTAATGACAATGGCAGCTCAAATGCTAAAATGGACAGGGAAATTACACAAGCTTCCTCCTATATAAAAAGCATAGGTGTTCAATAGCTTCTGAGAGAGAGAGAATCAGTTTTTTCTAGGGAGAAAACCTTGCATAGGCTGTCCAATTTTAAGTGGTCAGCCATGGGGACATGTGCATTTAAGCATTGTTAAATGGACTCAGTAGGTTGTATGTAGCAATGATAATTAAAGAAAAAAAGGTTGTAAATTTGGGAGGGACCAGGGGAATATGGAAAGAATTGGATGTGAGAGAGGGGATGTAGCTGCATTGTACATATATAAAGTGCCCATTAAAAACATGGCAAATAAAGGATAAAATTTTCTCTTTCTTTTTTGAGCAACTATTGACTTTTAATTGTCAAGCATGTAGACATGACTCCCAATTTCATGAATAGGCATGACTTATGATACAGCCTTAGAAATGTTCTAATAGACTCAAGTAGACAAAGGAAATGATCAGAAGGGAAGCACTGAGGGCTGAGGAGGGTCATAGCCAGTACAGAACTTTTTTCAAAGCATGCGCATAAGATCTGTTTTCATTCCCAGAACACATGTGAAAAGCTAAGCTAGGGCCAGCTAGGTGCCTCAGCAGGTTAAGGCATTGGCTCCCAAGCCTCACAAAATAGTTATCAGGAGATGAATGATACTCACAAGTTATCCACTGGTACTGCTTTTATGCCATGCTACACACATTCACACATCCATAATTACAATTTAAATAAATCAATATATGTACATATGAAAAAAAACTAGAGTTGGCAGCATGGGTCTATAATTCCAGTGCAAAAGTGGCAAAGATAGAGATATTCTGGAGGCTCATGTTCGAGATATTCTATTGAAACAGTGAGATCCAAGTTCAGTGAAAAAAATGCTTTGTCAAAAAAAAATGCATGGTGGAAAAATAACCAATAAAGGTCCTCAATATCCCCATGATCACCAAATGCAAGTACACACATGTGAACACACATACACACTCAAGCCACAAACGCTCACACAGATGAAAACAACCCCCTTGCACACACATAAAGGGGAGAGAGAGACAGACATACATACAAGGAGACAAAGAAAAATAGTGAATGGGGGCGGGGAAGAATGAGGGTGGTCCCAACATACAGTGCTTGGCTTCATTCACCTGTACCTCCCTGATGTATACTTTGGATAAAACAATTCCTTTGCCAAGTCATATAAATATTTTGTCAATCAAATACAACCAGTGGCCAGAGAACTGACTGAAGGACTCTAGTGTGTCTTAATAGAGCACTGCTGTATGTGTAAATTGTAGATTGCTGTATGATGGAGTATCCAGACTCCATCATAATAAGGCACCATGGCACTAGCAGCTAAATTCCCTTTTTCGAAGCATTCAATTCAGTTCCAAATAAAACTGGTGAACGTTACAGGTTAAGTCTACAATATGTTTAACCGAGTGTTCAGTATACCTGTATAAGCAGTAGCCATCATCGTAAAAAACGTGACAGGCATAATAACAGTCAACAATGACTATAAGCTATCACTGAAGAGTGAGCGGGTATCACAGCAAGGACAAGAGCTGGATGTATTATTTGTAGACACAGGCACTGCGGCTGTACTCTATTTAATGATTGACATACTACTCAATGTCCTTGAGCCTCGATTCCTTCACAGTTTGTTTACACCCCCTACCAGCTCTTTGAAACGATTGAATTAACATGATTGCACGGTCCCTGGATTAACCTTTGATATGGAGTAAATAATATATTTCTACTTATTACAACGATATTCTTATTAGAGTATTATGATTTTTTATTTTCCTGTTGTTTTTATAAACAACAAAACAAATTTTAGTTGAGAATTTAGTTTTAGAAATAAAAGTAACATTTTCCTTTATTCACAATATGTTTATTATAACAAATAATGTTCATTGTCGAAACCATACATGCCTCTCCATAGCCCATGGATCTCTCTTTCTAAATGTTGGCACACATGTTGGGAATTTGGCAAAGAAGATAGTAGATGTGTACTCAATTTTTATTTTAAAAATAAATCATCTGAGCTGTGGTCTCTGTCCTTATGATGATGTCTCCCCCTGATTTTGGGTTGTCAGAAACTGTCCCACACACCAAAAGATAGGAAGAATATTGAGTTTTCTTTTTATAAGGAAGTAAGTTCATCTGAATATAGAATTTAGTATTAGCAGAATGACCTGTTGGCATAACCACCAACCATGTTTCAGTGCTAATTATTTGCCTTATACCTGCTGAATATACCTGAGTGTTCTTTAATTCACTTCCCACTCAAGCAAGAGAAAGTGATGCTGCTCTTTGTGCCTCCAATTCTAATAAAACAGACAAAATATTTAATAAATTATAAAACTGCATGCTGATGAATACCTGCACTCATGCTTACTCATTAAAAATACACACATCTATCCAGAGAGCGAACTTGATGGATAGCTACATTTTGCATCTGTTATTGAATAGGTGGGTGCATGGAGATGAGATGAACTTTATCTTAATAAATACAATGTTCATAGGGTGAATTTCTGTCAAGATGCTCACAGAATTTAACAAAGTCCTTATTTTAGAGCTGAGACTAAATTGCTTGTTCCCATTAAGAACAACCGTTATGGCCTTCCCACAAAAGTAAAAGCTGAGTAAATGTGAGTGACAGTATATGGTAAAAGTGACTATAGTGACATTTTAGATCTGTCAGGCTTTGCTGCAACCACTGCACCCATAGGTAGCCTAGTGAGACACACTGTGTAGTCACACAGTGAGTAAAACCCTTTAGAACTCTTGTTTCAGTAATTTGAAGAGGGCTCTGTGTCTGAAGGCATTACTTCCTGCTAGTCCATGTAATCTTCTGATAGGTACTGAATTGGAGCAAAAGGATCTTTAGTCATAGCTGCACAAAGACACACCAGGATTTTGTGGGTGATGGGCATAGACTCAACACGTATTGGTACAGAGAGCAGTACATTATGACAATTTGCAGATTTATGTGACTCTCAACTCCTATGCACACAAAATGTAAAGTTACTATTAAATTACTGAGCCTTTTAATACTAAAGCCTTCCATTTTTTTTTCTATCACTGTAATAAGTTTGTAACAGTTGAGAATACTGCTGATGTTTGGACATTTTCTTCAGAGAGATGATTGCAATGGGATTTGTGTTCAGGGTAATTGAATATGCAAAGCAAGAGGTTTTAGAGACCATAAGAAAATAAAAAAAATTATGTATGATACCCCAATAAATATTTATTAAGAATACTCTTTATGTAATAAAGCCTTTCTGGAACCATGATAAGAATAATGATTAAGCTTGCTTTATCAAGATAGCTAACAATATAATACAAAATTGTTATGACATGAGGAACAAATAAGCATAAAATTTCAGAGTCCATATATATTTTCATCTATTATTATTTTTTACTTCACTTTCAAAAATCAAAAAATCATTTGAAGATCATTATGTATGTTTGTGTATATTTGCTTATGATTAAACATCACATTTGTTTGTAAATGTATTGTGAGATTGAATACAAGAGATGGGTGGAGGCAGGCTTAGGGGTACCTTTGAGTAATAGCAGATGTTCAGGGTCAGTCTGAATTCACAGGGAGTTTATAGCCAATGTGGGATTTATCACATCTATGTAAACAAAAAGAAGAAGAAGAAGTAGGCACACAAATCATCAAAAGCAATAATTAAAAAGGAGAAATATAAAGGTATAAATTTAAAATTTATTTGGGAAGACATTTTTGTACTTATTTCAAAAAGAATTATTATTTGTCATAATTACTTCCTACTGTGAGCTTGAAACAATCAGAGTTCATTTAGACAAAAGGTCACTCAATTGAGTTTTCCTGCTTTTGGGACACTTTTTCTTCTACTGTGTTACCTTGTCCAGCATTGATATGAGGTTTTGTTCCCAACCATGTTATAACTGGTTATCTCATGGCTTGTTGATACTCATGGGAGGGCTGCTCTTTTCTATAGTTCTGTAATAGAACTATTATTTTATATAGATTTGCATGGGAATGCCAATATGCTTCAGAGAGGAGAGATGGATCTGGGAGTGGGGCACTTGGAAGAAAAAGGGATAGAAAAACTGTGGTTGGGATTTAATATATGAGAGAAGAAAGAAAGAAAGGAAAGAGAGAGAGAGAGAGAGAGAGAGAGAGAGAGAGAGAGAGAGAGAGAGAGAGAGAGAATGAATAAGAATAAGGAAAAGCATCAATATCAACCAACCAAAGCTCCTAGGTTCTAAATCACCAACCAAGGAGTACACATCATGAAGGAACCTATGATTCCAGCACTTTATGTAGCAGAGGATGGTCCACCATTAGTGGGAGAAAAGGCTCTTGGCTCAGTGAAGACTCTATGCCCCAGTGTACAGGAATTCGAAGGTGGGAGGCAGGAGTGGGTGGGCGGATGGAGGTACACCCTCATAGAAGCAGGAAGAGGGGGGATGGGATAGGGAGTTTCTAGGGGGATAACTTTTGAAATGTAAATAAATAAAATATCCAATAAAAAAGCAAGCAAGCAAGCAAGCAAGAAAGAAAGAAAGAATTTAAAGCCTCAGAAGTAGTAAAAGTTGTTTTTTTTGTTTTGTTTTGTTTTTTGAGAAAAATGAAAAAATCACTTCATTCACTTGTCTTGAAGGTTTTCTCATTAGACTTTAGGGCAAGCTTTTGGGGAACAGAAGCTGTATGTTGCTGATGTGTCCTAGTGCAAGTGTATGAAACATGCAAGGAAGAGAATAGACTGAAAAATATCTGAACAAAACCTACACTTACAAATGCAATATTTTCTGTTTTAATTTGAATGACAGTTATTGTATGAACCAATTTTCCAAAATTCTAACTAATCCCATTTACATATATAACATACATATCAATGTAGGAAAGTTTTGTGGTCAAGTAAGTCTAAGTAGAAAATTCTCAATTCCTACTACACTACACTAGAATGTTATCTAAATTTAATTTCTTCTCTTTCATTATTATTTACTGAATGTCATGTAGAAAAGTATGGGGGATTTTTGTTTTGTTTTTTTAATGCAGTGGCATGCTGCAACAGGAGGTGGTGTTTAGTGCTGAGATATCCTCCCACTCCAACTTGGCCCCAGCCATACTAAGGCTGTAGTATAAAATGGAGTCCGTTTGGAGCATGAGAAGGAGAATTAGAAGAGAATGGAGGCAGAGAAAGAAAATGGGCAGAAAAGATCAGGAAGAGAAAAGAGGGGGGAGTCAGGAGCAGACTGAGAGGGAGGGAGAGGGAGAGGCTAGAGAGATGGGGGAGGGGGACAAAAATTCCTTTTACATCAAGCCAGGCTCCTACCTGGCTATTGCTAGGTAACTGTTGGTTAGAGCCTAGAAGAAATACTAACATTTCTCCAGTTTAGTTTAACTAAAAAATGAGAGACTGGAAAGAGGTGATACTGAAGCAGGAATAGGGGCATTGTGATCTTTAGTTGCTTCCTGCTGACTTTGGGGTGATGTCTTTGTCTCTGGGAAACCTAAGAAAATGGGGATAGGGATGTTGGTCAAGTCTTAGGATAGTTGGCTATTCCATTGCTGTCCAGGGTCTATGAGACCATCTGTGAGTAACAAGGTACAGGTATATGTGAGAGTAGACTGGAGCATCTGTAGGTTGCTTGTCTGGAGCATGTATATTTCAAGTAAATGCATGGACTTGCCAAGATTCTGAAACACGTATACATGTTAGAGGCAGAAAATAAAGTTAAGTTTATTTGGGAGAAAATATTTTTGAGTGTACATTTAAAAACCTTAGATCTTTATGGCTGAGGTAAGAAGAGTGCCAAATCTAGGGAATAGAGGAAGAAAAGAGATAAATGTGTTACCAGTGTGAACAGTTTTAAAGTAAGCTCAGGGAAGACAAAAACCTTTTTTGGAGCAGAAGGGGCAAGAGAGGCTTCTTTTCCCTAGTCTAGAAGACTGATTATACATCAACTTAGCATAATGAGAAACATTTTAAGTTTACATTAGAAAAAATCCAAAGAAAATTGGGATTTTAAACTCATAATATGATAAATTTGATATGATAAATCATATGATAGCTGATCATATAGATTTAGCATGAGAAACACTTTAAGTCTACAGTTCAAAGACAACCAAAGGAAACTTAAATTTGCAATGAAATTCTGAAAGTGAATGGTATCATGGAATGTTTTATTAGAGTTAGCCTATTGGTTTATATTAGGATTTTGAACCTTTAAAGTCTCAATATAACAGTGGTGTATCAAGAGGAAGAAATATGAAGCATTTTATATCTTTAACCATTAAGTTTGTGTGTTCTCCAACATTTATATCTTATGATTATTGTCCCTAAAACATCTTTCCAGAGCCTCATTTAGATCGTCATAACTTACATCTTTCATATAATTATTTACCATGAGACATAGGGTAGCAGACAGTTCACAAGGGAAACAGAAATTATAAATTGAGTTTTTTATATAAGGAAGTAGCAGAAGCTTACCTCTGTAAAAGGTTATATGTGAAGTTGTATATCCTTTATCATGAATCCTTTGAATAAACCAAACCTGTCTGCCATTTTGATAAGAGAACTGGCAGTCATAACTAAGTAACTAATTGACTAATGAGTTAATACAGTGGTGGATTACCTTGGGGTAATCTGCCTGTCAAGCAGCAGTTAGCTTAGCTGTCAATGTAATCAGAAATCTTGGAAGAATAAATTATTATCTAGATGTCACATATTAACTAAAATGTCAGAGGTTGGTCTGTAGTCTACTACAGAAGAAGAGAGGTTATTTTCCTGTGGAGGAATAACATTTGAGAAATGACTCACCTTGTCTGATGCAATATGAGACAATTAATTTTCTGGATGTCCTCTGTTTTTCCACAGTGTAGGCTGAGCCCTGGCAGCAGGTAAGGCAATTGAGCAGTCTTTCTCAGTGGTTATATCATAATCCAGGTAGAGTCCTTTGTAGATGTGACCATATCCTCTTTGAGATCTTGGGGTAGTCACTTTTAAGATTTGGGAGTCTCTGTCTATAGGTAAGCTTAAACATTTAACATCATATTTAGCAGACCTCTGACAAGATTGAGAGCTAGTATTTATTAAGCATATCTGAGTTAGATATTTTATGTCTGTTTTTGTTTACTTGCTTTAGATTGTATCTAGCAAACATAAAGAATATATTATAACTAATGACAGAAGCAAAATCAAGGCTAAACATATCTATAAGGCAGTGGTTTTTAACTTTTTAATATTCTAAACCTTTAAAGTAATATTAAAATTGCTATTTACCTAGGCAAAATAGAAAATGTATGAAAATCTTGTCTCAAGTGAAAAGTGTCTTTGGAGCCCTATCTTTTGAAGTCATGTTGTTCTCAAGCAAGATACCAATGAAGCAGGGACTTCCCACAACAAAGATGGTAGACAGTCATGTGAATGCCTTCAATCAAGATGACACCGAAGCTGCAGACTGCCCTTAAGTAAGATAGCACTGAAGCTATAGCTCTGCCTCTCTTCCATGCAAAGGCAGTAGAAAGTTACATGTTACATTCTAGAATGCAAGGACATCTACTTATAGAAGCTTGGCTATATATCAGCAAATAGACAAGTAGTTAGACACATAAAGAGATAAATAGACATGCTTTGCCTCCCAGGCAGGGCATTATATACATGAGAAGAGAAGAGATCTACCCTGCTTCTCAGAGGTTGGGGCTGGGGCTGGGGCTGGGGCTGATGGAGGAAGCAAGGCTCAGTTGCTTGTGCCCTCTAGCACTTCTCCTTCCACAGCTGAGGTAGAGCCTACATGAACCCGGAAATAAATTAGAGCTAACAATTTGCCAGGAAGTAGAAGTTTTAGACCGCCTGCTGGAGCAAGCAGACAGCAGCTGTGGTGCAGCAGAATCAGGTACCAGGTTGGAGAGCAGAAATGAGAGTGAGTTAAGTCTGAAAACATCTGCAGAGTGCTCTTAGAGATGCAGGAGTGTGGAGCAAGAATGAGAGCAAGTAAGCTCGATCAGGGATAGGGTCTGAGTTGGGGAACAAGAGGAATAAAGAGAAGGTTTGGATTGAAAGTGGAGAAAACCTGCATATAGGAAACCTTCCATTTTCCAGATCTCTTGCAATTGTCATAAAAGTTCCTTAAAATAGTGTGATCAAAAGTGCTATTAAGTGGGTATTGGGGCCAAATTTAATGTGTGAATTTGGAAGACCTTAAGTCTGGGAGGCCACACAGTAGGGATCCTGGAGGTAACTTTGAAGACACTAGCCATGGGTGAAAATAAAGATTATTATTTCATACCACTAGTGGCATCCTGAAAATAGACATAATAACAGAAAGGACCATACAAACTGGATTGCCAAGTTGTCATGTGGCAACCAGGGGTCAGTACTGGGATTATCAAGTGAAAAAGGAAGAGCTGTGTCTCCAGAAGAGAAAAGTCTAACCCAAGGGAAGAAACCATAAGGTCAGTGAGAAGGGCCAGCCATAGTGTGAAGACCATGGCTGGGAGTTCTTCAGCTTATACCAACCAAGAGGGTTGCTTCCTAAATCACTGAGGAATCTATTCATCTAAGGACAGCTATTGTGATCTGATGGTGGAATAGTGAGACTGAGTGACAGACAACTTTGTTCAGATATGGTCCATGCTCTGGTAGAACCATGAACCCTCAAGTTTAAGAATCCAAGTATCAGCACCATTGATATGGTTTATAATGCAGCAACAAGATGCAGCAGAAGGGAGTGCTGTAGCAGGCCCATGTTGAGGCACCCCCCAAAGGAACCAGCCATGCAATGAGTCTAGTATAAAATTAAGTTTATTTGGGGTATGAGATGGGGTGTGAGAAGAGAGAAGAGGCAGAGAAAGGGGAAAGAGAAGTACAGAAAGAGAGAACAGAGAGAAAGAAGAGAAGAGGCTGGCTGGGAACATGTGGAGGGGAGTCAGGGAGAGGAAAGAGAGGGAAGGAGAGAAAGAGAAACCAGGGGACAGGGGGGCAAACAGTCCTTTTATTGAAAGCCAGGCTCCTACCTGTCCTTTGCTATGTAACTGTTGGGCAGAACCTAGAAGAAATGCTACGACAAAATAATAGCTTTTATGAATTTTTCATAACTTATAGAATTTATTTAAATAAGTATAAAAAACCATTAGAATATCATCTAACAAATGAACAATTTGTTTGTAGGAAACAAGAACTGTTGCATTCATATAGTTGACATATGAATGTCAATATACCCCATAGTAAAAAGTCCTATATTTCATAAACAAATCTTTCTCTTTTAATTTCTACTCTAAGAACAGGGCCTCTCTTACATGCAAATGGGCAGAAATAAGGGGAAAGTACCAGCCGGGCAGTGGTGGCACATGCCTTTAATCCCAGCAATTGGGAGGCAGAGGCAGGCGGATTTCTGAGTTCGAGGCCAGTCTGGTCTACAGAGTGAGTTCCAGGACAGTCAGGGATACACAAAGAAACCCTGTCTCGAAAAACCAAAAAAAAAAAAAAGAAAAAAAAGAAAAAAGGAGAAAGTACCAGATGTTGGGTATCAAAATAGATTCCCTTAAAGTTCTCATCTATTTTCTGCTGTTACAATCCTTTTCTGAAACACACTTAGAAACGTGTCTAGGGGCCCAGAGTTCATACTTCTTTGTTTTCTTGACATGGAGCTTAACCAAGACTGTCTATGTGACGGTAGGTTCAGAACTCTTTCTTGGAGTTCTAAATTCGGCAGTGAGTAGAGAGCTGAAGACAATTATTGGTCTTTACTATGATTTATAAATGCTCAGTAGTTCATCAGGAAGAAGTAAATCACTGTCAGTCACTATCTAAGAGTTCACAAGGACAGGCTGACTTCTGTGAGTTCACTGCAGATAGCTCCAGCACCATGAGCATATCCTGAGTGGATTGTGAAAGGATTTCTGACCCTTTAGCTCAATCTTCAAGCTCTTACATACTTCCTTTTCTTCTTTCCTGGTGTTCTTTGAGTATTTGAGTTGACATAAATGTGTTGTTTAGAGTCAGGCTCTCAACTTATTCTCAGCCTCTTGGGCAACTAAAAATGTCTGCATTCACCAACCCTGAACTCAAAGAGATGCTTCTCTTATTAACAGTGAGAATCTTTTGTATATGGCTGTAAGTGTAGATATTTAGATGGTATTTTAACATTATGACAATTTAGTTATACAACAGTCATAAATTCCTCACTGGGTTCTATTAATATCAAGGGTGTATGTCCACCATCTTTCTTAATTCTACACTTGCCAGTGAGATTAATTGGATGGGCTTCTGATACTTTTAAGAAATTCCAGGAACAGGTTATGTAATTTGATCATGGAGTTTCTGATTACATACATAGGATGAGAGGCTTTATTAAAAAAAGAATTGAAGGACCATGAAGGCCCTCTTCTCTCCCACTGCCATGTGAGATGCTATGAGACCTCACAACCCATAAGAAATTAGTTCTCACTGCATATGACTGCTTATATGTTTTCAGACTTCATAAAACTTACAGAGAAAATATAATATTGTTTATAGTTTTCTTAAACTATTTTGTTATATCAGAAGAATAGTCTAAGTCTACAAGATATACTTATGCAAATATACAAGTATGAGAATAAGAACTCACAAGACTGAAACAGTAATTCCTGAACTTGATCACTGATTCTTGAACCTATAAAGTTTACTAATGTTAAAAGTCACAAGTTACAAGCACTGACTTGCAGCTCATCAACTCCCTGATTGATTTGCTTGTTGTTTTTTCTTAAACATTTTATGGTTATTTTTAATTACGGGTATGTGTATGTGGTTGTTTGTGACTTTGTGCACTTGAATAAGTACAGTGCTCACAGAGGTCAGAAGATGGTCTCCAATCAGACCTATGGCTCTCTAGTTACAGAAGGTATACTGTCTTTCTTGGATTCTGGGAAGTTAACTCAGGTCCTTGACAAGAACAATATGCTCAGCCCTAGAGTTGTTTCTTCAGCCCCTATTCACTGCCTTAAATCTCAGAGATGTCAAAGTGATCTTGAGAGTGGAGAGAAAGATATTACTTTCCTTCACATTCAGAAGAATCATTTGGCTCTCCTAAAGATGGAATGCAACCATTCCATTTTTTTCAAATCTAAGACTATGTTACACTTATTCCTTAGAATTTTAATATTATTATATGATAGAAATTCAAAGTATTTAATGTACTTTGAAATACAGTTTGGATCTTTTATCAGCTTTTATTTCATGCAAATGAGCCCCAAATAATACTTAAGTATTAAAATTTAGAAATTTCACCAGAGAATAACCTCACTGCAGAGAGAATGAAGAATGTTATGGGTGGGAGGGACAAACAGACAAGCAAACAAATATTAAGTTTTCAATATAGGAGTCAGAATTTGAAAAAATCCTGTCTTACATTTTCCTTTGAAAATTACGTCCAGATGAATAAATTCAAATGAATTTATAGACACAACTAAATGCATTTCAAAAGGATTAATAATGTGGAATACAGAAAGATTTGAGCTACAAAATTATTTGAATATCATATATGTACAAGTAAGTTTGTTAATGTCTTTCTTTTCCTTAAAATAATTTTCTCAAATAAATATTGGGGAAAATATTTAAAATGTATGTACCACAGAGTAACTTATTGTAACTTAGAAGACAAATGCTCATTGTGCTTGTCCTATTTATAACATACTATAAAAATTAGACTTCTTCCTGAGCTGGGAGAATAGAGAGCAGACAGTGTCTCATTATGATGCAACAGCAATAGTAATAACCTTCAGTAATCTTAAAATAACTCAAAGTATAGGCTCAGAAATTACACACACACACACACACACACACACACACACACACACACACATCCTTTTATGTCAATGGCAATAAGGAAAATGAATTTTAATAAGCAAATTAACATTAATTTGCCAGTTAGAATTGCTTTTTGACATTCATATATTATAGTTGAAGATCATTTGACTATTAAAAGTCTGCTGTGTTTGATAAGGTTCCCTAGGAAGTAGATGCTTCAGAGACTCACCCTGAACTTTAGCTCTGAGTCAGCTATGAGTCATGTGGTTCTTCCAACTGCCAAAGCCATCATCAGAGATTCCAGACCAAATCAGCCAGTGTGGCCAAGGATGCCACACCGTAGTGTGTCCCTTTACTCAGAGGGCTGTGGTTATTAAGCAGCCTAGATTAGCTTTCACTCAAATAGTTGGAGCATTACATAATTTCAGACTTTTATCAACACTGAGATATACTTTTTAGTCAATACTCTTCAGACCTTTAGACTGCCTTTTTCTGTTCTCCAGTGTTTGAGGAGTGTGACTTACAAGATCATATGGGACATGTGTTTGGAGGACCCTGATACTTTCTTATTACCACTTTGAAATTCTTGATCATTTCTCAATATACATTTCTCCATGTATCTTTCACCTTGGACATATAAACTATATGTCTGATAATGTCTGCGGCCATCTGAAATCAGAATATAAGCATCATTGCTATGCGTGTATCCCAAGGCGCTTAGGGAAATTGTTTATACTCTTGGGGAACTATGGAGTCAATGAACAGACTTTCAAGGAAGAGTTCTGCCTTGGTTTTTGTGTCAAATCATTAAATCTACAAACACTTGTTGAGGAAAGTGTGAACTTGGTGTAGACATGTAGATGAACTTTAGAGTGTAGATCTTACTTAATAATTACAGGCTTCACAACAGAAATGTAAGAACTAGGACCACAAAATGTCAGGCTGAGGGTTTGGACATGTAATTCTACAACTAGCTGAGGTACTACTAGCATCTGATAGCTACTGAGAGAGGGGAGTCATTTTTATTTTGTTCTTATTTTTAAATGATTTGACTCTGAGTATGGTGACTCCACACAAGATCAGAGCCAATCACTAGGCTGGCTGGGTAGCACACATTTGTTAGAGGAGGAGGAGAAAAAAAAGGAGGAGGAAAAGAAAGGGGAGGAGCGGGAAGGGGAAACTGACAAAGCATTCTCTAATTAAGCTGGACAATGATGAGAGAGCTGAAAGGCTGGTAAGGAGTAGAATTGACTGGAATGAATACGTCCAAAATACTTTGCATGAAATTCTCAAAGGAATAATAAAATTATTCTATTAAAACCTTACTGTTTATATGGTTTGTTCTCATAACTGTCTGTCAATTTCCTGCATCTTGTATATACATTTCTGTCCTGGATTCAAGTACCAACTGTTTTACAATTTTTATGAACATTTCCCTTTGAAGAGGAAGTGGTACATATAGTTATGGGGATGCTACCGGCAAAGCCCCTCCATGCCTGCAAGGGGACACCACTGCTATCACTCTCTTCCCTACAGGCTATTTCTGAGCTTTGGATGCTTACAAAGCACCCATGTTTGGACTTTGGCTAGATGTATGACTTAACTTTTATTTCTCAAGGAACCAAACCTCTATAACAGTACATTTTCAACGTGACTTTATCACATGGGTTTATGGGCACATAAACCGCAAGACGGTCAGAGGCGCTCATAGAACATATTCTTTTCAGTACTGCCCACAGAGATGGCATTTTTCTTTTCTGCTGATCATGTTCAGTTAACTTTGGTTATAGTTAATTCTGTAATTGCCTGCTGAATCCTGGAAATAGAGTTCTGGTAGCAGCTGTGATGAAGCTGTTTTCTATGCAACCCTTTTTAGGAAGTGTATGCTTCCTTTTTGGTCTACAATATGCAATCCTACAGACTTGTGCTGATAAGAAATCCTCTAGTGGGTCATTTGAAGTGCTGTTAAGTGGAGTCTACTTCCATCCAGTGCCTTGAACCCATACATTCTTTCTTAGGAGTATAGGGTACCATATGAGTGTCTTCTTGGGATCATAAATACACTGGGTCCTTAAAGATAGTACTTCATAAACTCTATGTTCTATCTCTAAGCTGGTATTAAGCTTCACATTTCAGTCTAGCTGTAAGGCCAGATGACCTTGGGTACTAAAGTATGGGATGGGCAATTGATTTCACATTTTCAGTATCTTTTTCAGGGAAGTCAGTCTTCTGGACATATACTATGATGAGTACAATTAGATAAGTTCCCTAAAGCAGTGCTACCAAGAAAGGAAAAGTGATATGTACTAGAAACAGCAATACATCTCCATTAAAATGGATCATGGTAGAAGGTCACTAAAGCAAGTTTTTATTTGGATGCACAGTTCTGTGACTAGTCAGAGACTCCACCAGATCTGTCTCAGGAGTCAACAGCTTCCCCTTAAAAACTTACACTCTTTGCTTTCTGTTTTAGGAACAACACAACAATAAACAGTTTATACTTTAAGCTGTTTTAGTCTTAGGTAATCACTGACTATAGTCACCTCCAGATGCGTAGGCAGAAGTACAGTCTTGGATCAGAAGTAAAGGGAAGGAGAAACTGGGAGACAAAATATAGAAGCTGTATGATAGTCATGCAAAACTCATTTAATCAGGAAGTTGCTTTTAAAAGATTTATTGCATTTTTAATAATACGCATTTGAATCTCTGTGTAGGTTTGTCCACATACATGTGGGTACCCACAGAAGCCAAAAGAAAGGGTCAGGTCTCCTGGAGCTGGAATTAAAAGCAGCTGTGGGTGTGGGTACTTCGAACCTAACTCCATCACTTTTTAGAGGATGAGAATAATTTCTTTTCCACATGAGGTAAAAGTAAGAGGTGGGTGTTCACAGGGCAAGGAGGTTAGTAGAGGTGCTCCAGAGGAACTCGGTTTTTGCATGGTGACTGTGATGTTCATATGCATGAATTATAAACACCACAAGAATCATTTTATTACTCCCCATAGTGTAAGAAAAGCCTGACTTGACACATTTGTTCAAAGCAAAACATTTATTTAATCTATGGCTGCTTTTAACCAATTAGATACTGTCAGGCCAACAAAATTGTAACTATGACTTATCTTTGTTTTCCTTTAGAATAAATTTAACATTTTTAATCTAAATCTTTAATAAGATGCTGCAGCATTACAAAATCAAGAAAAGTAATGTGGACTAAAAATGAGTTTATTTTCTCATAATTTATTGTTATGCCTTTCCATAAATCATCCATGTTTCCAACAAGAAACATTTTTAAGGCAATATCTCAGTTCTTGAAAAAAAAACTGATGGGTTTTATCTTTGCTTTATAATCAATTATAATCTCTATTTCCTTTTACTGTAACTGCTGAGTACTATTTTAAGATATTTGATTCAATGGAGGTAGAAATGGCTATTTTAACAACTTTTGTTTTATTTTTTGTGTTTGAGAGTTTGCCTACATATATGTACATACACCATGTGTATGACTTCAGCATGATGAAGCCAGAAGAGGACCCAGATATTGTTAGAGATATGTGTGCTATCAGGTGGGAGCTGGGAGAAGAACATGGGTTCTTCACAAGAACAGCTAGTTCTCTTGAATACTGAGATTTCTATGTAGTTCCTGAGTATTTTTTTAATATTTTAGATAATTTACATAGGTTAATTTTTTTGCCTCAGAGTTTCAGCTGCTGGGGTGGGTAGGGCCAAATATCTGTTTAATGGTAGCCCCAATAACCTAGACCAGGTGGCTAATCTCCAACTGGACAAGCAAAGAGACAATTAATAATGAATATCTGTGGAGATGTTAGGAAGCATGGCAAACAATTGTTTGCAGTGACACTACAAGCATGTGTTTATTGTCAACAAGAAATTTACATTTAAACAGAGCTTTGGCTGTCTATTGTCTCTACAAAATGTGGATACCAACAGTATATTAGCAGATAGGGATTTCAGCTGGGCTGCCATACCCTTTGCCACACATTTTGGGTTTAAATGATCATTTTCTTCACCTTCCCTTCTTACAGAAGCTTGAGCTCTATAAGTATAATTAAACTTGAAGATGAGTCACTCTAGAAAACTCCACAGCAGTGGTCCCATGCTGTCCTGTCCTGTCTGCCCATATTCCATGAGCAGTGGCCCTGGGCTGTCCTGTGGGTCCATATTTCATGTGACTGAAATAGACAGCTGCAGAAAATCTTTAAATGCTCCCCAATCTGTTTAAAAATTTGCATCAATACCTTAATGTCATAGTTGAATAATCAAATGAAGGATATTTCATTTCACTTAACACTGGATGACCATTAGATAGAAGCTTTAAGTTATGTCTCATGTCATCTATAAAGCTTTAAAAGAAACTTGACACCACATAAAAATGATTTTGTCATAAACATAAGATGTGTCTGTCAACAGAAAGCTAAAGATTCTAAAGCTGTCTTTAAAGAAATGACATTTATTTGTATTGTAAAGGGCACAATATAGGCTAAAGCAATTGAGAGTGAAGAAAAACAGATTTTACCAGTCTTCATAGTATGTTCCATTGCTAGGCTGATATATTTATTTTACATTTCATTTTGATCAGCTTAAAGAGAGTTTAGCTTAACAGCAAAAAGTTCACTTGCTAGGTACATGGATACGATAAAACAAGTGGAGATGGATGATTCTAATGCAGTTTCTTATTTAGTAAGAAGCAAATATTTTCAAGTGTATCCCTATTTTTTTTACTTCAAGTAGATCACTACATTTGATTTATGTTCCATGTTGACATACGTTCAACTGTAGGACTATTTTTTGTTCCTAAATTTATCTTTTCTAAAGTAGGAGATGAATATGGTATTGATTCACCTATGTGACAATGAATTTTATGGCATTTTAAGACAAAATACTAATTTGATGGCCCTATCTTACCTTAAAAAACAGGAAAAGTTACAGTTACGTTATCCTTTAAAAAAAAAGCAATTGCAATATGCAGGGTTCTGGCTCATCTGCTTAGACTAGAGGGACAAATAAACTCAGACAATTGTCCCAGAAGTACATAAAATAAACAGGAAGAAAATAAGATCACTCAGTGTGAGGGTGTCTGCTGCCAAGCCTGACAACATGAGTTTGATCCTTCAGACATATATGGAGGAAATAGAAATGATTTCTATTAGCTGCCATTTGACTTACACATATACACCACAGCACAGATGCAATCACACACACACATACACACATACACATACACACACTGAACAAAAGTGGTGTGATAAAATCAATGAACAAAGCAGATATGTAGCTAAAAGCCATGAAACTAAAAATAGTGTTTACTCCTTTGAAGAACATATATCTAAAATTAAGTCCATTTTATTATCGATCTGTGACATTAATTAAAGGATTCTTTAACATATAACAGTTTTATTTGTCTACAAAGTTGACACAACACATAACTCCACTGTTTACAAGTTGGCACTTCCTAAAACAAGATTAATTACATAAAATTGTCAATATTTGGTGACACTATTGCAGGATCTCAAGAAATGCTATTTTTGTATAAACTGAAATTCAGAGGGCTAAAAGATAGCTCAGTGTATAACAGTACTTGTTATCTAAGTAAACAAACTTGACTCCAAATTCCTAGCATGTGTGTAACAGCACTTGTTATGCAAGTAAATAGACTTGACTCCAAATTCTTAGCATGTGTAAAACTGAAACCGAGGGCTGAGTCATGAAAACAGGCAGATTTTAGCAACTGGCTAGGCAGTAAGTATATCTGAAAAGCAAGTTTTAGGTTAACTGTGAGATGTTTCAAAAAAGAAGGTGGAGCTTGTCTTTGGCTTTCATGTTGCTCTGCATTGGAACATCGTGACTTTCATAAATAGTCATTACACACACACATATGCATACATATGTGCACACACATGGACTTGCACACACATATACACACTCACCACACTGCAGCATCTAGTATATAACTGTTGAACTGAATTCTTCAAAATGTTGGTATAGAACAGAAATATTATATGAGGTTAACTTTCAGAGTAGCAGGGTGTCTTTTCACTGAGAAAAAGAATTTGAATGTGGAACCACAAAAGAACTTGAGTTGGTTTAGAACCTAAAGATTGTGGATGAAAGCAAAATGGAAAAAGGTAAAATAAATCCTTAGGAAGCATGTAACTAGAAGTGGTGAGACAGTAATGACAGTTAGAAAAGGCTAGTTTATTAGATTAATGTGAATAACAATCTCTTAGAAGACGTTGCAGAACCGTTAAGTTGTGTTGAGAACTAAGTCTCTAATATGAGTTTGAGTTTGCTCAGCACATCCATCTTCATCTTTTTATCTCTTTGGCTGACATTTTATCTCTATGTTACTTCTACCATCTACAGATGATTCGTATTTCCTGTCTTATACTATCTTCTACTTCTATGATGTTTCCCTACATGTCTTCTTAAAGATAATGTTAAAAACTGCCACAAAAACTTTGAATAACCATTGAGTTGCCAGTTACTTGGTTCAGCATTGAGTGGTGGGTGATTTTCCTGTAGAGGCATAATTGAACCTCAACTCACCCCAGATAGGGTGCCACGGGAAGGCTAAAGCACAAATGATACTTGAGTTGAGGTTTGTGAAAAGGTGAATGGACTGGAGTTATTTACCGGAGCCTGGGTGAGTACTTACCTACAGGAGCATGGGGGACTTTGGAAACCTTATGCAGCAGTTGGGGACAACTTCACAGTCCAGAATCTTCTCTTCCAGGTTATTGCTTTAATGACCTTTAAGAGGAATAGTGTGAGTTTCCTAACTTTTTGACTTTACTAAGACCTAAACTTCGTTAGCTTAAGCATGAATTGCTTCTCTGCAGAAGGGAATGCCTGAGTTGAAATCTATAAAGCTCTTAAACCTCATTTTAAATGACAATAGCATGACCTTGTTTTCTCCTCATTTCCCTTGGTATTAAAAACAATAATAAAAAAAACAAACAAACAACAACAACAAAAGTTCTCACTTACATTGGATAACTTCACTGCTGTATTAAATTAATAAGTCATATATTCACCGCATACTCCAGTTTGTACCAAAAACTCTAAAGAGTTAATACTAACCAAGAATCACATGATTTAACAATTTATGTTAATTTATTCATAATATTTAAAATAATCCACTGTTAAGGTATATAAAAGATGTGTGAGATAAGAATGGATCCTGGAAATGGTTTAATCACAAAGTGACAGCTACACAAGCCTAAGAACTCAGGTTCCTCTCCAGAATCCACTAAAAATGTCCTGCTTGCAGTTGTATGATTTTAATTGCAAACAAAGAGGAGGCCCTGGAACAAGTAGAATGCTCAGCCCCACTGGCTGTGAACCCTCGCCTAATCATTGTGTTCCAGGCTGATGAGATACTGGTCCAAACCAAAGACAGATCCTAACTGACTCCAGTCCTTCATAAGCACGTGTAAACAGGTAAACCTGCGCACAGGTGTGCCCACACACATTCATATACACATCTATAAGATGCAATATAGTTTTATTTGTATAACTGGGCTTTTATTGGTATAGAATATATACTTCTTATAGATGTGTGAATATAGCATTACAGGCTCTCTGTGTGTGTGTGTGTGTGTGTGTGTATGTGTCTGTGTGTGTGTGTCTGTGTGTGTATGTGTGTGTGTGTGTGAGAGAGAGAGATTTGGAAAGGTTAATTAATGTCCAACAATATTCTATATATTTTTCTATCTTATCTTTTAAGTCTGAGCCTGACGCTGAACCTGAAGCTCACTGATTTAACCAGATTGTCTGGCCCAATGAGCTTCA
This sequence comes from Tokudaia tokunoshimensis, assembly GCA_036184795.1. NCBI lineage: Eukaryota > Metazoa > Chordata > Mammalia > Rodentia > Muridae > Tokudaia > Tokudaia tokunoshimensis. The sequence continues at coordinate 11,369,424 of BTHU01000008.1, forward strand.
GGCATGTTCTTTTTTACTCGAATGCTGTGGCTACAGGAACAGACCAGTGTACAAATGGCAGGCACTTTGCACATGAAATACTCTCCCACTTGGTTTTACAACACATTACTATTAACAGAGTTTTGCTTGTGACTTGACTTTCTTTATTTAATGAATCTTTGTTCTCTTTGAACCAATTTTATATGTATATAAAGGCTGCAAGATATTTTAAAAAACTGCTTATGCATTATATGTATTGAATTTTAATGTAACTTGATTTAGACAATTGTATAACTCTTAAGTTTGTACTTCTCTCAACGAACACCTACTTATGTATGTCAACCCCCGTGGTTTTAACCACTCATAGGAACTATTTCTCTGACAGATTCAAATGCCCAAACTTATTAAACTTGTTAACTAACAGTGGTAGCAACATACAACAGATGCTGACTACATTATACAAAACAAGGTTCCATCAGCTCAGATTTTTCTCCAGTTTTTAAAAACTAAAACATAGAGTAAGTAAATTATTTTTCTGAAAAGACTGACATGTTAAATTATCATATGATATTACAGAGAAAAGGTCAAACTACCACATTGTTACAAAACTATGAAGCACACATTTGGAAATATTAAGAACAATATTTGGAGGAACTTATTCAACTAAAGTATGAGATAATCATTAGCATATATTCATTGTGTTCAGGGCCCATATTTTGAATTGCATCCTAGGAGAGCACCACAGATGCAGACCCCTCTAGACATTTGCTTCTGCTACTCATCTGACATTAAGGACATTTCTCAGTAGGAATACATCATATAGCACATTAGAATATAATTTTGTCTTTCAGTAATTTTAAAAGTATGCTACTGAATAAATAAAACTAGTATATTATGGATACATAGCATGATATTTAAAATGTAATTTGTGTAAATGATAATTAATGATGATCAGGACATGTGAAAATTCATAGAATCATTTTTATGCCATAAACATTTACAAAACATTTACATTCTACTCTTTTAATTTCTTTTACTTTTGATATTATAATTATAATTCCCTTCTAAACCTTCTTTTATATATCTCTTTGCTAACATACAAATTTGAGCCCTCTTTTTCAATGAACTCTTTTTAAATTTATGTATCCATGTATGCAGGTATGTATGTATGCATGTATGTATGTGGTATGTTCATTTGTGCATGTGTGTGTGTGTGTGCATAACAGCAATATGCCTTAAATGTATTCAGATAGGAAGATGTTAAATAAAGTTTTACATACCTTTACAACATAGAGACTATAATTGTGTCACTACAGTTTATTTTTTAAGATCACTGAGAGTAAAGTATAAAACCAATTCCTGCACCTCAGGCTTGAGGAACATTGTAGAAGAAGAGTCAGAAAGACTGAGTATATTTTTTCTAACATAATATTTTAAGTGATGATTTGGGAATTTCACATAATGCACCCAAATCACACTTCCCAGCCCTTCCATGTACATCCCTCCACCCTTGTTATTCCTCCCACCAAAATAAGAAGAAAAAGAAAATATTTTGCTAATACACTTACCAGAGCATGGTCAAACTTCCAATAGTCAAACCCATCAAGAAAACTGAATCCTTCCCCACTGGCACCCTCATCCCACCGGAAATCATCAAATATGAAGAGATTTTTCTTCAGTGGCTTCCTGTATAGGTTTTTATTTTTTTGTTTTTGCTTTTTTTTTTTTTTTTTTTGGTGGAGGCAGTTTCCCAGAAGCCTTCTATGTCTCTCATTCTCAACAAAGACCACAAACATTAACACAGTCCCTATGGTCACAAGAGCCATGAACTTCAACATAGCACACATATGCTTACATATTACTAGACACTACCTGATCAGTTTATATGATGTAACTCATTTGTATGTTTTAGGGCAGAGCATTTTGTAGTGGATAACCAATTTTCTGGGAAACACTATTTCTCCCACTAAGGTAATCCCTTAGTTGCCTGTACTTCTTTGGTTTAGGCCTTTTGGCCTTTGCCCCCTATTTGCCATTTGTTGCTTTCATCCTTGTTCAGATGCTATTTCACAGCCATGCTAGTAAGGCTTAAATGGTATAGATTCTGATGCTACTAGGAGACACTGACTAACAGCAAACATCTTTGATCCTCTCATTCTTAGAATCTTTCTGGTTCCCTTTCCCTGAGCCTTAGGTATAGGAATTGTCTTTAAATTCTATTCTCAGTGATCTTAAAAAATAAAATATTGTTAGAATTACAACCTCTAGATTGTAAATGTATAATTCTTAATGTAAATGTTAGGTGACTCACAACCTCTTGTAGTGACACACACACACACACACACACACACACACACACACACACACACCCGTATTTCTCCAAGTTAAATGAGGTATTAGTTAATGTTTTGTATATCACCTATATGTCTCTTGGCATATGGTGCTACAAATATTTTTGGCATACAATTAGAAATTAAATTTGACTTTCCTGTGAGAATCTGCATCATCTTCCATGATTTCTATCACCCAACTTCTATCCAAATGGCCATCTTCTATTGTAGGTTATAGTGCTAGAGACTTGTGACCGGTAAGTTTTTTAGATACTCTTTCCATAGAGCTGATTTCAACCATCATTTTTTCTTTTCTGTCAAGTTCTATAAAGGACAAGAAGTAAATTTAAACAGTTTTATTGTATACTGGGAAAAAGGCTCATTAAAAATATATGTTTTTCATTTTTAGAAATGACTTTACAAGGCAGAGATAGAAGTCACTAGTTATAGTGACCAGTCCACACTAGGGATCCAATGACTGTACAGCCTACATTTTTCTATGCACTTTCCTTTATCACATTTTTAGGATTTAAATTTAATTCTATTTCACAGCTGACCTTGACTCTATTATATTGGCCAGGCTTTTCTTTCTTCCTTCCTTCCTTCTTTCTTTCTTTCTTTCTTTCTTTCTTTCTTTCTTTCTTTCTTTCTTTCTTTCTTCCTTCCTTCCTTCCTTTCTTTCTTTCTTTCTTTCTTTCTTTCTTTCTTTCTTTCTTTCTTTCTTTCTTTCTTTCTTCTTTCTTTCTTCCTTTCTTTGTCAGAGTCTTCTTTATCAAGAATATTCAATTGATTTTGGTTGTTTATATAAAAGTACATTCAGTACATTCTGATTTCTAATTTTTAGATTTTATTTTCTGGTTCTGGACTACTATTTCCTTCTTTAATAAAAATCAAGTGCCTCCAGAAGAACAAAAAATAAAGGGAGGGAAAACTGTAAGCAGTGTACATTACAAGTGAAAATAATCAATTGTCAATAAAAACAGAAAGGGGGATAAAATTTGGAGACTTTTATTTCCCAACATTATTATAGTCATTTAGTATAAAAGTTGACCTTCTGCTGTGACAGACAGGGATCATTGTTCAAGAGGTCTTGTTGTTTTCAGACAGGACCTGGGTTTAGTGCCAGCACACATCAGACTTTCTTTTCACCCTCTAAGTTGCTTAGGGTAAAAATAGAACATCAAGGAGCCCACTGAACATTGTTCTGTATAAACTATATATAGACTCAGATCTTAAGTTCTAGCAATAGGACAATAGTAAACAGAGAGTTCACAAAGGAAATATATAAAATTCACTCTTGAGACGATGAGAAGAAAAAATTTGATTGATACATCTTGGTACAGTGTGAGTATAAATTTATATATACACATATATATAGATCTCTCTCTCACTGTGTGTGTGTGTGTGTGCATGTGTGTGAAACTAACTTAGAAGTTTTGACTAAACAATGTGCAGATACTGAAAGGAAGTGTAGTACAAATTCTTAGGATTCATTTTGAAGAAATTTCAGAATTTCATTTCAGCTACACAGTTCAATATGCTTAACTCTTTCTAGTTTATATTCATATGAAAATTGAATTCTTTTATTTCACAAGCCAAATCATTCTTCATTTTCAAATGTAAGTATCCAGAAACCATCTGTTCAACTGAAGAGTTTGAGTAGATGAAGTTTCCTTGAAGGAATTCCTGTATCTCTCCCATTCAGGAAAGCTTCTCCTCCACTCAATTCTGCCTTCAGTTCTTAGAAATGATTTTCACCTTTCATTTGAACGAATGATTCCATTCAGAAATTTGGCTTGCAGCTTCTCTAATTCTCAGCTAGCTGATGGTAACTATTCCAAAGCACTTATTTCATCTATGGTTATATGTAGCTCTTTTCAGAAGTCAGAAGAGGATATAAATGTCAGAAATCTGGGGTTTTTTTGTTTAGTTGGTTGGTTTTTATTTATTTACCTTTGTCCTCCATGAATCACATCAAACATCCATCAGAACGATCAATTATTGCTCCTGTTTGTGACCCCTGGGGGAGCAGTCCAAAGTTCAGAACAAATGCAGTGTCAATCTCTATAAGAGAGTAGTTAGGAGATACTATTGGCAATTTCTACACGGCCCAGCAAAACACTAAATGAATTAAAATACTCCTGTGCTATCTGTTGTGTATATTCCTTCCACAAAAGGAAGGAAGGAAGGAAGGAAGGAAGGAAAGAAGGAAGGAAGGAAGGCAGGAAAGGAGGGAGGAAGGAAGGAAGGAAGGAAGGAAAGGAAGGAAGGAAGGGAGAAAGGAAAGAGGGAAGGAAGGAAGAAAGGAAAGCCTGGCTAATATAATGGAGTCAAGGTCAGCTGTGAAATAGACTTAAACGAATTAAAATACTCCACTGCTATACTTCTCAGCACAAAACATTGCTGGGACTCATTTGTGCTTAAAACTTTGCAGAGGAAAATTCTACAGTCTCTTTTTTTTGTCACCCACTTGCTCTTTGATGACATTTCACAGAAGTTTCTATTGAATATATTAGATTCAAAACCATCAATATGGATTCAAACCACCAGCCAAGTGCAACTACTACTATCTGGAAATCTAAAATTTAAGCCAGGTATTCTTTAAATATTAAAACAATAAAATGACTATGATCACAGCAACTTCAATTGAAAATTTGGACAATCTCAGAAGACTGTAGGTGGTTGAATTATCTGGCAGAACTCTACCTTATTGGAACCACAGCTTTGCAGCCACATCTATGTTTAATAGAAGTAAAGACAGAGAGAACAGTGGATGAATCTGTGCAAACTTGAGAATTAGAGCTCAGATACCCAGAAGCCACAAAAGGCTGGAAAGTGGTGGTGGATACCTGTAATTCTAGCTCTCAGGAGGCAGAAACAAGAGTTTCCTGGAGCATGAAGTTGTCAAAGCTAAACTAGTTAGACAGGCAACTTTTGGGTTCATCTATAACCCCAATAAACAAAATTGAGAGCAACCAACAAAGACACCAATTGCCAACATCTGGCCTTGATATACATACACACATGTGCACCACATACTTGAAAAATGTTGGTGTACATATGTATACACACCTGTACTTATCATATACATTTGTAAAAATAATCAAAAGTCAATAGCATCATCTGTTGTATAGCATTGGGTGCCTTAGTGGACATCTGTCAGTCACTTTTCCATTCAGTCTATATGGTTAGACTCCGAAATAAGTCTCACAATGGAAGGTTGTATTGTCTGACAGATCTCTAGTTTATTGAACTCACATCTTTCCAGACACATCTCAGTTTGAGAACTCATTGATGTTGCATAGATGGTATGCAAGCCTTTCTTTTTCAGGCTGCAGTGTTAGACCAGACCTGTCTTTCAAGGTCATAAGCATTCCCAAAGAGACATGATAACCACTTTTTCTGTCTGTATTTCTTCTGTGCTCATCCTTAGACAATCTTTATGAAGCAACATCTAACTGCAAATAAAAATGTGATGTCAAAATATAGCATCAAAGAGAAGTGTGATAGTGTTTCTCCTGATTTATCTGCCTTCCATTCTTCAATTATCAGCACTTACATGTGCATTTGCTTTGTATTTCCTAATGTGTCAGTTTCTTAGGAATTAGCTATATGTGATATCATGCACAACACTTCTTCACAAGTATAGCCATGCAAAGTTGAGAAGGCTTCTGATCACTATGCTGTCTAGTCACATGAAGTTAGATTCTAGGAGATGATTACAGAAAGCTGATGTGCCAGGCACAGAAATTACTTAACACTGACTCTAGTCCTAGATATCCCACATAAAACCACATGCTTAGTTTGATATTTTTTACTTATTTTTAAATAAAAAGTCATAGTTATTTAGGTTTAGCAGAATTATGGAAATATACGGCAGCATTACATTGAGTTTGCACAATAATTCTCCCTCTAGACATATTGTCTATCATCAGTTACTGCCCCTGTTTAATTGGTATTACTATTAGCTACTATGTCCTGAGCTTATTAGGCATTTGACATCTTAGGTCTTGATAAATGAGAACAGTTAATATGAAAAACCCATGTCTTATCAAGAGCATTAAGCACTGATAATGTTTGAATTTTTAAATTCTCCATATACTTCAGTATATTGTGAAAAATAAATAAATGAAGCAATAAAAATAAATTCTTCTGCAACCAATACTTAGTAAGGAGTATGTATATCCCATTTCTAGCCTTCTGAGGTCATGTTCCCACAGGAATCTGGAATGTGAGGGGAATTTAACAGGTTATGGGAACATCAGGTAAAGATATCTATCTTATCTGAGACACCAACATTTTTTAAAAATTCTTTTGTGTAAATAAAATATTTGAGTTAGCTTACCCTAAGTATTAATTTCTAGTGTAATGTCCAAATTCCCTTACTTTCACAATCCACTCAAATTCGTGGTTAAATACAGCTGGAAATATGACAGTAAGTTCAAAAAATAATTTGAAAGAGTATTGTAGGGGCTATATACTTGAATTAATGAAAAGGTGTGTGTGTGTGTGCATGTGTCTATGTGCACATGTGTACACACAGGTGTGCTGTTATTCACAATGTTTTGTAATCTGAATTTGTAAACCTAAAAATATCTGTGTTATTAAACAATTAAACACCAAATTAATAACATAAATAAAAATTAAAGGATTCTCCCTATTTATATACTATGAAATAATGTGGGCATTTATATCTTAGTTTATAGCTATGATTATATACATAATTATCTTTCTTTAAAGACACATTTTGATTGATGTCACTGTGCCAATTTATTTTAAGAGTACTTCAATAATATTTTCTAAATTACCAATTTTGAAGCTCAAATAGATCTAGAGTAAAAAACAACTGCCCTCATGCCTGGTTTTCATGAATAAATTTTACTGGGACCCAGTCAGCCTAGTAAGCTGCTAGATGAACCATGGGCCTAGAGTTGACAAATTTTCATGGATGCCAAATAGCCAAAAGCACCAAAATTCTACTATGGGCACAGTAAGCAGAATGAAAATACAGTGCCAACTCTTGCTTGATAGTACTAAAGAAGCAACAATAACTGTGGTCATTGAATTAAGCTCATACATACAATTTCCATACATATTTATAAATATCCACTCAACTTATTTTTCAAATTAATTTATGTACCACAATGATGTCACTTATGTCTCTACTGTAATTGATTGTATTTCAATAAGCATTTAATTTATTTTCATGTTTGCACTCCACTTAAGATGCAAACTCTTGCCTACTGTTTTTATTTATATGTATATTAAAGTGATATTTTTATATTATTCTGATCTTTCAGATTTCTTTTTCTGTAATTTTAATAACATCACTCTCAATTCACAGTGATATGCTATGTTCTTAGATACTATGGATAATATCTGGATTAAAATATAAACAAACATTGCTTCCTTGGAAGTTCCCCCCCCCCCCCGTATTTACTCAGATGGTCTGTAGAGTCAGAACATAACAAATGACCAGGTGAGGAAATGCAGAGACACTAACCAGAATTATTGGCTTGAAACTTCAAAACCTGATCCTAATAATTAATTTTAAATCACATAATATGGCATGTATGCTTACTTTGAAAATATGACCCAACCATAATGGCCTGAGTCAAATGCTGAGTCATGATTTTAGAAAGAAATTTTCTCTGACATTGATTACCAATGTAAAAGCCAAGCATTAATACAAAGGTTAGTGGTTAGTGCACTGGAATGTGGAAGCCCTGTTCACTTTATGCTTCCAATGACCATGAAATCAGGAGAATTGCTTGAGCAGTTTAACTGTGAACCTAATGGGCATTAATTTTAACACTTTTTCCTTATATAAGTGAACTGAAATAAAACCTTTGAACTTAAAACCCTGAGTGGTCCTAAATCATTCTGTAAACATTCATTTCTATTATTTATAATGAAATATAATTATTTATAATGAAACAGATGAAAACTCAGCAATTCAAAACAATGAGCTAATTTGACTTTTTATAGCATATTTGAGATTGTAGTAAACAGATAGACTGTGAATAGGATGGTTATGTAATGTTAATATTTTTTCTATTTTTGTTATTCAAATAAAGATGATATAGAATAAATCACAGTTCAAAATGAGAGCACCATATATACCATTCATACTCAAGAACATGAAAAGAGAACATTTTCTTTTGTAAGTTTCCTGCCTGGTAGAGAAAGTCAACTTCTATATACTTCACACATGTCCTGCCTTCCCTTTTAGGAAATGGGTAAGCTGCAACTTTCCAGCAAGCTGCTTCATGTCCAACTGTGATTCAATTTCATTCTATTTTCCCTACTCCCCAGAATATGATCTGACATTATTTCTACCTCCCTTATATTTCAAAACTGTGTCCTTTTTATGCTAAATGACAGTGAGTACTTAAAATGTGTCAGGAAACAAGACAAGTACTTTCCACATTTCTTGATTCATGAATAACCATTAACCTGCTGGCTATTATCAAAGTAGTAGCACCAGAATTTAAACCAGTTAGTAAGGCTGCATCCTTTGTGACCTAAATAACCTATTATTTATCATGAGCCTTCATTTTTAACACATAAAATGACATCTCATCTGTAAACAACACTAACGACAAAAGTCTCTGTCTCCTTTTTCAAGCACAGCCACAGTACTTTCTTATGTAGGTCAGCAGCTGCTTGTTTTGACACCTAAGATCCTAAGCCAACACCTTGCTTAGGTGATAAGCAGTAGTTAGCATCACTGTTTATCCTTAGAAGTATAAATGAAACCTTGGAACTCCCTTATATCACAAGCCTTCCATTGCTTACTTCTCCTGACCAGAGGAAATAAATGCACCACAAGATACCAGAACCCTCTGGAGGAGACGGTCACTGGCTCTCAGTCTGCTCCTTACCTCTTAGTTCTTGCTGATTTCACAGTGATTTCATACCCTACTATTCTCTTGACTACCTAAGCTGAAAGTGCTTTTATACATACACTGTCAAGTTCACAAGGCTGAAGTTTAATTCATTTTTTTATGGATTAACCTAAATAGCAGTTTCTGAATCAGACACTAAAAGTGAGTCTCTGGTGTTAAATTTCCATAGCTGGTACACAGGCCATACAATTGAAACCTTGGGTGACAGTCCCATCATGCTGTTATACTTTTTGGAGTTCTATGAAAAGGAATACAGTTTCTGTTGGTAGAAGTATTTATACATATGAACAAAATTTTCTAGAAAACATATGAGAGGAGGGAGTGGGTGGATAACAGAGAGATATGTTTACCTGTTGCAGGATATTTGAACACAATGTGTACCTGAGATTGTGAACTGGAAAAAATCTTGCTGTGGTGTGGCTCAGTCCTAGCACACACCTGTAAACCAAGAGCCTTCTGTAAATGGGATTAAATGAAGTCAGTGATAGGTCAAGAGGCAGAACAAGCAACCAGTTGACAGGAAGCGAACATTAAAAAATCCAGAAAAGAGAAAGGATGGTCTTTGACATGAAGGGTATTTAAGACCATGTGGAGAAAAAGAAGAAGCTTTTCCTTCTGGCATGTCAGTGGAGTAGGAAGCTGGGTCCTTTATCTGCTTCTCTGAGCTAGCAATCTTGTACCACAGTATTTGGCTCCTGAGTCTTTGTTAAATTGAATGTTCAGGGTTTAATTTTTAAAAACATTTCCTTTCTATGATTTTCATGTAAGATTGCCATCAATGTGAACTTGTTAACAGTGTCTATGCAATGGTAAAAGTGTTTGCCAAGGCATATGGGTTTCTAGATATAGTGACTTATGTTAGTTATTCCAACACTCAGAAGGCTCGCCACTAACTCTTAACCCAGAGTTGTGCAGAGAGCATTGCATAGAAGATGAACATGAGATCAACCAGGACAAGCACAGGTCTTGAACAATCTCAAGAAGCAGCGAGCCTCTAGTATACACTAGCTCTAAGCAAACATTGGGTAGAAAATATAAGGAAATTCATACAGCAATTAATAGTATAAGTACAAGAAAAAATAAGAGATTCTGTTTATAATTCTGACTCAGACCATGATTTTGAGACAGGATGGAAGCTGCTTCTGTAGACAAAGACCTCTATGGCTAATCTAGTTGGTTTGATCTGTTTTCTATCCTTTCAGAAGAGTAACTTTTTTCTACTAGGGAAGAAAAATAGTAAGTGCTCACATCAAAGTTCCAGAAGGTTTTTTGTTTGTTTATTTGTTTGTTTGTCTGTTTTTCTTTTTTTTTTTCTGGAGAAACAGCCCTAAAGAGTCATTTCAACCCTGGTCAGATATAGGCAAGCTCAGAAGGGCTGGTCTTCAGCATGTTTCTAGCTCTTTGGTGAGTTACACTCATTGCAGCAGGAATAAAAGCCTTGTAGGATAAACTAGATTAAGTATTATTGGCCCAGACTATCTCAACTCATCTTTTAACAGATAAAACTGAGAAAAAAATGCATTTTCCTGCCCATCCTTCTATGTATGTCTGTTTTCTTTCTTCTCTTTGTGAAGGAGTCAGATATTTCTAGAAACATCTATCAGTGCCTGCAATACCAACCATCTAATATTAACAAAGCGTTCTTTTTACTTTTTTAAACTAACAAGTTGCTTGTAGTTAATTAGCTTATTAGCAGACTAATTAAAGAAAACAATTATAACGCCTGATTGAACTATTTACACAGAGTAAAGTGAGCCATGCAGGCTTTCCTTTGACAGGAACAAACTCTGCCCTCATCCTTTCCCTCCTGTGAAGCCTGTAGATCCACTTCTGAGCTGTGAGAATGCTTACAAGATTGTTCTATCTACCCTGAAACTATAGAAACCCAACTATAGTGGGTGATTTCTAATGTATGTCTCTGGTGACAAAGAAAGTAATTTACTTCACAGGATCACCTTAGTTGCTAATTCCAGAGGCAGGTGTAAATTACCCTTACTTGGGCATGGATTCAGGGTTTCTCAGTTACCATGTTTCCTCATGGCTATGGGTTCTATTGTGATTTTAGTAATTGAACAACAACAGAAACCATAAAACCAAGACATTTTTCAAATATATTGGCCAGTAAATTGGTAGGCAGGATATAGAAAAACAGAGAAATCTCAACTACAGGCCTCCAACAAATGTGATAACATTATAATGTTTTTGATTGGTTAAAAAAAATAGGAGGTCCATTTGTACATTACAAAGAATATTCTTAACATTCATGGAGATCTGAGGTAACAAACAGAGCATGACAACAAATAGCTATTAAAGGGGTTAAGTATGACTCAAAATAATTTGTCACAGGAATTGAAAATTTTCAACCTTTCCATACAAATGAAGTTCTAATTAGTTAGTTAATTTTTGAGTAGTCACATCTTCTTTTCTGGAATTCTTATATAAGCATATGTAAATGAGGTCTCTGCTGACTTATCCTAAAGTGCTTTGTCCCTTTTGTCCAATTTTTTTTTTTGTGGTTATATTTGTTTACTGTCTTCTTTTCTATGTAAATAATAATAATAATAAAAACAACTGATCGTAGTACATCTAGTATTTTGTTCATAGAAGCAGTGGGTTTTTATCATGCTTGTGCTTTTGATTTAGAACCTAAACTTTTAACGCTGAACAATGTCTCCAGCCCTAAACTAATGTAAGTTTAAACAACCCTTATCATTATAAGTAAGTGTAGTTTTCATTATGCATCAAACATTTCTTTCTATAACACATACAAACTACTCAGATCTGTGAATGGTTAAAATGCAGAGAATGGGAGACTACAGGGTGCCCAGCACGAAGCTATGCACCTAAAACTGAGCCCCAGCTCCTAAGAGTCAGGGAAAATCAGAGAAGTGTCCACACACACATACTGTAAATTCACACAGACACAACAGAAAATAAGAAACAAAATTAAAAATAGATATTTTGTAAGCAAGAAAATGTTTCTCCCCTTTCCTAGAGGGTAATTTGATTTAAAGTCTAAGATGAGATATTGTTGTTATTGCCTTTTATTTTACACTGATAAGAACCTTGAATGAAAATCTAAAGACAATATAATTTTAGGTATCATGTCCATGAAGGTGTCATTTCTAAAAAAGATAAAATATTATAGTATAGTGAAATAAATTAGGTAGCCATCATACCTTCATCCATATTTAACACATATTGTTTCATGTAAAAATATCCTACAAAAGGGCTCCTTTGTAAATATTAGACAAATAACATTATCACATATCCAAATATCATCTACAAAGATGACAATATATGTTAAGTTAAAACAAAAGATGACTATATTTAATTCCTGATAATAATGGAAAAATATAGGCTTAAAGTCATGCATATTGTATTAGGAATAATGATCCTGGCATTTAGAAGTCTGGACTACCTGACTGGCTATTCTTAGCTTCAGTTCTCATCATACAAACACCATTTAAAATCACTAATTCCATAGACCTTTCATAAATCATGAACATGGAGCACAGGCACTAACCACTAGATGATGCATAACTCATGAATTGTTATCAACAATGTATATCACAGCTTTGAAAGAAGGCAGAATAACTAGTCCCCAGGGATTTCTGCTCGCTTATATCTTAAAATCTGCTTGTCTTTTTCTATTGCATCTTTATTTGCCACATTTGACACCTCAGAGAAAAGTCAGAGTGCATAGTCCCATTGCCCACCCAAGAATCCCCATTACATTTCCAGATAACATCTACATTTATTATCTCATTGGTTTTGAGAATTCCTTGGATTTTCAATGTAACATCTTATTCCCAGAGAATCAAAAAGTTTAAAAATAAAATATTATTTTAAAATAGTCAATTATATTTTAACTGGGATTGTTTCTATAATTATATAATCCATTTATGTCCATTTTGGTAACAATTCACAATTACACAGTAACACTGCAATAACACTGGAAGCATGTAGGTGATGGTAAGGGAATATAAAATAAACATATTGGTTTTAAGCAAAGAGTTGGGAAGATTCTATCAGGAAAAGCCACTGTGTTCCTTGGCAGTTGATGCAATGTACCAGTGAACAACATTCCTAATTCAAGACATCACCAGTTTACTTAGGAAGCATGCTTACCTTGCTTAACATTTCCTACTTCTTGGAATCAGAGTCAATGAAGGCAGATTTCGAACACATCTCACAAACATACTTTGAAATATCTATACCCAGAACTTATAATTTTTTCTTTTCTTTTTTTTTTCTTTTCTAAGTTTTTTTTATTTACATTCAAAATCATTTCCCCTTTCCCGTTTCCTCCCTCCCCGAAAGTCCCATAAGCCCCCTTCCCTCCCTCTTTTCCCCATTCAACCCCCTCTTGCTTCTCTGTCTTGGCATTACCCTACATCCAGTCTTTCCATGACCAGGGTCTCTCCTTCCATCTTCTTGGAAATCTATTTATATGTGAATTAATTTTTTCAAATGAAAGAAATTATTACAATACAGGACTGATCAAACACACATGAGCTGGTCACTAAATGGGATTCCATCAAAGGAAAAATAATGAAAGGTATGTCAGTAGTCCCACAAAATGATCTGGAGCTGGAAGCTCAACTGAGCAGATCAGATATTGGAAGTATAAACAGATTGGGTTTAGTTGTATAAAAAGTTTGTAACCACATTGTAAAATAGATTTAGAAATATTCTATAAAACCAGTAATGTTTATTGTCTCAAAGGGAGAACCAAGCAATTTTAAAAAATGCTTTGACATGTGTCAGGAGCCATAATGGGACAAGCTAATAACTAGCAGGCGATCATCCTGAAATGGCCTTCTTCAGATTATTATATAATCTGTGACAGGTGAGCCCTCATTTGGCAAGGCTGTGAGGGACTAATTTTAGGAAAGATTCCTGCTATTAATATGATTTTCCTGATATCATTAAACATAAATAATAATCAATAAGTAATAGCACACTCCTTTGGAGAAGATCTCTGCAGATCCATGAAGACATGCTGTTTCATAGTGAGGCTGTGTAGACAAATAGATGGCTTAAGTTTTAGTGATGATCCTCTAAGAATTTCTAAAATTATATATGTGATTATTAAGCCCTTTTATAATGGAACTGATATTAGGTCCTTTTCTGATAGTCAAAACTGCAATGAGAATTCTGCCAGTCTCCAAATTGTCACCAGAGCAATTGCTCTTAGATGGCAACCAGATGTTCTCCAACTCAGAGCACATTTTAAGTGGTTGTAAAACAATTAATCAAAGGTCATAAAAAGTGACCTAACGATTTATCATAGGTGCTAGGATAGAAGGTAAAATATTGCTTGAGTTTATCTATACAAAACTTCACTAATAACTTAGTTATGGTTTTTCAACTTTCAATGAAACTGTAGAGCTCAGACAGGTGATAAATGCTTAGCTAGAAAATTGCTCTTTTTTTTGTTTTGCACTGACTTTTTTCTTTTATTGAAAATAGATTTTATTCTGTTATAATATATACTGATTATGGTTTTTAACCATGTACACCTCTCAATTCTTTCCCATCTCTTTTCTGTCTCTCATTGGAAATCAGTATTCTAATAGATAATAATAAAATAGAAATAAAAAGATAAAACAAAATCAAACCCGTTGGTAAAGACACAAGCAAGAGAGGAAAAACATTCCAAGAAAAGGCACAAGAATCAGATAAAGACAGAGATGCATTCACTCACATACTCAGGGATTCCATAAAAACAAACGAACAGAAAACCCAAAACCATGATATATGCAAAGGGCATATCAGCTAAGAAATAAATAAATAAAAATAAAAGTTAAAATAAAAGTTAAAAAAGGAAAGATGAAATTACAAAATAAAATAAAAAGCCCTGATACTGTTTTATATGGCAAGAATCTAAAGGTACCATTGAGGTTTATTGTTTTTTTTTTTTTGTTTGTTTGTTTGTTTTCTAAGTTTTTTTTATTTACATTCCAAATGATTTGCCCTTTCCTCCCTCCTCAAAAGTCCCATAATCACCCTTCCCTCCCTCTGTTCCCCATTCAACCCCCTTTCGCTTCTCTGTCCTGGCATTCCCCTATATACAGTTTTTCCAGGACCAGGGGTCTCTCCTTCCATCTTCTTGGAAATATATTGATATGTGAATTGTGTCTAAGTTATTCCGAGATTCTGGGTTAATATCCCCTTATCAGTGACTGCATCCCATGTGTGTTCTTTTGTGATTGGGTTACCTCACTAAGGATGATATTTTCCAGTTCTGTCCATTTGCCTAGGAATTTCATGAATTCATTGTTTTTAATTACAGAGTAGTATTCCATTGTGTAAATATACCACATTTTCTGAATCCATTCCTCTGCTGAGGGACATCTGGGTTCTTTCCAGCTTCTGGTTATTATAAATAAGGCTGCTATGAACATAGTGGAGCATGTGTCCTTATTGCATGCAGGTAAAGGCTCTGGGTATATGCCCAGGAGTGCTATAGCCGGATCCTCCAGGAGTGTCATGCCCAGTTTTCTGAGGAACAGCCAGACTGCTTTCCAGAGTGGTTGTATCAGCTTGCAATCTTAATGGATATGCATGTAAGCATTCTCTGTTGTAAACTTCTGCTTCAATTTATGATTTGAAATTTTGTGTGAACTTGTGAAGAACTTTGTAACGTGATCATGTATTCTGAAAGTTGTTTAAGAGATGAGAAAAAGGAAGGAATTAGGACTGAGAAACTGAGGTGAGAGGAACTAGGTAAGAAGAACTGAGCTGAGAGAGGAACTGAACTGAGGAGAAGTTTTAGTCAGAAAAGAACAAGATTAGAAGGAGAATGCAGAGAAGAATAACTTAGAAACTATAGGTAACGTAAAAAAAACCTAAAGACAGCAATGTGCAGGATGCAGAGGGAAAGAGGAAAAGAGAAGATGTTACAGAGGGCAGAAGGAACAAGCAGGCTTCTCCTTTCCATGGGACCTGTTCTGTCCCATGGTAAGGACAAGGCAGGCTTAGTCTTATTAAAAGGAACAAAGTTTTTTTTCTGACAAACATGGTTTTAATTCATTTAGCATTAAAAGGATGGAAGCTTTATCTTTCTCTGTGCAATAAAGATTGGAGCTCATTTTTCATCCAGAATGAATGAGTTCTTTCTGCTTGGTCTTTTACTCCATATGCATATGTAAGTATGGATGTGTGTGTGAGTATGCAATTGTGAGAATGCATGCAAGCTGGGCCCAACTGAATTTGTGTGGAAATGTGTAAATGAGTAAGTACTCTGCATGTTGAAGCTGTGTATGAACTTATGTGAGATTATGCTTATCTGCTTATGTAAAAATTTTTCTTTCTGTGAGTGTTACTCTTTTCTCCTGGTTTAATAGAAGTTTATTGCTCCAAACTTCCTGCTAGCTTGACAAGCCAGAGGCATCTGGACAATATGGAAAAGTCTCTAGCAATTAACCCTTTACTTAATCTCCTGCTGTTTTAGGATGAGGTGATAAGTGCCTGAGACTGCTGTCTCTGGCTTCAGATGAACACAGAAGGCAGGTCAGCTACAATAGTATAGCAACTTAGACTTAGATAAGTAAACTTTTTATTATTCAGCAAGCCTAAAACTCTTGTAAGACCAAGTCTTACCCCAGAATTTCATAAGATCAAGTCTTACCCCCTGCTGACTTTCTCTCCCCCCCATTGCCTCAAGAAGAACCAACAAGAAAGGACACCTCCCAATGCAGCTGGCTCCTGGCAGACATGTTATCATTCAGTTTTGAAAAGCTGACTGATAAGAACAAATTGAAAAGCTTAAAAACAGGAAATATTATAAGATATTGGCAACTGAATTCTCAATACTAGCCTTCCTGTCCCCTCCAATTCCTCTTTTCCAAATGCTAGTTACCTGAGGTCATTAACTGTCAGTGAATAGTAAGTGGAAAATTACAGAAATAAATAATATGTAGGCTTTAAGTTGCATGCCATTGTCAATATCACTTACACTTTGGTCATACATCACATAGGATTATTAGATCAGCTGTCACAGTCCTACAGTTCTGTGTATAAACTTCTTGATTATTGTGGCCTAAAGCTGTGCCCCAATGCCTACACATTCCCTCCACTTCATTTCAGTATTCAGACATTGTCAATTCTCACTTCCTCACCAAGATAAGAACAGTAACAGAAGGTATTTTTAGGGAGATGGCCAGAAAAAGAGAGAACAAGAGCAT
This sequence comes from Tokudaia tokunoshimensis, assembly GCA_036184795.1. NCBI lineage: Eukaryota > Metazoa > Chordata > Mammalia > Rodentia > Muridae > Tokudaia > Tokudaia tokunoshimensis. The sequence goes on from BTHU01000008.1 coordinate 11,386,833, forward strand.
ATTCAACACTCCCAGAATGTTTAATGTTTTACATATTTATATACATATTATTATAATTTCATAAAGATCATGTTGGTACCAGTTATTGTCAATCTTTTCCTGTTATACCTTACATTAGTTTATTTAAGTATGTGTGCAGAGGAAAATGATGATGCAGCTTTTGTTACTATTTATACATGTACATCAAGATTCCTGGGGACTGCAGTAATTGTTGTGTCTTAAGGATCCTCACCTAAGAAGGAATAAGCAACTGCTGGTATTAGGTTCAATGCTGGCACCACAAGGATGAAATCTCTTGTAAAATGTGAGAGAAAGTTTGAGGGAACAGCAAAGTCCATAGCAGGATGCTCAACCAGAATTAACATTTTTCAAACACTGCTGACTTTATAGTTAAATAAAATCCATAGTTATGTTTCTACTTCTTCTATTTTAATTAGTGTTTTTATACTTTTGCCTAAAACCAAATACATCTGTTTGAATCCATTTGGGTCATTTCTGTCTTATGTATCTCAGGCTTCTTAAGTCTTCTTGTTTCCTTAAGTTTGCACGTTGTAATATTTAATGAATAAAAGAACAATTGGTTATAGACAATCTACTGTGTTCTAAAATCTACTCTAAGATAGAACAGTGTCCAAAAACAAATGAGACTTGAATGTGTGTATATGTGCCCTGGAGGAAATTCAAGAAGGAGAGTGTCAGCAAAGAAATGAGGGTGCTGCACTAAAAGCTTCAATGAGAGCACTGAAGAGGTCCCAAGGATCTGCAAGTACACCTCATCTGGTAATCCAGAGTGTAGCAAAGAAACCTCTACAACAGCCTGAGAAGGACTGAAAATGTTTGAGATTGTTGTGCCACCAGACAGGATGAGCAAGGCAATGAAGAGACTTCAATGCATTGTCTGTGTATATGCAAACTTGTGTGTGAGCACAATATCATTGATACTGTTGCACAAGGTAAGGGCTTGCTATTTGTAAATAAATTTGCATTAGAATGAGCCATACTTATACTCTGTTTATTAGTTCTTACATGCAGCTGATTATACACACACAACCCCCCCCACACACACACACACATACTGGGGTTTGGGAGAGGAAGAGAGGGAATGGGAGAGGGAAAGGGACAGAGAATTGGTAGTTACATCAGGTTATATATCATACACCATGTGTAAACTGTGACAATGTAGCACTTACAGCTTGCTTACACAAACTGCCATTGTACAAGGTTTAAGAATTATTTGCTTCCTTTTTTAAATGAATTGGAAGCTGAATGCTAGGCCTCCTTCTGTTTGTTTGTTTTTTGTTGTTTCATTTCATATGATGTCATCACGATACAAGTTTTAAAGTTATTATATTTTTAATTGGGTGTCCTGGGAGATTTTTAGCTACAGCATTCTTCAAAAGAATTCTCTGCTTTCTAGAGATTATATTGTGGAAATAGCATTGAGATGATAATCAATTAAATAATATTCAAATTAAGAAAATCCTGAAGCTTCACTTGACAAAATATTTAGAAAATAAAAGGTACAAGCAATAAAAACTTCAATTTACTTATTCAAGATATTAAGAGAAAAATCAAGCCATTTTGATGGCTGGAGCAACAGTTGATGGATGCGGATTAAGAGAATATCATATACCAGTGAAGCATCTTACTGCCGGGGTTTCAACATTAGAAACAAACACACAGTTTGCAAGTAGATTCCTAGAAAAGAGGAAATAAGGATTCCTGAGGGCAGAAATTATTGCAAAGTTATAGAAATACCTTGAAGAGGAAGGTTGAGAATGTTCAGGGAAGAGTATCCTGACAAAGAAACAGAAAAGAAATTGTGTAGCAGAAAAGCAGAGTGTGCAGAATAGAGGACAAAGTCTCTGCACCTGATGCTCAGGGGCTCTCCACAACTGCCAGGGATTCAGGGGCTCCCAATACTGCTGGGGGCTCGGGTGTTCTCCAGAATAGCCTGGGTGTCAAGAGCTCCAGAGAAAAGCCAAGGGCTCAGGGACTTCCCATAATGGCCTGGGGTAATCACTTAAGGCTCTAGTCCTGACAAACAGATCTGGAAGCTGGCGGAGTCAAAAACTTTGAAAACCCAGTTTACAAGAATATGAATCTAAACTGGATGATGAGAAGAGAGGGGATTATTGAAGAAGAATAGTGAAATCAAGACAGTACAAATGAGCACCATATCCATAAATCTAAGTCTATAAAGGAAATATTTATTAACCAGATCATTCATGGTTCCAAGGAATCATGGGTTACTCAAAGTCAAGGCTGACTGTGACTTTCCTTCAGTTATTCTGAGTGGGAGGATCATTAAAACCAAACGTAACAATACCTTGCATTTAGGCAGGATTTCATAGAAGATATTCACACATATGTTAGAATGCCCAAAAGTTAATAGACTACAAACAAACCATTGTGCATCATCTCACAGATTTAAAAAACAAGGCATTCTACCAGTAATGGAAGTGTCAACAGCCCATACGTGGGTGACATCTATAGAGTAAAATAGAAAATTATCTCAATGAAAGATGCCTTAGAATATCCTAAAGTTAGACTGCCTTTGTTAAGAATCCCACTTACTTTAGCTATATATATTTGAACAATATAAGATGTTGCACTGTACATATTTGCTTATTTTAAAAACTTATACCTGCTTTCAGCTCTTTATACTTCTTAGAATTGAAAAACTGTAGTACATATGGTATGGACATAGAATGGAGGAACTCTGTATTTGCTGAGGTGTCACCTGGAACTTACAGCTCATCACCCCTGCTGAATTCTTTGGGATTTGGAGATGACACTACCACTGAGCCTCAACAACAATAGCTGACACTGGGATAATCTTTCTCGTCACATTTTTTTTTGTTTTTTTGTTTTTTTGTTTTTTTTTTTTGTTTTTTGTTTTTCTTAAATAGCCCCTGGTCTTGGAGGTATACATTTCACACAATAATAAGGAAGGAAATTAATGTATGTCCCTTGCCTCAGCTTGAATATGTTCTCACTCCATGAGAATAGGAATGGGAATTAAGCATTAGCCATATTTCAAAAGCTTGTTTTATAAATGTAGGCATAGAATCAGCAAAATAGTCTAAACATTGAACGTGGCTACTCCTTCACAACTTCTGCCCTTGCAGAACCATTAGCAACCAAAACGGCCTTGGCAAATTACAGAGCTGTGCTTCATCACTGCACCCCCAGCTAACACAGCCCTTTCCTACCCATTGAGAGCCACAACAGAGTTTTCCTTTCTTACCACAGGAGTCAGAAGAAACGTTAAGATTCTCATTGTGAATCTGTTCTAAGATTTATGAACTTGTGATAAGTCTAATTGTAAACTGAACCAAATGCACCTCTACTACAGATAGGAACATACTTGTGGAAAAAATAAGGTTGACTATGTAGAACTATGAATAGACTATAGATTTATAGAAACATGGTGATGGTTATAACTATTTCAACAAATTGGTAAGTGCCAAAAGTACTTCTAAAGACTCTGTTTTAAAAATTATGTGTATTTGTGTGTATCTGGAGGTAAGTGCACATGAATGTGACAGCTCATGGGATACTGTGACTTTTTTTATTATTATTTTTACCATGTCATAAAAAAATTAAACATTTTATATTTAGCTTTGGGATGGAAGAAAGTTCTTTTAACAATTTTTCTATGCCCCAGTACAGGGGAATGCCAAGGCAGACAGACAGGAGTGGGTGGGTGGGTGGGGAGCACCCTCATAGAGGTAGGCGAGTGGTGATAGAATAGAGGATTTCTGAAGGAGAGACCTGGAAAGGGGAAATCCTTTGAAATGTAAAAAAAGAAGCTGGAAAAAGATAAGTGTAAGGATGTATAACATGTTCTAATAAATTATTTATACACACCTTTAAAAAAAACAATTGTATATATGTGCAAATATAATTTTCTCCTTCTCTTGGAATTCTCCTCTAAATATAATAGGAAATTTTTCTACGAGGGGCCCTGATTTACAAAGAGAAATATCAAATCTAGGGTGATTTTTGACTTCATGTGAGTCTAAATGCACCTCTGCTTACCACCCATATAAAAGGTTATCTTTCCTACCTACTACTCCCATTTTCTTGAGGGTACAGGCAGGTATGAAACTGATTGGCATCACATCAGTAAATCTTGTACATGTTAACAACCAGACTCCCCTCCCCCAGTATTTCTTCCAATGAACAGCTTTCAGACAAATCTACCTTTTTACATTTGATTTTCTTCTTCTAACATATATACCTATATCTACACATGCATGTATGTATGTATGTATGTATGTACGTATGTATAGTGATATGTGCAGTGAGTGCAGGTGCAGAAGAGGCAACGATATCAGATACCCTGGAGATCAAGAGACAGGCAGATTGAGTCACTCAATGTGGCTGCTGGTGAACTGAATTCCCCAACTCCAGTTTGTATCTTGTGTCATTGTCTCCAATCTAGAAACCTATGGCCAGTCACTTCCTAAGGATCCTGGTGAACCTATCAGAATCACATCTATATATAAGTTGTGAAAAGACTAGAAATCTAACCAGAATAGAATTTTTATGTCCCTAACCTTTGTACAGACGATTTGGATTTCGATTTATCATTCAAAACTGGTATAAACTAAGGATAGGTTATAACCATGGGAGGGGCAAAAGCAGAGATTGAGTTTGTTGGAATAAAGCCTGCACACAGAAATCTATCCATTTTTCTAATCTCTGGTGAACTGTAAAAATTTTGTTTTGTTTTATTTTTTCCAAAGTGTCACTAAGTTGCCATTTATAGTTATGATCTAGTGGGTATTGGGGCCAAATTTAGCCTATGAATTTGGAAGTCTTTAAGACCAGACGTTCCAATAAGAAGCCTAAGAAGTAGCAGCAAAGATATTTCCTTTTGATTGAGAGTAGAAGTTATTAATGTTATCCCTACCAGTGTCCTGAGGATAAATTAATAACTAGAAATGACAGTCAGGCCACATCATCAGGTCATCATGTAATGAACTAGAGGCTGAGTTTGGGCCAGTGCCCAAGTGGAGACGAGGAGCAGAACGATTCCCCTAGGTCTAGGATTTCCCAGTAGGGAGAAAGAAACCGCCTCTTGGAAAGAGAAAAATCTCACCCAAGAGAAGTCCTAAAATGAGTCAGCGAGAAGGCCAGTGGATAGTTCTGTTCAAAAGGTCACCAAAGGTGGCTGTGAGTTCAACAACCCTCCCTAGGGACCTGGGGCTATTTACACAGAGCACTGGCTGTGGGGTGGGGAGTGCTTATCAATTTGTCAGTATTTGGATGGAGATCTAGCGATCCAATGGCTGGAAAGTCCATGGGGCGGGAAATATGAACCTTCGCTAAATCAGAGTCATGGCACCAAATACTGTGTTTTATAAAAAGCCAAGAATATATTTTGTAGAGTTCAGTATGGTGAGGATGGAGGGATGCCTAAGGACGGAGGTAGGTGTCGAGGGTATAGAGACAGAGAGAGGGGAGAAGGGAAGGGTGGAGGAAGGAGAGAGAGAGAGAGAGAGAGAGAGAGAGAGAGAGAGAGAGAGAGAGAGCGCAAATACTTCCTACCACTCTCTCCTATTAACTCCTATGGTGACAGGAGCACATTGATAATTTGACCTCAGCTATAGCACTGCTGAGTAGAAAGACAGTAATAGACCTGTCATTAGTGTAGTGCAGATTCACCATGGTGAATCAACACTATTGGTAATTTGTCATTTGCTCTATGTGCTAGTTGAGAGAAGATTCTGAGAATAAGCAACCATGTTCATTTTAAACATCCTCAGAGACATCTTTTCTAGGCCAGGTTAACCTAGCCATGTTCTATGGAGAAAGGAAGGAAGCAGCAAACAACTGAAGCTATTGAATCAGCTAGAAGTTAAACAATTCCAAGGATACTGTTCTTGTGTCATTCACAGTATAAAAATGCTTTTAGTGGTGACAAGAAAGCAGAAGACCATCCATCAATGGAGAATTTCAATCTGGAACTTTGGCATGATGCTACCTTCCCAATTTTATATGCTAAATGTTGTAAGCATTCAATTAGATGACAATAACTTTGTTTGTTCTTGTTACTGAACTACTCTCACTGTCTCACTGATGTGAGTCCTGATGTTGAAATTTTTTTTATCTCTACCTGGTACTCGCTATTTTTTTCTTTTATTTTACTTGCTATATACTTATTAAACTAAAATCACACCTACTCTAGATCATTCCCCATAAGGAACACAAGCAAAAATACAGAAGCAAAACTGAGTCACTGTGCACTGTTTGTGATGAGAAGCAGTTGGTAAGAGGAAGGCTGGAGAAAAGACGATAGATTCTAATTATGGAGAATAGACAGAAGGTCAATGCAAGAGCCTGTTAGACTGGCTCTGTTAGGTAGAGGAGCACAGTGGAAACCAGTATTTAAGTACCAGTGTTTTGCTCTGTTTCCCTTCTCCTGCTGTGTAAATAAATGAATACCCTGCAGCTGTTAGGATTCTAGTGTGAATGGAGATGAAATTCTCTCCACAAATTTGCTTTCTGGTGAGGAAAAAATGCATAAACAAAGACTTAAACAAAATGGTGACGGTGATAAGTGACCAGAAGGATGCATGCAGTGGTTCATAATACATGTGAGTTGTTTTTTATAATATGGTACATTATATTCTAGATTATATGATTGAGAATAAATAAATAAATAAATAAATAAATAAATAGATAGATAGATAAAAGTGGAGTGATTTACTAGAGACTTAGGTTAACTTTGTGATTGTGGTAATTTACATTCTTGCCTTTCTAGAACACAAAGAGAGAACTCCATCACATCTCTGGATTCTTTTTATTGAGGGTAGGACATAACCTGGCTGGTGAAGTGTGTAATTTGTCAAGGTCAGGACCCAAGTATGATCTTCAGAAAACACCAACAACTTGTTTGATGGTACAATTCTGTATATCAGTGTTGGTAGATGAAAGGACTACAAAACTCGCTGAATTACCAAGCTAGCTTGTTTGTCATGCTCCAGGCTAAGGAGGCTTAACTCTAGACCTAAAGAAGGCCTTATCTAACTTCTGGTCATAACATTTACAGTTTTGCAAATGTTCTTCCATACAATCCAGCCATATGAATATACAAGCATGCATATATTCATATATTCACACACACACACACACACACACACACACACACAAGCACACCATTTTATTAATTATTTTTTGAACAATTTCAAAAATGTGGACTATAAGAAACACTTTCAAATGGTGTTTGGCATGAAAAAAAATCCTTGTTATGAACAACATGGTAAGAAAACATACAAACTATCATGCCGAAGTGAAGAATTTATTGAAAATAATGCTTCTGTCAAAGTCTGACAGACATGTCATAGACACCTTTGAAGCTCTATTGCTCACCTGTCACCCAGAGCCATCCTTTCCGATAGGTCCCCTTCAACACGGAGACATGGTCTCGGAATCCTGTCCTTATTAGGGAACAGCACATGCATCTGGAGAGCAGGATTAGCTGTCAGCCACCTTGTCAAAGCAACAGGGAGCAGAATGCTCTAAGCTACATTCTCAAATATGCTGGATGCTGCTTTTAGTGATTTTAATAGTATGAAATATTTTGTTCTAAATCAAACAAAATGTGAAATAATTATGATGCAAATTGTCCAGCAAAGAATAATGGAACTCTGACATTGTGGATGTCTTTCCTATGAGCATCAATAAAAGTCAAATGCTGTCAAATTCTATTCCTTGTTCAAATTTTTCCTGTCCTCAGGGAATAGCTGTCAGAGGTTCCTTGACTAACATGCAGACAAAGTGGTATATAGTACTCTTAATTAATAAAGTCATCTGAATAAATACTTGTTGACTTCACTCGAGGAAAGAAAAGGTCCTTTATACTTTCCTTGCATTTTAATGTTATAAGTAAAAGAAAAGTAAGGAAAAACCCTGTAATTAAAAATAGCCATTTGTACATTTCAACCCACAAAGGAGGGAGGCTGCCCTTAACAATACAGACACAAAAAACTTGGCTGCTCAATGTACACAATACCCACTGCTCCCTTTCATTCTGAGCATGGACGATAGAGTAGTACATTAATTAAAGACAATATAATCCACTACATCATTAGTAAAATTAGAGATTTATTTTTCAGACTCAGACTGTCATTTAAACCATTTCATTGTATTTTGTTGCAAGTCCTAATGCATGCAACCATACACATTGGGACAGTATTCTATCATGTTCTGAACTGTTCAAAAATTAGAATTTACATCCCTAAATTAAAGCTGTCAAGTTGTATTTCATTACACTTTTAAGGCCACAAAATTGTAAAAACTTCCTTCCAGATGAAGAAATATGAATTGCTTAATAAACGTGTTAACCTTGATTGGTAGCTGTTAAATTTTATTATCATATTAATTAATTTATTCAACAGTGATTGAAGGCATCAGGAAGTGGCAGAGTTAACCAGTCAGTAAAGCACTTGCATTGGAAACATGAGGACTTGAGTTTGAGCTCAAAACACACATAAACAGACAAACAAAATGAAAACACAGGGCTGGTAATATACATTTGCAATCCCAATGCTCAGGAAAAAGATACATATAGGTACCTGGGGCTCCTTGACTAGCAAGCTTAGCCTTCTTGTTGATTTCTAGGACAGAAAGGGAACTTGTCTCAAAAAAAAAAAAAAAACCCAAGAAAACAAATATAGAACATCTTAAAACAGCACAGAAATTTGAGGTTTCCCATAGGTTTACACACACACACACACACACACACACACACACACTCATATACAATGTGACTTCACATTGAAGACAAGAATCTTGTTGTACCCTTGCTAGGATTATTTTATTTAAAGTTATTTTGTTTTATTTAAAGTTAAAGAAATTCAAGACTGCTTTGCGACTCATTTAGCCACGCATTCTCTATGTGAGAAACTGCACCAGGTAATGAGATAGTGAAGGAGAGGACACAGCCCTTCTTTGAAGCAGTTTGCAGACAGGCAGAGGAATGTGATAATTAGATGCTTCTGTCAAGAAACTATTGAGTCACCCACAATTTTCCAGACTGAAATAATAAGGTGCGAACTGATATTTAACAGGGAGTTATCACAGAGAAGAGCATGTGCAACAACAGATGCTTGGAATAATGTGATATATTTGAAGAATTTAGAATGAGGAAGATTCTGTTATGGAGGTTGTTTGCTGAAAGTCAAGGGAAATATTGCTTTATATACTTGAAAATAGCAAAAAAAGATTAACTGTATACCATTGGAGATTAACCAATGAAGGGTATGGAAGAGGCTAACACTGTATCGGATATGACCTCATCCTAAACATGGCAGGATTCAGCATTGTTATTTCTCCATATTTTATTTCCATGACATGATGAAAGTAATTATGGACAAAACAAGAAAAAAAGATGAAATCCTCCTCCTTTCACAACTTTGAAAAGAGAAAAATGTATTTGTTAATATGTGTGTGTGTTACTCCAAAATATTATTAGTATAGTATATGCTAATTACCTCTTGACTTTGTACAGCCTGTTTGCTTATTTTCCTTATCACAGCTGTTTTCAGGCTAGACGGATGAGTGAGCAGTAAATAGTGGGTAATGTTCTTATAGAGAACACAAGTTCCGTTCACAAACACATGTAATTTTATAATGCCAGATCTAGGGGGTCCAAAAATCTCTGCAGGCCTACATGGCACCTACACTCATGAGCACATATCCATACACAGATACAAAAAAAAAAAAAACCTAACAAAAACAAATAAAAAGTCTTTAATATTATGATAACACCTAGTAATTATTCTATAATTTAATCAATTGACTCTCAAGAATAAACAAGACTATGGGTGTGTGTCCAAAAACAAATGAATGATAAATTATTGTTGCAGAGTTTATTCTACTTTTCTCAACTATTTAAATAGTGACAGTACTTTATGAACTAACACTGCTCAGTGTTCAATAAGCAGTTTTATAGAGCTCAGGTTTTAAGAACCTTCCTAATTTTTTGACTAAGAATAATTAATTGCTACTTAGATTATATGACACACAGTATCAACCACAGGGCCCACATGCCAGAGACCACATAAGTCAGGTGCCCAGCAACTTTCTCCACTCTCTCAGTTTTCTAGGGCAGACAAATCCTGCCCAATCACAGGTCAAAAAAAGTTTCAATATGTTCTATTAATAGCTTAACCAGAAGATATGGAATTAATTAACCTCTTTAATTTCTAGACTTTTTTTTATTTTCTAAGTTTTTTTTATTTACATTCCAAATGATTTCCCCTTTCCCATTTCCTCCCTCCCCGAAAGTCCCATAAGCCCCCTTCCCTCCCTCTGTTCCCCATTCAACCCCCTCTCGCTTTGCTTCTCTGTCCTGGTATTCCCCTATATCCAGTCTTTCCAGGACCAGGAGTCTCTCCTTCTATCTTCTTGGAAATCTATTGATATGTGAATTGTGTCTTGGGTATTCCGAGATTCTGGGTTAACATTCCCTTATCAGTGACTGCACCATGTGTGTTCTTTTGTGATTGGGTTACCTCAATAAGGATGATATTTTCCATTTCTCACCATTTGCCAAGGAATTTCGTGAAGTCATTGTTTTTAATTGCAGAGTAGTATTCCACTGTGTAAATATACCACATCTTCTGAATCCATTCCTCTGTTGAGGGACTTAATATTAGAAGTGAAAGCCCCAAGCAGAGTTGACATGATATATTTATGAACAAATTATCAAAAAAGTTTGCAAATTATTCCTTGGAAATATCTTACACCATTTTCAGTTTTAGTTAATATTTAAATTGATTTCTTTAGTCAAAATGACAGGCATCTCCTTTTCAGATTTTTATAAACCTGAGTGTCTATGGTGCCCTCATCAAATACAATCTGTGGGTGAACATTTACATTCTTAGAAAGAATGTTAGAATAAGCACAATGTAGAAAATATATTAAAGGTAGAGCTGATTTGAGTTTTTCTATATATGTGTTGGCTATCATCAAAATCAAATGATTAAGCATTAAAATAAGTCTCATTTAAATAAACTATCAAAAGCCATTAAAACTTTCCTTTTATTCACCCTCACACTTCTGAAAGTAATACAAATGTCCTTTCCCATTTTTAACCCGAATTTTCTCGAGATTTTTTAGAAGTACTAAGGGAAACATGTTAAAGAGCCAAGTTTAGTCCAGAAAACCTAGATTAGAAAACTAAAATAACACAAAAGAGCAAGCCAAGTCCAAACAAGGGATCATTTTCTTTTCTTCTTTCCCATTCTCCCTCCCTTCCTACTTTCTTACTTTCCTCCCTCCCTTCTTCTTTTCCTCCCTCCCTCCTTCCTGTCCTCTTGTTCTCTTTCTCTTCCTCTTCTCTCTCACTCTTTCCATTTCTTCTTTCCTTCCTGTATGGGAAGGAAACACACTGTGCACTCTTATTATTTCCCCTCAGGACAGTTATTGGAGAGAAAGTGGAGATCTCACCTCTGTACCCAGAAGCAAAATCACTGCTGGGAGATCACTCTCTCCTGGAGGGCTATTGACAGGTCCTTCCACATTTTAATGAGTTGACTTTTACTTTAATTCAGCTTGATAGGTCCTTCACAAAGATGCAAAATATAGCTTTGCAATCTAGATCCTTCAGCTACAATTGAAAAGAATGGGGAGCCTGTAGCAAGATGTAGTTAAACATTTCAAGCAACTGCAGTGTTAGATTTCCCCTTCATAGATATGAACAACCAGTTCGAATGGATCTTTATATTCAACTATTACACTGCTAATAAGGATGAAGAAGAGAAAAGGACCACTTCTATGTTTCTTATTTCCTATTACATGTGTATGTTATTAATTCATACACCAAGCTAGGGTTTCTGGCAGTTTGTTATGGAAAGGACTCTAGAAATCTTACTGCTTATAAAAGGCAAAGCCAATATGATTCAGACAAAGTCTTCAGAATAGGAAATAATTTTTATTAACTCCACATCCAATAGAAGACCAATATGCAAAATATTAGAAGAAGCTAGATATAAAAAAAAGCCACAAATAATTCAGTTAAAAGTGGGTTACCGATCTAAACAGAATTTTCAAAAGTGGAAATTCAAATGGTTGAGAAATACTTAAAGTTTGAAGACCCTTAGCCATCAAGGAAATACAAAGCAAAACTACTTTGAGATTCCATGTTAGTGCCTATCAGAGTGGTACAAAAAAAAAAAACTGTATGAGAGCTCATGCTAACAAGGATATTGAAAAAGGAAGAACATTGCTCCATTGCTACGAGTACAAACTTATAAATCGTCTTATAGAGGAATTTTATCCAGCAACTTGGCTGCTTTGCAAGGCATATCCAAAGAGTCTGTGATTCTGCCAGAATGACACATTGTTAATCCCTGTGGCTGAAAGGCAGACATGCCCTCTGTACACAAATTTAATCTCAAATAATGAATGTAAAGATAATTTGTAAAAGGTAGCTGCCACTTTTGAAAATGATGTTGAATTGAGGAGCAGACAAAGTGATAAGTCATAGAAAGATTAGATAGATTGAGACAGAGATCAGATAAACATAACTATTTTAAGAAAAAACAGGAAGGAAGAAGAGGCTACTCAAGAGGAGGAGGAGGGAGAGAGAGAGAGAGAGAGAGAGAGAGAGAGAGAGAGAGAGAGAGAGAGAGAGAGAGAGAGAGAGAGAGAGAGAGAATTTGGTTCAATTCAGTTCAGTAAGGCAGTACAGGAGGCAGTTGCATTCAGTTTCTGCTGTAGGAGCAATTGAAACTGGAGAATATAAAGGAGCCAGAAGATTAGAACAAATTGCCAGTTAGTTTGAGGCCAAGCAGAGTCATTGAGTATGAAGCTGAGAGAAGCAAGATTAAATCAGTCAACATAGAGAGGAGTTTGAGCCAACAGAGCTGAGGTTGAACCAGCTAGCCAGAGTTCAGAAAAAAAATTAGAAAGGGTGAACGTATTCAGCAGTAATTCTCCAAGACAACAAATTTCTTTTACAGTCACTGTTGAGATCAGTGTGGCAGTTCCTCAGAAAGCAAGTGACTCAGGTGACAGCAGATGCTGGCCAGGATGTGGAGAAAGAGGAACACTCCTCCATTGTTGGTGGGATTGCAAGCAAGTACAACCTCTCTGGAAATCAGTCTAGTAGTTCCTCAGAAAGTTGGACATAGTATTATCTGAGGACCTAGCTATACCACTCATGGGCATATACCCAAAAGACGCTCCAACATATAACAAGGACACATGTACCGCTATGTTTGTAGCAGCCTTATTTATAATAGACAGAAGGTGGAAAGAACCCAGATTTCCTTCAGCAGAGAAATGGATATAGAAAATGTGGTACATTTATATAATGGAGTACTACTCTGCTAATAAAAACAATGAATTCATGAAATTCTTAAGCAAATGGATGGAACTAGAAAATATCAACCTGAGTGAGGTAACCCATTCACAAAAGAACACACAAGATATGCACTCACTGTTATGTGGATATTAGCCCAAAAGCTCAGAATACCCAATATACAATTGACAGACCACATAAAGCTCAAGAAGAAGGAAGACCAAAGTGTGGGTGCTTCGTTCCTTCTTAGAAGGGGTAACAGAATACTCATGGGAGCAAATAGGGAGACAAAGTATGGAGCAGAGACTGAAGGAAGGGCTATCCAGAGACTGCCTCACCTGGGGATCCATCACATATACAGTCAGCAAATGCAGACACTATTGGGGATGCCAAAAGTGCATGCATGCTGATAGGAGCCTAAAATAGCTGTCTCCTGAGAGGTTCTGTCAGAGCCTGACATATACAGAGGCAGATGGTTGCAGTGAACCATTGAACTGATCACTGGGTACCCAAAGGAGAAGTTAGGGAGAGGATTGAAGGAACTGAAGGGGTTTGCAACCCCATAGGAAAAACAACAATATCAATCAGTCAAAGCAGAAGATGGCCTTGTTGGGTATCAATGGGAGAAGAGGCCCTTGGTCCTGTGAAGGCTCAATGAAATAGTGTAGGGGAATACAAGGGCAGGGAGTAGATGGGTGGGTAGGGGCACACCCTCACAGAAGCAGAAGGGGGGATGGGATAGGGGGTTTCTGTAGGGGAAATCAGGAAAGAGGATAGCATTTAAAATGTAAATAAATGAAATATCCAATAAAAAATGAATAAGCATAAAAAAATTGATCAACCTCAAGTTTCAGGTATTCCATTCTTGGACACATACCCAAAGGATTCTCCATCCTACTACAAGGACACATGCTCAATTATGTACATTTCTGTGCTGCTACACACAACAGCCAGAAATTGGAAATAACATTAATATACCTCAACCAAAAATGAATAAAGAAAATGGTACAGTTACATAATGGACTTAGCAGTCAAAACGTGGCATCCTGAAATTTACAAACAAATTTGTGGAACTAGAATAAAATTATCCTAAAAAAATAAACCAAACTCAGAAAAGAAAATATTATATGAATTTGTTTACACATGAATATTAACTCTTAAGTCAGTGATAACTGAGCTACAGTCCATAGACACAGAGAAGTTAGATACAGAAGAAAGGACCTGGAGCATGTACATGACTTTCCCTTTTATTTCCCATGTGATGGGGAAATAGAATATATTTTATTGGTGGACAAGTGCCAGGATGTGATGGAAATAGGGAGATCATTTAGAGAGGGAGAAGGAATTTAAGGAGAAACAGCAACAACTGTGGAACATTTGAGGGGTGGTATGGAAACCTAGTATAGTGGTAATTTCATAAAATATAGAAGGCAGTCATAATGAAATCTCCAAAGAATGAGGGAGACATTGACCCATCTGGCCATTTCTTGTCACCAAACAAAGCTTCCAGTACCTGGGCTTGGTTACATTCAATTGAATTGTTGACCAAAGTGTTTCCACGAAAAATTCCAAAGCACTCAGGCTGTTGTCAAGATAATAGGTTGTTGTTCCCCCCCCCAAAAAAAATTAAGACCCTATTGCTAAAGATAAAACACCAACTACCTATTGAAGTGGTCTAGTTGTGCCAACAAAGAACCCTCACACCTATATTCTTTGGTACAGAAAGGTACTTTGCATGCTACCAAGAGAGAAATGGGCACATCAAACTAGCTATAAACTCTTTGATCTATCATGCTGCCCTGCCTACATGATATGCTAGGGCAAGGGTGGCACAAAGCTTGTTGAAGTAACCAACCAATATCTGATTTGACTTAAGACTGACTCCATGAGATGGAACCCATACCTCACTCTAGTTGGATTACCAAGCACTGGAGATGAGATGGTCCACAGTCTCAGGATAAAACCAAATATCACTAGCTAAGAATACATCAATAAAATGACTGCTAATGATATTATTTCACACTCATAGATTATCAACTTATTTAGTTATTTTCAGAGAATCTTCCTCTTGCAGCTGATAAAACAAATACAGAGTCCAACACCAGACATTGTGCTAAGACAGGAAGACTTTAAGAGTACACAGATCTAAATGAGTTGTCTATATCAAATCCCTATCCTCAAGGTTAATGGAACCCTGTGGAACAGGAGATGGTGGGTGTCAGGAGGACAGGGACCTGTAAATCAACTGAGCAAAGAATTTATGAGCTCACAGAGACTGAAACAGCCAATGCAGGGTTTGCATGTGTACATAATATGGTTTTCAGTTTATGTTTTTATGGGATTTCAGAGAATGAGAACGAAGGGGTGTCTACTTCTCCTGCCTTCTCTTGGGCTCTTTTCCCTATGTTGGGTTGGTTTGTCCAATTTCATTGTGATGACTTTTGTTTCATCTTATATTTATTTTGTTATGTTTTGTTGTTATCTCTTAAAGCCTATTCTTTCCTAATAAGAGACAGAAAGGGAGTGGATCTGAATAGAAGGGGAATAGAAGGGGAGGTGGGAAAGGAACTGGAAAGAGTAGAGGGGGGGGGATCTGTTAAAGGGATATAGTGTATGAGAAATAGTCTACTTTCAATAAAGAGGGAAAATGAATGTATTAATGATTTTTTTTTAAGTTTAAGGATTTTTAAGGTGTAGTAATCCTAACAGAAAATATTACTTGTTTACAGAGTTTAACAACTCTTTTAGGGAAAATATGCAAGACTATTTTAAGAACATTTTTGGATAAGTATTTTTGAAGGAAACATATAAGATTTATCAGGTAAAAATCCTTAATACATTATTAAAATGAAGAATTTATTTTTCAATACTGATCTATAATCCAAAGTACATGAAAAGTTATTTGCACTGAGTAACTGTATTTGTTATTTCAATAATATTTGTGGCCGTCAAATTTCCAAGTAATTTTTGCACTGCTAAATTCCTGTTTTCTTTCTCTGTTGGAAAGAAATGTTAATAACTCCAGCCTTAGGCTCTGGTTGCCTCATGCAGGCACAGCTAAGTACATTTCCTCTTTGTAAGTGACCCAATGCATATGTTTGAAAAAGCAAATGTTCTGACAGGAACAGAAAATTACTAAATGTTGCTCTAGTGTTTGTCTATAAAGTGAAACCTAGGTGCTGATCAATGAAGGCCGATGACAAATGTGTCCTCTTTTTCCTCCCATGTGTCACTACCAGTCCTTGCATGGTTGTCAGACCCCCATTAAGAGCAGTTTTATTAATAGTTCCTGCTTGCATAAGAGCACTCCATTTATCAGCTTCATTGACTGCAACAAAGTGCTTATGCCACTAGTGAAGTCTGACTCAGCCAGTAGGCAAAGGGATAGCAGTTTCAGGAGAGTTGCATAAAGAACCCATAAATGGACCTTACTGTGTGGACGAAGAAAGTTAGTGAAATTTAAGGTTCTAATGATGCCTTTGGCATAAATTAGAATTCTTAATAGTTGCAACAGTTGAACAATAACATACAATGTTATATTCCATGTCACAGTGTAATTGAGTAGAGTTCCCAAAGTTTCTAGGAGAGCTTGACACTAGTATTTAATAATGTGTAGTCAGGGAAGAAACGAACACTTGTTTCATGTTGTTTTGTGGCAGTCCCTTCAACAAACTCTCTCATTTGAGGTAACCTGGTGATAAGAAATTAGATTTGATTTATGCTAAGTATGTGGCTTTAGTGAGAAAACGCTCATCTAACATGGGCGAGCTCCTAAATTTATCCCAGGAATAGAAAGGCACACCTTTAATCTAAACTCAGGAGCAGAATGTAGAAAAATGGACTACATTAAATGCTTTAATTGGGATACTTAGTAAACACAAGATAGCCTATGATACACAATACCATGTCTCAAACAAAACAAAATAAAACAGAACCATATTTAATTCAATTTATTGTATTGAAGCCAACATAGAATTGTGTTTTGGGGGAATGTTACCTGACAAATGAAGAAATACCAATCATTAGTTCATTTCCATTCGTGGGAAAATTGTTATCTAAGGAAAAAATAAGATTTTTAAAAATGATTAAAAATAGCCTCATAAAGTCCTGTCTGATTTCTGTGCAAAGATTTTAGTTGACATAATTCTCTTATTGAGATGTAGACAGGGCCTGAGTTGTAGGTTATTTTCCAGGTACATTGCATGTCTGCAAGATAATCAGATGGTGAAACCCTATCTCTTGAAAAGTAAGTGCTTTTATTTGATTTGTGAATCCCTACAAATAAAAAAAAAATCACACACACAAAAGCCCCCATGTTTATATTTATTGTTCTTAATATTTAGTCTTATAATACCCTCTATCATATATTTGCATGTGTATTGATCAAAAAGAAAACTTTTGCAGACTCTCAGATTGCTCATTGTTCTCATGGTGCAATTAATATATAGTCAAACTAGATCCCCAAAGCAAGAAGCCAACTGATGGTTAGGATGGATTGGAGAAATCAGATATGATATTCATTCCTAAAGACTTAGGATATAGGACATTAATACTCCTACAAATTTACCACTCAAATAATAAGTTCATGATACCCAGTGGTTCTTAACCTTCCTAATTTTGTGTCCCTTTAATACATTTCCTCATGTTGTAGAGATCCCCAACCACAAAATGAGTTTTGTTACTGCTTTGTAACTGTCATTTTGTTAATGTTGTGAATTGTAATGTTAAATATTTGATATGTAGGATATCTGATATTAGACCCCTGTGGAAGGATTGTTTGACACCCCTCCCAAAGAGGTCACAACCCACAAATTTAGAACTGCTGACAGCTACTCAGTGAATGTGCTGCTCAGAAATGTCTTCCTTCTGTCACAACTTCCTGTTCATATCAAGTCTCATCACAGAGCTGCTGAAGGGCCCATGATATATTTGTGTCCTCTTCATTGTTGGTATTGTCAATGACCCCCCCAGTCTATATCTAGAAATATTTATGTTGTGATTCCTGTATATAGAGCAACCATCCTGGTTATAATGCCTGTCTGTCATCTTCATCTTTAGAACTCTGACAGCATCAGCACCAAAGCCCATCCTACTAGAGACAGATTTGGATTTAAAACACAAAGGAATGTGATGCAAACCAACAAACAAGCTTACATCTTCATACACATGGAAGCTTCCTTTTCTTTATTGAGAGGGAGAGTGCCTTGGAATGGAGGCCATGACAGGTTGACTTCTTGTCTCCTTACTGATCTAGAAACCAATGAAAACATTTGACATCTCTGAGAAGCATGGTATCTCCAAATCTGTGATTGCAACTTAGGAAATCCTTAGTTTTAGGATTAAATTAGATTTGGGAACACTGTAAGCATGGTAAAAACAAACTACTGAGCACAACCACTCAGTGAGAGAACAGTTTAGTGGAAACAACCAACCAAACCAAACAAACCAAACTAAAATAAAACAACAGAAAACCACTTGGCTGCCTTGGGCAGTAGAGGGCAGCACTCAAATAAAAAGCTTCTTGGGTTTTTTAGGGGTACATAATCAGGTGTGGGGGTGGAGAGGTTCTATACTAAAACATCCAGGATGTTAGCATAAGAATTTTTTCAGACAGAAGGACTGAAAGTTGGGGTTAGCAGCATTCAACCAGTCTTTAAGCATGTCTGAGAAACACTATAGGTTTCTGTGTCCTGGAAAACTCTGACTCAGATGAGAGTGGGACCATTACCCTATAACACTGCCAGCAACATTGTCATTTGGAGGCAGGCTTGTAACCTACTATTACAATCTTTTGTTGATGATAGTGGTCAACAGTGGACCACTGGCTACTTGCAGGTAAGCAAGGATTTTGGAAAAAAGGAATATCTGGAATGTTGCTCCAAAGCAGGTGGTCAATTTGTAATGGTAGGAGACCAGATGGAATTCCATCAGAAGCATGAGGTTCAGTGAGAGAGCATTGGGAATCTCACAGTTAATTCTTTCCTGAAGAGATGTGGAACAATCATTACCATGAGGGGAATAGAGACCAGAATCATAAGCCACAAGTCCACAGGATATCATAATCAGAGTCCTTTATTGGAGTCAGCTCCGAGATGTCAGATTTGGTGAACCAGCTACTATGCTATGGGTCCTTAATCTTCTCTCTTATCTGACCAGAATTGTTATGAAGTAACAACATTTTTCATTGAGGAGGAGATAAGTGTCACTTTTTTGGCAGTTATCAGGTCAAAGGCCCTTTGGTTTGCAGACCACCAAAGCTAGGGTGATCAGGTTGTTTCAGAGTAGTTGTAGGTCCAAGGTTGATTGCAGGGGAGTATCTGGGTAGAAATATGCTAGACAGAGATTACAGAGAGAAGGAAAAGTTAAAGAGCCTAGGAGGATTTGAAACCTTGTGTCCTGTTTAGAGATGGCATTAGGGATGTTGCCCGAAACTTGTATTTCTCCCTGGCAGAGGAAGCTTGTTCCTGTTTTTTTTTTCTTCTGTTAAACACTTTACAGGCCTATCTTACCAGATCACTGAACGTTTTGAGGGAAATAATCTAGTGTCTGGTTTTAAATATTACTTTACATTAACAAACTTGGCTTTAGTTAATTTTAACAGATTTAACACTGAGACCACATACACAGGTCAAAGCTTGTCCTTGTGAATTAATTTCAATTATACTTAGTATGGCTATAAACATGGTTATGATCCCAATAAGGAATTTGGTCATTTGTAAGGGGACTGACCATTAACTTGAACATTTTATTTATTTTTGACAGTTTATAATAAGTAACTTTTATGAGATTAATATTGCTATACTTTATCGCTGTTAAGATTGAGCCTGAAAATTAAAATTTTTGAATTGGAATTTGTGTAGTATCAAAATAAGCTGAAAACTATAAATAGAGAGAAATAAGGAATGTCATTTTTTTTTTATTGAATATATTCTTCATTTACATTTCACATGCTAAAACCTTTCCCGGTTTCCCCCCTCCCTGAAAATCCCCAACCCCTCCTCCTACCCCCAGCCTCCAAGTATATGCCCCTCCAACTGACCCACTTTCACCTACCTGTCAGAGGTGATCTGTGCACAGGTAGTTTGGTTCTCAGGTAGAGCAAAGACTTTGAACCCCGGGACCTGGTGTGTGTGTGTGGGTTCTACCTACAACCTTGTGGGCGGAGCTTCCACCTGCATGGGATGAGAGGAGTTCAGTCACTGCCCCCTAGAACCTAGATCCTGGCGCAGTTGCATCCTCCAAGGAGAGACTTGTGGCTACCAGTCAAGTAGTTGCAGCCCCAAGCCTTCCCCACGTGTAAATAAGGTTTCCCCAAGCTCTCAATCCAAGTCAATGCGAAGTACCTGTTGCCAAACCCCGGAGCACCCCCAAATTGTATATAAATCCCATCCTGGATCTTATAGAACAATAAAGGGTGTTTGAAGATTACTCTGTCATCTGAAGGATTTTGTCACAAAGAGCTGTAACACTCGGGAAGAGGTTCTCTCTCCTGAAACACTGTCAGCCGCTCCTTCGTAACCTTCCCCGGCTAGGCAGCCTTCGCCAGCCTCAGACTGGATCGGCATGGAGCAGTGTGGGCAATCAAGACAGTAACAGCTGGATGTAGGGGAATACCAGGACAGAGAAGCGAGAGGGGTTTGAATGGGGAACAGAGGGAGGGAAGGGGGCTTATGGGACTTTCGGGGAGGGAGGAAATGGGAAAGGAGAAATCATTTGGAGTGTAAATAAAAAAATATAGAAAATAATAAAAAAAATAAAAAATAAATTAAAAAAAAAGACAGTAGTAGCAACAGAGGCCAGAAGGCTAGATTGGCCCCCCTGCCTTCCTGGGTTCCTCCACCAGAACCCACACACCTGCTTTCTGCGGGGCCTCTGCACGGAGGCCCACACCTACCCACCCTTGATTTCCCTATACAGAGGCATCTACAGAACCTTCACAAGACCAAGGACCTCTTCTCCCACTGATGCCTGACAAGGCATTCCTCTGTCACACTTTTGATTGGAACCATGTGCAACCCTTGGTTGGTGGTTTAGTAACTGGGAGCCCTAGGGTAGATGGGTGGTCGACATCCCATAGGACTACAAACCCCTTCAGCTCCTCCTTGGTGTAACTCTAACCAAGCAAGTGAAAGATCTGTTTGACAAGAACTTCAAGCCTCTGAAGAAAGAAATCGAAGAAGATCTCAGAAAATGGAAAGATCTGCTCATGGATTGGCAGGATTAATATAGTAAAAATGACCATCTTGCCGAAAGCAATCTACAGATTCAATGAAATCTCAATCAAAGTTCCAAATCAATTAATTCTTCATAGAGCTAGAAAGAGCAATCTGGAAATTCATTTCAAATAACAAAAATCTCAGGATAGCAGAAGCTATTCTCCACAACAAAAGATCTTCTGAGGTAATGACCATCCCTGACCTCAAACTCTTCTACAGAGCAATGGTGATAAAAACTGTTTTGGTATTGGTAGGGAGACAGGCAGGAAGATCAATATGAAATGAACCCTCGGGTCTACAATCACTTGGTATTTGACAAAGGAGTTAAAAATATCCAGTAGGAAAAAGACAGCATTTTTAACAAATAGTTAAAAATGGATCAAATGGAGGTCAGCATGTAGAAAAATGTGAATCAATTCATTCTTATCTCTTTGTACATAGCTCAAGTCCAAGTGGATCAAGGACCTACACATAAAACCAGATACACTGAAGCTTATAGAGGAGAAAGTGGGGAAGAACCTTGAACACATCGGCACAGGGGAAATTTTCCTGAATAGAACACCAAGGGCTTATGCTCTAAGAACAAGAATTGACAAATGGAACCTCATAAAACTTCAAAGCTTCTGCAAGGCAAAAGACACTGTCAATAGGAAAAAAATTGCAACCAATAGATTGGGAAAAGGTCTTTACCAATCCTACATCTGATAGATGGCTAATATCTAATGTATACAAAGAACTCAAGAAGTTAGATTCCAGAGAGTCAAATAACCCTATTAAAAATGGGGTACAGAGCTAAACAAAGAATTCTCAATTGAGGAAACTGGAATGGCTGTGAAGCACCTAAGGAAATGTCCAGCATCCTTAGTTATCAGGGAAATCCAAATTAAAACAACCCTGAGATTCCACCTCACACGAGTCAGAATGACTAAGATGAAAAACTCAGGGGACAGCAGATTCTGGTGATGATGTGGAGAAAGAGGAACACTTCTGAATTGCTGGTGGGACTGCAAGCTGGTAAAACTACTCTGGAAATCAGTTTGCAGTTTCTGTTCCTCAGAAAATTAGACATATGGAAGACCCAGCCATTCCACTACTGGACATATACCCAGAAGATGCTCCTACATGTAATAAGGACAAATGCTCCACTATTTTCATAGCAGCCTCATTTATAATAGCCAGAAGCTGGAAAGAGCCCAGATGTCCTTCGGCAGAGGAATGGATACAGAAATTGTGGTATATCTACACAATAGAGTACTATTTAGCTATTAAAAACAATGAATTCATGAAATTCTTAGGCAAATGGATGGAACTAGAAAGTGTCATCCTGAGTGAGGTAACCCAATCACAAAAGAATACCCATGGTATGCACTCAATGATAAGTGGATGCTAGTCCAAAAGCTCAAAATAAACAAGTTACAATTCACAGACCACAGGAAACTCAAGAAGAAGGAAGACCAAAGTAGGGGTGCTTTGGTTCCTTTGAGAAAGGGAACAAAATAATCAGAGGAGCCATTATGGAGACAAAGTGTGGAGCAGAGACTGAAGGAAAGGCCACCCAGAGACTGCTCTACCTGGAGATTCATTCTATAAACAGTCACCAAACCCTGACACTATTATGGACCACAAGAAGTGCATACCGAAAGGAGCCTGTTATGGTTGTCTCAGAAGGAACCCTGCCAGAGCATTACAGATACAGAGGCAGATGCTAGCAGCCAACCATTGGACTGAGCGTGGGGTCCCCAATGAAGGAGTTGGAGTGCAGACAGTAACCTCATTTCTAAACCTTTTATACAGTACTTTTATAAAATATCACAGTTTTTTTTAATGATTCTTCTTTTCCAAATAGTTAAATCTTATCAAAGTTAGCAAAAACAGTAGTTAAATCTTAAGTCAGTCTTGGTTATCCTGAATATATCATTAACCTTAGGAATTTATCAACTTAATCCATCAAACAAATATTTATGGTTTTTTTCAGTTTATTTGATTTGATTTGATATATTTCTTGGATATTTACTTTTTTTTACATTTCAAATTTTATCCCCTTTCCCAGCTTTCTCCCCAGAAACCTCCTATCTCCTCCTCCTGCTTCTATGAGGGTGCTCCCCCACAGTACTGGCTGGGTTTGTGTCAACTTGACAAAAGCTGGAGTTATCACAGAGAAAGGAGCTTCAATTGAGAAAACGCCTCCATGAGATTTAGCTGTAACACATTTTCTCAATTAGTGATCAAGGGGGAGGGCCCCTTTTGGATGGTACCATCCCTGGGCTGGCAGTCTTGGGTTCTATAAGAAAGCAAGGTGAGCAAGTCAGGGGAAGCATGCCAGTAAGTGACATCCCTACATGGCCTCTGCAACAGCTCCTGTATCCAGACCTGCTTGAGTTCCAGTTCTGACTTTCTTTGGTGATAAACAGCAATTTGGAAGTGTAAGCTGAATAAATCCTTTCCTCCCCTACTTGAACCTCCATGTGTACTCTTTGGTTGTTGGTTTAGTCCCTGGGAGCTCTGGGGGTACTGATTCATTGATATTGTTGTTCTTCTTATGGGGTTACACACCCCTTCATCTCCTTCAGTCCTTTCTCTAAGTCCTCCATTAGAGATCCCCTGCTTGTAAGTCTTATTTACCATAAACATTGTTTATGGTTTTCTCATCTGTTACAGTTTAATGTTCTGGAAAAAAATTCACCATACAAAAATAAATCCTTATAAAACATATCTTAGAGACATGGCATTGCCTCCTGAGTCTAAGGAAAATAAAGTAATATAAACCACTTTACCAAAGCAACCATTTTCCTATATAAGAGTTTATTCCAAGTCATATATGTGATATGTTACAGCAAATTAAAATTACTTACATAAAGATTTTTAACTATCCACCCTTGGTTTATCAGGTTTAAGCTACACTTTTTATATTGTTGTAATTTGGAATCTTACTTTAGTTTTGATCACAACCCAATGATCATGAAAATACCTAGAAAAGGAAAGTTTACTTTTCAACAAAAGCTTTATGATACTAATACAACCAAGGAAAAGTGGGGAGGGGTTACACAACATTAAACCTCAGTGATTTCACTTACCATGTATAACCTCTATTAGAAATGGTATACTTCTTAGCTATTCTCAAGCATGTTATGTCTTTTTACTGTCTGTTTTTCTTTGGTTATCCTTTCCCTGTCGCAGAGACAAGTAGACAGCCTGACAAAAGAGGAAAACTTTGGAGAGAACTTAAAACAAACATACTTGGGTCTATAGCAGGCAGGTTAAATCCCTTCTCCAGAGCAAAATTTTCAGAAGAGTAAAACAGCATATTGCATTGTCATCCATACTGAAAAGCTGTTTGACTCTGTAAAACTGAACCCAATGATCAGAGAGAAGGATAAGTGCAGAGAGTAGAGACACCATAGTACAAAATTAATTTTGGACTATTTTTCAATGTGGTGGCAGAATTCACCACCATCTGTGAGAATTTGGAAATCAAACATGCCAAGGTTTTAACATTGAGAGTGGATATGAAGTTGGTGTTGAGAGCAAGCCATATTGGAGTTAAAAGACATGAAGAATTAATGGTATCATGGAATCCAAGAAAGGAACAAGATTTAAGGAGACAGGGAAGAGGAATGCTCGAGTCAAACTTGAAATGAGAGGATCCTATGGTTATTGAGATGAAAGCATCCTGAAAGGGGGCAGAAAAGGAACCCTAATATTAAAGAAAAAAAGTAGGTAGAAAACAGCTCGTGAAAGTCTTTCCATCTATGTCCAAACACTTGGAAGTGTTGGGGTCTAAAAGTTACCCCTTAGTGAGCATTCACCCCATGACTGATCAATCAGGGCTGCAAAACAGACTTGGGAGGTGACTGTTTTCCTGAATCTGAATCCTGCAGAGGTTGTAAGCATGAAATCCTCAAACATCTTGGCAGGTTATTTTACCAAATAAGATTTAGTTCATGGGAATTTAAAACTTTATTTGATCCCCATTCAAAGTGGAAGTCTAATTTCAAATAGCATCTTAAGTTGGTGCAGATGTCTCTTTTATGTTGGGTCCATCCCAGGGACAGCTTACAAAGGCAAAAACCATGAAAGCTCATACACAAGTGCAGGAAATGCTGTTGAGTAGTTGGTTCAGACACAAACTTATTTTAACTAACTATATAAAGTCATCTTAACTGATTTCTTTTTTTTATAGGTTTGAGGATATATAGTCTTATTTAACTCCAACAATTTAAAAAATTGTATTGTTTCTGGATATTGGTGAAATTGACATTTATTTTATTTTATTTTTTTAATTTACATTCCAAATCACTTCCCCTTTCCCATTTCCTCCCTCCCCGAAAGTCCCATAAGCCCCCTTCCCTCCCTCTTTTCTCCATTCAACCCCCTCTCTTTACTCTGTCCTGGCGTTCCCCTACATCCAGTCTTTCCAGGACCAGGGGTCTCTCCTTCCATCTTTTTAGAAATCTATTGATATGTGGATTCTGTCTAGGGTATTCCGAGATTCTGGGTCATTATCCCCTTATCAGTGACTGCATACCATGTGTGTTCTTTTGTGATTGGGTTACCTCACTAAGGATGATATTTTCAAGTTCTGACCATTTGCCTAGGAATTTCGTGAATTCATTGTTTTTAATTGCAGAGTAGTATTCCATTGTGTAGATATACCACATCTTCTGAATCCATTCCTCCGTTGAGGGACATCTGGGTTCTTTCCAGCTTCTGGCTATTATAAATAAGGCTGCTATGAATATAGTGGAGCATGTGTCCTTATTGCATGCAGGTAAAGTCTCTGGGTATATGCCCCGGAGTGGTATAGACATAGCCGGATCCTCCGGGAGTGTCATGCCCAGTTTCCTGAGGAACCGCCAGACTGCTTTCCAGAGTGGTTGTACCAGCCTGCAATTCCACCAGCAGTGGAGGAATGTTCCTCTTTCTCCACATCCTCACCAACAACTGCTGTCTCCTGTGTTTTTGATCTTAGCCATCCTGACTGGTGTGAGATGGAATCTCAGGGTTGTTTTGATTTGCATTTCCCTAATGACTAAGGATGATGAACATCTCTTTAGGTGCTTCTCAGCCATTAGATATTCTTCAGGTGAGAACTCTTTGTGGAGCTCTGTACCCCATTTTTTAATAGGGTTACTTGCCTCTCTGGAGTTTAACTTCTTGAGTTCTTTGTATATCTTGGATATTAGCCCTCTGTCGGATGTAAGGTTGGTAAAGATCATTTCCCAGTTAGTTGGTTGCCGCTTTGTCTTTTTGACAGTGTCTTTTGCCTTGTAAAAACTTTGTAATTTAATGAGGTCCCATTTGTCTATTCTTGATCTTAGAGCATAAGCTATTGGAGTTCTGTTCAGGAAATTCTCCCCTGTGCCCATATGTTCAAGGTTCTTCCCTAGTTTCCCTTCTATTAGTTTCAGTGTGTCTGGTTTTATGTGGAGATCTTTGATCCACTTAGAATTGAGCTTAGTGCAAGGAGATAAGGATGGGTCAATTTGCATTCTTCTGCATGTTGACCTCCAGCTGAGCCAGCACCATTTGTTGAAAAGGCTATCTTTTTTCCACTGGATGGTTTTAGCTCTTGTCAAAGATCAAGTGACCAAGGAGTGTGGATTCATTTCTGGGTCTTCAATTCTGTTCCATTGATCTACATGTCTGTTACTGTACCAATACCATGCAGTTTTTAACACTATTGCTCTGTAGTACAGCTTGAGGTCCGGGATACTGATTCCCCCAGAGGTTCTTTTACTCTTGAGAATAATTTTAGCTATTCTGGGTTTTCTGTTATTCCAGATGAATTTTTGAATTGCTCTTTCTAACTCTATGAAGAATTGAGTTGGGATTTTGATGGGGATTGCATTGAATCTGTGTATTACTTTTGGTAAGATGCTCATTTTTACTATATTAATCCTGCCAATCCATGAGCATGGCAGATTTTTCCATCTTCTGAGGTCTTCTTCAATTTCTTTCTTCAGAGACTTGAAGTTCTTGTCATACAGATCTTTCACTTGTTTGGTTAGAGTCACGCCAAGATACTTAATATGGTTTATGGCTATCATGAAGGGTATTATTTCTCTTACTTCTTTCTCAGCCTGCTTATCCTTTGAGTATAGGAAGGCTTCTGACTTGCTTGAGTTGATTTTATATCGGGCCACTTTGCTGAAGTCGTTTATCAGCTGTAGGAGTTCTCCGGTGGAGTTCTTTGGGTCGCTTATGTATACTATCATATCGTCTGCAAATAGTGATACTTTGACTTCTTCCTTTCCAACTTGTATCCCTTTGACCTCTTTTTGTTGTCTAATTGCTCTAGCTAGAACTTCAAGTACTATAGTGAAAAGATATGGAGAGAGAGGGCAGCCTTGTCTAGTCCCTGATTTTAGTGGGATTGCTTCAAGTTTCTCTCCATTTAGATTGATGCTGGCTACTGATTTGCTGTAAATTGCTTTTACTATGTTTAGATATGGGCCTTGAATTCCTGATCTTTCCAAAACCTTTAGCATGAAAGCATGCTGAATTTTGTCAAATGCTTTCTCAGCATCTAATGAGATGACCATGTGGTTTTTTTCTTTGAGATTGTTTATGTAGTGGATTACATTGATGGATTTCCTTATATTGAACCATCCCTGCATCCCTGGGATGAAGCCTACTTGATCGTGGTGAATGATCATTTTGATGTGTTCTTGGATTCGGTTGGCAAGAATTTTATTGAGTATTTTTGCATCAATATTCATAAGAGAGATTGGCCTGAGATTCTCTTTCTTTGTCGGATCTTTGTGTGCTTTTGGTATTAGTGTAATTGTGGCTTCATAGAACGAGTTGGGTAGTGTTCCTTCTGTTTCTATTTTGTGGAACAGTTTGAAGAGCATTGGTGTTAGGTCTTCTTTGAAGGTATGATAGAATTCTGCACTAAAACCATCTGGACCTGTGCTTTTTTTGGTTTGAAGACTTCCAATGACGACTTCTATTTCTTCAGAGGTTATAGGATGGTTTAGATGGCCTATTTGATCCTGATTTAATTTTGGTATTTGATATCTGTCAAGGAAATTGTCCATTTCCTCGAGATATTCAGGTTGTGTTGAATACAGGTTTTTGTGGTAGGATCTGATGATTTTTTGAATTTCCTCAGTTTCTGTTGTTATCTCTCCCTTTTCGTTTCTGATTTTATTAATTTGGATACTATCTCTGTGCTCTCTGGTTAGTCTGGCTAAGGGCTTATCTATCTTGTTAATTTTCTCAAAGAACCAACTCCTCGTTTTGTTGATTCTTTGTATGGTTTTATTTGTTTCTACTTGATTGATTTCAGCCCTGAGTTTGATGATTTCCTGCCTTCTACTCCTCTTTGGTGTATTTGCTTCTTTTTGTTCCAGGGCTTTCAGGTGTGCCATTAAGCTGTTAGTGTATGCTGTCTCCCGTTTCTTTTTGGCAGCACTCAGGGCTATGAATTTTCCTCTTAGCACTGCTTTCATTGTGTCCCATAAATTAGGGTATGTTGTGCCTTCATTTTCATTAACTTTCAAAAAGTCTTTGATTGCTTTCTTTATTTCCACCTTGACCAAGTTATCATTGAGTAGAGCATTGTTCAGCCTCCATGTGTACGTGGGTTTTCTTTTGTTTATGTTGCCATTGAAGACCACCCTTATTCCATTGTGATCTGATAGGAGGCATGGGATTATTTCTATCTTCTTGTATATGTTGAGGTCTGATTTGTGACCAATTATATGGTCAATTTTGGAGAAGGTACCATGAGGAGCTGAGAAGAAGGTGTATTCTTTAGCTCTAGGATGAAATGTTCTATATATATCAGTTAGTTCCATTTGGTCCACGGCTTCAATCAGATTCACTGTGTCCCTGTTTAGTTTCTGCTTTCCTGAACGATCCATTTCAGAGAGCAGGGTGTTGAAGTCACCCACTATTATTGTGTGTGGTGCGATGTGTGCTTTGAGTTTTAGTAAAGTTTCTTTTACGAATGAAGGTGCCCTTGCATTTGGAGCATAGATATTCAGAATTGAGAGTTCTTGATGGTGGATTTTTCCCTTGATCAGTATGTAGTGTCCTTCTGTGTCTTTTTTGATGACTTTAGGTTGAAAATAAATTTTATCCGATATTAGGATGGCTACTCCACCTTGTTTCTTGGGGCCATTTGCTTGTAAAATTGTTTTCCACCCTTTTACTCTGAGGTAATGTTTGTCTTTGACACTGAGGTGCGTTTCCTGCATGCAGCAAAATTCTGGGTCCTGTTCACGTATCCAGTCTGCTAGTCTATGTCTTTTAATTGGGGAATTGAGACCATTGATATTAAGAGAGATTAAGGCATAGTGATTATTGCCATCTGCCATTCTTGACGCTATCTTTATGTTTGAGTGGTTATCTACTTTTGGGTTTGATTCAAGAAGGTTATTATCTCATTTTTTCCAGGGTGTTGTTTCTCTCCCTGTATTGGAGGTTTCCACCTATTATCCGTTGCAGGGCTGGATTTGTGGAAAGATATTGTGAAAATTTGGTTTTATCATGGAATATCTTGGTCTCTCCATCTATGGTGATTGAGAGTTTTGCTGGGTATAGTAGTCTAGGCTGGCATTTGTGCTGTCTTAGTGTCTGCATGAGATCTGCCCAGGATCTTCTGGCTTTCATAGTCTTTGGTGAGAAGTCTGATGTGATTCGGATAGGTCTTCCTTTGTATGTTACTTGGCCCTTTTCTCTTACTGCTTTTAGTATTCTTTCTTTGTTTAGAACATTCGGTGTTTTGATTATTATGTGACGGGAGGTATTTCTGTTCTGGTCCAGTCTGTTTGGAGTTCTGTAGGCTTCTTGTACGTTCATCGGCATCTCTCTCTTTAGGTTAGGGAAGTTTTCCTCCATAATTTTGTTGAAGATATTTACTGGCCCTTTAAGTTGCAAATCTTCACTCTCATCTATACCTGTAATCCTTAGGTTTGGTCTTCTCATTGTGTCCTGGATTTCCTGGATGTTTTGGGTTACCCGTTTTTTGCATTTTGCATTTTCTTTGACTGTTGAGTAGATGCTTTCTATGGAATCTTCAGCACCTAAGATTCTTTCTTCCATCTCTTGTATTCTATTGTTGATGTTTGCATCTATGACTCCTGATTTCTTCCCAAGGTTTTCTATCTCCAAAGTTGTCTCCCTTTGTGATTTCTTAGTTGTTTCTACTTCCTTTTTTAGTTCCTGGATCGATTTGCTGAGATCCTTCACTTGTTTGTTTGTATTTTCCTGTATTTCTTTAAGGTATTTTTGCATTACCTCTTTCAGGATTTCTTCCTGATGACCCACGTTCTCCTGCATTTCTCTGAGCGATTTTTGTGTTTCCTCCTCATGGGATTTCATCTGTTGATCCATCGTCTCCTGCATTTCTTTAAGCAGTTCTCGTGTTTCCTTTGTAAGGGCATCTAACCATTGATTCATTTTTTTAAGCAATTTTTGTGTTGCCTCCTTATGGGCATCCATCTGTTGACCCATATTCTTCTGCATTTCTTTATGCAAATTTTGTGATTCCTTTGTGAGTGCATCTACCCGTTGATTCATCTCGTTAAGCGATTTTTGTGTTGTCTCCTTGTGCGCCTCCATCTTTTGATCCATGTTCTCCCGCATTCCTCTAAGCAATTTTTGTGTTTCTTTTGTAACGGTTTCTAACCGTTGATTCATGGTCTCCTATAACTCTTTATGAGATTTATTTGTGTCCTTCTTGTGATCCTCTAATAGGATCATGAGAAGTGATTTTAAATCCAGATCTTGTCTTTCGGGTGTGGTGGGGTATCCAGGACCTGCTGCTGTTGGAGAGTTGTGTTCGGATAGTCCCACATTACTTTGATTTCTGTTAGTAACATTCCTACGTTTGCCTTTTGCCATCTGGATACCTCTGGTGTTAGTTGGTCCTGCTGCCACTGGCTGTTGGTTGGACCTCCTGTGAGCCTGCAAAGCTATTTCTGCCCCCCCTGGATTACCAGGATTCCCCTGGCACCGATTTCTGGGGCCTGGCTGCTCCTGAGTGACTTTGGAGCCCTAATGTGCCTTGCCCCAAGTGATCTTATATTGGGGAGGCCTTGCACATCTAAAGGCTCAGCCTAGTGGATTCCTGGAGCAGAGGTCGCCAAAGGGAGGCTGGTAGGCTCCTTCCCTGTGCAGGGGTGTGTGATCTCTCCTGGGGGGGGAGGGGCGTCCCTCTGCCAGGCAGAAGTCCCACAGCAGAGCTGGCGCGCTGGTTACTGCAGATCAGCCCAGCACCTGGGAGCATGTTACACACAAGCTGCCTGAGACCGAAGCGATATTATGCCTGTCTGTCTCTGAGCCTGGAGGTCCCAACTACCTGGCCACTGGAGCAAAGATATCTTAACTGATTTCTATTGTGATTGGTTTCCAAGAACATCAAAGCATAGAACATAACAAAATATGAAATTAACTTGGCCATGAGAATAATTTCTAATTACGGCAGTTAGGATAGGCCAGCAGGACTTACCCATGTCTTAACAGGATCTGTAACTAGAAGACATGATAGAAGGATAAAACCATAGAATATACAAGTGTAAAGAAGAGGAACTATAGGTCATAAGGATACAGAATGAGAGAACAATGAGGGATAAGCGTCCCTGGGTTGAAACTCAATCCAAAGGGCATCCCCAAGAGGATTGCTGTTTATTAAGATAAGGCCTAGATCACCTTGACCAAGTGATGGGTACCCAGAAGACTGAGAAACTCCCCTCAGAGAAAAGTTCTAAAAATTCCTGCAGCAAGATGACTTTCAGCTTCTATTCCAGATCATCTAAAGTGTCTTTGTGAACATTATCCTGTTTGCCTTTAAGGAGGAGTTTTTAATTTTAAAGAGATTGTAGCAGTTGCAAGGAGGCCTTTAAAAACAATGTGTGTTTTAGTAAGTATCCTTCATTGACTGCTAATGGAGTACAAAATCTGGAATCCATCTTTACATTTTAAAAACCCCAATTTTTCCACCTGGAGTTTAAGACTTTTATTTCTACATATGATGGTTAATTTTATGCTTTAACATTCTTTAGCCTCAGAACCAAGACACATAGTAAAGTATATATCTAAATGATATTGTGAAAGGTCCACTTAGGTCATTTTAAATTGTTCATCAGTAGTTTTTCAAATAAGGCTGATTAGCATTTATAATGTAAGTTGAATCTAATAGAAGAGTTTAAGAAGAATAAAATATAAGAATTTTCCAAATAAGTAAAATCTTGCAAGGATGCAATATTTGAATGAATTTGGGTCTCTAGTTACTCATGTAATATGAAGAGTTTTCATTGTAACAGTCTGATCTACAGTCATAATATGAGCCATTTTTATAAAATAAATTTTCCTTTGCATCTCTGTTTCTGTCTGTTGATCTGTTATTTCTAATAAAATCTCAACCATTCAATTTTACCAAAGAAGACTTGGGAGCCAGATGCTGTGGTAAAAACCTATTAGCTCAGAGGGGCAGGAAAAGCACCCAGATGACATCTTCAACAGCTGATGTCCCTAAAAGAGGTTTATCTGCACACCATCTCAAAAACACTTCAAAGTAAATGTCCTTCCTCTCTACTTCCTGGGTATCTCTCTATTCATCCTCCCCACTTTCTCTTACTATCTATAATTTTTTCTGATGTTCACTCCCTGTCAACTGGTTGGTTGTTCTGCCTCTTAAACTATGGTTGATTTTATTTAATCCTGGTTATGATTACAATAAACAGAAAACTATTGGATTAAATGCTTGCTATGACTGAACCACACCACTATTAGAAACAGACATTAATACAATCTCAGGGTTCATAGTGTGACCAAATATCCTGCAACATTGGTATCTTCCTCACTATCAGTGTAATTTATGCCTGTACACATCCACACATCTAGACAGACAAACATTCTTTCAGTTCGAGTATTTTGGAAAACTTTATAACCATTCTACCAATTTTGAAGAATCTCCTCCAATGTCCATTGAATTTTGTATAATTCTAAAGCCACTAGTTGTTTCTTTTATTTACATGTAATATTTTTGTAAGATTTCTAACATAATACTCTTACATTTAGTCTTTATTGTTGAGCTTGTTAGATTTGGAATTTCCTAATAAATGTATCTTTGGGTAGTTTTAAGAGGATGTATTTTAGAGAGGTTTAGCTGAGGAGACGAAACCAACCCTGAGTGTTGGTTGCATCATCCTTTGAGTTGTGTGTAGTCCTGTAATAAATGAAAGGAAGTGAGCACCAGCATTCAATACCCTCTGCTTCCTGATGTGAACTCAGTATGACCATCACCTTGCATTCTCTCTGCTATGCCTTTCCATTCTGATGGACTGCATCCAGTCATAAACTATGAGACAAAATGAATGTTATTTTAGAGTGTGGAGACATGGCCCAGATGTTATGAACCCTGTGTTCTCCTCCAGGGGATCCACGTCTGGTTTGCAGCATCCATGTCATAACTCACAATCATCTGTAATTCTAGTTCTAGAGTATCTAACAACTACTTACAGCCCCCTGAAAAGCAGGCATGCATGTGGTGCAAAGACATACATGCAGACAAAATATTCATATGCATATTATAAAATAAAACCTTTAAAAATCCTCCCTTAAGTTGCTTCTACTATATAATTTGTCATTAAAATTAAGAAAGTAACTAATAAAAGCTAATATTAAATTTTATAATATTTGTAAATACCGTCTTTAACAAGAACAAGCCCCATATGTGCTTAGCATAGTCTGAATTACCTAACACAATACATTTCCTACTTAAGGTGTGGC
This sequence comes from Tokudaia tokunoshimensis, assembly GCA_036184795.1. Classification (NCBI taxonomy): domain Eukaryota; kingdom Metazoa; phylum Chordata; class Mammalia; order Rodentia; family Muridae; genus Tokudaia; species Tokudaia tokunoshimensis. The sequence continues at coordinate 11,421,111 of BTHU01000008.1, forward strand.
TCACATGTCTGGAATGAATGAAAAACTGACAGGATATAATATATTAATCTTAATATCCTGTATACCACTTCAACTCTAAGTGACACTCCTCTGCTCCTCCTCCTCTGACTTCTTTCTTCCTTCTCTTACTTTCTCACACACTCTTTCTCTTTTATCTTTAATAGTACCACAATTATAATATACATGATGATTCAATAGGTAGCTCACAGCCTATAAGATATTTTGAATGGAAGACATAATCATCATAGAAATTAATGTTTCCATCAAACTTTTAGCATCAATCTGGTATCTCTGAGAAGATGACAGTTTTAATGGAGATGACTACTCACTACTGGAAGGATTCCATTTAGTAAAGTTAAATGGTTTTGCCTTTTTATAAAGACGCCTTTTCCATAACTGCCACAAAAATAAATGCTATCCCTTGTGGTCCTGGATATAAACTGTCATTGTTCTGATATGATTTTTCTATTCACCACTTTTATTAATTTTTAAATTTTCATTATGTCCTTTCATGCATCTAACTACCCACATACTTATAATACTTTTCTAACTTATTCAAATGAATTTTATAGGATTTTAATTGTGCTGGATTAATCAGTCCCTCTGGATTGATTAGTTCAGAAGATGTCACCATTTTCTTTTGCATTGTCCCATATTTGTTTTTTCCTGATGCCTTTGCACCTAATTAACTGGGAACAAGTTCTCACATTTGCAGCAACAGTGAGCAAGTACTTATACTGAAGTTAGAAAAAAATCCTAGAAGGACAAGGCTACAGAATATGTGTTCATTCTGAGCAGATTCCAGACCAAAATTTATTCTGACATATCTGTAGTTCTTTATTCTATTTACCTTAAGATTGGCTTTAATGACTAAGCATCTAAGAATATTCTGGGTTCAGACAGGTCACAGAGTGTCACTCCAGTTGCCTTGTTTGAAGGAGATATCCCATTTTAGATGAAGAAACCCTGAATAAATAAATCATGTGTTTCACATTGGAAACTAATCTATACATTAGACAGATTAGCCAAAGGAGGAGACTGAGTTTTAGAGGAAAAAAAATGGTGAGTTCATTCAACATAAGGAGACAAAAAATAAATGTTGCAATGCTCTACATTGAGATTGTGTTTCACAAAGATAAACCTAGACCATGCTTTTGCTAAGCAATGCTTAGATCTCCATATGCATGGTAGTATTTTCCACTCACTACTTACTTAGTTGGTTAGCTTTTGTTATTGTATACAAAGTTACTGAGACACTCATCTTAACAAGAAGAAAGGCAAGATATTGTGTAAATTTGGTTTTATCATGGAATATCTTGGTTTCTCCATCTATGATAATTGAGAGTTTTGCTGGGTATAGAAGTTTGGGTTGGCATTTGTGTTCTCTTAGGTTCTGTATGAGACCTGCCAAGGATCTTCTGTCTTTCATCGTCTTAGGTGAGAAGTCTAATATAATTCTGATAGTCCTGCCTTTATAGGTTACTTCTTGAGTTTTATCAGAAATATTTTCCTTGTAGATTTTTAATTTTATCAGAAAATGTTCATAATCCCACTTTCAATGAACTTAGGAATCTTTTATGCCTACCATTTTATCTGTATAATTTTTCCAACGTGTTTTTTCTATGTATTTCTTCAATTTTATCAGAGATATTTTCCATGTATATTTACACAGTGGAATACTACTCAGCAATTAAAAACAATGAATTCATGAAATTCTTAGGCAAATGGGGAACAGGGGGAGGAAAGAGGGATTATGGGACATTAAGGGAGGGGGTATCCAGGAAAGGGGAAATCATTTGGAATGTAAATAAAGAATATAGAAAATAATAATAATAATAATAGTAGTAATAACAGTAATAATAATATTAATAATAATAATAATAAAGGATATTGTAAAAAAGAAGAAGAAGAAAGGCTCCCACTGCTCATTGAGGGATGCTAATACTTGCAGTACTATATACCACTTGAAAGACATTTAAACTCTGTGCACATGTATAAAAGATCATTTTATAAATAACATTGGAGGGAAATGATTTCAGAGGACAGATTATATTATTTAGACTATTTAAATCATGCATTGTTCTTTTATTTTCTCTTTGTTCAACTCTATCTTTCTGTCTTTTATTGATATCATTCTCAAAAGGTAGAGCTGAGGAATGTAGAAGACAGCGAACCCCCTTTCTAACCAGCAGTCTCAGGAGGTCAGTGGCGAACAGAAACTTGTTTGTAATTTAGGCAAAATGTCCTGAATCTACGACAATAAAGACATTATTTATTTTTCTCTAGTAGTGAAAATTAGTCATTAGGAATGCAATAAGGTTTCATTATGTACTAAGAAAGCCAGGACAGAAAGCAGGGGTGGGGGTGGGGAGGAGGGTGGGATAGAGGAAGCTGTTATCCAACTGAAATGTGGAAGTCCCTCTGACAATTGTGGGGCGGAGTGGATAGGTGCGTGTACATATTGATGCCTAAGTACTTACAACACATTTGCAGTAATTTTGGTGTTAGCAAGTCTTCTTTACTGAGAAATAACCTGACGGTTTGACTGACAGATGTCTCCCAGCCTATGCAGGTCCTGACATGATGATCGCTTTTCCAGATATAAAGTTGCTCAGGAACACATGGAAGGACAGAACTGGAGTGAAGTGCATTAGGAGGGTCATTCTTTGTGCTACTGGAGAGCCCCTAAATATACAGAAAGGAGTAATACGGAATAGATTTTAAAAATGCACAAGCTTAAGGTTCTAATATTTATCAATATGAATTCTGTTCTGGGTGCAAATTAAATCAAAGGAAGCAAGGAAAAAGTCACTTGAGATCTTTTCAGGGATTCAAGATGTGGTACAGAATGGAAACATGAATTTCAAACTTGTAATTTAATAATTCATTCACATACTCTATAACTGTTTTTACAAAGATAGTTATTGATTGTTGACTAGGTGCGTGGTAACAACTCTATTATATTCCCAAGAAGACAAAGTACATGACTAAAAAGATGACCAATCCACTAGAAGACTATGTTACCAAATTTGTTATCATTGATTTCACTTAATAGATACATTTTAATTTTGCATTTCCTATATTTTATTACAGGACTCAGAAAATGCTTAAACATATTTTATAAAGACATTATCAGGAAAATGAAAGGATGTGAGAATTACTACATTAAGTGGACATACCCAGGTTCACATAAACAAATATCATGTGTTCTTGCTCATATTCAAATACTAGCTTGCATATTATATGCATGTGCTTATGTGATTGTGAATGTGGGTGTGTTTTTTGAAATAAGGGAGGAGACCATGCAAGGAGAAAAGAGACTCCAAAAAGGAATAGGGAGACTAAATAGAATATATGTGCCTGAAAATATAAAAGCTACTACTGTTTCTTGAATGGAGCAAGTAAGTGAAGGGATTGAAAGAGGAGTGAGAGAGATGGATCATTCTAAACGAAGTATGCATGAAAATGCCAGAGCAAAGTTATAACTTCGAATGTTAATTAAGTCAAAAATATAGGAAGCTGCAAAATAATATTTGATTTATATAACTGGTCATGGTGGTAATTTGTCTAATCTTTGCTACATGGAAGGCTGAGGCAGGAGGATCACAAAATTGGAGTTTCTCTGGCAGACTAGAGAGATGCTGCTTCAAAATTAAGAAGGGCTGGTAATGCAGGTCTAGCATGCCTGATGCCCTAGGTGCATGTGAACCAATGTGAAGTTTTTCTGCAGCCATTATTTATGCTTTAAAACTATTCTGAGTAAGCTGGGCAGTAGTGGTGCTTGCCTTTACTCCCAGCGCTCCAGAGGCAGAGGCAAGCAGATCTCTGAGTTCAAGGCTAGCCTGGTGTACAGAGAGATTTCCAGGCAGCCAATGGCTTCACAAAGAAACCCTGACTAGGAAGCCCACAGTCCCACCCCCACACACAAGCAGCAGCAGCATAATAAGCACATTTCTGAGTAAGCATTGCTAGATGCTAATCATGAGGATACAAGCATATGCTTTCTTCTAAAATTGGGGATTCTCATTTTTAACTCCAGAATTGCAATAAATTTTAAGTTGTGTTTATACTTAGCAAGGCATGTACATATTCAGTTCCAGCTCAGTTTCTTTTTTTTTTATTATTTATTTTATTTTATTTTTTTTAATTTACTTTCCAAATCATTTCCCCTTTCCCATTTCCTCCCTCCCCGAAAGTCCCATAAGCCCCCCTCCCTCCCTCTTTTCTCCATTCAACCCCCTTATAAACTCCTTTTTATAATAAATTGTCTTGGGACTTCAGCAAAAAACATTTTCTCAAAAAAGTGAGTATTTATCGCTGCAATTTTACTTACTTACTTAATTTTAAAAAGAAAATGTGTATATCATGTAACAGTATTGGTGCAAATTCATAATATTAAACATAAAAGTCATGATGTAACAGTATTGGTGCAAATTCATAATATTAAACATAAAAGTCATGATGACCTTGAATTCCTTACTGATCTTCCTAAGTCATAACATCATAGAGCTCAAATAATTGCCTCCCATTGTTTAGCATATGGAAAGCAAAGCTGATGTTTTGACTGTAATGTCTGGTTAGTTAGCCTTTGCAGGAAACCAACACTAAAGGCCTTACTACCAGGGTCTTGTGTTTTGTTGTTAACATCAGACTTTACAAAGTTTGTCTGGATTATTTGTCTTAAATTTTCTCTTAGAATAAAACTGACAGTACGTCAAAACAGTAGAAAAATCTGGAACAATAAAATTTGCAAAGTTAAAGTAGCTTCTATACATAGAATGTAAAGGTCTGAGTGTAGATATCAGCACCTGTTTAAATATTTACCTTTCAATTTATTTGTTTCATTTTATGGCTAACACCCATAAAATCCTAAGTGTGATACTTAGCAAATAGAAGCTACTTAGCAAAAAAAAAAAAATAAAAAAAAAAATAAAAGTCAAGGCAACAAGAATTGATGATTGCATTCTTCACATCAAACCCAAATGAGTAGCAATAATTACACTGTATGCAATGTTGAAAATAATTTAATTGGATGTACCAGGTACATAAATGCAACAAATCTTAAAGCAAGTATTCAGAACAGAGTTAGTAACCACAGCAAAGAGTCATAGAGTTTGTGTAGCCAATTAGGAATGAAGCCAGGCTTTACACTGTGGAGAACAATCTAGGCCAACTTTTGATATTCATTCATATGTGCTCCTTACCAGTAGTATTAATTGACCAATTTTTTTCATTTATTTAGAAAGAACATTTCTTTATTTCCCCTACTCAATGGTCAGTTATTCTCTAAATATAGATTAAAATTTGTCAGTTAATTCTCTGATACAATAACATTAAATTATGTAACTGAACATATGAGTTAAATCTGTGCTCATCAAGGTACTTTGGAATTTGCATATGATATACAGTGTGGCATCCATCAGGCTGTTTAAATAACTCTTTAAAGAAAGATAATTTAGTGTGGTCCTGTGCTTTCAGAGGTTAGGAGAAACCAAAGCTACAAGCAAAATATCAGCAGTTGAATATGTCAATGATGCTCTGAAGCCTTTTTAATTCTGAAATAAGATTCAGAGGTGAGGTCAGAGCGGGTGGGAGCACAGTCTTAGAGGTAAAAGGCAGCGGGGAGGGGGTAGGGAGGTTGTGGAGGTGGGTCCAGGAAGGAGAACAACATTTAAAATGTAAATAAATAAAATAGTTATTTAAAAAAGAAAAGGAAAGAAAATCAGAGAGGGAGAAAACTGGGTCAGAAAAGGTTAAGACACCCCCCCATACCAGTAGAAAAAGATGATGTGGGGTGTAGAGGTTAATCATAAATAGGTTTTAAAAAAAATAAATGAAAACCTAAAACAAATGAAAGATGATTAAGCTACACATTACTTTGTATTGAAACATATTATATTTAAACAAAATGCTAATGTTTCATACATGGAAGCAAAGGATATAAAATTTATTAATTAGTTAATTAATTTATTATTTACACTCTATATTTTATTCCCTCCCCCTGTCTACCCTTCAATTGTTCCACATCTCATACTTCCTCCCTACCCCCTGTCTCCATATGATGTCCTCAACCCCACCCCACTTAATCTCTATTGTCTCTGAGGCCCTCAGACTCCTGAATGTTAGGTGCATCATCTCTGAATGAACACAAACCTGGCGGTCCTCTACTGTATATGTGTTGGGGCCCTCATATGTGCTGTTGTATATTGCCTATTTGGTGGTCCAATGTTTGAGAAATCTCAGGGGTTCAGATTAATGGAGAACGCTAGTCCTCCTACAGGGTTACCCTTCTCCTCAACTTCTTTCAGTCTTCCCTAAATCAACAACAGGGGTCAGCTGCTTCTATCCATTAGTTGGGTGCAAATATCTGCATCTGACTTTTTCAGCTTTTTGATGGGTCTTCCAGAGTGTGGTCATACTATGTCCATTTTTGTGAGCACTCCAATGCCTCAGTAATACTGTCAGGCCTTGGGGCCTCCTCATGAGCTGGATTCCACTTTAGGCCTGTCACTGGACCTTCTTTTCCTCAGGTTCCTCTCCATTTCCAACCCTGCAATTTTTTTTTCAGACAGGAGCAATTATGGGTCAGAAATGTGACTGTGAAATGATCCCCATCTCCTTCATTTGATGCCCTCTTTTCCTGCTGGAGGTGGGCTCTATAAATTCCCTCTCTCTACTGTCAGACATTTCATCTAAGGTCCATCCCTTTGAGTCCTGAGAGTCTCTCACCTCCCAGGTCTCTGGTACATTCTAGAGGGTCCCCCCAACCTCCTATCTCCTGAGGTTGCCTGTTTCCATTCTTTCTGCTGGCCCTCAGGACTTCAGTCCTTTTCCCTCACCCAATACCAGATCAAATTCCCCTCTCCCCTCCACTGCCTCCTGCCCTTTCACTTTCCCTCCCAGGTCCCTCCCTCTCTTCCAACTTGTGATTACTTTGTTCTCCTTCCCAAGGGGAACTGATGTGTCCTCACTTAGGCACTTCAGCTTGTTGGCCTTTATGAATTCTTTGTACTGTATCTTGGGAACTCTGTACTTTTTTTGGGAGGGGGGGTGCTACCATCCACTTACTAGTGAGTACATAGCATGCATGTACTTTTGGGTCTGAGTTTTGTCACTTGGGATGATATTTTCTAGTTCCATACCTTTGCCTGCAAAACTTAGGATGTCCTCATCCTCATTCTTAATAGCTGAGTAGTATTCCATTGTGTAAATAAACCATATATTCTCTATCCATTCTTCTACTGTGGGACATCTGGGTTGTTTCCAGCTTCTGGCTATCACAAATAAGGCTGCTATGAACAAAGTGGTACATGTGTCCCTTTAGCATGGTGGGCATCTTTTGGGTATATTCCCAAGAGTGGTATAGATGGGTCTTCTGGGAGATCTATTTTCAGTTTTCTGAGGAACCTCCAGATTGATTTCCAGAGTGGTTGTATCAGTTTGCAGTCCCACCAGCAATGGAGGAGTGTTCCTCTTTCTCCATATCCTCTCACACATGTGTTGTCTCCTGTGGTTTTGATCTTAGCCATTCTAATTGGTGTAAGGTGGAATCTCAGGATCGCTTTAATTTGCATTTCTCTGATCACTATGGGCTATGAACATTTCTTTAGGTGCTTCTCAGCCATTTGAGATTCCTCAGTTGTGAAATCTCAGTTTAGTTCTATACCCCATATTCAGATTGGGTTGTTTGGTTTTTTGGTGATTAGTCTCTTGAGTTCTTTATATGTTTTGGATATTAGCCTTCTATCAGATGTGTGGTTAGTGAAGATTTCTTACCAACCTTTAGGTTTTTGATTCATCTTATTGGATATGTCCATTGTCTTACCAAAGCTTTCCAGTTTCATGAGGTCCCTTTTATCAATTCTTGATCTTAGAGAATAAGCCATTAGAGTTCTGTTTAGTAAATTTCTCCCTGTACCAATGAGTTCAAGACTCTTTCCCACTTTCTCTTCTATTGGATTCAGTATATCTGGTTTTATGTTAAGGTCTTTGATCCACTTGGACTTGAGCTTTGTGCAAGGTGACAAATATTGGTCTATTTTCATTTTTCTACATACAGACATTCAGTTAGACCAGCACCATTTATTGAAGCTGCTTTCTTTTTTCCATCATAATATTTTGGTTTCTTTGTTAAAGATCAAATGTATTTAAGTGTGTGGTTTTATTTCTGGGTCTTCAATTCAATTCTATTGATCTACGTGTCTGTTCTGTACCAATACCATACAGTTTTTATCACTATTGCTCTCTAGTAAAGCTTGAGGTCAGAGACAGTGATTCCCCTGAAGTTCTTTTATTGTTAAGAATTGTTTTTGCTATTCTAGCTTATTTTTCCTTTCCAGGTGAATTTGAGAATTGATCTTTCCATGTCTTTGAAGAATCGTGTTAGAATTTTCATGGGGATTGCATTGAATCTAAAGATTGCCTTTGGTAGAATGGCCATTTTTACTATATTAATTCTGCCAATACATGATCATGGGAGATCTCTCCATTTTCTGAGATATTCTTCGATTTCTTTTTTAAGAGACTTGAAGTTATTGTTATACATGTCATTAACTTGTTTGTTTAGAGTTATCCCAATATATTTTATATTATTTGTGGCTATTGTGAAGGGAGTTGTTTCTCTAATTTCTTTCTTAGCCTGTTTATCATTTGAAAAGGAAGACTACTGATTTTTTTTTTGAGTTAATTTAAATCTACCTACTTTGCTGAAGTTGTTTATCAGTGGGAGAAGTTCTCTGGTAGAATTTTTGGGGTCACTTATGTATACTATCACATCATCTGCAAATAGTTATACTTTTACCTCTTCTTCACCAGTTTGTATCCCCTTGATCTCTATTTGTAGTCTTATTGTTCTAGCCAGAACTTCAAGTACTATATTGAATAGATATGAGGAGAGAGACCATCCTTGTCTTGTTCCCGCTTCATGTATGTTTCCATTTAACTTGATATTGGATGTTGGTTTGTAGTAAATTGCTTTTATTATGCTTAGGTATGGGTCTTGAATTCCTGATCTCTTCAACACTTTCAACATGAAAGGGTGTTGTATTTTGTCAAATGCTTTTTTCTGCATCTAAGGAGATGATCATGTGATTTTTTTCTTTGAGTGTGTTTATATGTTGGATTATGTTAATGGATTTTCATATAATGAACCAATCTGGGATGAAGCCTACTTAATCATAGTGAATGATAGCTTTGATGTGTTCTTGGATTCTGTTTGCAAGAATTTTATTGAGTATTTTTGCATCGATATTCATAAATGAGGTTGGTCTGAAGTCCTCTTTTCTGTTTGGGTCCTTGTGTGGTTTAGGTATTAAAGTAATAGCAGTTTCACAGAATGAGTTAGGGAGTGTTCCTTCTCTTTATATTTCATGTAATAGTTTGAGAAAAATTGGTATTAGATCTTCTTTGAAGGTCTGGTAGAATTCTGCACTAAATCCATCTGGCCCTGGGCTTTTTTTGGGGGGGGGTTGGGAGGTTTTTAATCTCTTCTATTTCCTTGTGTGATATGGGCCTATTTAGATAGTTTATCTGCTCTGGATTTAACCATGGTATGTGGTATCTGTCTAGAAAACCATCCATTTTATATATATTTTCCAGTTTTGTTGAATGTAGGCTTTTATAGTAGGATCTGATGATTCTTTGAATTTCCTGTTTCTGTTGTTCTGTCTCCCTTTTCATTTCTGATTTTGTTAATTTGGATACTGCTTCTCTGCCCTTTAGTTAGTTTGACTAGAGGTTTATCTATCTTGTTGATTCTCTCAAAGAACCAGCTTCTGGTTTTCTTGATTCTTTGTACTGTTTACTTTGTTTCCATTCTGTTGATTTTGGCCCTGAGTTTGACTATTTCCCACTTTCTACTCACTCCTCTTGGGTGAATTTGCTTTGGTTTGTTCTAGAGCTTTGGAGTGTGCTGTTAAGTTGTTAGTGTAAGATCTCCCCAGTTTCTTTACTTGGGCACTAAGTTCTATGAACTTAGCATTGGTTTCATTGAGTCCCATAAGTTTGGGTATGTTGTGTCAACATTTTCATTTTCACTAAATTCCAGAAAATCTTTCATTTCTTTCTTTATTTCTTCCCTGAACAAATTATCATTGAATAAAGAGTTGTTCAGTTTCCGTGTGTATGTGGGCTTTCTGGAGGTTTTGCTGCTATTGAACAGCCTTATGCCGTTGTGATCTGATAGGATTCATGGTATTATTTCAATCTTCTTGTATTGGTTGATGGTTGTTTGGTGACCAATTATATGGTCAGCTTTGGAGAAAGTACCATGAGATGCTGAGAAGAAGGTGCATTCATTTGTTTTAGGGTGAATTGTTCTGTAGATGTCTGTTAAATCCATGTGGTTCATAACCTCTCTTAGTTTAAATGTGTCTGTGTTTCTGTTTCAATGACATACCCATTTGTTTTAGTGGGGTATTGAAGTCTCCTGTTATTATTGTGTGGGGTTTAATATGTGCTTTAAGCATTAGTAACATTTCTTTTATGAATGTGGGTGTTCTTCCATTTGTGGTATAGATGTTCAGAATTGAGACTTTCTCATGGTAGATTTTCTCTTTGATGAATATGAAGTGTCCTTCTTTCTTCATCATGTTTGATAACTTTTGGTTGAAAGTCTATTTTATTGGATATTAAGATGGCAGCTCCTGCTTGTTTCCTGGGACCATTTGCTTGGAAGAACTTTTTCCATTCTTTTACTCTGAGATAGTGTCTGTCTTTGTTATTGAGGTGTGTTTCTTGTAAGCAGCAAAATGCTTGATCTTGTTTGTGTATCCAGTATGTTAGCTTATGTCTTTTTACAGATGAGTTGAGTCCATTGATATTGAGAAATATTAAAGAGAGGTGATTGTTGGTTCCTGATATGTTTGGTTTTGTAGGCAGCTTTCTGTGCTTGTGGTTCTCTCCTTTCACTTTGTTGTGAAAAGCTTACTATCTTGCCCTTTCTTTGGTGCAGGCACCTTCATTGTGTTGGAGTTTTCCTTCTAGAATACTCTTTAGGGCTGTATTGGTAGATAGATACTGTTTGAATTTGGTTTTGTCCTGGAATATTTTGGTTTTTTCATCTATGTTTATTGAGAGTTCTGCTGAGTATAGTAGCCTGGACTGTCATTTGTGTTCTCTTAAACTCTTCAAGACCTCTGACCAGGCTTGTCTGGCTTTCATAGCATCTGTTGTGAAATCTAGTGTAATTCTGATAGGTCTACCTCTGTATGTTACTTGGCCCTTTTCCCTTGCAGCTTTTAGTATCCTTTTTTTTTTTTTGGTCTGTGTGTCTAGTGTTTTAATTATTATGTGACAAGAGGATTTTTTTTATTTATTTTATTTTATTTTTTTAATTTACATTCCAAATCACTTCCCCTTTCCCGTTTCCTCCCTCCCCGAAAGTCCCATAAGCCCCCTTCCCTCCCTCATTTCTCTATTCAACCCCCTCTCGTTACTCTGTCCTGGCGTTCCCCTACATCCAGTCTTTCCAGGACCAGGGGTCTCTCCTTCCATCTTTTTAGAAATCTATTGATATGCGGATTGTGTCTAGGGTATTCCGAGATTCTGGGTTAATATCCCCTTATCAGTGGCTGCATACCATGTGTGTTCTTTTGTGATTGGGTTACCTCACTAAGGATGATATTTTCAAGATCTGACCATTTACCTAGGAATTTCGTGAATTCATTGTTTTTAATTGCAGAGTAGTATTCCATTGTGTCGATATACCACATCTTCTGAATCCATTCCTCCGTTGAGGGACATCTGGGTTCTTTCCAGCTTCTGGAGGTCAACATGCAGAAGAATGCAAATTGACCCATCCTTATCTCCTTGCACTAAGCTCAATTCTAAGTGGATCAAAGATCTCCACATAAAACCAGACACACTGAAACTAATAGAAGGGAAACTAGGGAAGAACCTTGAACATATGGGCACAGGGGAGAATTTCCTGAACAGAACTACAATAGCTTATGCTCTAAGATCAAGAATAGACAAATGGGACCTCATTAAATTACAAAGTTTTTGCAAGGCAAAAGACACTGTCAGAAAGACAAAGCGGCAACCAACTAACTGGGAAATGATCTTTACCAACCTTACATCCGACAGAGGGCTAATATCCAATATATACAAAGAACTCAAGAAGTTAAACTCCAGAGAGGCAAGTAACCCTATTAAAAAATGGGGTACAGAGCTACACAAAGAGTTCTCACCTGAAGAATATCTAATGGCTGAGAAGCACCTAAAGAGATGTTCATCAGCCTTAGTCATTAGGGAAATGCAAATCAAAACAACCCTGAGATTCCATCTCACACCAGTCAGAATGGCTAAGATCAAAAACACAGGAGACAGCAGTTGTTGGCGAGGATGTGGAGAAAGAGGAACACTCCTCCACTGCTGGTGGAATTGCAGGCTGGTACAACCACTCTGGAAAGCAGTCTGGCGGTTCCTCAGAAAACTGGGCATGACACTCCCGGAGGATCCGGCTACACCACTCCTGGGCATATACCCAGAGACTTTACCTGCATGCAATAAGGACACATGCTCCACTATGTTCATAGCAGCCTTATTTATAATAGCAAGAGGATTTTCTTTTCTGCTTCCATTTATTCAGTGTTCTATAGGCTTCTTGTACCTTTATGGCCATCTCTTTCTTTAAGTTGGGAAAATTTTCTTCTATAATTTTGTTGATGACATTTTCATGTCCTTTGAGCTGGGAATCTTCATTCTCCTCTTTTCCAATTATTTTTAGATTTGCTGTTTCCATTGTGTGCTGAGTTTCTTGGATGCTTTGGGTTAGGAGATTTTTATGTTTTGAATTTTTTTGACAGTTGTGTCAATCTCTTCAACAGTATATTCTACACCTGAGATTCTCTCTTCTATCTCTTGGATTCTGTTGGTGGTACTTACATCTGTAATTCCTGACCTCTTTCCTAGGCTTTACATCTCCAGGTGTGCCTCCATTTGTGTTTTCTTTATTGATCCTACTTCCACCTTTAGGTCTTTGGTTGCTTAATTCAATTTCTTCACCTGTTTACCTATGTTTTCCCTCATTTCTTTAAGTGTTATTGATATCCTCCTTAAAGGACTGGATTATTTTCATGACATAGGACTTTAGGTCAGCTGCCTGATTTGCAGGTGTGTTGTTGTGTTTAGGACTTGCTGGGTTGCGATGATGCCCACATATATTGACTTCTGTAGATTATGGTCTTGCACTCTTCTTTTACTATCTGCATATCCCTGCTGTTCCTTGGTCTGGGTAAATGTCTGGAGTCTGACTCTTTTGTCCCTGGGTTGTTGAGGTCTCCTGGTAGACCTGCAGCCATGGCTGTAGCAGACCACCGTGGGGCCTTCCAACTGGAGGCTCTTCACAGGGGTAGAGAAGCTGCTAATCCATTACCCTGGTTGCAGTAGATCTCCTGGGAGGCCTTCAGACTGTTGTGTCTTCAGTGAAGTAGTCCAGATGTTGTGCGACTGTTCTGAGTGCAGCTGATCCTCAACTGCTCTGAGTACAGCAGGCCCTCAACTGCTCTGAGTGCAGCGAGTTCTCTAGGATGGAGCAGGAGATGGTGTCTTCACTGGAGCAGACCAGCCAAGAGTCTACCCCAGCAGAAAGGGCAGGAAATACAAATATTAAAGAAAAGTTGGTTTTTTTAAAGGAATACAGATAAAAAAAGCAATCAACATATCTAGTGAGTAGATTATGTGATTCAAGAAGCATTACTGAGGACTGGAGAGCTGACTGAAAGGTTAAGAGAACTTACAGCTCTTCCTTGGGTTTGAGTTTGGTTCCTAGCATTCCAACTGCAATGCCCATATCTTTCAGTAATTCCTGCTTCAAAGCAATCAAAGTCCTCTAGCATCTGAAGATACCTTTACTACATCTAAATACAAACACACACTAAGACATAGACACCTGATTAAATGCAATATAAAAGTGAAATATAATTCCCTGAGTACTATGCAGAAGGTCACAGTGGATCCACCCTCTCTCCCTCACCCCATCTCTTTGGGTCAGCCACAAAAACCTGGAAATATCCTCTACTAGGAATACACTGAACATACCAGCTTTGGTCAGGTATGTAATCTCCAACTCTCCTTCTTGACCTCCATTTCAATTTGTCCTTCTCATCTCCAGTAATGTAGCAGAAACCACTCCCAAAGTCCTGCCCTCTCTCTCTCTCTGCCTCCACTTCTTGGAGCCCCCACCAAAGCTTAAGACAGAACTATTTCTCCTAATTCTTGTGGACTCCCTCAAACAACATTCCTTCTAGCCTATCCCTATTCCATCCTCTTTGCCCCCAATACCTAGAAACATGCTTTATCTTAGACCCTCTATGGCCACATCTGGCAAGGACTCAAAAATTATTCCTCACTGGGCAATCCCCTAACCACTTCACATTACTAAGTCACAGTGAGAGCAATGGAAATCATGGAATTGAAAACATGCCCCACACAGACAAGAACAGATGTCAACACCTAGAATTACAATCATCCTAAACTCAGATGTCTAGAAATCAACTCAAAGACATAATCATTAATACCCAAGACAATATTTCTCTGCCATAACCCAGCACATTTACTTGTAGAGCCTGAAAAAGTAGTAAAACTGTAAGAAAAGATAAGAATTTCAAGATGGTTAGTATGAACATGTGTAAAAACCTTAAAAAGGAAATAAATAAAGAGGATATTTAGATTCCTTAATGTAGTCTCTGAAAACCAAAACACAGGAGCTGGGAAGAGAGAATTGGAAAAGAGGAAGAAAGAAAATTGTGGTTGGGGTGTAATAAATGAGAGAAAAAATATATGGATAAGAAAGAAATGATGAAAACTTTTGAATACGTAAAAATAGTCATTACAAGAAAAAAAAACAAGTTGAGGTAAAGCTGGAAATGAAGAACTTTCAAAGTCTTGTAATTCCTCAGAGGTAAAGCTCATAAACAGAGCACACAACATGGAAGAGAGGATATCCAACATTAAAAACAATATAGGAGAAATCGAAAATTCAAAGAAAATTTAAATAAAACCAAAATCAATCCACAAATACCTAGGAAAGATGGAGTACGATGAATACCAAATCTACAAATAATAAGAAGAAAGAAAGAGAAAAGCACCAGATCAAAGGCACAGAAAATACTTTCAACAAAGTCATAGAAGAAAATTTCCATAACCTAAAGGATATGAAATATCAGGGCACAATAGATAAATTATGTATATATATATGTATATATATATGTATATATATATATGTATATATATATATATATATATAGAGAGAGAGAGAGAGAGAGAAACAAAGAAAGAAAGAAAGAAAGAAAAAAGAAAGAAAGAGAGAAGCAAATAGATTGTAGCATAACAATGGTTTCTATAATGTATCAAAGCATTAAACATACCAAAGAAATACTATTATAATTTGCAAGAAGAAAAAGCCAAGTAACATAAAAATATGAAACCATTAGAATTAAATCTGATTCTAAATGGAAGCTCTAAAGTACAGAAGCTCTTCATAAATGGTCTATAAACTCTAAGTAACTACAGATGCCATGTCAGAATACAATACTCAACAAAACGTTCAATCACAGTAGATGGATAAAGAAAAGCTTTCCATGATAAAACCAAGTAATGCAGTACTTATCTATAAGTCCAGATCTACAAAAGCCAAGGGATAGAAAATTTAGATCTGAAGAGATTAGCCACATAAAAGAAAATTCACGCAATATATACTGTCAGACCAGCAAGCAAAAAGAGGTGCAAATACCAACACTGAAACAACAAAATAACAGGAATAAATTTTGTTCATTGATAATTCTCAGCAACACTTGTTTCACTTCCAAAATTAAAAAAAAAAAACACAAACTACCTGAATGAATGTAAAATCAGTATCTATCCTTTTCCTGTACCCATTACCCTTTAAAACAATAGCAATAACAAGAAAAACAACAACAAAATAACAGTAACAAAAACACACCTTAACATTAAGAACAAACAATCACCTCAGAGTAAAAAGGTGAAAAAGATATTTTATCTAAATGATCTAAAAAGCAAGCTGGTATAGCCATTTTGATATGTGACCAAATAGGCTTCAAACCAAAACTAAACAGAAGAGATAGATAAGGACACAACACACACATCAGAGGAAAATTCGAACAAGAAGATATTACAATTCTTAATATTTATGCAAAGAAACAAAGACAAAAAAGTTCATAAAAGAACTATTACTACATTTAAATTCTCATATTGATCCTCACATAGTGGTAGGGAAAGACTTAAATATCTCACTTTTACCAATGGACAGGTAATTCAGACAAAATCTCAACACAGAAATGCTGGGGCTAAATGATGCCACAAATCAAACTGAGCTAACAGATATTTACAGAACATTCCATCCAAATAAAAATAAGTGCACCTTCTTCTTAGTAGCTGATGGAACATTTACCAAATTGACCAAAACAAACAAACAAGAAAACAAAAACAAACATATAAAATAAACAAAAAGCAAGTCTTAAAAGATACAAGAAAATTGAAAAAAAAAAATAGGAGGGGGGAAAGTTCTGTATCCTATCTGACCACCAAAGCTTAAAGCTATATCGGTAGCAACAACAACACCCAGTTTAAAAATTCAATGAAACAGAACTCATTACTGAATGAAACAAAATGGGTCAAAACAGAATATAAGAGACATCTTAAAACTTTTAGAATTGAATAAGACTGAGAATATCACAAGATACCTAAATCTCTGCAACACAATGAAGGCATGTTCATCGCATTCTGTGTTGTTAAAAAACTGGAGAGATCTCAAATTCATAACTTAACAGTACTTTGGAAGTTTCTAAAATGAAATGATGAAATAACACTCCAAAGGAATATATGGTAATAAATAATCAAACTCAGTGCTGAAATCAAGAAAATAAAAGCAAACAGAAATAATAAGAATCAGTTAAATGGAGTTGTTTCTTTGAGAAAAATAATTAAAATTGATTAACCTTAGCCAAATCACCTAGAAGTCAGAGAGAGAATATCCAAATTCTATTCAAAATTATAAATGAAAATTGGCATAACTACAGGGAGGAAATCCAGAGAATCTTAAGAGCATACTTTAAAAATCTGTACCCCACTAAATTGCAAAACCTAAAAGAAATGGGTAATTTCCTCAATATATAACACCTACCAAAGTTAAATCCAGATCAGATAAGCAACTTAAACAGGCCTATAAGCCATAGTGAAATAGAAGCAGTCATTAAAATCCTTCCAAGTAAAAAGAGCACAGGGCCAGATGGTTTTATTGCAGATTTCTACCAGATTTTCAGTGACGTTTTAACTGCAATAGTACTTGAATTATTCCACAAAATAGAAGTAGAAGGAACATCACATAATTTCTTTTTACACAAGCACAATTACTCAGGTATCTAAACCACATAAAGATTGAAGAACAAAGGAAAATTACAGAGCAATTTCCCTCATGAAGATAGGTGAAAAAAATCTCAGGATATTGTCAAACAGAATCAAACGTTATCCACTGTGATAAAGTAAGCTTGTTCCCAGAGACATAGGATGGTTCAACAAATATAAATCTATAAATATCATATTCATATACCAAATGACTAAAAAACATGGTTATCTCCTTAGATACAGAGAAGATCTTGAGCAAAATTCATCACCTCTTCACGATCAAAGTCCTAAAGAGAGTAGGGGTATAAGGGGCAAAATCTTTATAATAAAAGTCCTGAAGTGTTTAGGGATACCTTGACACAATAAAAAGAATCTACCACAAACCCAAAGCCAGCATCAATTTCAATAAAGAGAAATGCAAAACAATTTGACTAAAATCAGTAACAAGACACATTGTCCACTCTCTTCATAACTATCCAATATAGTACTTGAAATTTTAACTAGAGCAATATGACAATATCAGGAGATCAGTATATACATATTAGTAAGGAAGAAGTTACAGTATCTTTATTTGCAGATATTCTGAGAGTATTTACAAATGACCCTAAAATTTCACCATGGAACTTCTATAGCTGATAAACACTTTCAGAGAAGTAGCTGGATAACAAGATAACAAAAAATTGTTTTAAGTTCCATGTACAAATGACAAAGAGTTGGAAGCACCCATTTCTCACTCAAAAACTATCTCCAAATTAACAATAACTAACAAAGGAAAAATAATTTCCCCAGTGGAGTCTCACTGTGTATTCAAACCACACTCAAGTGCAGGCCCCATCCCCAACAGTAGATAGCCAAGACAAGTGATCTCAGTGGTATTTTGGAGATTTTTGTGGTCTCAGAATGCTTAATCTAAGCCTTTTCTTTTTTATTACAAGTGTTTGCTCATATATTACATTTTCTGGTTTTGTGTTTTTATGGGATTTCTGTTTATGCAAATATTCATGTTTCTGTGTGGATTTCTTGTGCCTTTTCTTTGGACAGATTTTTCTATTTGTTTGTGTTGTCCAATTTTACTCTATTTTACTTTAACTTAGTTGACTGTTTGCTTTCCCTTGGATAACTCAGTATGCTGTCTGTTCCACCCCAGGCCTCCTCCCCAGGAATGATACACTGCACAGTGGCCAGAGCCTTCTAACTCTAATCTTCAAGCAGTCAGGATGACTGACTGCTATGAGTTTGATTAGAATGAGAGAACCACTGTCATCCGTTGCTTCTGAACACACCCCCTCAGAACCTCTTTTTCTTCCCTCTATACACAAATGTGTGTGTGTGTGTGTGTGTGTGTGTGTGTGTGTGTGTGTGTGTGTATATATATATATATATATATATATATATATATATATATATATATATATATATTAACCTTTTTCCTCTAAAGATCAAGTTTCATCTTAAGCTTTGTTTTATTAAATCTTTGAGAATTTCATGCAATGTATTTTGATCATATTTACCCCTACACCAATTCTACCCAGATCCATTTCCCTTTCCCCACACTACTTTGTGTCCTCATTTATATTCAAAATACATTGTGATGTCCACATACTACTGGGTATGTGCCATTCACTAAACATTGAAATACCAAGGGTCACGCTATTATAGAAAAGTGACTGTCCTTACTTCAACAGCTATCAGTTGCCAATAGTTCCTCATCTAGTGATGGGACTTCAAGACCATCCATTCTTCTCTAACTGAAATTTTTATCTGGACTTAGATTATGTATGCCTTGTTCATGTTATCATATTCACTATTAGTTCTTGTGTGCAACTGCCCTTATGTGTCTGGAAACATACTTCCTCTACCTCAGGATCTTGTAATATCTCTGTCCATTCTTTTGAATAAGTCTCTGAGCCTTGGGAAGGGTGTACATGATAAGTATCTTATGTAAACTGAGCATTCCATCTTCTTTTTATCTCTGCACCTTGTCCAGTTGTGGCTGTGTTAATCAGAATCTACTGAATAAGGATATTTTCCTGATGAGTATGGAAAGATTTACTATGGATATAAACACAAGCCATTAGGGCATAATTTAGTACTATGCCTATTTAGTAGAATAAAAGGAGTTGGATTTTTTCTTAGAGTCTATGGGTTGTTTAGCCACAGATTTGCAGTCAAGATACTGCCACATATGATTCTCACCTTCTGGAGAAGTGTAAGAATCCATTGGAAGACCCCCCCACCCCACCCCCACACACTCAATAAGGCCACAGAGAACAGAATCGCTGCAAGCTGTAAGAGGTTTATTTTTCTACTGTTTGTTGGGGTCCCCCAGCAGGCAGGCAAGAGGAGACCCCAAGTTCACAAAGCACATACTTTTTATACACATTTTGGCAGGGAGCTTATTGGTCACCTGAGTTGGACAGCTCCGATTGGTTGCCCTGAGCAACATTTAAAATTATTGATCAACTTGAGTGGGGAGGTTGTCTCCATCCTTTGGCCCTGTCCTGACCATCTTGTGGTATTTGTGGTATTTTCTGACATTGTCTTTTTGTAGAGTTACTTTCCTCTCTGCCCCCCACCCTAGGCACCTGTCATGCACCAGGGTAGTTCCCTATTAGGCCATTTCTTTATCTGTTCTCACCCCAGGCAGTCATGGGCAGAATGGAAAGTTTCAGTAAAGTTTCAGTTTGGCTGTGAGCCCCCATCCTTGGTCGTGGGGATCTGGCCTGCTGTTTCTGACAGGGTTCTCACATTTCCTCTTTCTTCATATGGCCATTTTAATCTTGAAATGGGGTATCTTGCTGTTATAGTACCTGATATTGTTGTCTCATCATCAGCACCTGAATGGTGTTGACACATTCCCTCATAAAGGCAGTTATTTTATTAAAGATTAGGGGTTACAGGGATAGGATTAATAATAAGCTCACCAGTGGTCCTAGTAAGGGGTGCAAATATGATAACATTCAATTCCAAGCACTCCACATGGGGTATTAAAAAGCTCTTTGTGTCTTTTTTCTAACTCTTCCTGATGTTTGTGTATAAGGTCTCTCACTATCCCTGACTTGTTGGTATAAAAACAGAACCTTTCCTGTAGAGCTATACATATGTCCCCTTTGTTGGCAGTTAACAAGCCTAGGCCTCTTCTATTCTGGAGGACTACATCAGCCAGCGAGTCTAACTGGTCTTGTAAGTCCTGGACAGATTGGTAAACCATTTTTACATCACTGATTAGTTGCTGTGAGAGCTTGGTATAGGAGTCTATGGCTACCCCTTGGATGGCTGAACCTATAGCCTCTGTTCCAGTGATTCTGAGGCCTACTAAATGAGGTATGAACTGTAGAGCTCTTTTGTGTTAAGGAACCGAAAATCAAAACTGGGAAGAGGGATCGGCTGGTCCCCGAGTATGATCTCTATATCAGGTAACAGCAAATAGGGTTCAGTTCACAGGGAGGTAGGGATAAACCATGTTGCTTCCACATACAAATACTCTTCCTCCCCTGAGACACCCATTAGTGGGTACATTAATAATTGGACTGCAATTAGTAAAGGCAGCAATGCCCACATCTACATCATAAGAATCATTTTTAGGATCATTAAAATAACAAATAGAATTTTCAAATCTAGTAGACTGTACCTTAAAGGGTTTTATAAGGGTACAGCTGACTCAGCCAGGGTAGTGGTGTCAGATGTATTTAAGAGGGAAACTGCTAGGTGCCAACTGATCCCCAAGGCCAGGCACAGCCAACAATCATCTGCCATCTTAGAGTTGGAGACATTCAGAGCAGTGTGAGTGGCCTGGATTATTTCATAAGCTTGAGAGTCTAGACCTATTCCCTTGGGTTTTGGTAATAAGAGAGGGTGGCAATGGAGTTTGGGTAGTAAACTGTCAACCTGTGCTTGTACCTCCCTCTGGACTTCCTCAGTTCTCACCTGGTCATTAGGCATTCCATCTGAAACATATATGGGTGCTCTCTGTGGCCAGCAAGCAGGCTTGCCTATCGGGCATGGCAAGAGGCTTGTGCATATTTGTAACTTTGCTCTAGTACCTGTGGGTTGTTGCCCCAATTTCTCCCAAAAGTACTTGTATATTCTCTAACAGGTGTTGCCACAAAATATCGCCTCCCTTTTTTATGCATAATGAAAAAGAATCATAACAAATAAAATTCATCCGATCTATGAGAGAGCAACCTTGGGGGCACTGTCCAACAACTCCCATAAAAGGTTTTGGCTTCCTAACACACTCCCAGTATTGGTCTGGTCCTCCTGAGAATGTATCATATTGGAACAAGTAAGCTGTTTTCTCTCCACAATCAACAGAGTAGGTATACGGGGACACACTGAGGACCATACCCTCCCCCCTACAGTCACAGGATTGCCATAGAAAGAAATAAGAAATTCGAGCTTACTCACGGGAGGTGGGGAGGAGTAAATTCCCCATAAACATTAGGTTGTTTGCACCACAGCACCAGCTGGACAGCTTGGAGAAGAGTCTTCATCTTGGTTCACTGGCTTGAGCTTCTTGGTGATCTTGAGCTTGAATGGGTTTTCAGACGTCCAGACTGGCCAAAGGGAAGGCTTCTTGGTGTCTTCTGGCGGGACTGGTTTCATATGGGAAGCATGGATCCAGGCGGTGATCCCCTCTACTTTGACTGCAGTCAGGGTGGTGTGTAGGACCAAGTAGGGACCTTTACAGTGGGGCTTAAGGGTCTGGGCATGATGGCATCATATGTAGACCCAAATGCTCGACCTAGAACTGGTGAGATGCCTTAGGAGTCCCTGGGGCATAGGCTGCTGCCAGCTTTGACCAGACTTCTTTCTGTATCACCTGTAGATCTTTTAGCCTGGCACACAAATCATTGTTACTATAACATGTTGGTTCAATAACATCATCTAATACAGTCAGAGGAGCTGGTTTTCCATATAAGATCTCAAAGGAGGTAAAGCTGAATCTGAAAGGGGTATTCCTTTCTCTGAAGAGAGCGAGAAGAAGGAGTGCCATTCAGTCTGCGCCAATCTCCATGGCTAGTTTTGTCAAGGTCTCTTTTAGAGTTCTATTAATCCTTTCTACCTGCCCTGAACTTTGAGGTTGGTATATACAATGTAATTTCCATTCGACCTCCAGATACTTGGCCACACCCTGGCTTACCTGGGTAATGAAGGCGGAGCTATTATCAGACTCTATGGCCTTAGGTACTCTAAACCTGGGAAATATCTCTTCTATGATCTTGTTAACGATCACTTGAGCTGTCTCATTTTTTACAAGGAAAGCCTCTACCCATCCAGAGGAGGAATGAACAAAGACTAAGAGGTATTTGTACCCATATTTTCCAGGTCTTACCTCAGTGAAGTCTACTTCCCAATATATGCCAGGTCTTTTTCCTCAGTACCTCTTCCCTGGGTCTACTGTCATGGACAGATGGCAGACATTTACCTTTTGGCAGGGCACGCATCTGTGCACTATCTGCTCAATGAGGTACTTGAAGCCTGGGACATAATATTTAGTTTTTGAAAACATCTGGATGAGTTTACTTACCCCTAAGTGAGTCCATTGATGCATTTGTTTTATCATGGCCTCTGCCTGTTTTTGTGGCAGGATCTTCTTTCCTGTTGAGGTGTACCAGAGTCCCTTATCCTCATTGAACCAGTAGCTCAGGTCTTTGGAGATGAGGGATAGATCCTCAGCTGTGTATTTAAATTCCAGAGTAGCCTTCTCAGGTTCTGCTGTTAGAAGTACTGGGAGGGCTTTGATAGCGACTGCTCATGCTTCATGATCTGCCATGTTGTTGCCCCTTGCTACCATATTGTCTCCCTTCTGGTGACAGGGCAGTGGATGATGCTTACCTTGGCTGGGTCATGGATCTCTTCTTTGTTTTTAATCTCCTTGCCCTCAGATGTCAGCAGCTCCCTCTGCTGGTATATGGCTCTGTGGACGTGGGCTGTGGCAAAGGCATACCTGTTGTCAGTATAGATGTTAAGTCTCTTTCCTTTTCCCAGCTCAAGGGCTTTGGTGAGGGCAACGAGCTCTGCCCTCTGAGCAGAGGTACCTTCTGGTAGGGCTTGAGCCCAGATGACTCTGTTTCCATCTGCCACTGCCACCCCAGCCCATCTTTGTCCTTCTTCTAAGAAGCTGCTTCCATCAGTGAACCAGGTGGCATCTGCCCCTTCTAGTGGCTTGTCAGTCAGATCTTTATGCCACCCATGTGCTTCAGTGAGCATCTGCTGACAGTCATGAATGGGGGTCTAGGTCGGGGCCCAGGAGCAGAGTGACAGTGTTCAAACTCATAACGGGAGCAAATGTAATTCAGTCTGACTTGAGCAGCAGAGTCTGATAGTGAGTCATACGAGTATTACTCAGTCATCTGTCTGGAGACTGGTAGATTACACTCTCCAGGGCATGAGGGGTAGACACTACCAAGTCCTGGTCCATAGTCAACTTGTCTGCATCTTTGACCAGCATTGTCACTGCCACCATAATTTGCAGGCAGGCAGGCCATCCTGCCACCACCGGGTTCAGTTTCTTTGATAAATAGGCCACTGGCCTTTTCCATGGACCCAATTTCTGCATCAGCACCCCCCTTGCTATCCCCTTATTTTCAGCCACAAATAGATGGAATGGCTTGGTCACAACTGGGAGGCCTAGGGCAGGGACTGACATCAAGGCTGTTTTAATAGCATCGAATGCCTATTGTTCCCTTTCTCCCCAATAGAAAGGCTGTTTATTCTTGGTGTGCAGATACAAGGGGCTGCTATCTCAGAGAACCCAGGTATCCACAGTCTTCAGAACCCAGCCATCCCCAGCAACTCTCTGACTTGCCTTTGGTTGGTCGGGTGAGGGTTATGGAACACAGTCTCTTTTGGGGCCTCTGACAGCCACCTCTTCCCTTCCCTGAGGGAATATTGCAGGTAACTGACCTGTTGGGGACATATCTGGGCCTTCTTTGCTGCGGCACAATAACCCAGTTTCCCCAGTTCCTTGAAGAGCCTGTAGGTTCCCTTAAAGCATAGTTCTTGGCTGGGGGCTGCAAGAAGATCATCTATATATTGCAAAAGGGTCAACTGTGGGTTACAGGAGTGAAAGGATGCCAGGTCTTGGTGCAGGGCCTCATCAAAGATGATAGGTGAGTTCTTGAATCCTTGTGATAACCAGGTCCAGGTGACCTGCCCCTTCATCCCATACTCTGGGTCCTTCCATTCAAAGGCAAAGTACTCTTGACATCGTTCCACCAGGGAAAGGCAAAAGAATACATCTTTTGGACCTTGCTGGACCTTGGCCCATCTGGGTGTAGGAGCATGGAGTGTTGGGCCTCCTGTATCCACAAGAAACTAGGTGGGCTTCCCCTCTACCTTTAGAGTTACCCTGGGTTTGGGGAGGGGTTCTGAACCCCATCTCCCCTAGTCACTCTCTTCTTTTAGATCTAGGACTATGTACCAGGTTCTATTAGGAGTCAAAGAGTTCAAAAGATTATATGGGTTGGGGACCCTGGAATGGAGTCGACTACTTGCTAACCTCCCTAAGGTCTTACACTGGCTGATAGTCATTAGTTCCTGGTTTTCATATGGGGAAGAAAGGAGTATTCCAGGTGGACTAGCACGTCTGCAAGATCCCTAGTCCGAAGAGGCACATGATGTGAGGCTGAATACCATCTTTTGCCTCTCTAGGCATAGGATATTGGCAGACACTGGCAGGGCTAGACAGAACCTTAAGTTCTACCTGGACAGGAGTTTGGAACTTGGCCTCTCCCATTCCAGCCATTTCAGCCCAAGCTTGAGCATAAATCTGCAGCCACCAGTCCATGTCAGCCCAGGCCTGAGTATCTTTCTCCTCAAACAGTTGGTACTCATCATCTAGCCTCATGGTCAGGACTTGGATAGGACCTCCCCCTATACTGGTCTCTCAATTGGGGACCCATGGGCAAGTAGTGAATCTGGGCTCCCATCTTGGTTAAAAGATCTCATCCTAGAAGGGGAAAGGGCAGTCTGGGATCACAAGAAACCTGTGTGATACCCAACCCACGCCGATGTCCACTGTTCTTTGGGTAGTCTATGAATATTGTTTGTTACCGGTAACCCCCTGCACCCAAGATCTCTTGCGGGATCTTGGCCCATCTGGGTGTAGGAGCATGGAGTGTTGGGCCTCCTGTATTCACAAGAAACTAGGTGGGCTTCCCCTCTACCTTTAGAGTTACCCTGGGTTTGGGGAGGGGTTCTGAACCCCATCTCCCCTAGTCACTCTTTTCTTCATGCATAGTCAGCACTCTAGGACTGGGAGGCTTGCCTTCAGGGCCACCAGAGAGGCCCCTCTTCTTTTTCCAGAGGCAGTCCCTGACCCAGTGCCCTTTTTCCTTACAATAGGCACACTGAACCTTTGCTATTGGCTCCCTTCGGTTGCCTGATACTGTCTTACTAGGTTCTCTAGTTTCTCTAACTACTGTGGCCAGTATCTTGTGTAAGTTCCTCTCTTGTCTTTTATCTCTCTTTAGCTTTCTTGCTTCCTGTTCCTTCTGCTTTCTTTTTTCTCCACCTCAGTCTCTCTGTTATGATATACTTTCTCTGCAACCTGCACTAACTCTTTCAGCAACTTATCTTTCAACCCTTGAAGTTTCTGCAACTTCTGCTTTATATCCTTGTAAAACTGATCTATGAACGCGACTGTCACCAAAACATTATGCACCTCACTACTAGGGTCATAAGGCATAAAATAGTGAAAAGCTTCCATGAGTCATTCTAGGAACACGGAGGGAGACTTATCAGGGCCCTGTATAACCTCTTACCTTAGTCAAATTGGTGGGGCATTTCCCAGCCCCTCGGTGACCCGCCCCTCCTGAAGTCCTTCTGACTTGAGAAGGGGGGGCCGATGGAATGGAGGGGCTGCTCCAGGTGCCCAGTAGCAGTGGCAACTCAGGGGGGCTGCCTTCTGCTCCCTGTGACTAAAGGGAAAGGGGATAGGGTGGAGGGAGGTCTAAAAGGAGGAGATTGGCATCAGGATCTGATAAGACAGTCTTCTTGGGGGCCTCCCAGAGAGCATAGGTTCCCCACAGGTGGGGGGTCCTACAGAGGAAAGGAAGGGATGGGCCCAGGAGGGCAGAAAGGTAGCTAAATCCTCCCAGACAATGCAGGACTTGGTCTAGGTGACTGGGAGACCCAATCCTGAAGATTTACTTCTTGACACCTTTGATAATAGGAAGAGAAAAGGAGCCCTGGGCCGACCATCCACCCCGAAAGTGGGCCACTCTGAAGAGCATAGAGTCTGCCACCTCCCCTTTTTAACTTCCACTGACAGGTTGTGAGCTTTACTTTTAACTTCCCTCCAGTGTTCTAATGTCAGAGTCAGGAGGGTGGAAACAGTCTGTCCCATGATCTCAAACACAGTCATCAGTCCAAGTCCAAAACTAAAACAGAAGCCGGGCAGTGGCACTTGGGAGACAGAGGCAGGTGGATTTCTGAGTTTGAGGCCAGCCTGGTCTACAGAGTGAGTTCCAGGACAGCCAGGGCTACACAGAGAAACCCTGTCTCAAAAACCAAAAAAGAAAAAAAAAAAAAAAGAAATGATCAAAACTGAAACAGAAGCCGAAAAGACACACTAAGAAATGACCATGCAGAGACCGCCACAGAAGAAAAACAGACTCAGATGGCAAAGGACGGGAGCCCCCTGTGCCCAGATGGAGATGAACCCTATTGGATTCCTTCTCCCAGAGGGAGACTAAAGTGTCCTCTGAGTCCCCTCATTGCTGCAGCATTCTGGCACGTCCTCCCTCTGCTCTGGAAACCTCAGATCAAACTGAAACTACAGACCGGATGCAGCAGCCAGAACAAAAGAAAAAATGTGCACAAGACACACAGTCAGACAGGGATCCCACATTATCTTGATCAAGTGCTCCTCCAATCCATGGCATCTGGGTCCTGAGGGGGGCTTCCCAGCCAATGTACTAGATGTAAGAGTCCTTTGGAAGACCCCCACTCAATAAGGCCACAGAGACCAGAATCACTGCAAACAGTAATAGGTTTATAGTTTCAATGTGTTGGCATCCCCCAGCATGCAGGCAAGAGGAGACCCTGAGTTCACAAAGCACATACTTTTTATACACATTTTGGTAGGGAGCTTATTGGTCACCTGAGTTGGACAACTCCGATTGGTTACCCTGAGCAACATTTAAAATTATTGGTCAACTCGAGTGGAGAGGTTGTCTCCATCATTTGGCCCTGTCCTGTCCATCTTGTGGCATTTGTGGAATTTCCTGGAATTGTCTTTTTGGAGAATTACTTCCCTCTCTGCCCCCACCCTAGAAAGGGTGGTTCCCAGTTAGGCCATTTCTTTATCTGTCCTCACACCAGGCAGTCATGGGTAGAATGGAAAGATTCAGTAAAGTTTCAATTTGGCTGTGAGCCCCCATCCTTGGTCATGGGGAGCTGGCCTGCTGTTTCTGACAGGGTTTTCACAGAAGAAAACAAATCTAACCAGAAAGTGGTTGGATACTTCAATGATGTTTGGGTCACTATTGAACCAGAGGTTATATCTTGCCAGGCTGGTAATCACTGTAGATCTCAAGCATCACAAGTGGGTAGGAATGACAAATACTTCACTCTTTTAGAAACATGCATGGCACTGTGAAATCTAATCATAGAGATAATACTTTCTGCTCATTATCAACTTGATTCTCTGTGACTAAATATGTGACTTTTATCATCAAATTCAGGAAAGTAACTAAATGATATCACAGTATTCTGTAATATTTTAAATTCTCATTGACCAAAAGTCAAAAGAGATAGCTGTTCTTGGCACTGGACATTTCTTGAAACATTTGTGCACTTGAACTTAACAGTAAAAAAGGTAGTTTCTTCAATCATTAGCTTTGCAATTTCAGAGATGGAGAAAAGAAGATATGAAAATGGATTCACCAATAACAAAGTTATATGCATATAGCCTGTTTCATTAAATAAATATATTGTTACTGTTTTCATTACCTTTGAAACATTTTTCTAACTTTTATTTGCCCTGAGACTTA
This sequence comes from Tokudaia tokunoshimensis, assembly GCA_036184795.1. Classification (NCBI taxonomy): domain Eukaryota; kingdom Metazoa; phylum Chordata; class Mammalia; order Rodentia; family Muridae; genus Tokudaia; species Tokudaia tokunoshimensis. The sequence goes on from BTHU01000008.1 coordinate 11,449,475, forward strand.
ACAGAAATTCAAATGCAAGAACAGAAATTGACACCAGGTAGGAAGTATAATTTAATTTCATTTTATCTTCCCAAAGCCATATTTTTAAGTGAAGACTCCCTCTCCCCAATCCCCTGGCTTCTGGGTTCCAGCTATGTTAAGCCCAATTGTGGTGAGATCCATTTTCTGGCTCATGGCTCTGCATGCATTTTAGAAGACATTCCAACACCTAGAAAAACGAAGGAGAACCTAGACCCAGGCTCATTGCCTGCCAGTTCTTCATAGGGCATAGTCAGAAGCTTAACCCAGTACCCTGCACTCCATTTTCTAGACCACCACCTTAAGCATATGTCCTGAGGGTTACCAGCACCAGTGACAACCATGTGGAACCCCTCCTCTCAAATTTTCTGCTTACCAGCTCCCCCTAAAGCACTCACAAAAGCAATAAACTGCACCTGTTCTTTTGTACACACAGCCCAGAACAATGACTGCATCCCTGGAGCCCTGCAGGAAACAAGGACATCCACATCCACATCACTAAAGGCTAGTATAAGAACACAATTAACAAGAGCCAGAGCATTATGGAACCACCAGAGTCCATGGGCTATCCTTATCCTAACACAGCTAAAGCACAAGAAATGACTTTAAATCCAATTTTTTTGAAGATAATAGGGGGTTTTAAAGAAGAAATGAGTAAATCATTCAAAGAAATGCAGAATACAATCAAACAGGTAAAGGAAATGAATAAAACTGTTAAGAACTATTAGGAGAAATGGAAGCAATAAAGAAAACACAAACTGATGAAATCATGGAGATGGAAAACCTAGGTAGAGAACAGAAACTATGGACACAATAAAAGAGATAAAACAGAGAACTTCAGGCATAGAAGATACAATAAAAGAAACTGATGTGATTGTCAAAATGTTGAATTTACTCTTTTTCTGAGATGAATGCTTTTCAAACTCATTATAACCAATGAACCTGAGTCTTACTCTCACCTAATATCTGTGCTACACTCCAAGCAGAACCATTGTTTCTTGAAACAGCTTATGAATGACTTCATGGATAGACCATCTTTATACACATATCATTTCTTAAATAAATGGAGACTTCTCCTACCAGCAATTCAAAGTAAACCTTAAAACTCTAGAAAAGAAGAAGAATAAGGATAAGGATAAGGAAGAGGAGAAGAAGAAGGAGGAGAAGGAGGAGGAGGGCAGGAGGAGGAGGGGAAAAAGAAGAAGGGGAGAGGAGGAGGAGGAGGGGGGACAAGGAGGAAGAAGAAGGAGGGGGAGGAAGAGGAGGAGGAGAAGGGCAGGAGGAGGAGAGGAGGAGGGGAGGGGGAGGGGGATGGGGACAAGGAGGAAGAAGGGGGAGGAGGAGAAAGAAGGAAGGGAAGGAAGAGCAGGAGGAGGAGAAGGGGGAGGAGAAGAAGAAGAGGAAGGAGAAGAAGAAGAAGAAGAAGAAGAAGAAGAAGAAGAAGAAGAAGAAGAAGAAGAAGAAGAAGAAGAAGAAGAAACCACACAAGAGAAAAAGCCTTGACAAAATCTAATACTTCATCCTGATAAAAACCTTGGAGAGATTAGGGATACAAGGCATATACATAGACACAATAAAGGCAACATACAGCAAACCAATTGCCAACATAAGATTAAATTGGAAGAAATTTAAAGCAATTTCACTGAAATCATGGACAAGACAGTTTCCCACCTTTTCCATATGTAGAGTAACATGACAACTAAGTACAAAAGATCAGGTGGATACAAATTAGAAAGGAAGTAATTCAAGTATCGATTTTTGCAAAATGAGAGCTGATGGCAGGAGCTTGGACAAGAAAAATGATCACGATGTTCAGGCAGGCAGAGATGCAGTTAGACAAAAAGAGACACATAGACATATCAAGGAATCAGAAACAAGACAAGATGGTGCTGGGAAGTAGGCAAAGAGAATAATATGGAAGGAGTCAATATCAGAAAAGTAGTGTTAAGTTATAGGCAAGTTGAGAGATTGCCTCAGCAAAAGGCCAACAGCTTTAAACTAAATAGACTTTTCAGTGTCTTTCTTATTAGACCTCAAAGGGGATCTGGAAAAGTGCCTCTGCAACAAATGGTATTGGCAGAAAAACAGACAGATTGATCAATGTAATCAAATCAAATACAAAGAAATAAACCCACACACCTATGGGCAGCTGAGTTTTACACTTGATCTTAGCCAAAAGGCCGAGAAGCGATGGGCAGCTGAGTTTTGACAAAGAAGTCAAAACTATATAACAGAAAAGTGTGAGCATTTTCAACAAATGATTTTCCCTAATTGGATGTCTTCATGTAAAAATAGGAATAGAATGATGTCTATCACCCTGCACGAAACTCAGCACAGAATCATATATACTAAATGTGATAGAAGAGAAATTAGGGAATAATCTTAAACACATAAGCACAGGAGAAAACTGCCTGAGTAGAAAATCAATAGCTCAAGCACTAAGATCAAAAATTAATAAATTGGACTTCATGAAATGGAAAAGTATCTGAAAAATAAAAGATGTCTTGAGTAGAATGAAAAAGGAAAAAATCCTCACCAACACTACATCTGACAGAGGGAAGATATTCAAAATATATAAATATCTCAAAAAGTTAGTCATCAACAAACCAAATAAACAAGTTTAAGAATGGAGTACAGAGCTGAACAGAGAAATATTCACAAAGGTCTTTCTAATGACTGGAAAAAAATTTAAAAAATATTCAGTGTCCTTACTCATCAGGGAAATGCAAATCAAATGACTGAGATTGCATGTTACACCCATCAGAATGACTAAAAAAAATCATTCTGCATCTTATGCTGAGGAGGATGTAGAACAATGGGGATTTTTCTCCATTGCTGGTGGGAGTTCAAATTTGAACAACTGTTTTGTAATTGAGTTTGGTGGTTTCTCAGAAAATTGGGAATAGTTCTATCTCAAGATATACCATTCCTGGGCATGTACTCAAAAAATCCTCCACCATACCACAAGTACATTTGTTCAACTATGTTCAGAGCTGCTTTACTCTTAACAGGAAACAGCTCGATGCTCCACATGGTATGGATAATCATGGTACATTCTAGGGACCCAAAACTGTAAGCAACAAAAGGGAAGATGCTTGAATCTTACTGAGAAGGGAAAATAAAATAGACTTTGGAGTTGGATGAAGGGTGGGAGAAGGAGTTGATAAAGGAACAGGAGGATAAGGGAACAATGACATGTGAGAGAACGGGGAGAACTGGAATAGGTATGTGGGGGGGGGGTTGATATCAAGGATGAGCCAGAAACCTAGGACAGTGGAAACTCCCAGGAATCCCTAAGGATGACTCTATCTAAGACTCCTAGAAATAGGGGATCTGGAACCTGAAACAGTCAGGTAGAGGGGGTGTAAGGAGTGTCCCTTAAAACTGAGCATTCCCTACATTCTATTTCTCTGTACTTTGACAAATTGTGGGTGGTTGTAAAATAAATGTTACAATTTGATACATTAAAAAAAGGAAGACATTTTTAGAAAGAAAATTGGGGATTCCTAAGGCACAAATTCTAATGGGACAATGGGTCACCCAGACACAAAACCTCTGACTCACAATTTTGTCTTTCTATAAGTTGCACAAGGATACAGAAGGAGCAGAAACTGAAGGAATGCTGGCCAACCAATAATAGGCCCACCTATGCCATGAGAGAGAGCCTATCTCTGGCATTCTTAATGCTATTCTGCTTTACTTGTAGAAAGGAACATAAGCGTCATCTGAGAGACTTTACCCAGTAGCTGATGGAAACAGACACAGGCAAACATTAGGCAGGATTCAGTGAATCTTGTGGAAGAAGGAAAGAATGATTGAAGAAACCCGAGATCTAAAAGACATTGCAAAAAATATACAGAATCTTCTAACATAGGGTTATAGTGGCTCACAGAGTCTAAACTAACATAAACACCATGTATGATATGGGCCTAGGGCCTAGACACGTATGTAACAGATGTACAGCATGTTCTTTATATGGTACCCCTAATGACTGGAACAGGAGCTGTTTCTGACACTGATGCTTGTTTCTGGACCCCTTTTTCTTAACTGGGCTGCCTTGACAAGTCACAATAGTAAAAGATGTGCCTGATCCTACTGCAACTTTATATGCCAAAGTAGTTGATATCCATGAAGACCTCCTCTTCTCTGAGTACACAGGGAAGTGGTGGGGAGGGTCTGTGGTGAGGTAAGAGGGAAAGACTGGGAGGAGAGGACTAAAAAGAAGCTGTGCTCAGGATGTAAAGTACATTAATTAATTAATGAAAATCATAGTATTTTCTTTTTATATTTGGACTTAAAAATCTGAAGTGTTCCTCTAAAAGCTGACAATCTGATGCCAAGATTGTAATTATCATTGTTATTAGTAGAGCCAAATTCATGACAACACTCTGCTAATACTGCAAGAAAAAAGATTTTAATCAAAGCATTTATTTAAAAAATTAGTCCCCTGGGAGAAAATGTAATCTTAATAAATTAGTACTTTGAAAGTATGCCTACTTATTGATGTTACTTACCAAGGAGAGCTAAGCAAATGAATTCCTACCAACATAAAATCCTTGAAGGCATCTCTTCCCTAATCAGCCTTATTCATCTGAAAAGAAGGTAAAGCCATCTAACTTCTAGAAGTCTTAATTAGGATTGTAATACACAAAATCAGATAAATGAATGCCGGTTGATTCTCAGTGAGATTTCAAAATGTATATCATGTTCTTTTAACTTGCACACATATCACTGAAAGTATGCAGTAAAGATCAGCCTGAAGAGATAAAGAATTACTCCTATTAAAATAGAGTAAGTGGGATCAAATGCATTTCATCTGCCAAAGTATAATTGTATTGATTAAAATAGTGATTTTTATCTGATGTTAAAGTGACCTAGCCACACAAACATCATTTTCTCTATGGAGTGCTGTCACTCTGAAACATCATCTATACAGCTAAGTAAATGTCTTGTATTGATATTTAGGGTGCACATAGGTATAATTAGAATCAAAATAGTAAATATAATATAAGACATTATCAAGGAGCTTAAAATTCATAAAATTTTGGGGTAGGTAAAATGTCATATATATATATATATATATATATATATATATATGTTTTATATAATGATATAAGTTTGACACTATCTAGATCTAATACATACTAAATGCCATGTGACTAACACATTGTTTATAACATTAAATACCAATTAAGCACAAAGTGACAGTTCATTATTATCCTGTTATTCTGGTTACAATATTAAGGCTATAGCAAGGGATAAATTGCCCACCATTTCATATGTATTAGGACTTCTTAGTAGAAATAAGACAAAAAGTTGATCCTGTTATAATCACACACACACACACACACACACACACACACACAATGAATTTCCAAGTCTACAAGGTCAGATCTTGTTAATGCTGTCACAGACACTATGAGTCTGCATGTGCAACTACACTGCTGTTTCTGAGAACCTCTATTTCTGCAGTCACCCACCACCTCAGACTTTTACAGTCTTCCTGCTTCATTAACTGCAGTGCTCTCTGAGCCTTGGTAGAGGGGGTGTAAGGAATGTCCCTTAAAACTGAGCATTCCCTATTTTCTATTTCTCTGTACCTTTGATCAATTGTGGGTGACTGGAAAATAAATGTTGCATTTTGATATGTTAAAAAAGGAAGAAATTTCTAGATAGAAAATTGGGGATTCCTAAGTTTTCAGAAAGAGTTAAAAACTCAAATCTGAGTTGGTCTAATAGCATGCATACAATTCATTCTAGAGGTTATTTCTGTAGACTTAAAACTTGAAGACATCATGACTTGTTTTAGTTTAATTTGTATTCAAAGAGGTCCACTCTTATAAATAAATGGAAGATTAGGGAGAGACCTGATCAATAGTAAAGATCAAAAGTAAAGTAAAATAGAAAAGTGCATCACTGAATGCTTCTCAACTCCACACTTATTTCTTATGTTACCAAAAACATGTTTTGCAATTATTTGATTGTTTTGGGTACTTTCACAACTATATAATCCTGCACTTTTGAAATTACTGATTTTCAACTGGGAATTTGGTAAGATTATATGTCTCTTTTAAATATTTATTTTATGTTGTAATTTGTCAGCATGTATATCTATGTGCCACATGTGTACAGTGCCCTCAGAAGTCAGATGTGGACAATTTTGTGAGTCCCTTGGAGTTGCAAAATCAGGTCCAATCTTACATTTTGGTGTTGGAATTAAACTTGGAGCATCGTAAGAGCAGCCAGTGTTCCTAGCTGTTTTTCTAGAGTGATACCCTCCCTATTCTCAGTTCTGATCAAATGATTTCAGGAAAATAATTTTTCTTCATAGTATGATTTTATTTACCTCATTGCTGGACTAAAGTCCTCAGCTCAATTACTTGAATGAAAACATGTTTGGTGGCATTACTGACTTATACCTAACTTTAAGGCAATTTGTCTATGAAAAAGGAAGAAGCAAGATTGGCTTAGCATCCTATAATATTCAGTCTTAAGAGCATTCATCTGAAGGTGAAATAAGCTTTGGCAAACATTGTACAAAGGTCAAAGTGCAAGTGGATCCTCTGGTTAAAAAATGTCATAGCCTGAACACCTCACAACTTTGGAAAAATATATAGCTCCCTGGACAAATCATCTCCCTTCATATTTTCATAAAATATTTCTGCCATTGTTTTTGTAAACTATATTGGCATTCATTTGTTTGGTGCAATTATTATTTTGGTTTTACATCAAACTAAACATCTATACAACAATGTACACTGTAAGATTTATCAATTTGTGTCCAGGAAAGAGCATCAGGGAAGGCAAGGAAGAAACGGAGAATAGACTGAGATGGAGAAGTCAACATTTGAGGTAAATGTTATAATGTAAGATTCTTTTAGCTTTCCCTTTTGTGAAAATCATATGACAGGTTTTTTTCAGCATGGTTGTGGCTATGCATTCACCTGTAAGTTAACCATGACTATTATGCTAAAGTTGCAGCTTATGACCTACATAAACAGAGCAGATCAGTGTGCTAGACAGAACTCAAAGCTGTAGAGAATCATGAATTTACCAGTGTAGTAATTCCATACTTGCCATTGGTAAAGTCTTAATTCATGAAGCAATGGAGTAGGATGAAGCTTCACTCTGGCTTTAAAGTATTTAGTGAGTTCAATGACATCAGTGGAATTGATAATGATTTTAAAATGAAGAAGAAGAAGAAGAAGAAGAAGAAGAAGAAGAAGAAGAAGAAGAAGAAGAAGAAGAAGAAGAAGAAGAAGAAGAAGAGGAGGAGGAGGAGGAGGAGGAGGAGGAGGAGGAGGAGGAGAAGGAGGAGGAGTAGGAGTGGAGGAAGAGGAGAGGAAGAGGAGGAAGGAGAAGGGGAAGGAAAAAGAGAAGGACAAGGATAGAAAGAAAGAAAGAAAGAAAGAAAGAAAGAAAGAAAGAAAGAAAGAAAGAAAGAAAGAAAGAAAGAAAGAAAGAAAGAGAAAGAAAGGAACTGTAGAGAACTGTATGGATATAATTATTAAAATTTTAATCACTAAAATCCACTTAAATTTATTTTCAGTATGAAATTTGATTTAGGAGGTTCTCCCTCCATGGGGATTTAAAACTCACATGTATTCAGGCATAAGTGTGATGGTTTGCATATGCTCAAACCAGAAAGTTGCACTACTAAAATATGTGGCCCTATTGGAGTAGGTGTATTACTGTAGGTGTGGGCTTTAAGATGCTTACCCTAGCTGCCTGGAAGTCAATATTCTGCTAGCAGCCTTCAGATGAAGGTGTAGAACTCTCAACTCTGCATACACGATGCCTCCCTGAATGCTGCCATGATCCTGCCTTAATGACAATGGATTGAACCTCTTCACCTATTTTCAGACCCAATTAAACATTTTATAAGACTTGCATTGGTCATGGTGTCTGTTCACAGCAGCGAAACCCTAACTAAGACACATGGGTTTTATCATTTTCTGTGAATAATAAAAAATTGTAAACAAGGTGTGTGAAACTATAAATGACAAATGCAGGTATGCAAGCCTTGTACTAAAAATGGCTGTAATAGAGATGAAAGTAAAAGAACTCACACTATTTTTTTCAAAAAGGATAATTTTGTAAACAATCAAATTCAAAAGGGTTCTTGTCTAGATCAATTTAATTACATCCAATATTTTTTGACTGGGCTAATTTACTTAAGATTTCATTTCAAAAGGTTTGGAAGGATGGCTGAACAGTATGATTTATCTTCCAGAGGACCTTAATTTGGTTCCCAAAATTATGTTGGTTGCTTAGAGTCACATGTAACTCTTCACTTCCAGGAAATCCTTCAGTTTTCTGGCCATTGGGTGTGTCTACATTCACAAGCACTTACATTTATGTGGACACACACAAACACAGACACATGCACACAAATAATTGAAACTAAAAAATCAAAAGTAAAATTTAAAAATCTCATTTCAGAGAACACTAAATTAAAACAATTCCAAATCACATGGGAAAGATGAATGAAACTCTTTTTTCAAATTTTTCTACAAGTAAATATTTTGACAAAAGATAAATTAATTTTATTCATCAAATCTTCTAGCATCTGTTGTCTTCATATATATAAACAATAACAACTTAATTATATACAGGACAGGGAAGTGGGCGTGGGTAGGTGGGTTAACAGGGGGAGGGAGGATATGATAGGGGGAGTTTGGAGGGAAAATGAGGAAAGGGGATAATATTTGAAATGTAAAAAAAAGAAAATATCTAATCAAAAAGAAAATTTTATTGGAAATAGGAGTCCAGGATGGTATCTTTGGTATTTTTAAAGTCTGCAGGACATTTATTTCAGTCCTTTTGATTTTAGAGTCTCCATTGAGAAGTTAGGTATAATTATTAGATCTGCTTTTATATGTTACTTCTTTTTCCCATGCAAATTTTAAATTTTTCTTTGTTCTATATGCTTATGTTTTAATTATTATGTGTTGAGGGAACTTTCTTAGCTTCCATCAATTTGGTGTTTTGTATGACTCATGCACCTTAATAGGCATATCTTTCTTAAGTTCAGGAAAATTTTCTTGTAGGTACTGACTTGAACATTTTCTTGGCTTTTGAACTGGGATTCTTCTCTTTTATCTATTCCTATTTTTCTTATGTTTGGTTTTTAATGGTGTCCCAGATTTCCAAGTTGCTTTGTGTTAGGAATGTTTAATATTCATTACTTCTTTTTGAGTGATGTATCAATTTAGTATTTTATTATTTTAGTATTTTGAGTGATGTATGATAGAATTATCATATCTTCAATGCTTGAAATTCATCTCTTGCATCCTTTTGAAAACCCCTATCCCATTCCCCCTCCTCCTGATCACTAACACACCCACTCCACTTCCCTCTCCTGGCATTCCCCTCTAATTGGGCATCATCAAACCTTCTCAGGACCAAGGGCCTCCCCTCCCTTTGATGTCCAACAATGCCATCCTCTGCTACATATGCAGCTGGAGACATGGGTCTTTCCATATATGCTCTTTAGTTGTTGGTTTAGTCCCTGGGAGCACTGGGGGTACTGGTTGGTTCATATTTATATTCTTCCTATGGAGCTGCAAACCCCTTTAGTTCCTTAGGTCCTTTTTATAGCTCATTCAGGCAATAAAATTTTGAATCTCCGTAGGTGGAGAAAAGAAGATATCCCATGATAAAGTCAAAATCAAACAATATCTACCTACAAATCTATCTCTACAGAATATACTAGAAAGAAAATACCAACACTAGGAGGTTAACTATAACCACAACACTACAGGAAATAAATAAGCTCACAACAACAAAACCGAAATATTCTCTCTCTCTCTCTCTCTCTCTCTCTCTCTCTCTCTCTCTCTCTCTCTCTCTCTCTCTCTGTCTCTCTCTCTTTCTCTCGCTCACTCGCTCTCTCGCTTTATCTCTCTCACAGACACACACACACACTCCCATACACACACACACACAGACACACTCACATAACTCATGCTACCACCACTACTACCAACAACAAAATATCAGGAATTAACAATCACCAGTCACTGATATCTCCCAATACCATTGTACTCAATTCTCCAATAAAAAGACACAGACTAACAGAATATATTCCAAAATAAATCTATTCTTCCCTTGTGTACAAGAAACATAAATCAATATCAAGCATAGTTATTATATTTAATATTGAAAAGGATTTTTCAAGTAAATGGACCTAAGAAGCAAGTTGGTATAGACATTTCAATATATAACAAAATAGACTTCAAACCAAAATTAACCAAAACAGGGAAGGACAGTCCATACTCATCAAAGGGAAAACCCACCAATATGATATTTCAATTTTCTAAGTCATTAACTCATCTTAATTTTTAAGTCACTATTTTATTTATTTATATCCTAAGTGTTGTACTCCTCCAGGTCTCCCCTTTGTACCTCTTTCCCCCTCACCTTCAATTCTGAGAGGGTGCCCCCTCCCCCACACAGGCAAACACCTTTGCTGGGGCATCAAGTCTTTACAGATTAGGCACATCCTCTCCCACTGAGACTAGACAATGCTGTCTTCTGCTACATATGTGCCAAGGGCGTCAGACCAACCATGTATGTTCTTTGGTTGGTGGCTTATTCTCTGGGAGCTTCCAAACATCCAGATTATTTGATACTATAGAACTTCCTATAGGGTTACCAACCTGTCAGCTCTTTCTGTCCTTTCACTAACTCTTCCACAGGGATTCATGACCTCAGTCCAGTGGGTGGGTGAAAGTACCTTCTTCTGTCTCAGTCAGCTGCTTGTAGAGCCTCTCAAAGAACAGCCATGCTAGGCTCTAGTCTGCAAGTACGACATAGCATCAGAATTAGTGTCAGGGTTTTGGTCCTGTCCATGGGATACATACCAAGTTTGCCTGGTCAGTGAACAGTCTTTCTGTCTCTGTCTGCTACGTTTTTGTACCTGCAGTTCTTATAGACAGGGAAAAGTCTGGGTCAAAAAATTTGAAAGTGAGTTGGTAACCTAATCCTCCATTGCAGACTCTATCTACTGGAGGTGGTCTCTTGAGTTTGCATACTGGCACTTTTGGACATTTTTGCTAAGGTCATTCACACTGAGTCCTGGGAGTATCTCACATCTCAAGTCTCTGGACTTTCTAGAGGTTTGCCTGCCCCTTACCCGAGGTCACTGAATATTTACGTTATTTTCCTGGCCTTCTAGGCTTCTCTCCTGTCTCCCCCATAACAGATTCTGCCTTTCATTTTCCCTCCCCCTATACTCCCATACCAAGGTCACTCATTCACCTCTGCCTCCATGAATATTTTGATCTCCCTTCTAAGTGGAATTGAAGCATCCTCACTTGGACCTTCTTAAACTTCATTTGGTCTGTGAGATGTATCGTGAGTATTCTATACTTTTTGGCTAATATCCACTTATCAGAATAATTTTTGAGTCTGGGTTACCTCACTTAGGATGATATTTTCTCTTCCATACATTTGTCTGCAAAATTCATGATGTTCTCAATCTTAATAGCTGAATAGTATTCCATTGTATAAATGAACCAGATGCTCTGTATCCATTCTTTGGCTAAGAGACATAAGGGTGTCTTACAGTTTTTATCTATTATGAATGAGGCTGCTATGAACATAATGGAGCATGTGTCCTTGGGCCATGGTGGAGCATCTTTTGGGCATATGCCAGGAGTAGCATAGTTGGGTCTTCAGGTATAACAATTTCCAGTTTTCTAAGGAACCAGCAGAATAATTTTCATAGTGGTTATACCAGTTTGCAATTCCCCCTGCAATGGAGGAGTGTTCCTTTTTCTCCATATCCTTGCCAACATTTGCTGTCACATATGTTTTGATCTTAGTCATACTAAATGGTGTAATGCACTATGTCAGGGTCGGTTTGATTTGCATTTCCTGATGACTAAGGATGTTGAATATTTCTTTTTTTATTAGATATTTTCTTTATTTACATTTCTTTATTTTTATTTTTTTATTTTGTAAGTTTTTTTATTTACATTCCAAATCATTTCCCCTTTCCTGTTTCCTCCCTCCCTGAAAGTCCCATAAGCCCTCTTCCATCCCTCGTTTCCCCATTCAACCCCCTCTAGTTTCTCTGTCCTGGCATTCCCCTACATCCAGTCTTTCCAGGACTAGGGGTCTCTCCATTCATCTTCTTGGAAATCTATTGATATGCGAATTGTTTCTAGGGTATTCCGAGATTCTGGGATAATATCACCTTATCAGTGACTGCATACCATGTGTGTTCTTTTGTGATTGAGTTACCTCACATAGCCTGATATTTTCCAGTACTGACCATTTGCCTAGGAATTTCGTGAATTCATTGTTTTTAATTGCAGAGTAGTATTCCATTGTGTAAATCTACCACATCTTCTGAATCCATTCCTCCGTTGAGGAACATCTGGGTTCTTTGCAGCTTCTGGCTATTATAAATAAGGCTGCTATGAGCATAGTGGAGCATGTGTCCTTATTGCATGCAGGTAAAGCCTCTGGGTATATGCCCAGGAGTGGTATAGCCGGATCCTCCGGGAGTGTCATGCCCAGTTTTTTGAGGAACCGCCAGACTGCTTTCCAGAGTGGTTGTACCAGCTTGCAAACCCACCAGCAGTGGAGGAGTGTTCCTCTTTCTCCACATCGTCACCAACAACTGCTGTCTCCTGTGTTTTTGATCTTAGCCATTCTGACTTGTGTGAGATGGAATCTCAGGGTTGTTTTGATTTGCATTTCTCTAATGACTAAGGGTGATGAACATTTCTTTAGGTGCTTCTCAACCATTATATATTCTTCAGGTAAGAACTCTTTGTTTAGCTCTGTACCCCATTTTTTAATAGGGTTACTTACAATTTTACAAGCAAAGGTCCCAGGAAATGAGCCGGAGTAGCCATCCTAATATCAGATAAAATTGACTTTCAACCTAAAGTCCTCAAAAAAGACACAGAAGGACACTACATACTGATCAAAGGAAAAATCCACCAAGAAGAACTCTCAATTCTGAATAACTATGCTCCAAATGCAAGGGCACTCTCATTCATAAAAGAAACTTTACTAAAGCTCAAAGCACACATCACACCTCACACAATAATAATGGGTGACTTCAACACCCCACTCTCTGAATGGATCATTCAGGAAAGCAGAAACTAAACAGGGACACAGTAAATCTAATTGAAGCCTTGGACCAAATGGAACTAACATATATATATATATATATAGAACATTTAATCCTAGAGCAAAAGAATACACCTTCTCTTGTGATTGGGTTACCTCACTAAGGATGATATTTTCAAGTTCTGACCATTTGCCTAGGAATTTCGTGAATTCATTGTTTTTAATTGCACATGGTATGAAGTCACTGATAAGGGGATATTGACCCAGAATCTCAGAATACCCTAGACACAATCAGCATATCAATAGATTTCTAAAAAGATGGAAGGAGAGACCCCTGGTCCTGGAAAGACTGGATGTAGGGGAACGCCAGGACAGAGTAATGAGAGGGGGTTGAACGGAGAAAAGAGGGAGGGAAGGGGGCTTATGGGACTTTCGGGGAGGGAGGAAACGTGAAAGGGGAAGTGATTTGGAATGTAAATTAAAAAAATAAAATAAAATAAAATTAAAAAAAAAAAAGAATACACCTTCTCAACACCTCATGGTACCTTCTCCAAAATCGACCATATAATTGGTCACAAATCAGACCTCAACAGATATAAGAAGATAGAACTAATCTCATGCCTCCTATCAGATCACTATGGAATAAGGGTGGTCTTCAATGGCAACAAAAACAACAGAAAGCCCACATACACATGGAGGCTCAACAATGCTCTACTCAATGATAACTTGTTCAAGGAGGAAATAAAGAAAGAAATCAAAGACTTTTTAAAGTTTAATGAAAATGAAGGCACAACATAGCCTAATTTATAGGACACAATGAAAGCAGTGCTAAGAGGAAAATTCATAGCACTGAGTGCCGCCAAAAAACAATGAATTCACGAAATTCCTAGGCAAATGGTCAGATCTTGAAAATATCATCCTTAGTGAGGTAACCCAATCACAAAAGAACACACATGGTATGCAGTCACTGAGAAGGGGATATTGACCCAGAATCTCGGAATACCCTAGACACAATCCGCATATCAATAGATTTCTAAGAAGATGGAAGGAGAGACCCCTGGTCCTGGAAAGACTGGATGTAGGGGAACGCCAGGACAGAGTAACGAGAGGGGGTTGAATGGAGAAAAGAGGGAGGGAAGGGGGCTTATGGGACTTTCGGGGAGGGAGGAAACGGGAAAGGGGAAGTGATTTGCAATGTAAATTAAAAAATAAAATAAAATAAATAAAAAAACTAATAATAATAATAATAATAATAATAATAATAATAATAATAATAATAATAATAATAATAAAAAAGAAACGGGAGACAGCATACACTAACAGCTTTATTTACATTTCAAATATGTTCCCCTTTCCACATTTCCCCTCTGAAAAGCCTGAATCCTGTCCTTCCTTACCCCTGCTCACTAACCTACCAACTCCCACATCCCTGACCTGGCATATCCCTACACTGGAGCATCAAACCTTCATAGGACCAAATACCCTCTCCTCCATCAAGGCCATCCTCTGCCACATATGCAGCTGAAGACATGGGTCCCTCAATGTGTACTCCTTTGTTGGTGATTTAGTCCCCAGGAGCTCTGGGGGTACTAGTTGGTTTATATCGATGTTCCTCCTATGGGCCTGCAAGCCCCTTCTGTTCCTTGGGTCCTTACATTATATCCTCCATTGGGGACACTGTACTCAGTACAATGGTTGGATGAGTGCACCCCCTCTGTATTTGTCAGGCACTGGCAGAGACACTCAGGAGACAGCTATATATAATGCTCCTGTCAGCAAGCATGGATTGGCATTCACAATAGTTTCTAGGTTTGGTAATTGTATCTGGAATGTATCCCCAGGTGGGACAGTCTCTGGATGGCCTTTCCTTCAGTCTCTGACCCACACTTTGTCTCTGTATCTCCTGCCTTGGGTATTTTTGTTCCCATTTCTAAGAAGGACCAAAGTATCCACACTTTGGTCCTCCTTCTTCTTGAGCTTCATGTTATCTCTGAATAGTATCTTGTGTATTCCGAGCTTCTGGACTAATATCCACTTATCAGTGAGTGCACACCATGTGCGTTCTTTTGCAATTGGGTTACCTCACTCAGGATGATATTTTCTAGGTCCATCCATTTGACTAAGAATTTCATGAATTCATTCTTTTTGGTAGCTGAGTAAATGTGCCACATTTTCTGTATCCATTCCTCTGTTGAGGGACATCTGTGTTCTTTCTAGCTTCTAATTATTATAAATAAGGCTGCTATGAACATAGTGGAGCATGTATCCTTATTACATGTTGAAGAATCTTCTGGGTATATGCCCAGGAGTGTTAAAGCTGGGTCCTCAAGTAGTACTATGTCCAGTTTTCTGAGGACCCTCCAGACTGATTTCCAGAGGGGTTGTACCCGTTTGCAATCACACCAACAGTGGAAGAACGTTCCTCTTTTTCCACATCCTCACCAGCATCTATAGTCACCTGAGTTTTTGATCTTAGCCAGTCTGACTGGAGTGAATTGTAATCTCAGGGCTGTTTTGATTTGCATTTTCCTGATAATTAAGGGTGTTAAACATTTATTTTGGTGTTTCTCAGCCCTTTGAGTTTCCTCAGTTGAGAATTCTCTTTTTAGCTCTGTTCCCAATTTTTTAATAGAGATATTTGATTCTATGGTGCCTAACTTCTTGAATTCTTTGTATATATTGGATAATAGCCCTCTCTTGGATGTAGGATTGGTAAAGATCTTTTCCCAGTCTGTTGGTTGGTTGCCATTTTGTCTTTTTGACAGTGTCCTTTGTCTAACACAAGCTTTGAAATTTGATGAGGTTTCATTTGTCAGTTCTTGATCTTAGAGCATAAGTCATTGGTGTTCTGTTCAGGAAATTTTCCCTTGTGCCCACATATTCAATACTTTTCCTTACTTTCTCTTATGTGGAGGTTTTGATCCACTTGAACTTGACCTTTGTACAGGGAGATGTGAAGGGAACAATTTGGATTTTTCTACAAGTTGACCACCAGTTGAACCAGCACCATTTGTTGAAAATGTTGTATTTTTTCCACTGGATACTTTTAGCTTCTTTGTCAAAGATCAAGTGACAGAAAGTATGTAGGAAAATTTCAATTGCTATCCGAGTTTTTTCGTTATTCCAGAGGAATTTGCAAATTGCTCTTTCTAACTCTATGAAGAATTGAGTTGGAATTTTGATGAGGATTCCATTGAATCTGTAGATTGCTTTCAGCAAAATGGCTATTTTTACTATATTAGTCCTGCCAATCCATGAACATGAGAGAGTTTTCTATCTTCTGAGGTCTTCTTTTATTTCTTTCTTCAGAGACTTGAAGTTCTTGTCATAATGATTTTTCACTTGCTTGATTAGAGTCACATCAAGGTATTTTCTCTTATTTGTGACTATTGTGAAGGGTGTTGCTTCCATAATTTCTTTCTCGGCCTGTTTATCCATCGAGTAGACAAAGGTTGTTGATTTGTTTGAGTTAATTTTATATGCAGTCAGTTTGCTGAAGTTGTTTTTCAGTTTTAGCAGTTCTCTGGTGGAATTTTTATGGTCACTTAAATATACTATCATATCATCTGCAAATAGTGACATTTTGACATCTTCCTTTCCAATTTATATTTCTTTGGCTTCCTTTTTTTGTATAATTGTGACCGATTTTATGGTCAATTTTGGAGAAGTTACTGTGAGATGCTGAGAAGAAGGTGGATTCTTTTGTTTTGGGATAAAATATCATATATATATATATATATATATTATATATATATATATATATATATATATATATAATATATATATTATACATTTGGTTCATAAACTCTGTGTTAGTTTCACTGTGTCTCTGTTTAGTTTCTGTTTCCATAATCTGTTCAATGATTAGAGTTGAGAGTTGAAATCTCCCACTATTATTGTGTGAGGTGCAATGTGTGCTTTGAGCTTTAGTAGAGTTTCTTTTATGAATGTGAGTGCCCTTGTATTAGGAGCATAGATGTTCAGAATTGAGAGTTCTTCTTGGTATATTTTTGCTTTGATGAGTATAAAGTGTCCTTCCTTATCTTTTTTGATAACAAGGTTGAAAGTCAATTTTATTTGATATTAGAATGACTACTCCAGCTTATTTCTTAGGACCATTTGCCTCGAAAATTGTTTTAGAGCCTTTTACTCTGAGGTACTGTATATCTTTGTCACTGAGGCAGGATTTTTGTATGCAGCAAAATGTTGGGTCCTGTTTATGTATCCAGTCTGTTAGTCTATGTCTTTTTATTAAGGAATTGAGTCCATTGATATTAAGAGATATTAATGAAAAATGATTGTTGCTTCCTCTTATTTTTGTTGAAGTTGAATTACATTTATGTGCCTACTCTCTTTTTGGTTTGTTAAAAGATGATTATTTTCTTGCTTTTTCTAGGGGTACTTTCCCTCCTGGTATTAGAGTTTTCCATTTATTATCCTTTAAAGCACTGGATTAGTGAGAAAATATTGTGTAAATTTGGTTTTGTCATGGAATATCTCGATTTTTCCATCTTTAATAATAGAGAGTTTTGCTGGTTATAGTAGCCTGGGCTACCACTTTTACTCTCTTGGGGTGTTTATGATATCTGTCCAGAATCTTTTGGCTTTTGTAGTCTCATGTGAGAAGTCTGGCGTAATTCTGATAGGTCTGCCTTTATATGCTTCTTGACCATTTGCCCTTACTGGTTTTAATATTCTTTCTTTGTTTTGTGCATTTGGTGTTTTGATTATTGTGTGACTGAAGGAATTTCTTTTCTCTTCCTATCTATTTGGAGTTCTGTAGGCTTCTTGTCTGTTCAGGAACATCTCTTTCTTTAGGTTATGGAAGTTTTCTTCTATAATTTTGTTAACAATATTTACTGGCCCTTTAAGTTAGGAATCTTTGCTCTCTTCTATAGCTATTATCCTTAGGTTTTGTTTTCTCATTGTCTCTTGGATTTCCTGGATGTTTTGGGTTAGGAGTTTTTACATTTTGCATTTTCTTTGACTGTTATGTCAATGCTTTTTATGTTATGCTCTACATCTGAGATTCTCTCTTTTCTCTTGTATTCTGTTGGTAATGCTTCCATATATAACTCCTCATCTCTTTGCTAGGTCTTCTATCTCCAGAGTTGTCTCCCTCCAGGATTTCATTAATATTTCTACTTCCATTTTCATATCCTCAATGGTATGGTTCAATTTCTTCACCTGTTTACTTGTGTTCTCCTGTACTTCTTTAAGGGAGTTATTTATGTCCTCCTTAAAATCTTCTATCATCATCATCATCATCGTGAAATATGCTTTTAAATCCAAATCTTACTTCTGGTGTGTTTGGGTATCTAGGACTTGCTGTGATGGGAGAACTGGGCCCTGATGATGCCATGTAGCCTTGCTTTCTGTTGGTAAAGTTCCTGTGTTTTCCTTTCCCTATCTGCTTATTTCTGGTGTTAGTTGGTCTTGCTGTCTCTGGCTGGAACTTGTCCCTTCTGTAGGCCTATAAGCCTTTGTCACCACTCCTGTGAAACCAGCTATGTCCTGGAGGTACCTGTGTACAGAAGGCTGTGGAACAGCCTTAGCTCCTGGGTGCAGATGGCAGTCGGAAGGATCCTGTCCCAGCTTTTCCACTGTTCCTGTGCCCTGTGTGCTCCTGTCCTGTCCTGCTTTGGACAGTTATTAGAAAGAAAGTGGATATCTTACCTCTGAGCCAAAAAATGAGAGCACTTCTGGGAGACCAGCTCTTTCCTGGCAGGACCTGTGTACAGAGGGAGCTATTGAACATTTCTTAATGTGGTTCTTGGCCATTCAAGATTCCTTTGTTGTGAATTTGCTACTTAGTTCTGTAACCCATTTTTAACTGGTTTATTTGCTTTTGTTGTGTCTGCCTTCTTGAGTTCTTTATATACTTTTGATATTAAACCTGTACTGGATGTAGTGATAGTGAAGATTGTTTCCAAGCATGTAGGTTGGCATCTTTTCCTATTAAAGGTGTCTTTTTCCTTACTGAAACTATTCAATTACACTGGGTCCCATTTATCAATTCTTGATCTTAAAGCCTAAGTTATTAGTGTTCTGTTCAGGAATATTTTCCTTGTGTCAATGCATTGGAAACTATTTCTGACTTTCTTTTCCATTAGACTCAGTATATTTTGTTTTATGGTCCTTGATCCACTTGAAATTGAGCTTTGTTCAAGGTAATAATTATAGATCAATTCACATTCTTCTACATGCAGACCACCAGTTAGACCAGCACCATTTGTTGACAATGCTCTCATTTTTCCTTTGTATAGTTTTGGCTTCTTTGTCAAAGATCAATTGTCGTTAGGAATGTGGGTTTGTTTCTGGGTCTTTTATTCTATTCCATTGATTGATCAGTCTGTTTCTGTACCAAGACCATGTGGGTCTTCTCACTATTGCTCCATATTACAACTTAAGTTTAGGGATAGTGATTTCTCCAGGTCTTTTATTGCTAAGAATTGTTTTGACTATTGTGCGTTCTTGCTTTTCCTTATGATTGTTCATTCCATGTCTGTGAAGATTTGCTTGGCAGTTTTGATGAGGATTGCAGTGAATCTATAGATTACTTTTGGTAAGACATCCATTATCACTACTAATCTATACCTTAATCCTACTAACCTAGGAGCATGGGAGATCTTTCCATCTTCTGAAGTCTTTTTCAATTTCTTCAGGGACTGAAATTCTCATACAGTTGTTTCAGAAACCTGGTTAGAGTTACACCAAGATATTTTATATTATTTGTGGCTATTTTGAAGAGTGTTGTCTCTCTAATTTCTTTCTCAGCCAGTTTATCATTGGTATAATGGAAGGCTACAGATTTCTTTGAGTTAATTTTATATCCAGTCACTGTGCTTAAGTTCTTTATCAACTGTAGTAGTTCTTTGGTAGAATTTTGGGGGTCACTTACATATGCATCATATTATCTGGAAATAGTGATACCTTGACTTCTTTCTTTCCAATTTGTGTCCCTTTGATCTCTTTTTTTGTTTAATTTCTCTATCTAGAACTTGAAGTACTATATTAAATAGATAGGGTATACTGGACAACTTTGTCTTGTCTCTGACTTTAGTGGGATTGATTCATGTATCTCTCCAATTAGTTTCATGTTGACTGTTTGTTTGCTGTATATTTCTTTTACTATATTTAAGTACGTACCATGAATTCATGATATCTAAGTGAAAGGGTATTGGATTTTGTAAAAAGTTTTTCCAGATTCTGATGAGGCTTATCACATGTTTATGACCATCTCTTTTTTTAGGTTAGGGAAGTTTTCTTCTGTGATTTTGTTCAGGATGTTTTCTGTCCCTTTGAACTGTGGATCTTCACCCTCTTCTATTCCTAATATTGTTAGTTTTGTTCTTCACATTGTATCCCAACTTTCCTGGATTTTTGGGGGGTTATGAACGTTTTACAATTTGAATTTTCTTTGACTGATCCATTAATATCTCTTTGGTATCTTCTATGCTTGAGATTCTTTCTTCTGTCTCTTGTATTCTGGTGGTGATGCTTGTGTCTGTAGTTCATGTTCTGTTTTGTAGGTTTCCCATTTCCAGAGCTGTCTCCATTTATGATTTCTTTATTGCCTATTTCCATTTGTAGGTCTTGCACAATTTTTTTTCAATTTCTTCATCTCTTTGATTGAGTTCTTCTGTATTTCTTCAAGGGAGTTGTTTAGATCCTCCTTAAAGGGCTCCATCATCTTCATGAAATGTGATTTCAGGTAAGAAGAGCACTTCAGGTATATTAGGATATCCAGGGCTTGCTGTCATAAGAGAACTCTGTTCTGATATTGCCAAATTGCATTGCTCATTTTCTGGTCCTTGCCTTTCACCACCTGCTTATCTCAGGTGTTGAATGGTCTGGGTGTCTCATATTTGAGCAGGCCTCCTTGAAGGCAAGTAAAGCTCTGTGGCCTGTGTTAGATCAGGAATCCTGAGAGGCAAGCAGTGCTGTTTTGGAATAGGGCAGGCCTGCTGTGACCCTGGTTAGAGTAGACCTCCTCTGTCCCTGGTTAACGCAGATCTCATTGGAAGCAGGCAGGCTTTGTGGTTCTGGGGCAGGCACACATAACTACTGTGGGTGCAGGTGGATGAGCAGAAAGGAAAAGCAATGTGTGTATGGCAGATAGGTATAGATCCCATGTTTTCTGGGCTCTGTGGGTGTTCCAGTTGGTAAGGCTATTGGGCTGGTAGTCTCACCTATGTTCCTGATTATGGCAAACCTCCTGGGTCACAGGCAGGCTGTAGGGTCTGGGGGGGCAGGTATATTGATATGCCACAGGTTCAGGTGGAGGTATAGACAGGAAGGACAAACATTTCAATTTTTAACATCTGTGCTCCAAATTCAAGATCATGTGCAAGTGTGAAAGAATTTTACTGAAGCTTAACTCATATCTAGAGCCTTATACCTTAACAGGGGAACACTTTAATGTCCAAATCTCAGCAATTGACAAGTCAATAAGACAAAAATGAGGCAAAGAAATACTGGAGCTAATAGATGTTATGAATCAAACATACCTAACAGTTATCTATATAACATTCACCTAAATGCAAAAGAATATCCTTTCTCCGCACCTCACTAAACTTCCTCCAAAATTGACAATGCACTTAGTAACAAAGCAAGTCTCAATATATCCAAGGAAATTGAATGAGTACCCATATCCTACACAACCACCACAGATTAAAGATGGGTTTCAAAACAAATGGAAAAATCAGAAAGTCTACAAACTAATGGAAACTGACCATCTCTCTACTCAATGACTTCTGGGTAAAGGCAGAAATAAAGAAATAAAAAACATTCTAGAATCCAATAGTTCAATAAAAATGAACTCAAAACATTTCCAAACTTTTGGGGCAAAATGAAAACTCTGCTAAGAGAAAAGTTCATAGCAGTAAGTGCCTACATAAAGAAATTTGAGAGATCTCATATTTGCAATCTAACAGTACACCATAAAGCTATGCAACAAATGAAAGCAAGTATACCCAGAAGTAGACAGTAGGAAATAATCAAACTAAGGTTTGAAATTGTTGAAATAGAAACAAAAAATTAGCAAAGAATCAAAGACTTCAAGAGTTGGCTCTTTGATAAAATCAACAGGACAAACACATATTCAAACTAACTAAAAGACATAAGAAATACCCAAATTAACAAAATCAGAAACAAAAAATGGGGTTATAACAACAGACATGAACAAAATCTAAAGAAGAACTAGCTCATACTTTAAAAACCTATGCTCCACAAAATTAGAAAATATAAAAGAAATTCACAGTTATTTCCATAGACACAAATAACAGAAGTTACGTCTTCATCATATAATTTAAATAAATCTATAACCTCTAAGGAATTAGAAGTGTTTATAAAAGTCTCCTGATCAAAATAGCCCTGGGACAGATGGTCGTAGCACAGAATTGTAACGGACTTTCAAAACGGAGCTAGTCCTAATACTCCTCAAAATTTTCCACAAAACAGAAACCGAAGAAACATTGCCAAATTCATTATATGAGACCACAGTCACCCTGGTAACCTAACCACACAAAGATTCCTGAAAGAAAAAGAATTAGAGAATATCCCACATGAACTTTGGTGCAAAACTACTCAATAAAATACTTGCAAACCAAATCCAAAAACACATAAAAAACACCATCCGACTTGATCAATTAGGTTTCATCTCATTAGACAAAGGAATGGCTCAACATATGAAAATCCATCAATGTAATCCACAATATATACAAACTGAATGAAAAAAAGACATGATCATCTATTCATATGATGAAAAAACTTTTGTCATAATCCAAAATCCTTTCATGATAAGAGCCATTGAGAGATTATGAATCCAAGGAACATACTTCAATATAATTAAAGCAATTTAAGCAAGGCTATAGATAGTATAAAATTAAATGAAGAGAAACTAAAAGCAATTTCACTGAAATCAGGAACAAGATAAGGCTGTCCACTCTCTCTCCATAGCTATTCAATATATTACTTGAAATTTTAGCTGGAGCATTAAGAAAACTGAAGGATATCAAGGGAGTAAAAATTGGAAAGGAAGAAGTCAAAGTGTTTTTGTTTGCAGTTGGAATGTTTGTATATATAAACAATCACAAAAATTATACCAAGAAAAGTTTGCCATTGATGAGCACCTTCAGCAAAGTGGTTGGATAAAAGATTAACTGAAAAAAAAATTGGTAACATTCTTATAAATGTGCTGAGAAAGAAATAAGTGAAACTACATCTTCCTCAATAGCCACAAATACTATTTAAAATATCTTAGGGTACCTCTAAACAAACAAGTGAAGTACATATGTAGCAAGGCTTTGAAGTTAAATTGAAGAAGATACCAGAAGATGAAATGATGTCCCATGCTTATGCATCAGTACTTTTAACATAGTACAAATTACCAGCTTACCAAAGCAAGCTATATATTCAACACAGCTCTCATTAAATTGCAACACATATTTTTAAAAACTTTGAAAGAACAATACTCAACTTTATATGGAAAATCAAAAATCTCAGGATAACTAAAACAATCATGGACATAAACAACAAAAGTAAAATTGTACAGAGGTAGTAATACTATAGTTAAAACCAAATCAAACCAAACCAAAGCAAAACTATGGTATTACCATATAACAGGCAAGGTAGTGGAATCAAATCCAAGACTCAGACATATATCCACACACTTATGGATTTCTGGTTTTATAAAGAAGCCAAAAATATACAGTGGAAAAAAGAAAGCATCATCAACAAATGGTGTTGATCTGATATAATGTCTTCATGTAGAAGAAAATAAATAGATCCATATTTATCACACTGCACAAAACTAAAGACTAAGTGAATCAAAGTCCTCAACTTAAAATAAGAAACACTAAATCTGATAGAAAAGAAAGTTGGAAATAGCCTTGAGTACATTGAAACAGGAGACATCTTTCTGAACAGAATACCAGTTGAACAGGCACTAAGATGTAGTCATTTACAATTAATAAATGATATTGTTCAAAACTGCAAAACCTCTATAAAGGAAAGGACAAAGGGACAAAACAGCAGTGCACAGAATGGTAAAAGACCTCTACCAACCCCATATCTGACAAGATGCTGATATCCAAAAACTATAATAAACTCAAGAAACCAGATGTCAGCAAGCCAAATAATCCAATTAAAATATAGGGTATAAATCTAAACAGGAATTCTCAACAGAGGAATCTTAAATGGCTGAGAACCATTAAAGTAATGTTCAACATCCTTAGTCATCAGGGAATTGCAAATTAAAACTACTTTAAGGTTCCATCTTACACCTGTCAGAATGGCTAAGATCAAAAACTCATACTGGTGAGGAATTGGAGCATGTGGAAACATTTCTCCATTGTTGATAGGAGTGTAAACTTATATAGCCACTTTAGAAATCAATATGGAAGTTTGTCAGGAAATATGGAATCCATCTTCTGCAAGATCCAACTACAATCCTCCTGGGCATACCCAAAGGGCAATTTGTCCTGCCACAAGGACACTTACTCAACTATGTTCACAGCAACATTATCCATAATAGCTACAAACTGGAAACAAACTAGTTGCCCTTTAACCAAAGAACAGATAAGGAAAATTTAGTACGTTTACAAAACAAAATAATGCTATCTTTCTCCTGAGTGAGGTAGTTGAGAAACAGAAAGATGAATAGGGAATGTACTCACTTATATGTGGACATTATTAAGTAAAGGATAAGAATGCTACAATTCAAACATGCAAAGAGGTTAGCTAACAAGAAGGACTCAGGGAAGAATAAATGGATGTCCATGGAAAGCAGATTTAGGATAGATTGTTTGGGTGGCCTGGGAGCATAGGAGTTGGGGAATAGGAGGTACTGAGGGAAAGAATACCAAGATAGATACCTGTAATTGGGTATGGGGTATATGAAGGTAATGCGAAAACTTAGTGAATGGAAACTGCCTGGGATCTATAAGGGTAATCTTAGTAAAGACACCTAGTAATGTGGAATATGGAGTCCAAATTGGTCATCTTCCATAACCAAGCAAGGCTTCCAGGGTTAGAGGGTGGATGTCAAAATAGCCACAAGCTTCTAACCTACAATTTGTGCTGCCTGCATTATGTAGGTTAATGAGAGATCAGAAATTGTGGGTGTAACCCACCAATGACTGGTCCAGCTTGAGGCTTGAGCTTTGAGAGGAAGCTTGTGCCTGACATTCCTGGATGGCCAGAAAGCAGAGGCTGTATAGCCCAGAAATCTAGGATTAGACCTAAACATGGCTAGCTAAAACCAAACCAAACCAAAAGACAAACAAACAAACAAATAGTAAAACCAAAAAACAAAGTGATTCCTGATATTTTTCTAAATTCATAGGCTAGAGCCAAGCCCACTTGTCTTCAGAGAGGCTCCATCCTGCAACTGATGGAAACAGACGCAGAAGCAGAGATCAACAGCTGAACATTAGGTAGGACTTGGAGAAACCCAAAGAAGAGGAGGTGGAAGGATAGTAGGACCCAGAGCGGATCAGGACACCCCAAGAACACAGCCCACAGAATCAATTGAGTTGGCCGCATAGAGGTTCACAGAGACTGAGTGAAGGAGCTTGTGTGTTTAACCTGTACGTTAAGGTTGTGTCACTTGGATTTTTTGTGTGACTCCTGATAGCAGGAACAGACTGCACCCAACTCTTTGACCTCATTTTGTGCCCCTTTTTTCTCTTTCTGGGTTGCCTTATTCAGTATCAATATGTAGGATTGTGCCTTGTCTTATTGCTACTTGTTATGTCATGTTTATTTGATTTCACTGTGGGGTCTAATTTTTTTCTAAAAGGAAAAGGAACTGGAGTGGATCTGGAGGAGAGAGGATGTTGTAGGGTGATTTGCAGGGACTGGGAGGAGCTGATGGAGGGAAAACTGCAGTAATATATGAGAGAAGAAAAACCGAAAATAAAAGAAAGAAAGAAAGATAGAGAGGGTGGAAGGGAGGGAGGAAGAGAGGGAGATTATTGCATGCATATAGCTCTAAGGTAGGTTTTGGCTTGACTTCCAACAGACTAAATGAGGGACACAAATATGAGTAGCTTTAAAAAGAAGGAAGGAGAAAGGAAAAAAGAAAGAAAAAATATTGAATAAAACCATCAATTAAATAAATTATTGTTAAAATATATAATACTAATAACTGGCTATGCATCCCAAAGATGCATATGAAAGTGTAGTTCATAAAAATGAAGTGTACTTTCAAATTAAGGGAATAAATACATTATAATTTAAATTTTCTTAGGTATCACATTTTCCAATAATTTGAAATAGATTCCGTGTAAATTGTGTGCATGTTTCTACATTTGCATTAACATTAAACAGAAAATATCATGCAAATGGCCTAAATCTCCTCTAATATCAAGCAATAATGCTGAAGTCCCCTCCACCAATTAGTTCTCACAGTATGAACTGAAGCTCATATTTTTAAATTGTTATGCCATTTCTAAGCATTTTCCTTTCTATTGCTATTATACAGATTTAATGGAGGCCACCCCACTGTATGAGATCTGCCCCCTAAAACTCAAGAAAGATAATTATAAGCTATCAGTTTTTCTAAGCCCTTCTACAGCTCTCAGTGGAGATATAAATTGAGAAGGCCATATGATTAATCATTACTCTTGTCTACCTCAAAGCAAAGTTTGAGGTTTAATTGGATAATGTCTGAAAAGTGTTTCAATTCCAAGGGAAAATAATACCCAAGCATAAGGAGAAAAGATGTTACAGTGAAATTATTGCATGCATATATCTCTAAGGTAGGTTTTGGCTCGACTTCCAACAGACTAAATGAGGGACACAAATATGAGTTGCTTTAAAAACCTATTGCAAATTTTATCAGCAAATACTTATAGAGTTGAAGTATTATGGAAGAACATTAGACATACAGAATGGGGTGAGGAAACACGTCATTCTTTGCTCATTTCTTTTATATATATATATATTATTGAATATAATCTTCATTTACATTTCAAGTGGTAAACCCTTTCCCAGTTTCCCCCCTCCCCAAACCCCCCCAATTCCTCCTCCCACTCCCTGCCTCCAAGTATATGACCCTCCACCCGACACACTCCCTCTCCCGCCCCCCTCAATTTCCCCTTGTTGGGGCATCTATTTAGCCTTCTTCTGACCAGGGACCACTCCTCTCACTGATGCCCGACAAAGAATTCCTCTGCCACATTTTTGACTGGAACCATGTGTAGCCTTTGGCTGATGGTTAAGTCCCTGGGAGTCCTGGGGCATCTAGGTGGTCAACATCGTTGTTCTTCCCGTGGGGCTGTAAACCCAAACAGCTCCTCTGGACCACCCTCCAATTCCTCCATTGGGGACCCCACTCCCAGACAAATGGTTGGCTACTAGCATCTGCCTCTGTATGTATAAGGCTCTGGCAGGGCTTCTCCGAAGACAACCATGGCATCCTCCTTTTGATATGCGCTTCTTGTCGTCCATAGTAGTGTTGGGGTTTGGTGATTCTTAGTTATCAGGGAAATGCAAATCAAAACAACACTGAGATTCCACCTCACACCAGTCAGAATGGCTAAGATGAAAAACTCAGGGGACAGCAGATGCTGGAGAGGATGTGGGGAAAGAGGAACACTTCTCCATTGTTGGTGGGATTGCAAGCTGGTAAAACCACTCTGGAAATCAGTTTGGCGATTCTTCAGAAAATTAGACATAGTACTACATGAGGACCCAGCTATACCACTCCTGGGTATATACCCAGAAGATGCTCATACATGTTTTATTTAAAAACCATTGACTTTTAATATAAATATATTTGTTTTCTCTCTTTGTTTTTATATTCTGACACGTTTACCCTCTGTCCTCTCCTCTCAGTCCTGGCACACCTATCTTTACCCTCGCCCCCCCCCCATATCTACTCCTCAGTTTCTCTTCAGAAAAGAGCAGGTTCCCATGGATATAAACAAACACTTTTATTCTCTTCAAATCTCATCCTAACTCCTAAGGAATAATTATGTTACTGACCTAACAAATATTTTTGTGTAAAAAGTGCAATAACTGTAAAAGAAAATGAATAATTCTTAATGGAAACAACTAATAGTGTCCGTATGCACAGCAGCATCTCCAATGCACGGCAGTTCCTAAACTTTGGACTATACATTAAAGAGAAGCACCAAATAGATTCTAAACTCTGCACCTCACACATCTTATCAGCTTACATCCTTATCACCTTACAACCTTAAAATCCAAAATGATCCACTTTTTGTAATTTTGTTTTTCATATGCACATACTTTGGTTGGTTTTAATTTTATGTATAACATTATTCATGCACAAGAAAATTACAAATCAAAACTTTAGTATATTACTTAAAAATTTCTTAGTACATAAATTTCTGCCTAGAGTTATTTGATAGTGTTAAATGATTAAAAATAAAAACTCAAACTTTTGAAACTATAATTAAAAAAAAATCACTAAAGTAAGTCAGTTGACCAGATTACTTTCTTCATTGAAGACTTGCTGGTTCACATCATGCTATCATATTTAGTTTTGACCCTTATTCAAATTCAAACATAGAAAGTAAAGGATTTGGAATGATGATAAACACAAAACGAATATGAAGTAGAGACAAGAGTATTCTGCAAAGCATCCAGCTTTCTTTGAATTCAGGGATGCTGTGTAAAACAGAGGAACAGAAAAACAGATCTCATTGTGCCTTGTCCTATCCTCTGACATTTCACTTGCTATTTTCATGCATTTTCTGATCTAGTAGTATCATATCATGGCCACCTAAACCTCCACACTATTGAGAATGGTAGCAGGTCGATTTTGAGAAATTGTTACTATCATTTAGCTCCAAATAGATATTTAAAACAATTAATTACTATGATTTGAATTAATTGATGAATTATGGTATACTTTTATAATAACTTCTTGCATATTTTCTTGAGTACTGTTGTCATAGGAGGACATTTAATATATTCCTACAATCCATAATGTAAAAATGAATTTTAAGAGGCAGACATACAAAGTTATAACCTATAAATGTGTCTTGGGACCTTTCTCCCACAGTTTTGAATGCAAATTAAATTTTAAATTATAATAGCTTATACAATTTATAGTTTTCCCTCTTGTGTAATTAACTATGGAAAACTAAAAAATAGATTTATTGAAGATACAGTTAGAACATTTAAAAAAAGACTCAAATGTATTAAGGTCAGTCCTACCTTTGGTGATAACTCTCTTCTGTTGTGTTAGCTGGAATGAAATGTTGAATTTTTTTTATATATAAGAGATACCAATGAAGTTTCATATATATTTCAATATACCATGCATTACTATAAAGCTCAGAGAGAGAAAAAATAAAAGACAACAAATAAACAAATAAATAAATAAATAGAAACCATGTCTATGAAAATGAATGTGTCTGAATAAAAATGTGCATATACATTCATTTTTAAAACTAATATAAAAAAGAAATTTAATACAATAGATAATGCATAAAATATTACCACTTTAAATAGCCCAACATTTTATGAAAACTCATCCTAGAAATGATGTAATTCTTGGTAGAAAGTCAAATAGATTGTTAAATTCCTAGAGCTTAGATGATGAATTTTCCACTGGCTTTCTCTCCACAATTCCGTAGGGTGACAGCTTAACTAGACAATCTATTACTGAAGAAGGATCAAGTATTTCCTGTTACAGGAAAAGAGTTTTCAAAAGACTTTTAAAACATTTTCTTTGTTAGCCTGGACCAGTTTCATAGCAACCTGGCACTCATATCCTCATATCTACTTGTGAGACTGTCTATCCATTAATATCTTTAAAATGGTTCTAACAGCCTAGCTCATTGCTCATTAATAAAGGGTTTAAATCTACATGTTGACATTTGCTCACTCCCTAATTGAGTTTTGTGGTTACCACTGACTTCCAAAATGGATCAGTTGTAGAGTCAAGAAATCCTATTTAGGCTGCTGAGGATAGCTTTCTTCTAGAAAGAAAGAAAGAAAGAAAGAAAGAAAGAAAGAAAGAAAGAAAGAAAGAAAGAAAGAAAGAAAGAAAGAAAGAAAGAAAGGGAGAGAGAAAGAAAGAAAGAAAGGGAGAGAGAAAGAAAGAAAGAAAGGAAGAGAGACAGAAAGGAAGGAAGAGAGACATAAAGGAAGGAAGAAAAAAGGAAGAAAGGAAGGAAAAGAAAGAAAAAAACTTCATTTTTTATAAACACTTCTCTAGTTAATTCTCATTCCATTGAAATTTCTTGTTTTTAAATTTCCCAATTGTATGATGATTCATTATTTCATTTTAAGTCTTTTAATTTGGAGATTCCTATCAACTGAATGTAAGGATATGCACTATGCCAAGCAAGGAGTGACAAAAACTGTACTTGAATCTGATGTGTGTGTGTGTGTGTGTGTGTGTGTGTGTGTGTGTGTGTGTGTGAGAGAGAGAGAGAGAGAGACAGCGACAGAGAGAGAGAGAGAAAGACAGAGAGAGAGAGAGAGAAAGACAGAGAGAGAGACAGAGAGAGAAAGAGAGACAGAGAGACAGAGGCAATAGAAACCAATATTCCAGATGCTTTAAGATCTCAGATGTAATTAAAGAGACGCTTATTGAAATATAACACTAATTATATTTGTTGTGTATTTTTATTAAAAACAATAAGCTACAGAAGGCATAATAGATTTATCTCTGTTAAAAGCTACATTTATTTTGGTCTTTAAATTAGGATTCAATAAAAAGATTAACTTTTTTTTTAATCTAGGTAGTCTCTCAAGAAACAAAGATCCCATATTTCCAAAAGTAGGTTTGCCTCATGTTGATTTTATGTTTCCATAATGTACTAAAAAAAGTAAATCCAGAAAGTCCTTATTTCTCAAATTTCATAGTATTAATATGGCTTAGTCAATTTTGCATAGACTCATGACTCTTGCCTAATACTATAAGAGTATAAAAACCTTGTCTCTATAACTGACTCTAAAATTTCTGTGATGTTCTTCTAACCAAAACACCTTTTTTTCTATTTGTCGAGAGTAAGGGATACTGTTTGCATGTATGAGATGTGTACCTACTTACTATTACAAGAGCGGCATGGCAAACTCATGTTGGAAGAAGGGCGACCTGGCTTTACTTGCTTGACCCTTCACAACACAAACACTGTCACTACCAATTTGCTACTTCCAGAAACAGTGATTCATGGAGAATAACTGTGTATTTCCTACTGTTTCATTTTGTGGAAATCATTCCTCCTTTTGTGGAACATGGATACCCCATCCATATGCAATACTTCTGCATTATAAGGAAATTTGCACTTCTCCCTTATTACAGCAATGATTGCAGAACTAAATTAGACCATCATTCATCTTTATCAACAACAAATGTCATCTTTACTATATGTGCCCTTTATACTTTCTCCACATTCCTTGCTATGTTTGGAAGCTCTGGGTTGAACAACGAAAAATACTCTAGAGCTCTATGGAAGAAACAAATCAGAATTATAGAAGTAACATTTAAAAAAATCAAAACAGGACCTCTGTTCCCGCGGACTGCGCTGGAGAGACCAGTACCCAGGCTCTCCCCCCGATATAACATCACTTGGGACACGGCCTGTTGGGGCTTCCGTCTGTGCCCGAGGGCGGGTTGGCGCTGTGGTCGTCTGGGTGCCAGATCGGCGGGCCATCGTGACCACAGGGTGAGCGGCGCCACCGAGAGTGCCCTCCGCCATCTTTGCTCCAGTGACCAGGTAGTTGGGACCGCCAGGCTCAGAGACAGACAGGCATAATATCGCTTCGGTTTCAGGCAGCTTGTGTGTAACCTGCTCCCAGGTGCTGGGCTGATCTGCAGTAACCAGCGCGCCAGTTCCGCGGTGGGACCTTCTGCCTGGTGGAGGGACCCCGCGCAGGGAGGGAGCCTGCCAGCTTCCCTTCCCGCGACCTCTGTTCCCGCGGACTGCGCTGGAGAGACCGGTACCCAGGCTCTCCCCCCAATATAACATCACTTGGGACACGGCCTGTTGGGGCTTCCGTCTGTGCCCGAGGGCGGGTTGGCGCTGTGGTCGTCTGGGTGCCAGATCGGCGGGCCATCGTGACCACAGGGTGAGCGGCGCCACGGAGAGTGCCCTCCGCCATCTTTGCTCCAGTGACCAGGTAGTTGGGACTGCCAGGCTCAGAGACAGACAGGCATAATATCGCTTCGGGTTCAGGCAGCTTGTGTGTAACCTGCTCCCAGGTGCTGGGCTGATCTGCAGTGACCAGCGCGCCAGATCTGCTGTGGGACTTCTGCCTGGCAGAGGGACGCCCCCTCCCCCCCCCAGGAGAGATCACACACCCCTGCACAGGGCAGGAGCCTGCCAGCCTCCCTTTGGCGACCTCTGCTCCAGGAATCCACTAGGCTGAGCCTTTAGATGTGCAAGGCCTCCCCAATATAAGATCACTTGGGGCAAAGCACATTTGGGCTCCAAAGTCACTCAGGAGCAGGCAGGCCCCAGAAATCGGTGCCAGGGGAATCCTGGTAATCCAGGGGGGGCAGAAATAGCTTTGCAGGCTCACAGGAGGTCCAACCAACAGCCAGTGGCAGCAGGACCAACTAACACCAGAGGTATCCAGATGGCAAAAGGCAAACGTAGGAATGTTACTAACAGTAATCAAAGTAATGTGGGACCATCCGAACCCAACTCTCCAACAGCAGCAAGTCCTGGATACCCCACCACACCCGAAAGACAAGATCTGGATTTAAAATCACTTCTCATGATGCTATTAGAGGATCACAAGAAGGACACAAATAAATCTCATAAAGAGTTACAGGAGACCATGAATCAATGGTTAGAAGCCCTTACAAAGGAAACACAAAAATCGCTTAGAGAAATGCGGGAGAACATGGATCAAAAGATGGAGGCGCACAAGGAGACAACACAAAAATCGCTTAACGAGATGAATCAACGGATAGATGCACTCACAAAGGAATCACGAAATTTGCATAAAGAAATGCAGAAGAATATGGGTCAACAGACAGATGCCCATAAGGAGGCAACACAAAAATTGCTTAAAGAAATGAATCAACGGTTAGATGCCCTTACAAAGGAAACACGAGAACTGCTTAAAGAAATGCAGGAGACGATGGATCAACAGATGGAATCCCATGAGGAGGAAACACAAAAATCGCTCAGAGAAATGCAGGAGAACGTGGGTCATCAGGAAGAAATCCTGAAAGAGGTAATGCAAAAATACCTTAAAGAAATACAGGAAAATACAAACAAACAAGTGAAGGATCTCAGCAAATCCATCCAGGAACTGAAAAAGGAAGTAGAAACAACTAAGAAATCACAAAGGGAGACAACTTTGGAGATAGAAAACCTTGGGAAGAAATCAGGAGTCATAGATGCAAACATCAACAATAGAATACAAGAGATGGAAGAAAGAATCTCAGGTGCTGAAGATTCCATAGAAAGCATCGACTCAACAGTCAAAGAAAATGCAAAATGCAAAAAACGCGTAACCCAAAACATCCAGGAAATCCAGGACACAATGAGAAGACCAAACCTAAGGATTATAGGTATAGATGAGAGTGAAGATTTGCAACTTAAAGGGCCAGTAAACATCTTCAACAAAATTATGGAGGAAAACTTCCCTAACTTAAAGAGAGAGATGCCGATGAACGTACAAGAAGCCTACAGAACTCCAAACAGACTGGACCAGAACAGAAATACCTCCCGTCACATAATAATCAAAACACCGAATGTTCTAAACAAAGAAAGAATACTAAATGCAGTAAGAGAAAAGGGCCAAGTAACATACAAAGGAAGACCTATCCGAATCACATCAGACTTCTCACCAGAGACTATGAAAGCCAGAAGATCCTGGGCAGATCTCATGCAGACACTAAGACAGCACAAATGCCAGCCTAGACTACTATACCCAGCAAAACTCTCAATCACCATAGATGGAGAGACCAAGATATTCCATGATAAAACCAAATTTTCACAATATCTTTCCACAAATCCAGCCCTGCAACGGATAATAGGTGGAAACCTCCAATACAGGGAGAGAAACAACACCCTGGAAAAAATGAGATAATAACCTTGAATCAAACCCAAAAGTAGATAACCACTCAAACATAAAGATAGCGTCAAGAATGGCAGATGGCAATAATCACTATGCCTTAATCTCTCTTAATATCAATGGTCTCAATTCCCCAATTAAAAGACATAGACTAGCAGACTGGATACGTAAACAGGACCCAGCATTTTGCTGCATGCAGGAAACGCACCTCAGTGTCAAAGACAAACACTACCTCAGAGTAAAAGGCTGGAAAACAATTTTACAAGCAAATGGCCCCAAGAAACGAGGTGGAGTAGCCATCCTAATATCGGATAAAATTGATTTTCAACCCAAAGTCATCAAAAAAGACACAGAAGGATACTACATACTGATCAAGGGAAAAATCCACCATCAAGAACTCTCAATCCTGAATATCTATGCTCCAAATGCAAGGGCACCCTCATTCGTAAAAGAAACTTTACTAAAACTCAAAGCACACATCGCACCGCACACAATAATAGTGGGTGACTTCAACACCCCGCTCTCTGAAATGGATCGTTCAGGAAAGCAGAAACTAAACAGGGACACAGTGAATCTAATTGAAGCCTTGGACCAAATGGAACTAACTGATATATATAGAACATTTCATCCTAGAGCTAAAGAATACACCTTCTTCTCAGCTCCTCATGGTACCTTCTCCAAAATTGACCATATAATTGGTCACAAATCAGACCTCAACAGATACAAGAAGATAGAAATAATCCCATGCCTCCTATCAGATCACTATGGAATAAGGGTGGTCTTCAATGGCAACAAAAACAAAAGAAAACCCACGTACACATGGAGGCTGAACAATGCTCTACTCAATGATAACTTGGTCAAGGTGGAAATAAAGAAAGAAATCAAAGACTTTTTGAAAGTTAATGAAAATGAAGGCACAACATTCCCTAACTTATGGGACACAATGAAAGCAGTGCTAAGAGGAAAATTCATAGCCCTGAGTGCCGCCAAAAAGAAACGGGAGACAGCATACACTAACAGCTTAATGGCACACCTGAAAGCCCTGGAACAAAAAGAAGCAAATACACCAAAGAGGAGTAGAAGGCAGGAAATCATCAAACTCAGGGCTGAAATCAATCAAGTAGAAACAAATAAAACCATACAAAGAATCAACAAAACGAGGAGTTGGTTCTTTGAGAAAATCAACAAGATAGATAAGCCCTTAGCCAGACTAACCAGAGGGCACAGAGATAGTATCCAAATTAATAAAATCAGAAACGAAAAGGGAGAGATAACAACAGAAACTGAGGAAATTCAAAAAATCATCAGATCCTACTACAAAAACCTGTATTCAACACAACTAGAAAATCTTGAGGAAATGGACAATTTCCTTGACAGATACCAAGTACCAAAATTAAATCAGGATCAAATAGACCATCTAAACCGTCCTATAACCCCTGAAGAAATAGAAGTTGTCATTGGAAGTCTTCCAACCAAAAAAAGCACAGGTCCAGATGGTTTTAGTGCAGAATTCTATCAGACCTTCAAAGAAGACCTAACACCAATACTCTTCAAACTGTTCCACAAAATAGAAACAGAAGGAACACTACCCAACTCGTTCTATGAAGCCACAATTACACTAATACCAAAAGCACACAAAGATCCGACAAAGAAAGAGAATCTCAGGCCAATCTCTCTTATGAATATCGATGCAAAAATACTCAATAAAATTCTTGCCAACCGAATCCAAGAACACATCAAAACGATCATTCACCACGATCAAGTAGGCTTCATCCCAGGGATGCAGGGATGGTTCAATATAAGGAAATCCATCAATGTAATCCACTACATAAATAATCTCAAAGAAAAAAACCACATGGTCATCTCATTAGATGCTGAGAAAGCATTTGACAAAATTCAGCATCCTTTCATGCTAAAGGTCTTGGAAAGATCAGGAATTCAAGGCCCATATCTAAACATAGTAAAAGCAATTTACAGCAAACCGGTAGCCAGCATCAATCTAAATGGAGAGAAACTTGAAGCAATCCCACTAAAATCAGGGACTAGACAAGGCTGCCCTCTCTCTCCATATCTTTTCAATATAGTACTTGAAGTTCTAGCGAGAGTAATTAGACAAGAAAAAGAGGTCAAAGGGATACAAATTGGAAAGGAAGAAGTCAAACTATCACTATTTGCAGACGATATGATAGTATACATAAGCGACCCAAAGAACTCTACCAGAGAACTCCTACAGCTGATAAACGACTTCAGCAAAGTGGCCGGATATAAAATCAACTCAAGCAAGTCAGAAGCCTTCCTATACTCAAAGGATAAGCAGGCTGAGAAAGAAGTAAGAGAAATAATACCCTTTACGATAGCCACAAACCATATTAAGTATCTTGGCGTGACGCTAACCAAACAAGTGAAAGATCTGTATGACAAGAACTTCAAGTCTCTGAAGAAAGAAATTGAAGAAGACCTCAGAAGATGGAAAAATCTGCCAAGCTCATGGATTGGCAGGATTAATATAGTAAAAATGAGCATCTTACCAAAAGTAATACACAGATTCAATGCAATCCCCATCAAAATCCCAACTCAATTCTTCATAGAGTTAGAAAGAGCAATTCAAAAATTCATCTGGAATAACAGAAAACCCAGAATAGCTAAAACTATTCTCAAGAGTAAAAGAACCTCTGGGGGAATCAGTATCCCGGACCTCAAGCTGTACTACAGAGCAATAGTGTTAAAAACTGCATGGTATTGGTACAGTAACAGACATGTAGATCAATGGAACAAAATTGAAGACCCAGAAATGAATCCACACTCCTATGGTCACTTGATCTTTGCCAAAGGAGCTAAAACCATCCAGTGGAAAAAAGATAGCCTTTTCAACAAATGGTGCTGGCTCAGCTGGAGGTCAACATGCAGAAGAATGCAAATTGACCCATCCTTATCTCCTTGCACTAAGCTCAATTCTAAGTGGATCAAAGATCTCCACATAAAACCAGACACACTGAAACTAATAGAAGGGAAACTAGGGAAGAACCTTGAACATATGGGCACAGGGGAGAATTTCCTGAACAGAACTCCAATAGCTTATACTCTAAGATCAAGAATAGACAAATGGGACCTCATTAAATTACAAAGTTTTTGCAAGGCAAAAGACACCGTCAAAAAGACAAAGCGGCAACCAACTAACTGGGAAATGATCTTTACCAACCTTACATCCGACAGAGGGCTAATATCCAAGATATACAAAGAACTCAAGAAGTTAAACTCCAGAGAGGCAAGTAACCCTATTAAAAAATGGGGTACAGAGCTACACAAAGAGTTCTCACCTGAAGAATATCTAATGGCTGAGAAGCACCTAAAAAGATGTTCATCATCCTTAGTCATTAGGGAAATGCAAATCAAAACAACCCTGAGATTCCATCTCACACCAGTCAGGATGGCTAAGATCAAAAACACAGGAGACAGCAGTTGTTGGCGAGGATGTGGAGAAAGAGGAACACTCCTCCACTGCTGGTGGAATTGCAGGCTGGTACAACCACTCTGGAAAGCAGTCTGGCGGCTCCTCAGAAAACTGGGCATGACACTTCCGGAGGATCCGGCTATACCACTCCTGGGCATATACCCAGAGACTTTACCTGCATGCAATAAGGACACATGCTCCACTATATTCATAGCAGCCTTATTTATAATAGCCAGAAGCTGGAAAGAACCCAGATGTCCCTCAACGGAGGAATGGATTCAGAAGATGTGGTATATTTACACAATGGAATACTACTCTGCAATTAAAAACAATGAATTCACGAAATTCCTAGGCAAATGGTCAGAACTTGAAAATATCATCCTTAGTGAGGTAACCCAATCACAAAAGATCACACATGGTATGAAGTCACTGATAAGGGGATATTGACCCAGAATCTCAGAATACCCTAGACACAATCAGCATATCAATAGATTTCTAAAAAGATGGAAGGAGAGACCCCTGGTCCTGGAAAGACTGGATGTAGGGGAACGCCAGGACAGAGTAATGAGAGGGGGTTGAACGGAGAAAAGAGGGAGGGAAGGGGGCTTATGGGACTTTCGGGGAGGGAGGAAACGGGAAAGGGGAAGTGATTTGGAATGTAAATTAAAAAAATAAAATTAAATTAAATTAAAAAAAAAAAAAGAAATCAAAACAGTACTCCAATAACTTACCCTCTAAGATCAAGAATTGACAAATGGGACCTCATTAAATTACAAAGTTTCTGTAAGGCAAAAGAAACTGTCATAAGGACAAAGCGGCAACCAACTAACTGGGAAATGATCTTTATGAACCTACATCCAACAGAGGGCTAATATCCAATATATACAAAGAACTCAAGAACTTAGATTCCAGAGAGCCAAATAACCCTATTAAAAATGGGGTACAGAGCTAAACAAAGAGTTCTTACCTGAAGAATATCTAATGGCTGAGAAGCACCTAAAGAGATGTTCATCATCCTTAGTCATTAGGGAAATTCAAATCAAAACAACCCTGAGATTCCACCTCACACCAGTCAGGATGGCTAAGATCAAAAACACAGGAGACAGCAGTTGTTGGAGAGGATGTGGAGAAAGAGGAACACTCCTCCACTGCTGGTGGGATTGCAAGATGATGCAACCACTCTGGAAAGCAGTCTGGCGGTTCCTCAGAAAACTGGTCATGACACTCCCGGAGGATCCTGTTATACCACACCTGGACATATACCCAGAGGCTTCCCCTGCATGAAATAAGGACACATGCTCCACTATGTTCATAGCAGCCTTATTTATAATAGCCAGAATCTGGAAAGAACCCAGATGTCCCTCAACGGAGGAATGGATTCAGAAGATGTGGTATATTTACACAATGAAATACTACTCTGCAATTAAAAACAATGAATTCACGAAATTCTTAGGCAAATAGTCAGAACTTGAAAATATCATCCTTAGTGAGGTAACCCAATCACAAAAGAACACACATGGGGCTGGAGAGATGGCTCAGTGGTTAAGAACACCGACTGCTCTTCCAAAGGTCCTGAGTTCAAATCCCAGCAACCACATGGTGGTTCACAACCATCCATAATGAGATCTGATGCCCTCTTCTGGTGCATCTGAAGACAGCTACAGTGTACTTAAAAAAATAAATCTAAAAAAAAAAAAACATGTTTAAAAAAAAAAGAACACACATGGTATGCAGTTACTGATAAGGGGATATTAACCCAGAATCTCAGAATACCCTAGACACAATACGCATATCAATAGATTTCCAAGAAGATGGAAGGAGAGACCCCTGGTCCTGGAAAGACTGGATGTAGGGGAATGCCAGGACAAAGAAGCAAGAGGGGGTTGAGTGGGGAAAAGAGGGAGGGAAGGGAGCTTATGGGACTTTCGGGGAGGGAGGAAATGGAAAAGGAGAAATGATTTGGAATGTAAATAAAAAACTTAGAAAATAAAAAAATAGAAATCAAAACAGTTTTCCCTTCTTTACATTGTCCTTGTATTTCAAAGAATTTGCAAACTGGAATGCCAT
The DNA here is from genome assembly GCA_036184795.1 of Tokudaia tokunoshimensis. NCBI lineage: Eukaryota > Metazoa > Chordata > Mammalia > Rodentia > Muridae > Tokudaia > Tokudaia tokunoshimensis. Next base: position 11,489,118 of record BTHU01000008.1, read on the forward strand.
GCCATGAAGGGGAGATATTAACTAGTACTATATAGGTTTAACAGTATATATATATATATATATATATATATATATATATATATATATATATATGTTTTATATTCCAAAACAAAATCTAAAGTTTAGTTTTAAAAAGTAAAAGTTTATAAAATACATGTTCTGAGTAAATTTAAATTTCCTTGAACTAATTTGAAAACTTAAAACTTAAGGGAAAATGGCATAAAGCTGTTTTCTTTATTCTTGATATTCATAAATTTATCATTAATAAAAATAATATGCCTAAATACAAGCTGTTCTGCAAGCCCATCAAAGACAGAACAAGCATTATTAGGTACATTATGATATTTCCAATTTCCTAAAGCCTTTCACAGGAAAATATTCCAAATATTTACAATGTATAAAAATACATCCATATCTATGCAAGCCTATTTAAAAAGCTAATTTAATGACTCTCTCAGTTGCTGTGTTTCTATTCCTAATTGTCTGAGACAGAAATATCTTGTGATCAAAAAATCACATGAACCTACTGCAAGTCCTGTCTCCAAAGAAAACCTTATAGCCAACTATCATGGAAGTGCAGTTTTGTTCTCCCATTTCTAGGACTCCAGTAGAGGTTCATGAAGTTTTCAGAAAGAAGAGATGAAAGGTACCTGGTCCATCTGTTGGGAACAACTGTCAAATCCCCTTTCAATAAAATGTCCTTGTGTTTTCTGTAAGACATTTTCATGCAGAAGTTTTAGTATGAAATTTAACAGAAAGAGAAGTGCTAAGAAGAAAGGAAGTCATACTTACGTGCTTCAAAAGGAAGTATAGGGAAAGTAGGGTGCCCAGGGTAAGAGCAGCAACACCCCAAGGTAAAGTGTAGAATGGATTAGCTTGGCATTAGCCATATGTATTCTTTTGGTGGCTCTCAAGTTACATCAACAATGGATGCATGAGCTTGTAGGCTCTGGGCTGGAAAACAAGGAGGAATTCCAGCAGCTGGTAACTGTGCTGGATTACTTGAGGCTGGCAAATGCATTAACCAGAGTCTACACCTAGGAGCTCTTTCCCTCCTTCTTGCCCCTAGGATTTTTTCTGCCTTTCTATACTGCCTCTAAATCATAATCACCAAATGTAAACTTCTTTGAACTGGAACTTCATTACAACAATTTCCTGAACAGAACACCAGTAGCTTATGCTCTAAGATCAAGAATTGACAATGGGACCTCATAAAATTATAAAGTTTCTGTAAGGCAAAGGACACTGTCAAAAGGACCAAGTGGCAACCAACAAACTGGGAGATTTTTACCAACCCTACATCCCACAGAGGGCTAATATCCAATATATAAAAAGAACTCAAGAAGTTAGACTCCAGAGAGCCAAACAGCCCATTAAAAAATGGGGTACAGAACTAAACAAAGAGTTCTCACGTGAAGAATATCAAATGGCTGAGAAGCACCTAAAGAAATGTTCAACATCCTTAGTCATCAGGGAAATGCAAATCAAAACAACACTGAGATTCCACCTCACACCAGTCTGAATTGCTAAGAACAAAAACACAGGAGACAGCAGTTGTTGGAGAGGATGTGGAGAAAGAGGAACGAACACTCCTCCACTGCTGGTGGGATTGCAAGCTGGTACAACCACTCTGGAAAGCTGTCTGGAGGTTCCTCAGAAAACTGGGCATGACACTCCCGGAGGATCCCGCTATACCACTCCTGGGCATATACCCAGAGGCTTCCCCTGCATGCAATAAGGACACATGCTCCACTATGCTCATAGCAGCCTTATTTATAATAACCAGAAGCTGGAAAGAACCCAGATGTCCCTCAACGGAGGAATGGATTCAGAAGATGTGGTATATTTACACAATGGAATACTACTCTGCAATTAAAAACAATGAATTCACGAAATTCTTAGGCAAATGGTCAGAACTTGAAAATATCATCCTCAGTGAGGTAACCCAATCACAAAAGAACACACATAGTATGCAGTCACTGATAATGGGATATTAACCCAGAATCTCGGAATACCCAAGACATAATTCACATATCAATAGATTTCCAAGAAGATGGAAGGAGAGAACCCTGGTACTGGAAAGACTGGAGGTAGGGGAATATGCGGTCAGAGAAGTGAGAGGGGGTTGAATGGGGAAAAGAGGGAGGGAAGGGGGCTTATGGGACTTTCGGGGAGGGACGAAATAGGAAAGGGGAAATCATTTGGAATGTAAATAAAAAATATAGAGAATAATTAAAAAAAATAAAATCAAAAAATCAATAAGATTACAAAAAAGAAAAAAGAAAATTTCAGTATTTGGTTTGTTTTTATTCTGAATTTGCTTTAATCAGTGTTTTTCCCTAAGATATTCCTGATGACAATTTAAATAAAAATGAAACACTTCAAAGCCCAGTTTGAATGTAGCATGAGTAAGTCAAAAGCAAAGAAAAGTGCTATTTTATCAATATGTCTATCCTGGAAAAATAGACATAAAGAAAGAAAAGGCACTAATGAAATCATTTTACTACAAAAAAGAAATGGAAAGCACAGGGTATGAAAATTGTTTGTACATCTGCAAAATGTGATCTCTATTATGAAAATAAGCAACTTGATATTACCTAGGAAACCTATTAGGGACAGAAACGCATTTTGGCACTGAATTATGTCAGTGCTTGCCTCTGTAATATTAAGTATGACTTTTATTATTTTCAGGTTGATATGAATGTGGAAATCTTGCAAGAGCCTAATGCTAAGCAAAGCATTACAGGCAATTAATGGCTAATGAGTAGGGTACAATCAGTTTTCTTTAGAGATAAATGCCTTAATAGATTATCCAATCCCAAATAGCAAGCGCTAAGCACATGCATATTTAAGGAACACTTACTGGACTCAGGACATAGAATGTATGTATGCATATCTCAAAAACATTTAGAGAAAAATGACATCCTTTTTAAAGGTAAAGGGGTAGGGCACACAGGAGGAGCTGAGAATGAGAGAGAGAAGAGTAGAAATATTATAAATGGACTACCCATGTGTGATTTTTTTTAAATGTTAACTAAAAGATAGCATGTTCTTTTCATAGTCCTCAGTGTTCCTGTGTAGGTTTGTAACTGTACAAATGGAGGCATAGCCTGGCAATATTAGAAGCAGACCAAGAAAACTTGTCTTAGTCATAATTCTATTGCTGTGAAGAGACAGCATAACCAAAGCAATTCATTAAAAAAGTTAACTGAGGACTTGCATATTGTGTCAGAGACCAAGTCTACTATCATTACGGCAAAAAGGCAAGGTGTTAGGAAGAAATGGTGCAAGAGAATTATCTGATTATTCTACATCTGGATTTGCAGGCAGAGAGTAAAACTGGGTCTGGAATAAGCATTTGAAGCTGCAAAACCCACCTCCAGTGACACATTTCCTCCATCAAGGCCACACTCACTCTTAATCCTCAACCCATTCCCTATGACTAAGCATTCACATTTATGAGAACATGGAGGCCATTCCTATTCAAAGCACCTAGATTCATGTACTTTGCTTATTTTTACTTTAATTATCATAACTTGAATTAATATGTGTACAAAATTACTAACATTTTAAATAATACAATTGTTTAAAGGTTTTTAGTTATCTCTTCAGTATTTTAAGTGTTTAAGCACTGTGTATTTTACTTCATATTTACTTTGTATGCATTTTATGCTAAACTTGTTGAATTACAATATTTTCACCTAGAAATATAAGAATCCCTATTTTGGGGGTGACAGAGGTTTCTTCTGCTATTTATTAATTTATTCACATTATTCCAATATCATCTCACACTCTTCTCCTAGTACCCCTTCACATAGATCCTCTCCTCATTTCCCCCTCTTCTCCTATACCCCCACACATCAAGTCACTGCAGCAGTTAGGTACATCCTCTCCCACTGAGGCCCTAGAAGGTGGCTCAGCTTGGGGAATGGGATCCATAGACAGGAAACACATTCAGAGACAGCCTCATCTTCAGTTTTTAGGAGGACCTGCTTGTCATTCAGTCTCTGGGAGTCACCAAGTATCCTAGTTAGTTGATTCTGTTGTTCTTTCTGTGGAATCCCTTTCCTCTTCAGATTCCTCACTCTTTCCGCCAACTCTTCTACAAGATACCTGGAGCTACAGCTAATGCTCGGCTTTGGGCTCTGTATCATACCTGTTTCAGTTAGCTGCTGGGTGGTGACTATTAAGCTAGTCTCCCATCTGCAAGCAGAAAAGAGTATCATTTATAGTGACAGCGGTTGTGTGGTATGGTGTTCTGCCTCTGTTTCCTGGTGGTATCTGGGCACTGACAATTCACAGGCTCAGAGAAGGCAGAGCAGGAGCTAGACTAGGGAGTTCACATGCAGTTTTTCCCAGTGGGGTGTTAGAGGTCATCACATGACTAACCAGAATGATAAACAGCAGGATCTAGGACAAACAATGTGATTCCAGGTTTCCTCAGGGTACCCAGGTGCTTCTGGTAAAGCAGCAGGAGAGGAAGCCAGGAACAGGGGTCCACAGTCCACCTTTCCCTTCCAGTCATCTATACTCCAGGTAGTAAGGGACATGCAGAGCCCTGGATTAGTGGGATCTGGTCTGATTGGAAGTGAGTTCAAGTGCCAAAGGGTGGAGAAGGGAAAATCTTTTTTGGGAGTCTTTTTTTTTTTTAATTAACGAATCAGATTTATGTAACAGTATAAACCCAATTACAAGATGCCAATACAGTAAAAGCTTTATCCCAATATATCTAACCTTTTGAAAACACCAGAAAAATGTCTGAAGCTATTCTGATTCTGCAACCTGCAACCCTCTCACTATTGCCCATTCACTCTCCTTTTTTCTTTCTTTCTTTTTTTTCTTTTCTAAATTTTTTTATTTATATTCCAAATCATTTCCCCTTTCCCGTTTACTCCCTCCCCGAAAGTCCCATAAGCCCCCTTCCCTCCCTCTTTTCCACATTTAACCCCCTTTCGCTTCTCTGTCCTGGCATTCCCCTACATCCAGTCTTTCCAGGACCAGGGGTCTCTCCTTCCATCTTCTTGGAAATCTATTGATATGCGAATTGTATCTAGGGTATTCCAAGATTCTGGGTTAATATCCCCTTATCAGTGACTGCATACCATGTGTGTTCTTTTGTGATTAGGTTACCTCACTAAGGATGATATTTTCAAGTTCTGACCATTTGCCTAAGAATTTCGTGAATTCATTGTTTTTAATTGCAGAGTAGTATTCCATTGTGTAAATATACCACATCTTCTGAATCCATTCCTCCATTGAGGAACATCTGGGTTCTTTCCAGCTTCTGGCTATTATAAATAAGGCTGCTATGAACATAGTGGAGCATGTGTCCTTATTACATGCAGGTAAAGCCTCTGGGTATATGCCCAGGAGTGGTATAGCCGGATCCTCCAGGAGTGTCATGCCCAGTTTTCTGAGGAACTGCCAGACTGCTTTTGGGAGTCTTAAATGATCTTCTTTTAGGTGAAGACTTGCCCCATGGTGATCATTGATGAATCAACTCTCTGAGACAATCCTTGCTTGTTCATATTGTTTTATTTAGGGTGCTTGTGAGCATGTACACTTTATTGGTTTAAAGCAGGGATTATATACACCTGGAGGAAGGGTGTGGGAATATCCAGAATAGGAAGGTCATTGGCTGAAGGTATAGAATATGGAAATGTGTCATTATCATGGGGAAGCATTTCAGGAATCTCTGGTGCTAGCTGAACAAACTCTTATTGGGAAAAAAGAAGTTGAACTTGCTATATTAACCAAGGCAACCTGACATTTTTCAAATAGAAGTGTGTGTGTGGGGGGGGGCGTTGAACTCCCCAGACAAGGTCAAAGAACGAGAAGCCATGATAATGAAAAGAGTCTTCCATGTAGTGCCAAGTCTCAGACAAAATGCTATCAGACCAATGGTAGAATTTAACTTTAATTAGCAGAGTTTCTGCACAGTATTTGTTCTTGCCTCTGGGGTGGGTCTCAATTTTTGCCAGTTACCAGTTGGCCATTCCCTCCATCTCTACTCTACTTTATTCCTATACATCTTGTAGGTAGGACACATTTTGGGTAGAAGGATTTTGTGGGTGGGATGTTGTCTTTATCCCACTTCTGGGAGTCTGTTCTAGCTACAGAAGGTGGTCCCTTCAGGATCCATATCCCCCACTGCCAGGAGTTTCATCTAGAGTCATTCCCATGGACCCTCTGGGGCCTTTCCCCATCCCAGATCTCTGGCACAACCTAGAAATGCCCTAGCCGTTCCAATGATGAGACAAACTATACTCAAGAAAACACAAGGAATACATAATTTCATACCATTAAAATAAAAAGAAAGGAAACACAAACATAGACCCCCCCCACACACACACATACTACCACCACCAACAACAAAATAACAGGAATTAACAGTCATTGGTCATCAAGTTGTCTATACATAGCAGTAAAACCCTAACTAAGACACCATCTATGGTGTTTGACAGTTTTCCTGGTATAGTAGTCTGGACTGACACCCATGATCTTTTAAGGTCTACAAGACATCTGCCCAGGCCCTTCTAGTTTTTAGAGTCTCTGTTGATGTCAGGTATAATTCTGATAGGTGTGTATTTATATGTTACTTGGCAATTTGCCCTTACAAATTTTAGTATTCTTCTTTGTTTGTTTGTTCTCTATGTTTAGTGTTTTTATTAGTATGTGGCTGGAGGATTTTCTTTTTTGGTCCAATCTATTTGGTGTTCTGAAAGGTTCTTGTATATTTATACACATTTCTTTCTTTAGGTTAGAGGATTTTTCTTCTGTGATTTTATTGAAGATATTTTCTGTGCCTTTAAGCTAAAAATCTTCTATTTCAATTATTTTTAGTTTTGGACTTCTCATAGTGTCTCAATTTTTCTGTATGTATTGGGTCATGAATTTTTTAGATTTTGAATTTTATTTGATAGATATATCAATTTCTTCAATTGTATGTTCTATGCCTGAGGTTCTCTTTTCCATAGCTTGTATTCTGTTGGTGATGCTTTTGTCTGTATTTCTTCTTTTCTTTCCAAGGTTTCCATCACTAGGAGTGCCTCATATTGTATTTTCTCTATTGCTTCTATTTTCATTTATAGTTCTTGGACAGTTCTATTCACATATTTCATCTGTTTCATTGTATTTTCCTATATTTGTTTATATTTATTTATTTCCTTTTTAAAGACCTCTACCAGTTTGAATGTATTTTCCTGTATTTCTCTGAGGGGTATATTAATTTCCTTTTTAAAGATGTTTATCATCAATATAAGACTGGTTTTAAGATCATTTTATTGTGCTTCTGTTTTGTTAGGATATCCAGGGCTTGGTATAGCAGGATTGCTGGGAGGTGGTGTTACTGGATTTCCCTGGCTCTTGTTGATTGTGTTCTCACGCTGTTCTTTGGCCATTTGGTTTTCCCTCATGTTGGCTGGATGATTCTGACACCAGTAGGATTCCTCAAGAGTGCAGGAGGAGCCATGGGTCAGACCATAGAGGTCAGAGGACCTACTCTACTGGTTGATCCTCAGGAGGACCCGGCTAGAAAGGTATTGCTGTGGTCAGTTACAAGCTGGTTGTTCTTGTGGATCCTGCAAACCTCCATGGAAGTAGGCTGCTCATAGTGTCCTCTAAGGCTCCTTGAGACAGAAAGCAATCCACAGCCAGACAATGTACCTGACATTTCTTAAATACTGTATCTTCCAACCAATGAACACATAAATCAATATCTTAATTTCATCTTTGCTTTCTTTAACTCCTTCTTTGTGGTTTTAGTCATGGATTTTCCACAGAATTTTTTTTATATAAATTTTGGAACATGCACCCATTTACAGCTGTCACCGACTGCTTGCACTGTGTGTTCCAACGAAGCTTTTATGGCTCCTTCTTATTGTTGTATTGCATCCTTCTCTGAGCATGTTTTCTACTTAATCATTTGTGTTTATCTTAACTCATTTGTGTGCATATTTTTTCTCATTTGTTTATGAGTGAATAAAGTTATCTTCATGTGGAATACTTGTATTTATTTTTATAATACATTGGAGATTAACTTGACTCACTCTAGTAGCTCAGTGGGTATTTGTCAACTAATGTAAAGAGCTGAGAAAGATCAAAACAAAGGAAAAGTGTGCAGGAATTACATTTGCTTGGCTAAACATGATGAGGAATGATCTGAGTGATCAGAATTTGACAGCCAGTATGAAACCAGCACCATGTCATGTGGTGTGGTATCAGACACTTCATTTGACTAACATAATTTATTATTTCTAGGAATCAATGAGTGTTAATAGTGAGAATGAGCCTTTGATGATTGCATGCTCTCTGGGTGCTGGATTAGAAAACAGGGGAGCAGATGAAGGACCATTCATTGTTGAAATAGTGGGACGATTGGTAGTGGAAAGTCAGCTCAAATTTAGTTGAACATGCAGCTCCTATTTTTAGAACATACAAAGTCAGGAAGTTAAATTTGGGTTACTGTATGATGTTCTTATACTGGAACAAATTTTGAAAGACTTTCTACAGAAACTATGCACTTATCCAAACACTTGAGTGTGCTTTTGCCAATTTTATTGGGGAAATTTGCCCAGAAACTGTGTTTGGAATTAGAGAATACCATGAGGAAAAGAGACGTACATAGTTGTTATACACATCTTTAATGAGAGTCAACTGTCCAAGGGGAAGGGAACTTAATTCATCATCATAGTAATTAAGAATTACACAGTTCATGCTCTGACCATTCTGACTTTCTTCTACATACATTATTCATGGATGCATTTCTCACAATTCCTTTGGTACAGCAGTGGCTATTTTTTTCAATCACAGATGAGGAAATAGAATAAAGGTTCTATGAATTACCCAATGTCACACAGTTAATAAATTATTTATTTGATTTTTGAAGTAAATATTCTTCCACTAAGTTTGTTCTTGGGCAATTTGATCCATGTTTGTAATGCATTCTGATTACCTGTGCATCCAACCTCATGTATTTCCTTCCCTGCTCCTGTTAACCTCACCTCCTTTTACAAGTCCATCCTCCTCCTTCATGACTTTCTTTTTTCTTTTATGTTTCAACCTGTTTCAGCAGGGCTCTCTCAGTAATCATGGTGGGACCTGTATATTGGAGCAGTCACACTACTGAAAACAATGAGACCCCTAAGAACTTACTGCTGTAAATTGCCTAAAACGACATGGCTTTGAACTTCCTTACAAGTACTTGCCCTTCAAGAAGAATGATTCATTTTCTCTCACAATATCCCATACCCTATAACTGAAGATTTTTATTTTTCCAGCATTTGTCTAGGTTTACATCAAAATCAATATTGTGTATACATTTTTATCTTTTATAAAACTTTTAGAGCTATGCACATGTATATGTTTAGTAAATGGTCACCATCATTGAAACTATACTCTATAAAGTCATTTTCTTCAAAGAATTGTTCCTTTATAGGGAGTGTGTTTGTTTACATTTATGTATGCTTACATATAATTCTTTCTCTTTTCCTATAATGTATCTTTCTTCTTTGAATATGGTTCTCCACTAACGTTATATAAATATAAGCCAACAATATGTGAACTGTCACATTTTTGTTTCATTTACTCTCTTTAGGAATTAACCTAGAATGTAACCTATATCAAATTTTCTTTTTTTTTTTGATGCTAAATACTATTTTATACTACAGATGGATCATTTACACAGTAAGCAACAGCTGGGATGTCTTTAATTTTTAATCATTATGAAAAAAGGTTCAGAACTGTATTTGAATATAAAAATTTCTAATTTCTCTATATTATATATTAAGGAATGCAATTGCTAGGTCATATGGTTGCTATATAGTTAGTTATTCTGGTAATTGGAGTAGTATTTATTTCAATATCTGTCTGATTCTGTCCCACTAGTAATGGGTTCATTAACAAATTTCACTACATTATTTAAAATATTTTAATGCCATTTTAAAGTATTCATTTATAGTATAGATTACATAAACGTATAATTATATCCATTGGGATATACTAATGTATAAGTTATTTAAAATATTTAAAGATATAAAATAAAATAATTGCATATAATATTTACTCAATATTTTTATTTCACTTATGATTTTCTATAATATTTATAAAATATATATAATTTAAACACATCAATGTTATTTAAATGCAATGTAATATAATATTTAAACATATTTAATACAATATATGCTAATTATATTTAATTTATAACATTTATTTGCAGTAAGAACAAAGGGAAGCAAATTAACCCAAGAAGAGTAGAAGGCAAGAAATCATCAAACTCAGGGTTGAAATCAATCAAGTAGAAACAAGTAAATCCATACAAAGAATCAACAAAACTAGGAGTTGGTTTTTTGAGAAAATCAACAAGATAGATAAGCCCTTAACCAGACTAGCCAGAGACAGTATCCAAATTAACAAAATCAGAAACGGAAAGGGAGAGATAACAACAGAAACTGAGGAAATTCAAAAAAATCATCAGATGTTACTACAAAAGACTGTATTCAACACAACTAGAAAATCTGGAGGAAATGAACAATTTCCTAGACAGATACCAAATACCAAAATTAAATTAGGATCAAATAGACCTTCTAAACCATCCTATAAACCCTGAAGAAATAGAAATGGTCATTGGAAGTCTTGCAAATAAAAAAAGCACAGGTCCAGATGGTTTTAGTGCAGAATTCTATCAGACCTTCAAAGAAGACCTAACACCAATACTCTTCAAACTATTTCACAAAATAGAAAAAGAAGGAACTCTACCAAACTCGTTCTATGAAGCCACAATTACACTAATACCAAAATCACACAAAGATCTGACAAAGAAAGAGAATCTCAGGCCAATTTCTCTTATGAATATCGATGCAAAAATACTCAATAAAATTCTTGCCAACTGATTCCAAGAACACATCAAAATGATCATTCACCATGACTAAGTAAGCTTCATCCCAGGGATGCAGGCATGGTTCAATATAAGGAAGTCGATCAATGTATCCACTACATAAACAATCTCAAAGTAAAAAACCACATGGTCATTTCATTAGATTCTGAGAAAGCATTTGACAAAATTCAGCATCCTTTCATGTTAAAGGTCTTAGAAAGATAAGGAATTCGAAGCCCATATCTAAACATAGTAAAAGCAATTTATAGCAAACCGGTAGCCAACATCAATCTAAATGGAGAGAAACTTGAAGCAATCCCACTAAAATCAGGGACTAGACAAGGCTGCCCTTTCTCTCCATATCTTTTCAATATAGTAATTGAAGTTCTATCTAGAGCAATTAGAAAACAAAAGGAGGTCAAAGGGATACAAATTGGAAAGGAAGAAGTCAAACTATCACTATTTGCAGACGATATGATAGTAGACTTAAACGACCCAAAGAACACCACTAGAGAACTCCTACAGCTGATAAACAACAAGCAAAGTGGACAGATATAAAATCAACTCAAGCAAATCCTATACTCAAAGGATAAGCAGGCTGAGAAAGAAATTAGGGTACTTCACGATAGCCACAAACAATATAAAGTATCTTGGTGTGACTCTAACCAAACAAGTGAAAGATCTATATGAAAAGAACTTCAAGTCTCTGAAGAAAGAAATTGAAGAAGACCTCAGAACATGGAAAAATCTTCCATACTCATGGATTGGCAGGATTGATATAGTAAAAATGACCATCTTGCCAAAAGCAATATATAGATTCAATGCAATCCCCATCAAAATTCCAACTCAATTCTTCATAGAGTTAGAAAGAGCAATTCAAAAATTCATCTGGAATAATAGAAAACCCAGGATAGCTAAAACTATTCTCAAGAGTAAAAGAACTTCTGGGGGAATCAGTATCCTGGACCTCAAGCTGTACTACAGAGCAATAGTGTTAAAAACTGCATGGTATTGGTATAGTGACAGGCATGTAGATCAATGGAACAGAATTGAAGACCCAGAAATGAATCCACACTCCTATGGTCACTTGATCTTTGACAAAGGAGCTAAAACCATCCAGTGGAAAAAAGATAGCCTTTTCAACAAATGGTGCTGGTTCAACTTGAGGTCAACATGCAGAAGAATGCAAATCAATCCAAACTTATCTCCTTGCACTAAGCTCTATTCCAAGTGGATCAAGGACATCCACCTAAAACCAGATACACTGAAACTAATAGAAAGGAAACTAGGAAAGAAACTTGAACATATGGGCACAAGGGAGAATTTCCTGAACAGAACTCCAATAGCTTATGCTCTATGATCAAGAATAGACAAATGGGACCTCATTAAATTACAAAGTTTCTGTAAGGCAAAGGACACTGTCAAAATGACAAAGCGGCAACCAACAAACTGGGAAATGATCTTTATCAACCCTACATCCAACAGAGGGCTAATATTCAATATATACAATGAACTCAAGTTAGACTCCAGAGAGCCAAATAACCCTATTAAAAATGTGGCACAGAGCTAAACAAAGAGTTCTGACCTGAAGAATATCATATGGCTGAGAAGCACCTAAAGAAATGTTCAACATTCTTAGTCATTAGGGGAATGCAAACCAAAACAACCCTGAGATTCCACCTCACACTAGTCAGAATGGCTAAGATCAAAAACACAGGAGACAGCAGTTGTTGGAGAGGATGTAGAGAAAGAGGAACACTCCTCCACTACTTTAAATCCCAAGCATTTAGGAGGCAGAGGTGGTCATATTTTCAAAACTGAGGCTCTCCTGCTCTACAGAGCAAGCTGCAGAACAGCAAAGTTTACACAGAAAAGCTGTGTCAAAGCAAACTAACAGTTCACCAAGAAGAAACTATGTCTCTACAACTGTAGAGATCCTTAATCTTTCACCACGACCCTGTATTCTACAGGTAAATCTTTGATCTTTCATTTACATTTGTTCTCACATGCTAAACTTCTGAGAAATTCTAAGTGGCATGCTACTTTAAGTTGAGCTTTGTTCATTACCTTTTATTGCATCTCTTCCTAGCACATACAAACTTAACTTTGTTTTGCCAGTTTGCCTGAGGTCTTTGTCTATGCCATAATATTTTAATGCCTTTAGGAGAGTTAAGTTTAGAACTCTTTAAATTTTCTGAGTTAGCAATCCTGATGCTTGGAAACAGGGGCACATTTATTTCTTCTTCATGAACTGAATGTTCTGTATGTTCCTTCTTGCTTCATTATAAAATTCCAAAAGTCCACATAGTAAAATTAAGTGGTAAGAACAGGTATTTTTGATTTTTTTCCCACAACCTTAGAAGATGTGCCACTTAATCCAATATCAGATACAATACTTACAAAGAGAAATCATCTATGAAGTTGCAGAAATCTCTCCATTCTTATTATGCTGAGAGTATTATATTAAGTATTACGGTTTTTTCAAATATAATCCTTTGCTTGTTAGTGTAATATTAAAATTAAATTTACCAACCTACCAATGACTGGTGATTATTCAGTCACATTTACTATTCCTGGCCATAGTCTTTTTGCATTTTAAAATTTTCTTGTTATTTGAGGAGCACACAAACAGAAAATAAACTGGTAGCTTTCACAAGTGTTTTCCACATATAAGGAGACATGAACACTACTTTGTGTCTCATCAGAATTTCTAAAATTTCATTTTCCCACTTTATGTACCATTTTAGTGAGTGGAAATCTGTTTAAAAGTTCAAGCAACACCAAATTCATGGTCTCATTTATTGTGTCTGTGTTCTTTTTCTTTTTAAAAAAAATTATTTATTTTATATATATATATATATATATATATATATATATATATGAGAACATTGTGACTGTCTTCAGGTGTACCAGAAGATGGCATCAGATTTCATTACAGATATTTGTGAGCCAACATGTGGTTGCTAGGAATTGAACAGGGGAACTCTGGAAGAACAGCCAGTGCTCTTAAAAGCTGAGGTATCTCTCCAGACCCTGTTTTTGTGTTCTTAAAGAAACATGTGGCTATTAGTTAGACAAGTTGGATAAAAAGGTTTCAGTATTGACTTCATCCATCTTTATTGCTTAAACAGGAGAATTCTTGGACATATTAGCATATTTGTCTATCTTCAGAGTCTAGATGTTTTAAAATCTTATTTATACATTTTTGGAATATAGATTAAAATTATTTAACCAGATGTATTGTATGTAATTCAAATAGTGTATCCAAATAAAATAGTGACATTTAATTTAGTAAAACTTAATGATTAACTAAATTTTAAATTTTAGGGTATATTATGCAAAAGTACTTTTGTAAATTTCAACGCAAGAACAAACAGACAAGAATTAAATGAGAATGAACAGAAGGTATAGAAAAATAAGATTCAAAGTAATTTGAAGAAAGCAATGAGTTAATTAGACATAAAAGGAAATGCAATATTCAATTGTCAACGTATTTCAATAAAGTTATTTTTATAAATGACATAAACTAAATTTCTACTTTTCACAAAATACAGTATTTTTATTTCTTTCAATATTAAATTCTCATAATTAATTTGCTTTAAGATTTAAAATTTTTACAATATGTAAGGTAATATAATATATATATTAACAATTTCAAGTTAAATGCAATTGAAATTTTAAAATATCAATATGCCATATTTCAAGTGCTCTATACTGACGTTATTCAACTTTTACTTTTGATCCATTTAAATGTGGAAACAGTTTCTCTCTTTCTACATATTAGAACAGCCTTCTATCTAAAAACATCATAAAGTACTAGTTGAGTTTTATCTTCTGATCTTTATCTTTGCATTGCTTTACATTGAGGGAAATATAAAGGTCACAAAACAAAAGTGCACTTCACTGAGAAGGAAAGAGCAGTTTCCATAGAGACCCAAATAAAGTCTATAAATATGAATTCTTTCTTCAGACACAAGGCAGGAGAGAAGCCTTCCAATCTTGAATTTTGAATGTGAAATCTGATAAAACAAGACAGAGCTGTTAACATGTTCTGTTACTAAATTATTTGTGTTGAAATTTTTTTGTTTTAAAAATATTTATTGGTTATTTTGTTTATTTATATTCCAAATGTTATCCCTCTTGATCAGGAGACATCCATATAAGGGAGTATCTAGGTTTGGTCCAAGAAGATCCCATCCCACCTCCGACCACATGCCTCAACTCACATGCCCACTCCTGCCCTTCCACCCTAACAGTCACATATGCTGGGGCATCAAGCCTTCACAGGACCAAGAACCTCCCCTCCCTTTTGTTGCCAGAAAAGGTCATCCTCTGCTACATATGCAGCTGGAGCCATGGGTCCCTCCAAGTGTATACTTTTCTTGGTAGTTCAGTCTCTGGGAGTTCTGGAGTTGGGGCAAGTCTGGTTGGTTCTTCCTATGAGGCTGCAAACTCCTTCAGCTCCTTCAGTCCTTCTCTTAACTCCACCACTGGGGTCCCTGTGCTCATTCTGATGGTGGGCTGCAAACAACATCTGTATTGGTAAGGGTCAGGCTCTGGCTGAGCCTCTCAGGAGACACCCTTTAAATGTTCTGTCAGCAAGCACTTCTTTTTTTTTTTTTTAATTTTATTTTCTAAGTTTTTTTTTTATTTACATTCGAGATCATTTCCTCTTTCCCGTTTCCTCCCTCCCCGAAAGTCCCATAAGCCCCCTTCCCTCCCTCTTTTCCCCATTCAACCTCCTCTCGTTTCTCTGTCCTGGCATTACCCTCCATCGAGTCTTTCCAGGACCAGGAGTCTCTCCTTCCATATTCTTAGAAATCTATTGATATGCGAATTGTGGCTAGGGTATTCCTAGATTCTGGGTTAATATTCCATTATCAGTGACGGCATACCATGTGTGTTCTTTGTGATTTGGTTACTTCACTAAGGATGATATTTTCAAGTTCTGACAATTTGCCTAGGAATTTCGTGAATTCATTGTTTTTAATTGCAGAGTAGTATTCCATTGTGTAAATATACCACATCTTCTGAATCCATTCCTCCGTTGAGGGACATCTGGGTTATTTCCAGCTTCTGGCTATTATAAATAAGGCTGCTATGAACATAGTGGAGCATGTGTCCTTATTGCATGCAGGTAAAGCCTCTGGGTATATGCCCAGGAGTGCTATAGCCAGAATCTCCGGGAGTGTCATGCCCAGTTTTCTGAGGAACCGAAAGACTGCTTTCCAGAGTGGTTGTACCAGCTTGCAATTCCACCAGCAGTGGAGGAGTGTTCCTCTTTCTCCACATCCTCACCAACAACTGGTGTCTCCTGTGTTTTTGATCTTAGCCATTCTGACTGGTGTGAGATGGAATCTCAGTGTTGTTTTGATTTGCATTTCCCTAATGACTAAGGATGATAAACATCTCTTTAGGTGCTTCTCAGCCATTAGATATTCTTCAGGTGAGAACTCTTTATTTAGCTCTGTACCCCATTTTTAATAGGGTTACTTGCCTCTCTGTAGTTTAACTTCTTGCGTTCTTTGTATATATTGGATATTAGCCCTATGTCGGATGTAGGGTTGGTAAAGATCATTTCCCAGTTAGTTGGATGCCACTTAGTCTTTTTGACAGTGTCTTTTGCCTTGCAAAAACATTGTAATTTAATGAGGTCCCATTTGTCTATTCTTGATCTTAGAGCATAAGCTATTGGAGTTCTGTTCAGGAAATTCTCCCCTGTGCCCATATGTTCAAGGTTCTTCCCTAGTTTCCTTTCTATTATTTTAGTGTGTCTGGTTTTATGTGGAGGTCCTTGATCCACTAGGAATTGAGCTTAGTGCAAGGAGATAAGAATGGGTCAATTTGCATTCTTCTGCATGTTGACCTCCAGTTGAGCCAGCACCATTTGTTGAAAAGGCTATCTTTTTTCCACTGGATGGTTTTAGCTCTTTTGTCAAAGATCAAGTGACCAAGGAGTGTGGATTCATTTCTGGGTCTTCAATTCTGTTCCATTGGTCTACATGCCTGTCACTGTACCAATACCATCCAGTTTTTAACACTATTGCTCTGTAGTACAGCTTAAATTCTGGCATACTGATTCCCCCAGAGGTTCTTTTACTCTTGAGAATAGTTTTAGCTATCCTGGGTTTTCTGTTATTCCAGATAAATTTTTGAATTGCTCTTTCTAACTCTATGAATAATTGAGTTGGGAATTTGATGGGGATTGCATTGAATCTGTATATTACTTTTGATAAGATGGTCATTTTTACTATATTAATCCTGCCAATCCATGAGCATGGCAGATTTTCCATCTTCTGAGGTCTTCTTCAATTTCTTTCTTCAGAGACTTGAAGTTCTTGTCATACAGATCTTTCACTTGTTTGGTTAGAGTCACGCCAAGATACTTTATATGGTTTGTGGGTATCGTGAAGGGTATCATTTCTCTTACTTCTTTCTCAGCCTGCTTACCCTTTGAGTATAGGAAGGCTACTGACTTGCTTGAGTTGATTTTATATCCGGCCACTTTGCTGAAGTCGTTTATCAGCTGTAGGATTCTCTGGTGGAGTTCTTTGGGTCACTTAATTATACTATCATATCATCTGCAAATAGTGATAGTTTGATTTCTTCCTTTCCAATTTGGATCCCTTTGACCTCTTTTTGTGGTCTAATTGCTCTAGCTAGAACTTCAAGTACTATATTGAAACGATATGGAGAGAGAGGGCAGCCTTGTCTAGTCCCTGATTTTAGTGGAATTGCTTCAAGTTTCTCTCCATTTAGACTGATGCTGGCTACTGGTTTGCTGTAAATTGCTTTTACTGTGTTTAGATATGGGTCTCGGATTCCTTATCTTTCCAAGACCTTTAGCATGAAAGGATGCTGAATTTTGTCAAATGCTTTCTGAGCATCTAATGAGATGAGCATGTATTTTTTTTTCTTTGAGATTTTTTATATAGTGGATTACATTCATGGATTTCCTTATATTGAACCATCCCTACATCCCTGGGATGAAGCCTACTTGATCGTAGTGAATGATCATTTTGATGTGTTCTTGGATTCGGATGGCAAGAATTTTATTGAGTATTTTTGCATCAATATTCATAAGAGAGATTGGCCTGAGATTCTCTTTCTTTGTCGGATCGTTGTGTGCTTTTCGTATTAGTGTAATTGTGCCTTCATAGAACGAGTTGGGTAGTGTTTCTTTTGTTTCTATTTTGTGGAACAGTTTGAAGAGTATTGGTGTTAGGTCTTCTTTGAAGGTCTGATAGAATTCTGCACTAAAACCATCTGGACCTGTGC
Organism: Tokudaia tokunoshimensis; assembly: GCA_036184795.1. Lineage (NCBI taxonomy): Eukaryota > Metazoa > Chordata > Mammalia > Rodentia > Muridae > Tokudaia > Tokudaia tokunoshimensis. The sequence goes on from BTHU01000008.1 coordinate 11,507,272, forward strand.
TTTTTTGGTTGGAAGACTTCCAATGACAATTTCTATTCCTTCAGGGGTTATAGGACAGTTTAGATGATCTATTTGATCCTGATTTAATTTTGGTATTTGATATCTGTCAAGGAAATTGTCCATTTCCTCGAGATTTTCTAGTTGTGTTGAATACAGGTTTTTGTAGTAGGATCTGATGATTTTTTGAATTTCCTCAGTTCTGTTGTTATCTCTCCCTTTTCATTTCTGATTTTATTAATTTGGATATTGTCTCGGTGCCCTCTGGTTAGTCTGGCTAAGGGCTTATCTATCTTGTTGATTTTCTCAAAGGACCAACTCCTCATTTAGTTGATTCTTTGTATGGTTTTATTTGTTTCTACTTGATTGATTTCAGCCCTGTGTTTGATGATTTCCTGCCTTCTACCCCTCTTTGGTTTATTTGTTTCTTTTTGTTCCAGGGGTTTCAGGTGTTCCATTAAGCTGTTAGTGTATGCTGTCTCCCGTTTCTTTTTGGTGGCACTCAAGGCTATGAATTTTCCTCTTAGCACTGCTTTCATTGTGTCCCATAAATTAGGGTATGTTGTGCATTCATTTTCATTCAATTTCAAAAAGTCTTTGATTTCTTACTTTATTTCCCCCTTGACCAAGTTATCATTGAGTAGAGCATTGTTCAGCCTCCATGTGTACATGGGTTTTCTTTTGTTTTTGTTGCCATTGAAGACCACCCTTATTCCATTGTGATCTGATAGGAGGCATGGGATTAGTTCTATCTTCTTATATCTGTTGAGGTCTGTTTTGTGACCAATTATATGGTCAATTTTGGAGAAGGTACCATGAGGTTGAGAAGAAGGTAAATTCTTTAGCTCTAGGATGAAATGTTTTATATATATATAATCTGTTAGTTCCATTTGGTCTAAGGCTTCAATTAGAATCACTGTGTCCCTGTTTAGTTTCTGCTTTCCTGAACCATCCATTTCAGAGAGCAGGGTGTTGAAGTCACCCACTATTATTGTGTGAGGTGCGATGTGTGCTCTGAGCTTTAGTAAAGTTTCTTTTACTAATGAGGGTGCCCATGCATTTGGAGCATAGATATTCAGAATTGAGAGTTCTTGTTGGTGGATTTTTCCCTTGATCTGTATGTAGTGTCCTTCTGTGTCTTTTTTGATAATGTTAGGTTGAAAATCAATTTTATCTGATATTAGGATGGCTACTCCACCTAGTTTCTTGGGGCCATTTGCTTGAAAAATTGTTTTCCAGCCTGTTACTCTGAGGTAGTGTTTGTCTTTGACATTGAGGTGCGTTTCCTTCATACAGCAAAATGCTGGGTCCTATTTACATATCCTGTCTGCTAGTCTATGTCTTTTTATTGGGGAATTGAGACCATTGATATTAAGAGAGATTAAGGCATAGTGATTATTGCCACCTGCCTTTCTTGATGCTATCTTTATCTTTCAGTGGTTATCTACTTCTGGGTTTGAAGCAAGAAAGTTACTATCTCATTTTTTCCAGGGTGTTGTTTCTCTCCCTGTATTGGCGGTTTCCACCTATTATCCGTTGCAGGGCTGGATTTGTGGAAAGATATTGTGAAAATTTGGTTTTATCATGGAATATCTTGGTCTCTCCATCTATGGTGATTGAGAGTTTTGCTGGGTATAGTAGTCTAGGCTGGCATTTGTGCTCTCTTAGTGTCTGCATGAGATCTGCCCAGGATCTTCTGGCTTTCATCTTCTCTGGTGAGAAGTCTGATGTGATTCGGATAGGTCTTCCTTTGTATGTTACTTGGTCCTGTTCTCTTACTGCATTTAATATTCTTTCTTTGTTTAGTACATTTGGTGTTTTGATTATTATGTGACGGGAGGTATTTCTGTTTTGGTCCAGTCTGTTTGGAGTTCTATAGGCTTCTTGTACATTCATCGGCATCTCTCTCTTTAGTTTAGGGAAGTTTTCTTCTATAATTTTGTTGAAGATGTTTGCTGGTCGTTTAAGTTGCAAATCTTCACTCTCATCTATACCTATAATCCTTAGGTTTGGTCTTCTCAATGTGTCCTGGATTTCCTGGATTTTTTGGGTTACACGTTTTTTGCATTTTGCATTTTCTTTGACTGTTGAGTCGATGCTTTCTATGGTATCTTCAGCACCTGAGATTCTTTCTTCCATCTCTTGTATTCTATTGTTGATGTTTGCATCTATGACTCCTGATTTCTTCCCAAGGTTTTCTATCTCCAAAGTTGTCTCCCTTTGTGATTTCTTAGTTGTTTCTACCTCTTTTTTTAGATCCTGGATGGATTTGCTGAGGTTTTTCACTTGTTTGTTTGTATTTTACTGTATTTCTTTAAGGTATTTATGCATTACCTCTTTCAGTATTTCTGCCTGTTGACCCAAGTTCTCCTGCATTTTTCTGTGCGATTTTTGTGCTTCCTTCTCATGGGATTACATCTGTTGATCCATCGTCTCCTGCATTTTTTTAAGCAGTTCTCGTGTTTCCTTTGTAAGGCCATCGATCCATTGATTCATTTCTTTAAGCACTTTTTGTGTTGCCTCCCTATGGGCATCCATCTGTTGACCCATATTCTTCTGCATTTCTTTATGCAATTTTTGTGATTCCTTTGCAAGTGCATCTACCCGTTGATTCATTTCTTTAAGCGATTTTTGTGTTGTCTCCTTGTGAGCCTCCATCTTTTGATTCATGTTCTCCTGCATTTCTCTAAGCGATTTTTGTGTTTCCTTTGTAAGGGCTTTTAACCGTTGATTCATGGTCTCCTGTAATTCTTTATTAGATTTATTTGTGTCCTTCTTGTGATCCTCTAATAGCATCATGAGAAGTGATTTTAAATCGAGATCTTGTCTTTCGGGTGTGGTGGGGTATCCAGGACTTGCTGCTGTTGGAGAGTTGGGTTTGGATGGTGCCATAATACTTTGATTTCTGTTAGTAACGTTCCTACGTTTGCTTTTTGCCATCTGGTTACCTCTGATGTTAGTTGGTCCTGCTGTCACTGGCTGTTAGTTGGACCTCCTGTGAGCCTGCAAAGATATTTCTGGCCCCCCTGGATTACCAGGATTCCCCTGGCACCGATTTCTGGGGCCTGCCCTGCTCCTGAGTGACTTTGGAGCCCTGATGTGCCTTGCCCCAAGTGATGTTATATTGGGGAGTCCCTGCACATCCAAAGGCTCAGCGTAATGGATTTCCAGAGCAGAGGTCACCAAAGGGAGGCTGGTAGGCTCCTGCCCTGTGCAGGGGTGTGTGATCTCTCCCAGAGTTGGGGGGAGGGGGCGTCCCTCTGCAAGGCAGAAGTCCCACAGCAGAGTGCCATGCTGGTTACTGCAGGTCTGCCCAGCTCTTGGGAGCAGCGTACACACAAGCCCCCTGAGACCCAAGCGATATTATGCCTTTCTGTCTCCAAGCCTGGCACTCCCAACTACCTGACCACTGGGGCAAAGATGGCAGAGTGCACTGTGCACTCTCTCGGTGGCACTGGTCACCCTGCAGAGGGGGTGGCCTACAGCAAATCTGGTGCCCAGACGACCACAGCGCTGTCCCATTCTTGAGAGCAGACAGGAGCCCCAATAGGCCATGTCCCAAGCGATTTTATATTGGGGAGAACCTGGGTACCTGTCTCTTCAGTGCAGTCTACCAGAACAGAGGTCGCCGAAGGGTAGCAAGCACTTCTTGACATCAGCAAGAGTGTCTGTGTCTGGTCACTGCATATGAGATGGAGCCTCTGGTGGGGCAGTATCTGTTTGGCCTTTCCTTCAGTCTCTGCTCCACTCTTTGTCCCCGTATTTCCTTTAGACAGGAGCAATTCTGGCTTAGAATTTTGAGAAAGGTAGGTGGCCCCATCCCAAAACCAGGGGCAGTGCCTAACCTCTGAATATGGTCTTTACAGGTTCTCTTTCCCCTTTGTTGGGTATTTCAGCTAATGTCATCCCCACTGGATCCTAGGTGTTTCTTGCTTTCCTGGCATCTGGTACTTCTGTTGGCTACCCCCCAGTTCCCCATTCCCCATCGCTACACATCTCTGTTCAATTTCCTGACCTTCTGTACAACTCCCCCATCTTCTCCCACACCTCATCCTGTCCCCATTTTTTTCTGACCCCTCATCTCTTTCTCCCAAGTCCTGCCTACCCTCTACCCCATATTTTGTTCCCCCTACTAGGTAGGACTGAGTCATCCATACATTAGTCTTCCATTTTCTTGACTTTCATATGATCTGTAAGTTGTCTCATGGGTATTCCAAGCTTTTCCTAATGTCAACTTATAAGTGAGTACATAGCACGTGTGTGTTTTTCTGTGACTGGGTTACCTCACTCAGGATGATATTTTCTAGTTCCATCCATTTGCTTGCGAATTTGATGAAGCCGTTGTTTTTAATGGCTGAGTAGTACTCCATTGTATAAATGTACCACATTTTCTGTATCCCTCTGTTGAGGGATATCTGGGTTGTTTCCAGCTTCTGAATATTATAAATAAGGCTACTATGAACATAGTGAAGCATGTGTCCTTGTTATATGTTTGAGCATCTTTTGGGTATATATCTAGAAGTGGTATAGCTGGCAGCAACCCACTGTTTTGAAAAAAAATTTTACCAATCCTACATCTGATAGAGGCTAATATCCAATATATACAAACTACTCAAGAAATTAGACTCCTGAGAACCAAATAACCCTAATAAAATGGGGTACAGAGCTAAACAAAGAATTTTTAACTGAGGAATATTGAATGGCAGAGAAGCACCTAAAGAAATATTTAACATCCTTAGTCATCAGGGAAATGCAAATCAAAACAACCCTGAGATTTCTCCTCACACCAGTCAGAATGGCTAAGATCAAAAACTCAGGTGACAGCAGGTGCTGGAGAGGATGAGGAGAAAGAGGAACACTTCTCCACTGCTGGTGGAATTACAAGCTGGTACAACCCCTTTGGAAATCAATCTAGTGGTTCCTTAGAAAACTGGACATAGTACTATCTGTGTATTGAAATTTTTATATTTTTTAAATCACAAATGAAATGGAACCTACTTCTAACATTTCTTTTTAAAACTGATAACATCCCTTTTAGGGATTCCATAAAAATATATTTGTGGAATGGATAATGATTAGCCCAAAACTGAAGTTACTGAGCAAATGTGAGATGTACCCCTTAGGAAAATACACTTGTTCTACAATGAGTTCCATGTGCAGTTGCTCAGAAGATTGTTTTAAGTAAGTCATATTACATTTCTATTTTCAGTAAAAAATATTTACATTATAAGTATTTTAAGTACTAATGTAATTTTACAAATATTACCAAATATTAGGTTATGAAATGAAATTTTATCCTTATAATTGAGTTTACCTGTACCCTTGATTAAAGTCAATCTGGGACAGATACTTGCAGCCAATCATTGGACTGACCAGGGACACCCTAATAGAGGAGTGAGGGGAAGGACTGAAGGAGCTGAAAAGGTTTGCAGCCCCATAGGAAGAACAACAATATTAACCAACAAGTTCCCCTCCCCCAGTGTTCCCAGGGACTAAACCACCAACCAAAGAATACACATGGAGGAACACATAGCTCCAGCTGCATGTGCAGCAGAGGATGGCATTATCTGGCGGCAAAGAGAGGGGTGGTTCCTTGATCCTGTGAAGGATTGATGCCCAAGGATAGGGGAATGCTAGGGCAGTGGGGCAGAAGTGGTCATGTGCGTGGGAGAGCACCCTCACTGAGTTGGGGTGGGATAGGGGTCCGCAGCAAGGAAACTGGGAAGTGAGGTAACATTTGAAATTCAAGTAAACAATGTTCAATTAGAAAAAGAAAAGAAGTCAATCTGGGATGCAATTTTACCTTCATATACAGTCTATTCTCAATCGCAACAGCTCAATGAGTTAATTGAAATATTGAAACTATTCATAAGAAATGCATTGACGGCTAGCATCTGCCACTGTATCTTTAAGGTTCTGGCAGGGCCCCTCAGGAGACAGCCAAAATAGCCTCCTTTCTGCAAGCACTTCTTGTCATCTATAATAGTGTCAGGGTTTGATGACAGTTTATAAGTCAATGGGGGAGTTAGAGGGAGAACTGGAGGATCTGAAAGGGTTTGAAGCCCCATGGGAAGAAGGATGGTGTTGGCCAAACAAACCTCCCAGGGCTCCCAGGGACTAAGGAATCAACCACAGGGTACACATAGTTTCAGCTACAATTGTGGTGGAGGAATGACTTGTTGGGCACCGGTGGGAGAATAAGTCCCTGGTCCTATGAAGGCTTGATAGATGTCCCAGCATGGGAAAATAGAGGAGGGTTAGGTGGGAGTGGGTTGGGCAGAGGAGCACCTTTCTGGATGCAGGGGGGTGGGAGGATAGGTTAGGGGTTTTCTGGGAGGGGGTAACTTAGAAAGGGTATAACATTTGAAATGTATATGAAGAATATATTCAATTATAAAAAAAAGAAATGCATTGACATGAACATTCACAGACTACGTTTATCATTATTCCCTAAATAACATGCCTAAGGGTAACCTGTTGTGCGCTTTTCTAATAAATGCTGTAAGCAATGTAATGATGAGAGATCATGAATAAATTACATGCTAATACAAAACTTTTTATAAAAGATAACCATCCATGAAGGCCTTGGAGCTAATCAACCATGACACTGAGCAATTAAAATTTATGTTTGTACCTGAAAACAATTTTTAAGATTTACAAAGATCTTAGAAAATGAGATGGTTCTACAATCAAGAAGTGTGGTGAGATTAACATTTACAATTTTGGAAAATATTTTGTGTGGATATTTTATATGTATATGTATATGTATACATGTATATGCATATGTGTGTGATATAATACATATATGTACTATATCACACATATATCATATATATGTATATATCAGATATATGAATACATACATACCCCTACATACATATATACATATATATCACACAAATATTTTTATATATATATAACACACAAGTATATATCACATGCATTTATACATCACACATATACATGTGTAAACCATACACACATATATATGTGTGTATATATATTATATAAATATATATGTATATATGTATGTATATATTTAAGAAACATTTTTTTTCTGTGTAGCCCTGGCTTTCTGTGAACTCCCTTTGCAAACCTAGCTGGCCTTGAACGCTGAATATCTTTGTCTCCTTTGAAGACTCATTTGCTTATATGTGCTAAAAATTCAAACATTTGATCAATAAACATGCATGAAATATGTCAGGATTTGAAAATATTATGTAACATTCCGTTTTCCTAAAGACAGTTAAAAGCAAAGTATTTCTAGACAAGGAGGAAAATGATAAAAGGAAAGATAAGTAAATTATGAACCTTGATAGACCCTACAAAAATTCTATAATGACTATTCCTCACTATACAAAACTTGCTTTTTCCTATGTGTCTGAATATGCTAGAAGAGTTCTAGTTTTGTTTATTTCCTCAATTTATCTCAAAGTACTAAAAGAAGTAGTTATTCAAGAGCAATTTAGTGAAAGAGCTTATACTGAATTCTTTGAATGCATGAATGAACACAATATCTTTCTAAGAGTGAATTTATTCTTGTCCTGCAATTTTATCTACTTCCATATTTTTGCTGATACATAATTTAAGTATAACTGTCAGGGATTTTGTATAATGAGATTTTATTTCATTACATATTTTCCAACAAGGTATAGTATATCTATGTTTTCCTTTTCTGTCACTATTCAGGAGAATGTAGATTAGAATCTGTTTCTAAATTATTTATGTTATTATGTGTAAGAAAAATGAATACTTTTCTTTTGTTAATATTCTTTAGTAGTTTATAGTCTTCTTGGACTTGCATTTTTGTACATTTTGAAAGACTTTATTTTTAGTTATATATGCAAATATTTGTCTGTTTAAAGATTTGCATACAGACTTGTAATAGGGAGTTGTGAGCTGCCTAAAATGAGTGCAAGGAACTGAACTTGGGTCTGCTGAAAGAGCAGTTTGTGCTCTTAACAGCTGAAACATCATTTGAGTAACCAATTTTTTCATATTTCTTATTTAATGTAAGATCCCAACTCAATATATTACTTAAATCTTGTTAGAATCAAGTCTTCCCATGATCCCAATGTTCAGCTAAGTAGTTCAAATGATATTTTTATCACATCTATTAAAGAATTATTGTCCTCATTTCAAATGAAAAAAATCATTAAATAAATTAGTGTAATCTGTTCATGTTTTCTGGAAATTCACGGTGAAAGTTATATATACATATTTTAATTTTATGCATTAAATGAAAATAACTTTCTCTCAAGAGAGGGCTTAACATGATGACTTAAGTCATATATACATACATACATACATATACATATATATATATGATTTCATCAGCTAGATCACTGGGATACATTCAGCAGCTCTGAAATTAACTATTGTTCATGGCTAATGATACAAAGATTCCCATACTTAAAATTATTTATTGCATTTGCTTTTGGTAAAGTGGTTGCAAATTTATAATGAACATTTCTTTTATTTTAGTAATTAAATGGGTATTTGACGAACTTGAAGGTAGTGAGAATTTTGTTCCCTAGTCAATGATTTAATTCTTTTATGATACTTCTAATTTTGATACAGGTGAAGTTTAATTTTAATCAGTAAATTAAACTTAAAAATCTAATTGGACTCCTCTCACCAAGACAATGAGTTAAATAAGATTTTTAAGAGGACATTAAAATAGCAAGTGTACATTTGTAATAAAAAATAATGTTCATATAAAATTCTTTAGTTATGAAAAGAATATTCCCAATGCTATGCACTAAGCTCTTGGTTATTAATTCATGATCATTCATATTTATTTATTTACTGAATTGAGTACCATGAGTTAGAATAATTACTATTAGGATTAATTACTTGATACAGTATATTTCAAACATTTGCATGACAGATAAGTGATAAGCCTTTAATGTTTATTAAAATTAATCTGGTGTGTGTGAATCTTTTGCTAGAATGTTTTTTCTTGTGCCACTTTGGTGTAAAACCTGAGGAGGCCAAAGGTGAGTCAGACTCTGGAACTACACATGGTTGAGAGCCAACTTGAGGGTATGGGAATGGAAACCCTGGTTCTCTCACTATTGAGCCAACTTTCAAGCCTGCCAGACATGTGAATCTTTAATATGAACACTGTTTAAAAACTGTATGCAGAATTAAGTTAAGAATTCATATTCTAGGAAGTAAATGTTTCCTTTTTATGTTCTAGTGAATCCAATTTTATTACTAGCAGTTTGTTTTTAAGTTCTCTATAAGGAGTATAAATTATTCATCTGTTACACCAGATCGGAATAAAGGAGTAGAGAGAAAAACAGCTAGAATCAGAAGTCAGTGCTCTTCCACCAATGGTTTCTTCTGTCCTCTCACAGTACCAAGGCTCAGCTGATCTTCCTGAGCCTGTCACACCATCAAAGTCAGTACCACTTGGACAATTCTCACCCTATGACATATTGGTGTCAGTATGAAGGACATTGGCTGCCTCTGGAAAACAACTTCTGTGTATTCTCAGGTAACTTGTTCTAGAAGATTCCACTTCAATGATGCTGCCTCTTTTTTCTTTCTTTGTTTTTTATGTACCTTATTTTATATCCCAATCACAGTTTCTCCTGCCTCCTCTCCTTTCTGTTCTTACTTCCAACATCCTCTCCCAACCGCCATCTATGCCCCCTTCATTCTCTCCAGAAAAAGGCAGGCCTCCTACAGATAGCAACCATCCACACCATATCAAGATGCAGTAAAACTAGGCAGCTATTCTCCTATTAAGCCTGCTTGGGCTTACCAATAGAAGGAAAATATCTCCAAAAAGGTGTCAGAGCAGGGGCATCTAATGCTCCACATCTCATAAAAAGACCAATCTGCACAACTGCAGCATATGTGGAAAGGCTCAGCCCCATGCATCCTTGCTAGTTAGCAGTCCAGGTTCTGTGAGCCCCTACAGACTCAGATCAATTGTTCCTGGGGGTTTTCATGTAGGTGTCCTTGCCCCTTTGCCAGCTACATTTCTTCCTCCTCCTCTTCCACAGAATTCACCAAACTCTATTTGATGTTTGACTGTGAGTCTTTGTATCTATTTCTATCAGTATCAGGGTGATGTCTGTCCAATGAAACCTGGGCTAGGTACCAATCTATGAGTACAGAATAATATATTTAGGAATCATTTTGATTCTTTGTCTTTTTGCCATTTGTGTTTGGTTCTATCCTAAGTGTCTGGGTTATCAAGCCTCTAGTTCTTAGCTCTCCAGGCATCTGACTCTCATGGCACAAGTCTTAAGACATATTCATTGGGTGGCCACTCCCTTAATATTGAGCATATGTCCCAGGACTGATCCATTAGGCCCACTGTTCTTTCTCTAGAGTTGAACCCTGACCTTGAGTTAAGATCCTTCAGGGCTTCTTAATGAGGAGCTCTATGAACATCTGTGCCAAATTAATCCACCAATTAGGATTTAGAGATAGAGGATTTGCTTAGGAACATGTCTTTATTGTATACTTATCCTGCTCCCATTGGTTGGTGTATTCAACAGTGGCAGTGCATTTTCCCTGTCTAACATTGATCTTGTCAACCAGGTTGTCACTTAAACATGCACATGTCGCTTTCTGCCAAGCAGTATATCAATTCCCAGGGAGGGCTTGGGAATTTAAACTTTACTTGACCTCTACTTAAAATGGAAATCTTATTTCAAGTAATTATTTTTATATTTGTTCATGTATCTTTTTTATGTCAGGATATAAGCTTATTGTGAGTAACTATACAAAGCAGTTCTACTGACTTCTATCATGATTGGTTTCCAAGGGCACAAAACTCAACAGAATATGTAATCAACTTGGGTATGAGAAAGTTTCCTAGCAACAGCAGAAACAATACATTAGAAAGCTTTTTATTATATTAGTAACAGCACAAAATAGCAGGCTAGTAAGATAACAGTTATTTAAGTCTTAACATTAAAGAGTGTTATCCAGTGATGAGTGCTGTCCTACCTGGGTTTCATAATTCAGGTATAGCCTCTGATAAAGCAGCTACTGTTGTGGGGATGCCTCTCTCTCTCTCTCTCTCTCTCTCTCTCTCTCTCTCTCATTCTTCTGTCATATATAATATCCTGATGGAAGTTTTCCCACTGTACTTTCATCTTCCCCTCCTCCCTCCAGTAACTTTTTTCATTGCCTCCTTTCTCGCCAAGATTCACTCTCCTCTTGCCTCTCCCTATAAAAGAAGAGGCCTCAACTAAAAACAATGTAACAATTTACAATAAGTACAGGGACATACCACCACATCAAGGGTGGACAAACTAACCTATTAGGGAATAAAATGCCCCACAAGTAGGCAAGAGTCAGAGATAGACCCCTACCCACACTGTCAGGGTTTCCACAAGAATATCATGCTACTCAGCCATAATAATAACCACTAATTTTTCAGCTCTAGCTAACCAGCATTGAGTATACCAGAAGAGAAAAAGTTGCTATCGGTTTGATATAGTAGTTCTGTTATTTTGCTATGCACAGTCCTAGATAACGAGAACCACAGAATCTTAATTCAAAATAAGAAATCATTCTGAGAGAGTCTTTAATCTTCCTTCTGAAACTTCACAAGTCAGTCCTCTATCTTACATATTGCCCTCCACATTCTTTCCTTCTAAATTCCTACTGAACAGTTCATGAAGCACTGAACATCTGTGGCTTTTCTTGCACAAAGCTATGAAGTCTTTTCAGAATCATCTCCAAGCATGGTCACACATGTCACAGCAATGTTCCACTAGCCTAGTGTCTACTTGCATTAATCTGACGTTAGTACTGCTGTGAATAAAAACTAAGACCAAAGCAACTTGGGGACAAAAACATTTTCTTCAGCTTATACCTCCGTATCACAGTTCATCATCTAATGAAGTCAGGCCAGTTACATCTACAAGGTGGTGTACAAATGTGGGGCCTAAAAATGGGAGATTCACTGGGTAACACTGTCTTGGAGTGGAGCTCCACAGAAAACAGAAGAAAAGTAACAGTATCCTGTATGGTGGTAAGACCATACAGCATTAATTAAATTAAATTAATGCATTAATTAAAATTAATTAAAACAAACAGCATTAATGCTAGGGCTACCAATAAATTTTATATTTTTATGTATTTTTTGGAGGCCTTTGTTGCAAAAGGTGCATACAAAGAGGATACAGGCTAGGTTGAGACAGTGTTGACCCAACACAGATCTCACCTAGGGATTGACAGCACATATGGAAGAGAGGAATTCTATATAAGCAGTTGTCCACAGTCAAAAAGAGCTACGTCAGGTGAGAGGAGCAGGGTTTAAAAAAACACATATTAAAAAAATTCTTAGCTCAAGTAGATTTGCACTGGGCATGATTCCCAGGTGTAGGAATGGTAAATATATAATTGACACGACATAGAAAAAAAGAATGGGTATAGATAGGCCGTTGTCACCTGTCTGGGGTATGCTAACAAAGAATATGGATATTAGCTATTTCAGAGCTCTCCTAGGGCCAGGAGGAAATCGGGAGACATCCTACTTCTTCTCTGGCATGTACTGGAGATTAGATTCAAGTTCTCTTTCCTCTCTGTCTATTGTCCAGATTGTTTGCTAGAGGTTGAATTTTGCTTCCTAAAGTCGTGGTTGTACTCAGGTGTTATATGAAAAACTTAAAAATTATAAATTTCCAGTGTTCCATTGGCTGCAGTTTGCAGTTCGATCACAGTCTTTGCCAATTAGCAGCTGAATTATATACCTGAGAAATCCCCACAGACAACTTTAATTTCTAATTATAATCTTGTTGCTTTTAACTTTTGGACCTTGTATCTTAAAACAGATTGGTTGCCTTCACATAGGATCGCTTTCAGCAAGCTCAGTTATTCATCATGGCAGTTATTCATGGCTAAGAAGACATGCATTGAGTGCATATTTATATGTCCTTTTGGGCTTTGGTCTGAATGGGAAGAGTGTGCTTTTGAAGGCTGGTGGCCAGGGACAGGCAACCACTGTTCTTGAGCTCCTATCAAGCTAAGACAGACACATACATCCAAAAGTCATGTTTTTTTGTCCACGATGGGTAAGAAGGAGCAATATAGACATGGACCTAAGACAGGCATGGTCACCTAACCACTCTACACCCTAGATGGGAATATGAAAAAAAAAGTAAATCTTGTGTCCCCATCCAGCTCATCTTTAAAAAAAAAAAAAGGGGGGGGGGGAATTGTGCCCTTCTCCCAGCCTTGAGCAGGCTAAATAAACCTTAAGTGTTTGCCACAGTTGAACCTTAGCCATTCAAGTAGAGTCAATTTCCTACAGGAGCAGACTGCCTGCTGAGCTTGCTTTGCAACTCAATCCAGCTGAAACAACAAATGGGGTCTGTGGACTTTCCCTATATAAACATAGTGCTGACTAATAAATTGGATCCTTGATTATAAACTTTGTCTTGACTTCATACTTCTCTTATGCATTCTCATTTTTTTTTTTAATTTCCAGCCCCCCTTTCAGGGAACTGAGTTCATCCATGGCTGCTGGACAGCTACAGCCATAAATTAAACACGGCAAGAAAATGTAAGCAGTAACCAATGCAGTGGCTATGGAGGGGTGCTGATTATTGGCTTGCTCAGACTACTTTCTTATAAAACCCAGGCCCACCAGTCTAGGTATGTCACCACACATAATTGCCTGGGCCCTCCCACATCAATCATTATTCAAGAAAATGCCCTGGTGCCTGACCTGATCTTGTGAACGTATTTTCTAAATTAAGGTTTCTTCTTCTCAAATGACTTCAATTTGTGATAAGTTGACAGAAAACTATGCAGAACCAATTAAATTGGCTAGTGGCTCTGAAATTCTAGCATTTTCCTTGCATGTAAATGTAGTCTAATAGACATTTGTAGTGCTATGTGGCTGATATTGTAGTCAATCTTTGGGATAATGTCATCCATATCTATTCCATGATCCTTTCCACAACAATCATAAAGAAAGGAACCTGAGTATGAAGGCATTTGTTATTTCTTTTACAAAGTGCTTAAACAAGACACTCCAACTCCTGGCTCCTGGCTACACTGAGGGATAAGAGAAGGGAAGACTACACATGGCAAAAATAGTTATATACTTTCATAAAATATTAGAGTAATAAAAGGTCAATTTGTTGAGTTTTGTACTTAAGAATGAAGATATATGAGACAAATTAAAATCATACAGAAATAACAAATGGAGACTGTTTCTACGGTAGGAAGTATATAACATTCATACCTTAGATTTTAGAAAAGCTTTTATGTGTCTAATGTGATTAATCCTACACATACTAGCATTGCTGTATCTAATTTTAATCATTTCAGCTATACTGGAGTAATATAAAACTTCAATATAAAAGAGGAAACATGGAAAACAAACAGGTTGAAAACCATGAGTGAACTAAGAGAAGTAAGGGATGAAGAGTCTGTAATTCAAAAGTGTTGCAGAGTCCTGAACATATGGAGTGAGGGATATGAAGTCTGGTAGGTGCAGGGCTGAGGAACAAATCATGGAAGTGACTGGCAAGCTGGTCAGCTTCCAGCACAAGAATTATTGTTATCTTTAGAGTAGAAAATGTTGATCCATACTTATAGATTCCCAACATTCTTTAACAGAAAATGTTTGACAATTTCAGTAGCAATTGTAAAAAGAGACATTGAAGCTTATTCCTAAAGTATAGGTGCAAGTCTCCAGAAACTTGAGGAAACTTGAAGGCATCAGTTTTTAAGGAACTGTGACAGCTGTCAGCATGCACTTAACCCCTACTGATTAAGAGAGACAAAAACAGAAAGAATACTCAGGAAAGCATTAAGGACACTCGAACAGAAAGAGTTCAACTCAGCAGACAGGGTTCACACTGAACCTGGGAACAAATGCAATTCTTAGGGTTTATTTGACAATCTTTCATATCCTAACGTTTGTCTTTCTCATCTTCCAATCATCTATTAGTAGGTAAAATTTATCTTTACATACTGTTAATGTAATAACAGTATTAATAATGAATATAATATTTAAGAACTCAAGTCATAAAAATAAATTTTATCAAAAGTATAATCCACTCTTCAACTCATAGACCCTCAAAATAAAACATGAAAAATTAAAAATCACTAAATCTTATATAAATGTATAGATTTACCTAAACAAACATTATTCAAAATACAGTCATATGGCGAATGATAATCTTAATATAATGTCATGTCAAACATTTAATGAACACATAAAAATTACTATGTGAAACGATACACCGTGGCATTTATAATATTTGATTTTAAGTCATTAGATAATATGCACTAGCACCACTGACTTTGTAACATCATACTGCTCTCTGTTTAAAGAGCAGAAGTTTCACACTAAACAGACACTCTTTCAGTGGAATGTAAATGCACCATAAATTATGCCACAATGTAGAATTAAATGTAGCCAATAGTTCAAACTTCTGAGGGAAAGTCAATTCTAACTCACAAGCTGTTATTCATATAAATCATTAATCAATTTAAAATCAGTGAGAAGTGACCAAGTCTGTCAAATCTGAAATAATTCCCATCTCCTTCTTTGTGATGGTTATAAAAGAAAAGCAAGCTCCATATTGTGGAATGCCAAGAAAAGCATAACAGAAAAATAAAACTTCTCAGGAATAAAAGATTATAGGATAATTTTCTTATATAAAAATAATTCTGTCCCATTAAAACAGAGGACACATATTTATCATTCAACCACATTATTTCACATTATCGGCTTACACTTATAAAGAGTTTTTTGTCAGATCATGGAAAAATATCTGATTACTATATTATTGTGCCTGTTCAGGATTGTATAACCCAAAAGAACTCCAAGGAGCTAATCACAATAGGATCTGTTTATTCTAGCTTGAACTTGCTCTCACTGCAGACCCTGACACAACAGCATTGGAGGGTGAAGTCAGAGCCCACTTTCAAGCAAACATTTATAGAGGCAAACAAGATGGTATTCAGCTTGGCATACTTCTGATTGGGGAGCTATTATGAAATTCACTGCCATTTACAATGATTGGCTGATGCTGGAAGCCAACCTATTAACTTTTATAAGTAAATATCTTTAGGTACAACTGTAATTTCTGTTTTCCTCCTGATTGGTAGTTGTTAGGGTATGACCTGGAAACTATTGCTAGGTTCAGGCTTGTGGGTAACTTGAGTTCAACCTTAGGTCAGGTTCTCTAAGATGGAGCCTGAACCCAAGACAGAGTGGTCTGATCTCTCAATAACATTACCATATTACTATTATTTATGTGTTTTTTCATGATGATGCAAATGACAACTTGTTAATGTAAGTAAAATTAATAAAGCAAACAAAAATGTCAGATAAAATATCCAATACTTAATAACACATTGGAGGTTTTTAAAAAAAGTTGTTGATTATCACCAAAAGTCCAAAGTCAATAGTGTTATTAAATAAATATAGAATAAGATAATAGAAAAATGAAAATGAACTTTGAACTTGATATACCTTAATAAGATTAAGTATGGCTGAAATGAGAAAGGAGAGAAGATGAGTTCAGGTGTGCATGTAAAGACATTACTGGATTCTTTGGGAGCCAACTGTTGATAATGGATACTACAAAAGTGATTTTACATAGAAAGTATAATCCTATTAAAGTGACACTAAAAATGAGTCATACTTAATTGATTGTTGTACTCTATTTATCGATGTTTCTCCTGGCCCAGTTTATGAATTAAGTACTTGGGATGGAAAATCAAAAATGTATATTTTTCAGCCTTGAAATATTGCAAACTCTACAAAAGAGGTCTCTGATATAAGCATATACATTAAAACACAATGGAGCTATTTCCAAGGTGAATCAAAATGCTAATCTGGAGACAAGTTTTATGATATGCTTATAACACAAAATAAAACTCAATTGAAATGACTGAAATTTGATTTGAAATTTTATGTGACAGAAATCTCATGAGACACACGACATAAAATGAGTGGAAACATGAACAGTTACACATCTTTCACCATGCTTTCCCTACTGTGATGAATGAAAACTTCTTCCTGTATGATGGTGCTAATCTAGTTCAGTCACATCTAGAAGAAAGTGACTGACACATATTATGTAATAATTTAAATAAGGTAAAAGTCCACTCATCTGAGCTCTCTTCCAAAACTGCTGTGCTAAACAAAACAAAAGCAACCTACCAACCAAACAAAAGCATCACTGAGTTCAACATTCAGGGTAGGTAGAAGCTGTCTCCAGCACCCTTCTGTAGGTTGTCTGGAATGAGTAAGGCATTGAAATCCAGTTACTCCAAACAAAACAAGCTTGAGTAGCTTGAATATTCTTTTAGTATTTTTTCTTCAATGTTTACCAAACTGTAGATACAATCATGCACAGGATGATCCTCTTTGTGGGAAAAAAATGAAGAAATACTCTGTAACTTTGTAAAGTACATGTGGGAAGTCAGTGACTTTTTGCATCTAAGTATGGGAAAATTCAGCAAGTTTTGTGGAAGCATCACCCATATGATGATGCTTTACATCAATTAGGCAGAATCAGACTTACTTAAATTTACTAAGTATACTGAACTATAAGGAAATAATCTTTCTTCTGTGCAACTGGTAGATTCATCATAGGATTTGAAACAATGGCCATTATTTCCCATTCTGGAAATTAACAAACCTCTAATGTATGCTATCTTCTCTCTCTCTAACAAAAGCTCTACAAAAGAGATGCACTAGGTTACAAAGTGATTTGTTAAATTATCTAATAATTTATATGATCTTATATCTTTATTTATGACTTTTTGGGTTGTTATTTTATACTGATAAGACTTCCACATAATGTGAGATCTATATTCAATTAATTTTAAGTATGTAGTATAATGTCAGTTCTTAGTATAATGCTGCATGGTTTTTTTAGAATTTGTTCTTAAGCTATACAAAACTGAACACTGACTCATTTCTCCCAATAACAGACTTTGATGACCACAATTCTAATTTATTTACTAATGAATATATTAATTTAGATAGCTGGCGAGGGCCTTATTCCAAGTCTTAAAAAATTACATACAGCACTCATGTGCTACTTAGTTCTTTCTCTGTAGCAGTACAATGTTGACAACCTTGCTTTAGTAGCTAATATGTGGAGAGATTTAATCATGAAGGGATGTTAAATACTGTTGTATATTTCCCTTCATTCATTCAGATGATCATGTTCTTCCATTTTCTGTTGCTGTGTTTCATTTATTGGTTCACATGTGCACATTCATCCCCAGAGAAATCTATCTAACCATGATATATGAAGGGTGAGGTTCTCTAGTGTTTTTCTGAAATTTCTGATCCTGGTACTAAAGTTACAATGGGATCACAGAATTGGTTCAGAGAAGTTTCTTCTAAACCTTATTTGCAACGTGTAACAAATTTCGAGTTTTTGAAAAGGTCAGTAACTTCAGTAACAAAACATCCAGATATCTTTCTATCCTGACTGTCTACAACCCAGTGCATGAAGCTATACCTGATTTAATTTATTGTTATCACTGTTGCATTGAGTAAAGAGGATGATGCTTTTAGCTACTACACTCTGTGTTCAAGCTCAAAGCGCTCTTTCTCAACTGTCAGTCTTCAGTCATTGATGCTATTGTAAAAGTAGCTTCGAGGGCATATGATCAGTGGAGCAGCAGTCTTCCCTTCCAGACGCCATCTGCAACAGGGAATCAGGCAGCTCCAAAGCCTTCTGTGCTTAGCCGCCAGGAGAGAGTGACCTCCGAGCAGCGATTTCACTTCTGAGCAGAGAGGTGAGATCTCCACCTTCTCTCTGGAGGGGTACAGCTAGGAGCACACTGGACATACAATCAGAGGAGCAGCTGGGACAGGAGGCTTCCCTTCCAGCCGCCATTTGCAGCAGGGAACCAGGCAGCTCCACAGCCTTCTGTGATTAGCTCACCAGAAGAGAATGATCTCCCAGCAGTGATTTCACTTCTGAGTGCAGAGGTGAGATCACCACCTTTTCTCTGGAGGGGTACAGCTAGGAGAGCACAAGGCATATGATCAGTGGAACAGCTGGCACAGGAGTCTTCCCTTCAGGTCATTATTTGCAGCAGGGAAACAGACAGCTCCACAGCCTTCTGTGCACAGACCCTGCCGGAAGAGAGATGTTCTTCCAGGGGTACAGACACAGGTTTACAGGGCCATAGGAGGGGCAAGCTCCAACCAGAGGTAACAAGACCAACTAACACCAGAAATAACCAGATGGTGAAAGGCAAGCTCAAGAACCCTACCAAAAGAAACCAAGGCTACTTGGCAACATCAGAGCCCAGGTCTCTCACCACAGCAAATCCTGAACACCCCAACACATTGGAAAAGAAATAGTTGGATTTAAAGTCTCTTCTCACGATGCTGTTAGAGGACATCAAGAAAGACATAAATAACTCCCTTAAAGAAATACAGGAGAATATGGGTCAAATGGTAAAGGCCCTTAAAGAGGAAACACAAATATCCCTGAAAGAAATAAAGGGGAGCATGGGTGAACAGGTAGAGACCCT
The DNA here is from genome assembly GCA_036184795.1 of Tokudaia tokunoshimensis. Classification (NCBI taxonomy): domain Eukaryota; kingdom Metazoa; phylum Chordata; class Mammalia; order Rodentia; family Muridae; genus Tokudaia; species Tokudaia tokunoshimensis. Next base: position 11,526,772 of record BTHU01000008.1, read on the forward strand.
TAAAGAGGAAACACATAAATCCCTGAAAGAATTACAGGAGAACACAAACAAACAAGTGAAGGAACTGAACAAAACCATCTAGAATCTAAAAATGGAAGTAGAAGCAATAAAGAAATCACAAAGTGAGACATGACTGGAGATAGAAAATCTTGAAAAGAATTCAGGAGTCATAGATTTAAGCATCAACAACAGAATACAAGAGATAGAAGAAAGAATCTCAGGGGCTGAAGATACCTCAGAAAACATTGACTCAACAGTTAAAGAAAATGCAAAATGCAAAAAGTTCCTGAGCCGAAACATCCAGGAAATCCAGGACACAATGAGAAGAGCAAACCTTAGGATTATAGAGAGTGAAGGTTTCCAATTTAAAGGACCAGTAAATATCTTCAACAAAATTATAGAAGAAAACTTCGCTAACCTACAGAAAGAGATGTCCATGAACATACAAGAAGCCTATAGAACTCCAAACAGACTGGACAAGACCAGAAAGTCCTCCCGGCACATAATAATCAAAACACCAAATGCACTAAACAAAGAAAGAATATTAAAAGCAGTAAGAGAAAAAATTCAAATAACCTATAAAGGCAGGCCTATCAGAATTACACCAGACTTCTTACCTGAGACGATGAAAGCCAGAAGATCCTGGGCAGATCTCATACAAACCCTAAGAGAACACAAATGCCAGCGCAAACTACTATACCCAGCAAAACTCTCAATTACCATAGATGGAGAAACCAAGATATTCCATGATAAAACCAAATTTACAAATATCCTTCCACAAATCCAGCCCTAAAAAGGATGATAGATGGAAAACGCCAACATGAGGAGGGAAACTACACCCTAGAAAAAGCAAGAAAGTAATCTTTTTCCAACAAACCCAAAAGAAAGTAACCAGAAAAACATAAAAAGAACATCAAAAATAACAGGAAGCAACAATCACTATTTCTTAATAACTTATAATGTCAATAGACTCAATTCCCCCCCAAAATCATAGTCTAACAGAGATGTTTTTCATGTGGATCTTTGATTTTATCAGACAATATTTGTTACTCTTCCTTCAATTTATTAATGCTTTTTGTGTCTACCATTTTGACTGTATTTTTTTCCAAGATAATCTTTAATTTTAACATTTTTTTCTGTTTATTTCTTCGATTTTGTTGGAGGTGTTTTTCATGTAGATCTTCGGTTTTGTTGAGGGGTGGTGTTTGTAGTTCCACTTTCAATCAATTTAGGAATGCTTTTGTGCATACCATTTTGTCGGTATAATTGTTTATGATAATCTTCAAATTTAACGTTTTCTGTATTTTTCTTCAATTTTATCAGAAATATTTTCCATGTGAATCTTCAGTTTTATCAGACAGTGTCTATAATTTTACTTTCAATCAAATTAGGAACATGTTTATACCTTCCATTTTATCTGTATAATTTTCCATGTAGTAGTTTTAACATGTTCTTCTATATATTTCTCGAATTTTTTCAGGAATATTTTCCTTGTAGATTGTCAATTTTTTCAGAAAGTGTTTATAATTCCACTTTTAAAAAACTTAGGAACATCTTTATGCCTACCATTTTATCTGTATAATTTTTCCGTGAAATACTCAATCTTAATGCGGTTTTTATATATTTCTTCAATTTTATCAGAGATATTTTCCAGGTAAATCTTCAATTTTATCAGAAAATATTTATAATTTCACTTTCAATAAACTTAGAAATATTTTTATGCCTACCATTTTATCTGTATAATTTTCCATGTTAATCTTCAATTTTAATGTTTTTCCATATTTTTTTTCAAATTTATCAGAAATATTTTCCATGTAAATCTTCTATTTTATCAGAAAATGTTTATAATTCTACTTTCAATCAACTTAGGAATATTTTAATTCCTACCAATTTATCTGTATAAATTTCTTCAATTTTATCAGAGATATTTTCCATGTAAATCTTCAATTTTATCAGAAAATGTTTTTACTTCTACTTTCAATCAATTTAGGAATATTTTTATGCCTACCTTCTTATCTGTATAATTTTTCATGAAATAGTCAGTTTTAATGTGTTTTTCTATATATTTCTTAAGTTTTATCAGAAATATTTTCCTTGTAGATTTTCAATTTTATCAGAAAATGTTTATAATTCCACTTTTAATCAACTTAGGAATATTTTTATGCCTGCCATTTTATCTGTATAATTTTTTCTATATATTTCTTCAATTTTTTTTTGTTTGTTTTTCGAGACAGGGTTTCTCTGTATAGTCCTGGCTATGCCTGGAACTCTGTAGACCAGGCTGGCCTCGAACTCAGAAATCCGCCTGCCTCTGCCTCCCAAGTGCTAGAATTAAAGGCGTGTACCACCACTGCCCGGCTATTTCTTCAATTTAATCAGAGATATTTTCCATATATATGTCCACAATGGAATACTACTCAGCAATTAAAAAAAAGGAATTCATGAAACTCTTAGGTAAATGGGGAACAGGGGGAGGGAAGAGGGCTTATGCTACTTTCTGGGAGGGCGGGGGAACCGGGAATTGGAAAATCATTTGGAATGTAAATAAAGAATATAGAAAATAAAAATTTAAAAAAAACTTATTAAAAAAAAGGAGCTTCATTGCCCTTTCTTGTAAATAGGAGCATGGATCCTGGACATCCATATGGTCTTTAGTATGTGCCACAGAACTCAGTATAGTCTCTGGTGGAAGTAAAGACCAGGGACATTAACCTGGCCCTCTACCACAGTGCACCATCATAGCCCTGGGAGGCAGCCCAACCCACAGATATCTAGATGGCTTCAGGCCACAGCACAGATCAGATATCTACATGCCCTTTGGTAGTAACTTTTCACAGGGCAGAAAGCATGGCAGTAGGTAGACAATCTGTTAAAAGCTGAGAGCTCTACATCTTGAACCTGAAACAGTAATGAGAAGACTGTGGTCTACATTCGGAATAGCTTGAGTATAGTAGAACTCAATGCCTACCTCCACAATGACACCCTTATCCAACAAGTCCACACCTACTTCAACAAGGCCATACCTTCTAATAAAGCCAGTCTCTATGAGACAAGCATTCAAACATTGAGTTTATGGGGGTCAAGGCTATTCAAAGTACCCCATTCTAGTCTCTGTCACCTACAGGCTTGTAGCAAAATATATTTGGTCCAACTTCATAAGCCCCATAGTTTGTCACAATCTCAAAAATATTTAAAATCCCAAACTTCAAATCAAAGTGCATATCACGTA